>OX422211.1:104326101-104955348 GCA_949130495.1 Sambucus nigra | reverse complement strand
TTATTAATGAAACCAAACACAATTAATGAGTCAATTTGTAAATGGGGCAATTTATTAATGATTCAATTTACAATTTTGGGACAATAAACCAGGGCCTTATTTATTATTTTAATATTTCAATCCACGACGCACTTTTAAACTTGGTCAATAAATATGCTAAATTGACATCTAATATAAATATCCCCCCCCCCCCCCCCCCCCACACCCACACACACATCCTTGTAGCATTAGGACAATTATTAGCCCAAATTGAGCCGTAACAAATCTTTCCTTTAAACAAAGACCCTAAACCTAGAAAGTAGGGTTTGTAAAGTTGAATATTAGTGATGAAAATAGAAATGAAAGAGAATAGAGATAAAAAGTAGAACCTGAGCCTTATCGGCGAGCTGAACGACGAGGCGGCCGACAGGTAGAGGAGACTCGTAGGAGTAGGTGTAGTTAATGCACTCGGATCTCATGTAACGGGAGAGGACACGGCCGTCGGCGGTGAGACCGGCGATGGCGACGCCGATGTGATCATCGACCTTGAAGATCTTCTTCTGGTGAGAAGATAGTTCGGAGTTGGCTTTGTTGACGCAGGCCAGAACCACGTGAGTTTTCGATCGGAGACCTATTGCGGCCGACCCTTGCTTAACCGCCTCCATAGCGTATTCGACTTGAAATAGCCGCCCTGCCGGACTCCATGTGGTCACATCTGTGTCGTATTGATTTCTGAACATTTTCACACTCTTCTCGCTTCAAGGGACTCAGCTTTTCTTTTCTTTTCTTTTTGTTCAAGACACAAAAAAGGTACACTCGAGCCTCTGTAATGTGATGGTGGTTTTAAACTGGGGGTGGGTGGGCTTATGTGATTTTAACATGTGCGAGTCTATGTAAAGTGTACTGTTTGAACATGGGTCATGGGTCACCGTGGAGTTTAACCTAAACGAAACGGATCATTTTGTATTGTTACCAAGTTTTAACCCGAATTGGAAGGACCTCTACCACCATTTGGAGTATTTTGCTTTAAGGGTTAATTGTACATATGCCCTCTCAACTTTGACCCCCTACACTTACTATTTTAATTTTCAATTTTTGCACTTAACCTTTCGAAATTTGAAAACGGTTACAAGTAACCCTCTATTGTCAAACTCCGAGGAAAAAGTTATGCATGTACGTGGCACATGACTAAAAGTGAGGGCATTTTCGTCCTAAAATAATTTTATTTAAATAAAATTTACAAATAACAGCAAAAATATTTAAAATTAAGAAAATACTAAAAAATATTTTAAAATATCAAAAATCCAAGAAAAATTGTGAAAAATGGTGCCGCTGGCGCGGACCAAAAAAATGAACTCTTAACTCTAAAGGGACTATACAAGTAAATGATATTGTACCACAGGGACTAGATTTAAAATTTTGAAAAGCATTTTTCTAAAAATTCAAATATAGGAAGAAATATGACATTTACCTTAATTCTCTATAATTATAAATATGTCCTCTCAACTTTGACCCCTACACTTTATCATTTTAATTTTCAATTTCGGAACTGAACCTTTCCAAATTTGAAAACAGCTACAAGTAACCCTCTATTGTCAAACTTCGTTAGTTTTTTATGGGAAAAAGTTATGTATGTGCGTGGCACATGACTGAAAGTGCGGGCATTTTTATCCTAACATAATTTTATTTAAATAAAATCTACAAATAATAGAAAAATATTTAAAATTAAGAAAATACTAAAAAATATTTTAAAATGTCAAAAATCCAAGAAAAAATTTTACATAAATTTTTAAAAATTCTGAAAATTACAAACAAAAAAAAATTAATCTCAAAAATTCTAAAAAAAATAATTCCAAAAATATACTTAAAAATACTAATAATTATTGAAAATACATTGAAATGCAAAAAGATATTTAAAATATAGAAAATTGTAAAAATATATATAGAAATCAGGAAAAAAATAAAAGTATGAAATGGCAAAAACAAATACATAATTTTATTAAAAATCACTTTAAATTTGGAAAATTATAAAAATATTAATTAAAATTCTGAAAATTACATAAATAACTTTAAAAAATTAGGAAACAATATAAAAAATAACAAAAACAAGTTTTTAATTATAAAAAATATATTTCCTATTAAAAATAGATTTTTAATAAAAAAATATTTCAAATAGGTAAAGAAGAGATTTCTAATAAAAAAAATCCAATAGAAAAAAATAGATTTCTAATTAAATAAAGCAACCCTATTAAATATTTAATCAATTAAAAAATTATAACATAAAATAATTTCCAGCAAAAAAATCCAAATAAATGTTTATGGTTTTGAAATTATAAAAAAAATCTGAAAAAATTATTGAAAAAACATTTTAATAGTTTGGTGAATATTGAATAAAACTCTAAAAAAACTATAAAAATAAAAACAGAAAAATATTTCCAGAAATAAAAAATCCAAAAAAAAGTAAAGAATTTTCATAAATAAATAAAATAAATTTGTTTTATCCTAAAAAAAATTCTACCAAATGAAAATGATTTCCAGAAAGAAAGAAAAAAGAATCGAAGATAAAAAAAAATATTTTCTAATAGATAAATAAACTATCATCAAATTTAAAAAAAAAAGAATAAACAAAAAAAATCACCCAAACCCCCGACCCCATGCCACTATAGCCCAGCCCCCCCCTCCCCATCTCCCCACCACCACCACCCCATCCCTCAGCCCTCACCCCGCTGCCTCCACCCAGTCCACCCTCACCCCCCAGATTCAGCCCCGATTCAGTATTTTATGTGTATGTTCGTGTTCTTGTGTGTGTGTGTGTGTGTGTGTGAGAGAGAGAGAGAGAGAGAGAGAGAGAGAGAGTTGGGGGAAAGGAAGATGAGTCTTGAACTAAAGAGAGAATAGAGAAATGTAGAGATGAAAGAGAGAAGAGAAATAAGAGAGTGAGAAAGAAAGAGTACCCTTAAAAAAATTAAAAAGAGTAAAATACCTAAAAAGCCCCTTGACAAAAGTCAAAATGGTTTCCACGTTTCATTTCCTGTCAAAAACTTGACGATGTTATCGTTTGGGGCTATTTGTAATCGTTTTCAAAGTTTGGAGTTTATCTAAAGAAATTGAAAGTTAAAGTGCTAAAGTATAAGGGGGTCAAAGTTCAGGGAGCCTAAGTATTATTAACCCTTGTTTAAATGTTATTTTGGTCCCTTCAAAAACATCAATTGATCCCAAGACATTCAACCCAAATCACATTTTTTCACCGATCAAATGTAGCGACAATTTGGTTCACATATCAACTAGAATGCTATGGAAATTATTCATTCATATACCACCTCAGCGAGTTTGGTTGGCATTTCATCAGTTGCACAAACTTCTTTCTAGTTTTTCTCTTCTTTTTCACTCGAAGTCGCCTTATTCACAATGTTGAGGAGATTCTTCGGCCGACAACACGACAACTTATTTAATGTGTCATTAGCACATGCAACTCAACGTGGGATTAATGATTTGGGTTTTCTAATTATTGAAAATATTATACATCCCTCCCTTATTACATATTCGTTGAATAAACATTGGTCACAACAGAAGTTAGATAGTGTAATGCCCTAAACCAAATATTAGGGTCACCCATGGGTATACGATCCGTTTGCATTAAGTGCGAAGTGATGTGACTACTAATAATATTTTCCCTCAGATGTGCATACTCGTTAATGGATATCGTTATCATTACGATGTTTGCGATATGACGTGCAATTCCGAAATAATGCTTCCTCACTTGAGTTACATGCCAAAATTAGTGTTGATTTATTTCGGGAAAACCATAATGCTCGAATATTATTAGAATTTGGAACCATATTCTTTAACATCGATGTTTGTGCGAAGTGAGCGAAGAGTTAAATCCATTTTTATCAAAACTGAAGTTATATTACCATATTGCGCACGTCGATACCACGCTAAGTAAAGATGATTCTACCACAACTGTTGTTTATCGATAAATCAAGATATCTAATGTGCATGCAAGCGAGTTCTTCATCACTCATTTTACCATTCTGAGATGAAAGGGTTATTGTAACATCCCGTATTTATGAGAATGTCTAAATTACACGTGTCACGGTAATTTAATTAATTTGAGAAATAAAGGGAATGTAGATATTTATTAATTAATGAGAAATGGGTTAATATTTATGTGATATTATATTTACTTCTATGATAAGTAATTATATTATTTTATATTATATAGTAAATGGGTAAAAGCGACGGATCAACAAAATCTAATTCGGGACACGTGTGTGGGGTCGTGTTGGGAATAAGGTAGTAAATTGATGATAGGTGACTCATACGGTGATTTTGAGTGCACGAATGATCCTGGATGGGTCAAAATAGTCAGAATTAGGTACCCGGGAGTTGCAATTGGTTACCGGGGGCTTGTTAGACTATTTAGGACCCACTTTGAGGCATACATGTCATTTTACACTATAGCGTTAACCTAATTTTGGGATTATGGATTTAAATAATAGGTTAAGGGTTGGGAGTCAGCCACACAGATAAAAATAATTGAGGTATTAATTAGTGAGAAAAGGGGGAGAAAACACAAGGGAATCTCAGGGGAGGCTAATTGGAGGCAATTCTTTGGAGTTTTTGGCTTGATTCAACCCTACAAAGAAGAAGATTTGCATCCATTTCTCATTCAAAGAAAGTGTTTAAACTTTCCATGTGTTTTGTGAAGTTCATGGTTCATATCAAAATTTGATAGACAAAGAAACAAATTTTGGGGGTGGGATTTATATGGAAAAAGGGAATTTTTGAAAAATGAATATTGTGATGTTCTTATGATCTTAGTTAGATGATACTCCTACAAGAAAATTAGTTCTTTTTAGAGAAAACTAAGAATGAGAACAGTATATATTGATCTCAAATGGAAATACACGAACTTAAATCGAAAAGAAGAAATCTTGATGTTGAATTTAGGAATTTTATTAAAAGTTGTGAAATAATTTATGTTGTAAAAAGAATGATGTAAATCCCATTATTAAATTTAGTTTTTGATGATTTGAGAAAATAAAGTATATATGTTAATGTTAGGAGTTTATGGGATGAGATTATATATCTTTGGGATGAAGTTTGGACCGATTTTGGGGTTGGAATTTTGAGAAACTCGTGTTAAAATCATAGCTGGTTCGATTTTACAGAGTTCCAGGAGAGAACTGATTCGACCAGGCTTCCCCTGCTTCGCCTAGGTCATGAAGCTAGATATTTTTTATACGAATGTGTGGCTACGAGTCTTGTATTTTTTTGATTTTTTTTAATTAGCTGTGAATTTTCTACGAAAAGGTGTCCGAGACCAAAATCTTGAGTCGAAAATCAAATTCGGGTATGGATGTACGGATGTTTTAGGGTGAATAACACTCGGGCTATTATTTATGAAAATGGGTTGGGATTTCAGAAAGGGTTAGGCTACGGGCCAGAGAAGAATAGCTTAGTGTACAGAATAATAACGATACGTGTAAATTAATTAAGTAAGTGACTACTTATGCATTTGGGAGTCGAGTTTTGACTCGAGGATTATGGGTTAGTGCCACGAGTGACATTGGCACGGTTATTCGAATTTTGTGAATATATATATATATATATATATATATATATATATATATATATATATATATATATATATATATATATATATATATATATATATATATATAATAATTAAAGTGTGAACGATATAGTTATATGAGCATACCACTCTAGTGCTATCAACGGAGGTTGCGCGATGTGGATGATCTTCCCTGGCGAATGACAACAAGCTTAGTATTGACCCCTTGTCATAGCTCATGTAATACCCTGTTACAACAATTCAATGAAATTATATATGAATCATTCTAAAGAGGAGTTAAAGATGATTATGAGAGAATCGTCGGTCAAAAATTGGATGAATAAAATTATAGAATAAGGGTCGTTCAAACGACTGTAAGGGATCATTTTAACGACATCCCTGTGTTGTTAGAAGTGAGGTGGATGTTGCGAAAAGCAGGGCTTCAAGCGACATGCCACTACTTTATAGTGGTAGGTCGCACGAAGGGTCGCATGAACCAAACTTCGAGTAAGATAGAGAAGTCGTTCGAGCTACAAGCCGAAATCGTTCGAACGACGTAAATCTAAATTTTTTACTCAGTTTGCCCTTATGCGCTTTCACATTTCTGGCCTTTGATTTGGTGTGCTGTCAAGCCCAGATTGGGTAAAACGGGAATTTAGGCGTTGGGAGGGGTTTTATAAGGGTGTCTTTGGGGTTATTTGTAGGGGGAAATGGAAGAAGAGAGAGAGAGGTAGGTGATCTTCCACCTCCTCCCACCACAAACCACTATCACTCCACCATTACACCACATTTTCACCATCATTATATCTAGTATTCCATTATATTCAATCCTACAACACCCATTTCCACCATTGTTGATGTAGAGCTACAAATTTTAGAGGAGTATTGGGGGATTTTTAGAGAAGATGATGAGGGATTCCGCGGAGTTTGAAGTGGGTCTTGCTTGGAAGCTTGGAAGGAGCACATTTTGGAGCATTTTGGAGAATGTATTTGGTAAACCCTGAGGCCATCTTTGGAGGTGGGGGTTACTCCTCCTACACTAACATTTCTACCACCATTGGAGCTACTAGAGGTGGATAAATCTATTTTTTGGTATTAAGAATCTATTTTGCATTTTGTGTAGTCTTGTAGCTAGATTACATGGGTAGTATGCATATGATTTAGGGCTGTGTTTCGGCCGGATCGGATCGGAAAATGCCTATTCGGAAAAAATTCCGATTTTTTCGAAAATAAAATAACTATTCCGATTTCCGATCCGATTTTTTCGAAAAATTAAAAAAATTTCCGAATTCGGAAAAATCGGAAAATCGGCAAAAATCGGAAAAAATCGGAAATTCCCAAAATATATTAAAAATCCAGAAATTTCGGAAATTCCAAAATTTCAAAAAAATAAATTATGGATTTTCGATTATTCGAAATTCTCATTTTAAAGAAACAATGAAAATAGCTTAACCCAACATGTAAACACATGAGGATTTGGCTCATTTTTCATTTGTGTAGAAGTTAGGAGGATACTCTCCTTTTATAGAGCATATTTTGGAGCCCTCTCCCTCTCCCAACCGATGTGGGATATGAGAAACTTTCAAAAAATCGGAAAAGAAATCGGAAAAATCGGAAATCGAAAAATAATTCCGAAAAAATCGGAAATAATTCGGAAAAAAATCGAAAAAATCGGATCGGCATAGTTTCGGAAAAATCGGATCGGAAAAATCGGAAAATCGGAAATTCAGAAGTATTTTCGATTTTCGATCCGATTTTTTTCGGAAAAATCGGAAATCGGAAAATCGGAAATCGGCAAACTAAAATTTCATTCCAAATTCGGAAAAAATCGGATCAGAAATCGGAAAAATCGGAAAGTTCGAAAAAAAACACAGCCCTAATATGATTAGATGATGAAATCATGCCTAGTAAATAAGAAATATTTTTATGAAATAAAAATGTTAAAAAATGATATTTTGTTGAAAATAGAGAATAATATTTCAAAGCTTTGAAGTATAAAAGTTGGTATTTTATGAAAATGGTGTATTTTCTAGAAAGATTGATGTTAAACCTTTTATGAAATAAAATGTTTGAAAAAATGATTTATTTTGGTGAATATTTGTGAAATAATGTTTCTTGCAAAAATGAAGATTTTATAAAAAAAATAGATATTTGCTGAGTTTGAAGAAATTAAATGTCTTTTTATGCTTTGAAAATATATTTTTGCAAGTATGATGAATTTCTAGAATAAAAATGTGTTTAACCCATTCATTAGGATTTTAAGGTTTAAAGTCCATATTCTCGTGCATATAAACTTGTAGTATTTTGGTACTGAGTGTATCGATAAATTTAAAGAATATTTTGTTGGGTTTAAACATGAAGTAAGAAAAGTAGGAATTCTTGTCTTTAAAGTGTGTGACAAAGGGGTTAAAGGTATGATAAGTACAAAGTTGTAAAACTACATGTAAAATAAAAGAAATGGTATTTTCTTATAAAAGTTATCTTAAGTGTAAATGAATTTCTTAAATAAATAATGTAAAGAAATGTGTGGTTTAAAAAATTGTTAATAAAGGTATTTAATAAGTGCTAATGGGTAAACGTGAAAAAGTTAGTGTGTATAACTTAGTAATGTTATAAAAGATTAACACTTATGAAAGAGAATATGGATTAATGAGGTAAAGGTATTTTCAATTAACAAGAACATTACTCCAAGATTAAAAGGGTGTTAAGGTGTTAAAACACTTAAGAAGTAAGTGTAGGTAACTTAATAGTGTTTTGTAAGAAATTAACACCTGTGAAAATGGAGTAAAAGGTGATTTTGAAAATAAATGGGTAAAATGGTAATTTTACTTAAAGTGGAATATTTTCATGAAATAAAAATAATGAAAAAGATGTTACACAAAGTAGTCCTAAGTGAATATGATTTTGGAATAAAATCAAGGTTAAAGTATAAAGGACATGAAATGGTAAAATTTTAAAGTGTAATACAAGTTGGGGTGTAACCCCAGTTTTGGCTTCGGCCGGGTAAAAACGAAAAGTGGAGTAATGCGGACATTTGTAAAATATTAAAACACATTAAAAGTGAATCTGGATGATACCAGGATAATTAAGGAGGGTCCGGATCCTTGGGGTAAAAGGCCCAAAATAACTGGACAAAGCATACGTGCGCATAGCCGGCGGTGTGGAGCCCGTTAAAGTATGCGGTATTCGAAAGATTCTGAGAAAAGATAAAGAAACATGACAAGAAATGGGTTGTGTGGTGAAATGTGTTAATACAACCTAACTTGAATGAATTAATAAATGTTCTGATAAAGGTTAAAATGGATAAGTAAATGTGTAATTGATTAATGTCCATAAGGTAAGGAAAAAGGTAAAGTAAGTGGGTAAATGGGTGATTAAGCAACCTAAGAGGTTAAAACCATAATTAACACAAGAATGTCTTGTAAAAGATTCTCAAAGATTAAATAAGTATTTTCTAACACGTTGTTCGTATGTGTTGAAAGGGTGGGTTTCAGCGAAAATACTAATATATGTTGGATAAAATAAAAAGGGTGATTTCGGTAAATAAATGGTTCCGGTTAAATCAAATGTGGTGGTTTCAAGTATTAAACTGTGTGTGTTAAATAAAGCGATAAATGCAAAGATGAGAAAAAGGAAGTCTTTTATAAGATTAAAGTAAATTAATATGGATAAATAAGGTTTTCGAAAGTAAAACGGTTCATGCATTAAGTATATGTATATGTATGTATATATATATATATACAATGTAGTTGCATATGCACATAGGCATAACGTGTTTGAGTCTGATGATTATGGGTGAAAGGTAGCGTCTCGTCAAAACGCTAATCGTTGAATTAGTTTCACCGCATTAATACAAAGACCCAAATTACGACTGCACTCAACGGGTGAGTATAGCGGTAAGTCAGGTATCGAATCCACAGAGAATGTTCGATAGATCGTAATGGATTATTAATTCAGAATAAAAGTGTAAAAGGGTGATGTAAGCTAGGAAATACAGGAAAAGAGAGAAGTTGAGTCTAAATAAAGCAAAAGCGAGGATCGGGATATCATCCAACCATACGGCTCGAGATAAATTTAATCGAGCATTATCAATTAAAAATAAACATCACACAATAAGGAATTCAATCCAAAGTTGCGAGATTAAACATTTAACGAAAAATGGTCGCATGCGGATTAAACTCGGATTATCGCTATAAGCACTAACGTTGCATGACAAAGAAAGTTAAACGCGTAATAATCCGACTTTAATACGCGCGGGTTCAATTAAACGTAATTATGCACAAAACCTAATTTTCGGAGCTCGAGGCCCATTAATGGCGGAACGACATCCCGACCCTAATTATCTAAGGGCACATAATGATTAAACTAGATTACAACTAATTAAACTAGGAAAGCAATAAATAAAGCAATTAAACTAATTAAAAAAGCATGGAAATTAATATACAAATCAAGAAATCAACAAGAACAACTTATATTAATGGTGAATGAGATGGAAAGTTCAACATACACAACCCATATGGTTGTCAACCAAAAGAGAAATGAAGCCAAGCTCTCAAAACCCACAAACCTTAGGCTAAACTAATTAAAACCGAATATATATGATATTTACACAAAAATCCCTTATATAGTAAGTTGGGACAAAAGAAAAGAAGAAAGAAAAGAAAAGGAAAATATCTGAAAAAAGCAGGGGATCGATCGATCGACCCCTTTGGTCGATTGATCGATGGTTGAAATCGTGGCAAAAATCTGAAGGATCGATCGATCGATCCTTCTGATCGATCGATCGATCAAGCAGGGCAAAATTTCCTTTCCTCCTGTTTTGGTGTATTTGGTATCCCCTTCCGCCAAAAGCGCCGTAACTTCTTCGTTAGGGATCTGAATTGTGCACCATTCACGGCCACGTGAAGCTTGCGAGGAGAGTTATAAATTTCGTGAGATGTCGGTCCAGGTGCCCAAAATGTGAATTGACCGAATTGCCCTTGAACGTGCGATTGCATACGGAACTTGACCGGAATGCGTCTGAACTCCATTCTTAGTACCTAAATACCTACAAAAGCCCAATTATACCTCATGTAGTATGTTAAAAATATAAACCGAGGTTGTCTGGTTAACGGGCTTAAATATAGAGATTAAGGCACCCGAGAGGGCTAAAATGCGTAGGTTCGAGAGATGAAATACGCAATATTTGTGTATTATCACACCCCCTAACTTACACATTGCTAGTCGCTAGCAATGAAATAGGACGAAATAAGAACAACAAGTAAACCAAAAATAGGAGATAGTACAAAAATATGGTATAAAAGCAAAATGCCACTTTCGCGGGCGATTCGATTGCATTTAGCATATGCAATAAACCGTTAAACTCCTAGGTTACCCTAGTGGACGAGTGTCGTCTCGTGAGGATTTTCAGGGATGATACCCATAAACATCATAAAGTTTCCTCAAAATATGCCCAATCACATGCGACAAACTCAACAATACAAACAAGATTTCATCATGTTATTAGCATATCAAATGAATTCACGTGAAAAGTTCGTAGTTATTAACATTATCGAATGCACCTCAACGAATTGAAACTTTAAAATGTGGGAGGGGAGTGACACACGCAAAATATGATTTGGTAAAAACTTAAATAAATCGGATACTAAACATCAAAGCATGCATAAAAGTCAATCCTCACGAGCATTATACTCATCAAATGAATTCACTTGAAACAGGGAGGTAACACACGGGACATGTAGGCATAAAGAGTAAATGTAAAGGGAAACTAGGCCGAACACATGTCACAAAAGAAGAACGCTATATAGAAAATAAACACTGTAATCTCAGTGAAAGATACCGCTCATTAAAGGAGGTGAAATGCATTTTCACAGATTATCAAAACTATTTCAACTTTTGAATTACATCTACTTAAGATCACATAGGACTTTAATATGGTTGTAATGTAGGCTAGGCTAGGGTACGAAATGAAAGGGATGTATATACGGATTCAAAGGTGTCTGGGATGAAACTCGGGATAATGGGGAAAAGTGGGCAATTTCAAAATTGGACAAATGATTTCCAAACGAGCATTAGATATAACAATCGAGAGAGTAACAAGGATTATTGAATCACTATAGACAATATAAACAAATTTCTCTTTCTTTTTCTTTTCTTCTTTTTCTCACTTTTTTCTTTTGTTTTCTTTTGTTTTCACTTTCTCTTTTTCTCTACATTTTCTTCTTTTCTCACTCTTTTCATGCTCAAATTGCAACCACAAAACAACAATATCATTCAATCCCAAGTAACAATCCAAACAAGGGTATGTAAGGTAATATGTATGTTATGAAGCTCCAATTTGGAGTTGGTTATGGGATTTTGGGTAATTAAATGAAAGGCTAGTATTTAGGCTCAAGTGGGTTGACTAGGAAATATATAAAAGGTGAGGTCAAGGTCATATGGGTGATATACAAAGATGGCCTATGATCATTTCATAAAGTTTACGCAATTCTCGAGTCAAAACAATATATGAAAATCATGCTCAAGTAATACACTTCATATATGAACTCAATTAATGAACGATCAATGAAAGAAAAAAGAGATTACTAACGACTGTAACGTTTTCAAAGAGGAAAGAATAGTGTATACACTCACAAATGAAGATAAGTCTCTAATCTCACTCGGTGTAAGTACATACAATGCAACAAAAGATTACCGAGTTATAAAAATCTTAAACCAAATCAATATAACAAGAAAGCGCATTTGCTCACGGGATAAAGTTTAATTCATGAAGTTATTCATAATATTAATGATTTGAGGACTAAAGTTTAATAACTTCTAAAATCGAGAACATGCATCGTTGAATTGTCTAATGGATTGGGCAATTATTAAAATTTGTCATCGGAAACAAGGGCAAAATGCCCAACAAAGGAGAAAAAAGAAAGAAAATATTTTTAACAAAAACATGCTTTGTAACTAAATTGTAGTCAAATTCAAGGATTAAACAATGAAATGGATAGAATATCCCACACCCCCTAACTTAAATGTTGCATTGTCCCCAATGTGTCCATTAAAGAACACAACACAAAGATAGAAAAAGAATGATATTACTCAAATTTGGAGCGATCTCCATAAGTACAAGTCCAAATGAATCTGCAAAACAGTTAGTACAGAGCATACGAAAAATATGTACCGATGTAATAAGTTAAAAGAATATATGTCACAAGTCATAACAATATAAAGGGGCTGAAGTGAAAAACTAGATAAATTGATGGTGAACATTTTGATTTTATAAAATGGAAGGTCACACACATCAAAATCCAATAAACAACCTTAAACTACATTCTCATTGCTTATTTCATAAGTTCCATACAAAACAACTTAATACATTACAACTATTAAAAAGAAAGAAATAAAAATAAAAAATAAAAATACAACATAATATCCGTCCCAGAAATGCAAAAATGACCCAAAACAGCAGGTAGCCTAGTGGTCGAAAACACTAGGATTAGAAGGATCCTGAAAATGAGGAGGTATCGCTGTGTCCGAAACATGCCTCTGCAAGTAAAGGTCTCTCATCATTGCCTGCATCATCCGTTACTCATGTATCTATTGCGCTCTCGCCTGCCTCTGCTCGGCCCACTCCGGTCGTTGCTCGGCCTGCTGTTGTCTCAGCTCTAACTGCTGCTGGTCCAGGTGGGACTCCCATGTAGCCCACTTAAGCTGGGTCTCCTCCCAGCGCTGGTTCTGCACTGCCTGAAATGCCTCAAAATGGGCTTCTAAATCTGTGTGTGGCACATGAGAACCCTCACCCTGCTTCATACCTCTGATATCAACCTCCTCCTCTGCCATGTCAGCCGCCTCTGCCCTCTATCTTTTGTTCCCCGGATCCCCCCAGGCGTGAGTCAACATCTTCGAAATGTTTTCTTTTGTGAGAAGACCTAGTGGCTCACGCTTGCGATCAGCTTCATACTCTGGGCAACCGTGAGAAGTGCAAATCCTTGTGATGAGGGCAGGAAAAGGAAGGGAATACCTCCAGGCGATCTCCTTGGATGTCGCCAACATCGTCTCCAAAAATATGTTGGGCAAACTGATATCACCCAAATTATGAAGCATAGTGTAGATGAATGCTACGTGCTTGTGACGAACCTCTGACCTGTTGCTCGTCACCATGAATGAGTGGACGTTGATGTAGTGGAGAAGTCTCGGTAAATCCGCCATTGCGGTCAAACGGAATGCACCTTTCTTCCATTCCTCGCCCGGCGCAAGGGCATCAATCAACGTCGCACGGCCAAACATATCCCCATCCAAAAAGCAAATAGGATCCGCAGGGTCTGGCACACCCATAAAAGCCACCAAATTTGCACGGCGGAGCGGTATCCGAACTCCACGGACCATGGCCTTATATGTAGTAGGCTCGTGCCCCCTCACCTCTACCAATGTCGCATAAAACATACGGACAAGATCTTCATTAACGCGCCCATTGGTAGCGAGAAAAGGGCTCCCATCCCTGTCGGCGCAACAAAACCCGCACCTCCTGTGGCATATGATCAAGGGTCTGGGCCAAATGATAACCCAGCGGTCGCTCGGATGTCTAAAAATAGGCATGAAACCAGTCTCGCTCCTGCTCGCAACGAAACCCCTCGAATCCCTCGTTGGGCACACACCTAATGAAATTGTATTTTTTTAGATTTGCCATTTCAACCTACAAAATAATAATTAAGCAATACAAAAAAAAGTGTAAGCACAATTAATGGTTAGTTAGTGTACGAGTTAAAATGGTGGGTGCACGTGCGCAAAACCGAGGAAAAAATTCAACATTGTGATAAAATTTGTCGGAATGTAACAAGGAGTGAAAATCACCAAAGTGTGCGCCAAAAAAATGGATTGAAAACTGTTTGGGGCATTTTAGTGAACATTTGGCGTGCGCAATGTGCGACAAGGGTGAAAAATACCACTTGAACCAACAATGTCGCCCCATTCATGAACACAATCACAATGCAACATCAAAAATGTGTTCAGGAATGGATATATAGCAATATTCACAAGATAATTGGAACAACAAAACATGGACACAACCAACACACATCCAAACATGTCATGAAAAATGATAAAACAGTGTAATAATGACATATTTTAACCCAAATCTACAAATACATAAGTTTAGAGGAAGGATTATACCTTGAAAACGTAGAAAAGGGTTGAAATTTGAGGGAAATGTGGTGGAGGAATTAGGGCTCGAAATTGGGAAGAGAGGAGATAAATAGAAATGAGGAGAAAGGGGGAAAAACTGACCTGCCTCGGCCTTTAACTGGTAGATCGATCGATTGACCCTTGGGCATCGATCGATCGATCGATCAAGTAGCAAAACGCCTATTGCATCCAGTTTTTAAAATTGGGGGGGGGGGGGGAATTGCAATTTAGGGAGTATGGGGGGTAAAAATGTAAAAAAAAAAATATATATATATATATATATATATATATATATAAGCATATATATAGTATATATAAGTATAAATATATAAAAATAAAAAATAAAAAATAAAAAAATAAAAAAATAAAAATAAAAATAAAAATAAAAATAAAAATAAAATAAAATATCATAGACTTAGACTAAAATATGGACATACATAGACATATGGTAACCAAAAAATGAAAAATATATACGACGAGCGACACACACGCATGTTCACAAAGAAATGAAAAATAAAATAAAAATAATAATAAAAAAGAAAACCAAATGCAAATGCAAATGCGTGAGAATGAGTGTGTGTAAAATAAAGAAGAAGAAAATATTTTTGTGACTTTTTTTCATTTTTTCTTAACAAAAGTATGTCGGGGCGCATAGTCTTCGCAAATTCAAGTCCGTTGAACCTACAAAGGAGTTAGAACCAATCATACGAAAAATATAAAAAGAGATTAACTAATTACACTAGACTAACTTAAAAGAAAATAAAAAAAAATGAAGAAGTTAGTATATACAACCTACACATACGAATGCTAATTAGCTATATACTAAAAGTAGGAATTTTTTAGGGTCCACCCAAATAACATTTTGACTTTGGAAGACCAATGGTGGACCTTCCCTCTCATGCATGCCTCCCGGAACATAGGAATTCTGTTCAAACGACGGAAGACAAGTGTAAGGCGGTGAAAGTGAACCATCCCCAATTGAAACTTTGGGAGGGAGGATGGGGGATTTGGATAGGAGGGGCGACAAATACACATGGGGACAAAAAAAAACTGAACTTTCTCCCAAAGATTTAGCAAGCGGAATGGGAGGTGGCGCACACGGAGGCAAAGATGCCTTCATGAAAAGCAACTCGTGCAAGTACTCCTCGTCTATGAAAGGGTTTGAAAGTTTTAAAGTTCGGTACCGATTCATCGGGTACTTGTGATGGTGTGATAATGGAGAATGAAAATGGGGAGGAAAGAAATTCAAACTCAAGAGATGAGTTATCATCACTAAAAGTTGATATTTCAAAGGAGATAGGATCATTTTCAATGAAACTTTCTTCTTTGGGATCCAAAGAAGAAATCATCTCATTGCAAATGGATAATACATCCAATTCATCCTCGCTTTCATTATCAATTACAAGATGGGCCAAGTGACGAATGGTTTGTTCCAAAGTAGGCAAAAAGTCCTCAATTAGTTCAAAACATTCCTCGACTTCAAAAGTCTCGGAAGAGAAATCGTCGGCGGATTCGAATAATAAATCCAAGTCTTGCTCCCAACAACGATGCTCTTCTCGATAACGTTCTTCGTACCTCTCGTTCTCAAGCATAAGCAAACCCTCGTCGAAAGTCATAGGCCGAGGTGCGGATGCTTGAAAATGAGGAGTTTGAAAATCATTATCGGCACAAAAGTTAAACTCATTATTATAGGAGTTTTGAAAACTACTGCAATTTGTTTCAAAATTCCTATTATAAGAAGGTAAAGGCCCAAAATCATTATCATCATCCTCAAAATATACGCATTCTAAAGCTTGACTTTTGTAATACTCGCCCACAGTCATTTTTTAATTTACAATTTTTTGGGACTCTAAGTATTGACCAAAAGTCATAGGAGTATTTGAGAATTATCATAATGATTACCGAAAGGATTGGAATAAGACATGCTTACCCCCAACAAAGACTCAAGACGACAAATTCCACAAAGCAATGTGCAACGGAAAAATTCAAGCGTTTTTAGGCGCTCAAGTGTAGAAGTCCTGCAAAAAAGGTTAAAAGAAAGAATACAAATACAAAAGAAAGAATACTACGAAATAATAAGACAATTACAATCTTTAATAAAACATTCCCCGGCAACGGCGCCATTTTGATTAAGGGTGAAAGGTAGCGTCGCGTCAAAACGCTAATCGTTGAATTCATTTCACCGCATTAATACAAAGACCTAAATTACGACTGCACTCAATGGGTGAGTATAGCGGTAAGTCGGGTATCAAATCCACAGAGAATGTTCGATAGATCGTAACGGATTATTAATTCAGGAATAAAAGTGTAAAAGGGTGATGTATGCTAGGAAATAAAGGAAAAGAGAGAAGTTAAGTCTAAATAAAGTAAAAGCGAGGATCGGGATATCATTCAACCATCCGGCTCGAAACAACTATTAGTCAAAATTTTGGCTCGAGAGAAATTTAATCGAGCTTTATCAATTAAACATAAACATCACACAATAAGGAATTCAATCCAAAGTTACGAGATTAAACATTTAACGAAAAATGGTCGCACGCGGATTAAACTCAGATTATCGATATAAACACTAACGTTGCATGACAAAGAAAGTTAAACGCGCAATAATCCGACTTTAATGCGCGCGGGTTCAATTAAACGCAATTATGCACAAAACCTAATTTTCGGAGCTCGGGGCCCGTTAATGGCAGAACGACATCCTAACCCTAATTATCTAAGGGCACATAATGATTAAACTAGATTACAACTAATTAAACTAGTAAATCAAGAAATAAAGTAATTAAACTAATTAACAAACCATGGAAATTAATCTACAAAGCAAGAAATCAACAAGAACAACTTATATTAATGGAGAATGAGATGGAAAGTTCAACATACACAACCCATATGGTTGTCAACCAAAAGAGAAATGAAGCCAAGCTCTCAAAACCCACAAACCCTAGGCTAAACTAATTAAAACTGAATATATCTCATATTTACACAAAATCCCTTATATAGTAAGTTGGGATAAAAGAAAAGAAGAAAGAAAAGAAAAGGAAAATATCTAAAAAAAGTAGGGGATCGATCGATCGACCCCTTTGGTCAATCGATCGATCAAGCAGGGCAGAATCTCCTTTCCTCCCTTTTTAGTGTATTTGGTATTCCCTTCCGCCAAAAGCACCGTAACTTCTTCGTTAGGGATTCGAATCGCGCACCGTTTACGGCCACGCGAAGCTTGCGAGGAGGGCTACAACTTCCGTGAGATGTCGGGACATGTGCCCAAACTGTGAATTGATCGAATTGCCCTTGAACACGCGATTGCGTACGAAACTTGAGCGGAATGCGTCTGAACTCCATTTTAGTACCTAAATACCTACAAAAGCCCAATTATACCTCATATAGCATGTTAACAAAATAAACTGAGGTTGTCTGGTTAACGGGCTTAAATATAGAGATTAAGGCACCCGAGAGGGCAAAAATACGTAGGTTCGAGAGATGAAATACGCAATATTTGCGTATTATCATCTCCTTTATGTCGTTCGATCATATACTGTATTTGTATATTTTCCACTGAGCATCAGCTCACACCCTCACTTTGTTATAGCAGGTTGGGAGCAGTTTCATTTTTTAAGAGCGTTGTACAGGTAAGTACTTCCTTTATTTTACGTTAGTAGCTCTGTATGCTTAGACTTAGGGGTACTCCCCATGAGTCCCTCACACAGTTTATTTGAAACTAGAATCTCTTGTTAAACAAGTGAAAGGTTAATTATAAAAAATTGGACTAGCAACATTACATAGGTTGTTTCATTGGGTCGGACCGGGTTGACGATGGGTAATTCATAAATTCGGGTCGGGGCGTTACAAATAGTATCGGAGCTCTAGGTTCAAGGTTCCTTTTGGGAGTGACGTGGTGAGGTCGGTACTGGATCTTTCGACGTCGGTTTGGTTTGGGCCAATCATGCTAGTTTGGTGTTGGTTTAGTTTGTGTCATCGATGGTAAAGTCAAACAAATTAGCACGACAAGTAAGTTAGTGCTAAGTGGCACGCGACTAAGTTGATAGTTATTAATCGCTTCTGCGCTTCTGATTAGATTTGTTAGAAATTTATAAGTGTCCATGCAAGCCAATAGTGATGACACCGTGGTTGTTAGTGTGAGGTACTTGTGTTAAATTCTTGGTAAAATAAAATCATTTGAGGTGTCGATAGAGTGAAATGACACCCATTAGGCAAGTGGAACGAGTTGCATATAGTCAACGGTAGAGGTTTATAGTTAGGGTGTCTCGACTAGGCACTAATGATTGGTGATTGAAAGGTATATAGCCCTTAGGTGCGACACTTACGGGTAGTTAATGCCGGTAACATAATTAGATAAATTTAGTCCTTGGGGTGATATCGCAAGTGATGGTAGTCCAGTGAATATATGAAATTGTGTAGGCGAATAGTGGCAATGTCGTGATTTTTTGTGTGAGATGTCTTATGTTATGACTTTGGTAATGAGAGTAGCCTTGTTAGTGGCAATAGTGAGTAGTGTTCATTGTGACCAAACTGTAAAGGTTGTATGTTTCACATTTGGAGGTTAGATGACTATGTAGCATTCATAAGTATTGATTATGCGGTGAAAAAGTGTTAGGTCCCTTGGTTAAGGACTTGGGTTGGGTGTACCTTGACTATAATGTGGTGTTGAGGAATAGGATTCCGTGTGGCGTTTGTGGTGTAGGCCTTGGTATTTAGAGGCAACACTCGACGTCTTGTGTCCTACCAAGATCTATATACTCGTGTTAACTTGCAGATTAACACATGGTGTGATTTTTACGCAGTGATGCAATTTAGTTGTCATGGTTGAACATTTATTGAGGATTAGTTGAGGTAGACCTTGAGATTTATAGGTTGCAAGCGATGTCTTGTACCCTACCATAGTCCTTAATAGCATTAGTTGTGGGTTGTACATGGCTTATGGTCACAGCCGTTTGAGAGAAAGATACGATTAATATCTAAGTGTTGAGACTCGTTTTAGCCGTCGAGATAATGGCTAGGTGCGAGGTGATCCCAGTTTAAGGGTAGTTCATAGGCATTTGAGGTGCCCATAAGACAAATTATGTGTGGCGTCATTGATGACAAAGATCGAATCTTATGTTGCCTTGAGGTATTTGATGGTTAATGTGCACTACAGATAGAAGATCGTAGACTAATGTCTTTGCGAGCACCGATTAATTGCAATGTAGGTATTAAAATGTTCGTAGAGAGCACCTATAATGATAAAGGTATGGACGATGAAATCTTGTTGGGATTTAGGACTTATACATGTGATGTGTTTAGTGTCCTTAGGAGACCAATTAAGTCCGGTAAAAAGAGGCAGTGGCATTCTAGTGACGATCTTGTTGAGGGTCAGGTGATGATTCTAGATTGTTGGTCGTGTAGTGTACGTGTCGGGTGTGACTTCCCAAATCAACACAAATTGGTGGTATAATCCCTAAGGTAGAACGATAGATTGTATCATTATAGGAGTGATGCTAGGATGTCATGTAATGACTAGCATTGGGTGATGACACTCGATTTCGGGGTGTACTAGGAAACGTATTCGAGAATTAGAGTGACGACGCCATGTGGAGACTCGAAAATGGCGACCGAGGTGGTGTAACATCAAAACGTGTTTATTATGTCGACGTATCGACCGTATATGATAGGGTAGCCTTAGCAATGTGGTGATTAGTTCTTGTCACGCCTTTCCAAACTGGTACGAGTCGAAAGATGTAGCCCGGTATGGTATTTGCTACCCTTAGAATGCCAAGGGCGGCGAGCGTGGTCTCCACGTAAATTCTGTGCGGATAAAACCTGCACAAAATTTGTATATATGCATAACGAGTGATATATATGTATGTGTATAATGTGTGATATGTAAATATGTATATAAGTGTGACTATTAAATAGGGGAAATTATTATAAATGTGTGAATATTAAATTAATAACGAAGGCGAAGTTATCTGCATAGGTTAACGATGGGATTTGAAATGATGTAACGTGTGTGATTCCTAAATATGAATTCAAACATTGAATAATCGAATGTGTCATATTCTGGGTAGAAGGTTAGAGTATGGGGATAAGATACTGAAAGACCGTGTGTGATATCGATTTAAATAGTTGCGAAAATTACAACCACAAACTCATTTACTAAGAGTCAATTTAAGAATCAAATCAATTCATCCCTTAAACTCAAATAACTACATGCGTTCATGTGTCAAACCAATTGTAAGTAAAATATGCGACACAAAATTCAGGAAAAATCCCCTCAAGGCAAAACCTTTTTATTTCACTATAATTCTAAATCGCAACTTACACGGTTACAATGAAATACAATTTGACACTCGAATACCCGCAGGCGTCGGTCGATGTCGTCAGTAATAAGTCCACACTCAGCGAACCTACATGAACCGCAGTCCAGTCTTCAACTAAGGAACACCGCAGCACTCCTTAATGACACGCAGTCACAAAACTTCGTAGAGACTCACTCCACAATAACACGCATCCCTCAGTTGTAGAGATATCCCCACAAAGTATGAACAATAGCAAACTATGTTTTGGGTTCCACAAAATAACTCACACAAAAGAAATTGGGATTGTGAATTGTAGAACAAAAGTTATGAACCCTCAAATGGTTGGAGAATAATAGAAAAATGAATTCTGTCAAAACCAGTTTTTCTCCACACAAAAATTGAGAAGTCTGACACCCTATATATAATAAAGTTTAAGGCGATGACGTGTCAAAACAAAACACCTCTCGTTCGAACGACACGATGTCGTTTGAGCGAGATACGATCTCGTTTGAACTAGGTACGATGTCATTCGAACGACATCATACACGTGTCCTAAAAAGTTCCAGTCTTTTAAATATCTTGGAAACTTAAAAACTTAAAACTGTTCACAAGATTGGAAACATTTATCCAAAACTTTTATGATAAAATGTTTTTTTTAAATAAAAAACATTTATTAAAATCTCAAAAACCATTTTAACTTTTATAAAAAATATCCCAACACTTTTAATGTGAAATGTCAATGAAACTTAAACACATTTTTATCAAATTCATCCTCGTTGGGCTTGAGTGTTGCAGTCTTCTTGTAATTCGGACTCGACTTGTATATATGTAATCTTCTCAATCCTTCAACGACTTGTAGCGGTATATGACATACTAAATTGATAACGGACAATAATGTCCTTACAAATCTCCCTCTAGTCTATGCCAATACAAAATAAAAATATCCGAATTAACAATCTTAAACATGGCCTATACAAATCTACCCTCCCAAAAACTCAAAAGTGGAAAGATAAACTGTTAAGTCTTCAAACTTTTCAAATGATGTTTCAACAATCAACTTTTCAAAACTCCAAGCTTTTCTCATCAGGGTGTGCAATCCAAAAATCTTCAATTGTACCTACACACATGAGACAAAGCAAAAATCTTGTGACTTATTGAGTTTGATATGATATAAAGCATAAACATGACAGCATAATCAAATCTCCCCCATACTAAAACTCTCCCATAAAATTATAATTCTTTCTCCCCCTTTTTATTTGTCTGAAATAGACAAGGAAAATAATAAATCACACAAAACAAATCGAGGTGTCACGGTAAACCAAAGCTAACAAACTATTTTTGATTTTTCAGATTTTGCATACAAAAAATGCAAAAAAGATGTTACAAAAATTGATAAGCACCCAAAAGTGTACATTTTATACCCCGAATAGATGTATTTTAGTTGCTAATTTTCGACAATAATGGTTTTGTGCGTGTAAATGTTCAATGTGCAGGCTTGATTGGAGTTCCGATGTCAAAAGCATTATTTCGAGACAATTTACAGTCAAATGGAGCTAATTACCTTGCCCCGTAACCTCCCATGTAACCTAACCCGAGCCTAAACCTACCCGGCACCCCGGATGTGTTTAGTTTGTATTTTTCTTTTAGATTTTTAGTTAGAGTCATTTTATTTTTAGTTTTTTTTAGAATTTTTAGGTTTTATTTACTATTTTTATATATTATTTTTTATTAGTATATTTTTATTTTATCTTTATTTTTATTAGTTATTAGTTTTATTTTATTAGGATTAGATTTTTTAGGATTTCATTTAATTTTTAGTTTTATTTGATTTTACGTTTATTTAGGATTTTAGTTTTTAGTTTAATAGATTATTATTTTTATTTTTATTTTTATTTATTTTTAGTTTCTTTTTTATTTTAGTCTTTGTTTTATGTATAGATTACGATGTTATTTTATTTAGATTTTTATTTTTAGTTTTTTTAGTTTTTTTAGTTAGTTAATCTATATTTTTTAAAGGTCACAAACTTACACACACACACTCACCCTACTTTCATACACTCACATACACACAATACAACCCCTCACCAACACCACACTACCATACACCCTCACACACTCTATACCCACATACACTTATCCTAAACCTAACCAACCTATCCTATACCCTAAGCTACACACACCATTTCCTACACCTTACTACACTCTAACCCCTCCACTTCATCTTCAACCTCAAACCTACTTTTCTCTCTCTCCTACTCCATTTTTAACCCTCCATTAAACACTCAAACTACCACCCACCTTCAGCACCCTCACCATTTACCCCTTTCGACAACTCATCCATAGTCCGACCATCTCTGCAAGCTCCGGTGTTTGCAACCCAGCGTCGCTGACCCGCAGCTGCCTCAACCCGGCACCCAACCCACTACAGCCGCCCGCCACCTGCGACCCAACCACGTCCGACCCCATTCTCGGATGTAACCCATCGACTCCTAGCCCATCATAACCAATGGCGACCCACGATTTTACCCATGTCCCATTCAAATCCGGTTCTACCCCGAAACCGCTGCAGCCTCATTTTAAACCTCTTCTTGTCTAAATCGATCTCATCACCTGTTATATGACTCAATTGCGAGAGCAAAAGAAAATAAACCCACATGCTTAATAAACAACTTAAACCTTTTTTATCCCCTTTTCCCATATTACCCCCAACATACAACTTTTAACCCAAAACCCGAAAATACCCTCTCAACCAAATTTGATTCCATCACACTCTCATGACCTCACACCTCCCAAACCACATGCACACCCAAGTATATTTCTCAATTTAACCCCTTAGCTCCATGTGCATATAAAAGAAGACCTAAAGGCCATTTGAAGAGGAGAAAAATAAGAGAATTCTAGAGAGAGTTAGATAGAGTTTAGTGTAGAAAATAAATTAGGATAAACATCATTTTGAAAATAATTTTATTTTATTATTTTTTATTTTTGTTAAAGATTTATGAAGATAATTTTTGTGAGAGAGTTAATTGAGTGGTTATTTAATTGCAAATCACTTGGATGCTCAATTAAAGGGATTGTATGCTTCAGATTGAAGGATTGAAGTTCAATTTCACTCAAAGAGATTTGCTTTGATTGTTCTCTTCTCTACTTTTATTTTAATTTCCTATTAATTATTTCTTTATCATGTTTAATATTATGTTAGGCTAAATCCCCTTTAAGAGGGGACCCTTATTTGATGTTATTTTATTTTAATTAGTTTGATTACTTGAAAATTCCCTTTGAATATTAATTTTGACCCATCACCCTTAAATTTACGCTTCGAGAGAGGGTAAATGATTTTCAAGAGAAAATCAAAATTCTAAGTTATAATACTCATTTTAGATTCGAACTAGCAATAGGGATTTCTTAAGTGTGGTATTATTCCTTGAATTTCAACTCTAAATTTTATTTTCTAAGATTTACATAAATTTTAATCGATCGATCCTAGCGGGTGATTAATTAAAAGGAGTGTATGTCTATTTTCTAGAGTTGTGGGGGGTTAAACTTAATTTTCTAAAAGATTACTATTAAAATTACATTTGCAACGAGAGTTGATTTGTAATTTTGATATTAATTTGAAACAATTCAAATAATTAAATTAATTAGTTTGAATAGCTAAAATTTGTGGTGTAGTCCCATTCCTTGATTGTTCTCACTATTATTTACCTCACTTTATCTCTTATTTTTATGTTAGACTTTGTTTTTCATTTTAGTAATTTTTTAGTTTGTTGTTTTGTACTTCCATTTAGTTTAGTGTTAATTCACATTCTCACCCAAAATTGTTTTAATATTTGAAAAGCTAAAAAAAATTAGAAAAAGTAAAAAAGCCCAAAAAGAAAATAAAAAGTAAATTGCAATTGTTTTTCCTTCACTTTACCCCCTTGATGTGGATTGATACCCTTACTTACCGCTCTACACTAGTTTTATTCTCATTTTTGTGGGTAATTGAGGATTTTGACTAGAGGAGCTTTTCAAGCAACGACGAAATATACCGAAAAGTTCTCTTTATCAAATGGCGCCGTTGCCAGGGATATAAAAAAGTTAAAGTTATGAATTGGCGCCGTCGCCATTCTTGGGAGCGTGAAGCGCTCGGAGCGGATTCAATTTTGTAGTTCATTTATTTCCTATATTTTGTTGCATTTTAGTACAATTTTTCTTTATTTTAGAAGGCTTATAATAGGTTTATTTTTATCATTACTTGTATTGCGATGCATAGAGACACCTTTATTTTATTTTTTAAAATTGTAATAATCGACGACAAGGCGAGGATTTAGAATGGCGTCGTTTCCATTCTTGGGAGCGTGAAGCACTTGGAGCGGCTTTCATCTTGTAGTTCATTTATTTTTTGCATTTTGTTGCTTTTTAGTACCATTTTTCTTTATTCTAGAAGGCTTGTATAAGGATTTTTATTATTGGCTTGTATTGCGGTGCATAGAGACACCATTTATTTTTCATTTAAATTTGTAATAAAAAGACGATAAGAGTGATAGGAAAACCGGACAAAGTAGAGAGAGGGCGTCCAAGGCGAGGATTTAGAAGCCTCTCTATCTTAGGTCGGTAGGACTCCCGGGGCCGACTGAGATAGGCGTAATCTCCCCCCTGATCGACTCAAATTTTTCGGCACCCCACGACGTAAAAAACCATGGGAGGTACATCTCTTGAACACTCGCGCCTCTCCTGTTAGCGAGTCAATTCTTGTGTGTGATTACGTGCTCTTGTGTGATTTTATTCTTGCATTTATTTTTGAATGGTGTGATGAATTAAATTGCTAAGACCTACACTCGGTCACTCACGAGAAGGGATTTCATCACCCGACTCACTCGCTTACCATTGCGTGCTACCCTAGCCATCATTAAAATTAAAATCAATCAACTAAGTAGCCCAATAGGAGAACATTTTGCTAAGGTGATCACAAAGAATTCCATGATTTTTATCGCCCGCGGACTTAATTAAAATTTGACTACCCCTTTCACTAAATTTACAGATAAAAATTGGCTATGTGCTAGTTAGGAATTCTCCTTGGCTTGTGCGTGTCCAATTCCATTCAATTTTTCGCTAGTCAGTTTTAATGAGTTCGTTAAATGCAGCGAGTCCATATTTCCCCCCACATTTTCTTCCAAAAAATCCAAAAATATTTTCTTCCTTTATTTTTACAAAAAAAAAGGCCAAAAATATTTTCTATCATTTTTATAAAAAATCCAAAAATATTTTCTTTCCTTCATTTTAGAAAAATCCAAAAATATTTCTCTCCTTTTGAAAAATCTAAAAAACTCCAAAAAATATTTCTCTCCACATGGCCAAAGAGCGTCCTTTACGGGACTACTTTGGTCATTTCCATTGACGCGCGACACGTGTGAGAGTGATCCCGAGCCGTCTCTTTATGATATTCTTAGTGGTCACAGCTCTCTCACGATTACCGTTGGTAGTTTTGACTCATCTACGCACGCATGTCCTATTTCATTACTCTCGGTGTCAAGTGTCGACGTGTCGCATATTTTGTCATGCACCCATTGTTCATATGCCGACCACATGTCCCATGAGTGCCATTACTTTTCATATCCTTACGAACCCACAATGGAACATGTGTATCCATATGACACTGTTTCGGAACCCACCTCGGCCTATTATCCCGATATACCCAATCCCGGGTTGTGTGAGTACCCGAGCTATTCGTGGAGGCCTGATCACCCTTTCACACAATACGAATCCCCACCCTATGTTGTGGATCCTCACATGTTCCAACAGTTATCATGGCAACCTTGTGCACCTTATCCCAATCAGTTCCCTCACTACGCACCCCATGAGAATCAACCATTTGTCCATCACGAAAGCGATTGTTTTGTGTATAATGCACTTGGCTCCATTCCACACACTTCATTTGAGTATTCTTCATACACTCGTGATAGTAGCGAGTTGTGTCCACCTCAACCACCGCCACCACCCATCAATCCACCCTAATCCTCCACCTCCGCTTTCGAGGCACTCTTGCAATAATTTATCATCGAGCAAGAGCAAGCCACTCAAATTCAAACTCAATCTCTCCAAAGTCTTGAACAACGCTTTTAATGAATTTGAGTGTGCGAGAGAGTCGGACATTCCTAAGCATCCACCCATCGTTGCACCCGAGTGTGATGATGATTTGTCCTCTTGTGATATGAATTTTGAGTGTGACCAACCCTACCACCCTGAGAATCTAGCAGTTGAGACCATTCCATGGTCCGAGCCCCAAGTCGACAATTGTGTTGACTTACCTTTCATTAGTAAGACTGATTTGCTCCCATCAAATCCAAATGAACCCACATTTGAGGTTCAAATTCCCGTTTCCTTTCCCAACGAATCCAAAATAATGCCCGAGTCTATACCTATTGATCACACTGCGTGTGTTCCCGAGGAACCAATTTATTCTAGGTTAGCTTCGGCTACGAGTGATCACCATTTTCTTGAGATTGAATCTGAGATAGTTCCTAACTATCCGGATATGGATGATGTCCCACCATGCATGGCTCCCTTTGAGCCCGATATTTCTAGTTATTCCTCTATCTTTGATCTTGGTGCCTCGTCTTACCCACCCACCACATTCACCGATGCTACTCTTATGGAGAAGTTGGCCAATCCATCTTTAGAAACCATATATTCTTATGAGTATTCCTTTACTCCTCCCAATGAGTGTGTGTCTTCCACGCTTGAGTTGGATCATCTTCCCCCACCATTTATCCCACCCGATCCACCCATTATACCCTCCACCCCACCAGCTAGTTTGGATCTTGATTTCACACATTTCAAGTTTTCATCTACATTTTTAGATCCTAATCTAAAACCATCATCCACCATTCATGAGAGTATTTGTGGTGATACTCTCTACTTTCGTGACACCGAGATTGTTACTCTATGTCCACCACTCTCTTGTGGTGTTGATTTTACCCATAGACAGTTCCCTGGCCTGTCACGGCGCGACCATTATCATCTCCTATTTATAGAACGATCGTGTGATTTTTATAAGGCCCACCTCATTCCACTTACCAAACCATTTTGCCTCCTTCACCAATTAGAGCACGACGCTTATAGGGCCCTAGTTTCCCTCACCTTTAAGCTCAACAAGGCCCGTGGCCGATACCTCTTCAATATCACCCTTTCCCTAATACCCAATCGCCCATGGTCCACCGATGCTTTGCATCGTGTGATGCACTTTTCCATACAGGTGCATTGACCATTTTAGCCTTTATCCAATAAGGTCAGCGCTTCAGTCTTGTTTGGGGGTGATTCTCATCACCCAATTTTTCTGCCACCCCGAGCTTTCCTAGTTCCTATCTTTAAAGTGAAAATGGTTCGATCTGGATGAAGACATTAAACTTAGCACTACCGGGAGGCAACCCGCATTTCTTGTACGAGTCTTATCCTATTTGAGGGTGGTGGTCCACATCACCCAATGCTATACCATGCTTTGTAGACTTGTACACATTTTTTTTCTTTCTTCTCACTCATTCAGGTTTATTCTTGGCTTCATCTGTCCACTTCATTAGCGGTTGATTCTGGAAATATCCTTCCTCCCTTATGCTCTCAAATTTAAAAATCATTTTACTTAACATCGAGGATGATGTTCCTTTTTATTTGGGGGTGGGTAATTTTATCAAAATCGTACCTCTTTTGAAAAATTTTGATTTTCAAACCTGATTTTTAAAATTTCGTACAGTTTCTTTCATCTCACTCATTGACGTGAATTTTTTATCATCCATCTTTTTAAGTCTATGAATCAAGGTAGAGGATTTATATTTTTCTAAATGGCTTATGTAATACATATCTAGGCATTTTGCACTATGAATTTTTAGACTAAACAAAATTTGTGCACTTATCACGTCACTGGGGTTTAGAGTTGAAGAGTACTATAATTCCCAAGAAAACCTTAAGGATCACTAGTGGAGACTTTAGCTTATGAGATTCGTGCCTTTCACTCTTTTAGAGTGTTTTACGCAATCTCCAAGTCACAAGTTGATTCAACTTCTTTTGGGTCCGCACTTTAAATTGTTATATGATATCATTATTTTTCATAATTTTTTTGGCTTGATCACTGAGAACGACATCTTTTTCGAGTTATAAGAAACGCGTGTCTTGAAATTTCTCCTAATCGCCAATTTTTCATCCATACACCTACCATTTACCATTCACTTAACCCATATTCCCATTTATTCCCCTCGTCATCCATACACATTCTCCAATCCATTCATATATCATCGACCATCATTTTTGAGAAAAAGTGTGTTATTTCAAATGTTAAATGTCTTCATTATTGGTTTGAAAAAAAAAGAGAAAAAAATATATATAAGCAAAAAGAAAAAAAATAGAAAAATAGCAGAAATAGAGAAAAAGAAAAGAAAAATCGGAAAAAAGAAGAGAGAAAAGAAAAAAAAAGAGTTCTTAGTTAGTAGTTAGTTTTGAAATAAAGACATTTGTTCCTCATGTGTGCACTCTTTTCACTCATCCATCTTTCATCCATCATATATTCATCATTTATCCATCATATCACCATCCCATCCTATCCTACCTCACCTCATCCCACATATCCCATTTCATTTCCCCCTCACCCATAATCATTCATATATTCCCCTAGGTGTTAGGGCAAATGAAAGTGAACGTGGTGAATAACTCGACGTTCTCACAATAGTGATTGACATTCCTTCATGAGATCACCTTTCTTTCAAAATGTACGTTCTTTCTTATATGAGTGTGATACATTTGAACTTGCTTACATTTACTCACCTACTTACACACAAGAGCGATACACTAACCCTAATCTCAAGAGTTCGTTTGAGAGAGATAGATCTGTGAGATTTAAAGTTGAAGCGTTGATTCCGAAAAGGCAATTTAGGAATTACTCTTGTGATACTCGAACCGTGTTGACTGATTCATACCACACACGTTGAGTTCTAGAAAAGATGTGCCTTGAGTATTCATATAGCTAAACTTTTTACACATTCTAGCTAGTATTTCTGAAAACCTTTTCTTTCATGATCGATTGTGCGATTATTCAATATCTAATAAGAGATAGACTGCCATTTTTAAATAAAGAATTTTGTGGGTATATTCCCTCCAAACCCTCACGAGACAAAACTCGTCATGTAGGGAAACCTATAGGTTTAAAGGCTTATTGCATATGCTAAGTACAATTGCAAGTGCCCGCGAAAGTGGTACACTTTTGGTTTGTTATCTTTCTCTTTCTCTCTATCTTATTGCTCGAGTACTAGCAACACTCCCTTTGGGGGTGGTGTGATAAGCACCCAAAAGTGTATATTTTATATCCCGAATAGACGTATTTTAGTTGCTAATTCTCGACAATAATGGTCTTATGCGCGTAAATGTTCAATGTACAGGCTTGATTGCAGTTGCGGTATCAAAAACATTATTTCAAGATAATTTTCAGTCAAATAGAGTTAATTACCTTGCCCCTTAACCTAACCCGAGCCTAAACCTACCCCGCACCCCGTGTGTGTTTAGTTTATGTTTATGTTTTTTTTTATATTTTTTCAGATTTTTAGTTAGAGTCGTTTTATTTTTAGGTTTTATTTTAAATTTATTTATAATTTTTAGGTTTTATTTACTATTTTTATATTTTATTTTTTATTAGTATATTTTTATTTTATCTTTATTCTTATTAGTTATTAGTTTTATTTTATTAGGATTAGATTTTTTTAGGATTTAATTTAGTTTTTAGTTTTATTTGATTTTACATTTATTTAGGATTTTAGTTTTTAGTTTACAAGATTTTTATTTATTTTTAGTTTCTTTTTTAATTGAGTCTTTGTTTTATGTATAGATTACGATTTTATTTTTTTTATATTTTAATTTTTAATATTTTTTAGTTATTTAACCTACATTTTTTAAGGGTCACAAACTTACACACACACTCACCCTACTTCCATACACTCACATACACACAATACAACCCCTCACCAACACCACACTACCATACACCCTCACACACCTTATACCCACATACACTTATCCTAAACCCAACTAACCCATCCTACACCCTAAGTTACACACACCATTTCCTACACCTCACCACACTCTAACCCCTCCACTTCATCTTCAACCTCAAACCAACTTCTCTCTCTCTCTCTCCTACTCCATTTTTAACCCTCCATTAAACACTCAAACAACCACCCACCTTCAGCACCCTCACCACTTACCCCTTCCGGCTACTCAACCATAGTTCGACCATCTCCGCAAGCTCCGGCGCCGCTGACTCGTAGTTGCCTCAACCTAGCACCCAACCCACTACATCCCCCGACCACCTGTGACCCAGCCACGTCCGACCCCATACCCGGATGTAACCCATCGACTCCTAACTCAGCATAACCCGTGGAGACCCACGATTTTACCCATGTCCCATTCAAATCCGGTTCTACCCCGAAACCGCTGCGACCCCATTTTAAACCTCTTCTTGTCCAAACCGATCTCATCACCTAGGACAAGACTCAATTGCCAAAGCCGAAAATAAACCCACATGCTTAATAAACAACTTAAACCTCTTTTATCCCCTTTTCCCATATTACCCCCAACATACTTTTAACCCAAAACCCGAAAATACCCTCTAAACCAAATTTGATTCCCTCACACTCTCATGACCTCACACCTCCCAAACCACATGCACACCCAAGTATATTTCCCAATCTAACCCCTTAACTCCATGTGCATATAAAAGAAGACCTAAAGGCCATTTGAAGAGGAGAAAAAGAAGAGAATTCTAGAGAGAGTTAAAGAGAGTTTAGTGTAGAAACTAAATTAGGATAAACATCATTTTGTAAATAGTTTTATTTTATTATTTTTTATTTTTGTTAAATATTTGTGAGGATAATTTTTGTGAGAGATTTAATTGAGTGGTTATTTAATTGCAAATCACTTGGATGCTCCATTAGATGGATTGTATGCTTCAAATTGAAGGATTGGAGTTCAATTTCACTCAAAGAGATATGGTTTGATAGTTCTCTTCTCTACTTTTATTTTAATTGTTTCTTTATCATGTTTGAAATTATGTTAGGCTAAATCCCCTTTCAAGGGGTGGGGGGAGCCCTTATTTGATGTTATTTTAATTTAATTAGTTTGATTACTTGAAAATTCCCTTTGAATATTAATTTTGACCCCTCACCCTTAAATTTACGCCTCGAGAGAGGGTAAATGATTTTCAAGAGAAAATCGAAATTCTAAGTTATAATACCCATTTTAGATTCGAACTAGCAATAGGGGTTTCTTAAGTGTGGTATTATTCCTTGAATTTCAACTCTAAATTTTATTTTCTAAGATTTACATAAATTTTAATCGATCGATCCTAGCGGGTGATTAATTAAAAAGAGTGTAGGTCTATTTTCTAGAGTTGTGGGGGTTAAACTTAATTTTCTAAAAGATTACTATTAAAATTACATTTGCAACGAGAGTTGATTTGTAATTTTGATATTAATTTGAAACAATTCAAATAATTAAATTAATTAGTTTGAATAGCTAAAATTTGTGGTGTAGTCCCATTCCTTGATTGTTCTCACTATTATTTACCTCACTTTATCTCTTATTTTTGTGTTAGACTTTGTTTTTCATTTTAGTAACTTTTTAGTTTGTTGTTTTGTACTTCCATTTAGTTTAGTGTTAATTCACATTCTCACCCAAAATTGTTTTAATATTTGAAAAGCTAAAAAAAATTAGAAAAAGTAAAAAAGCCCAAAAAGAAAATAAAAAGTAAATTGCAATTGTTTTTCCTTCACTTTACCCCCTTGATGTGGATTGATACCCTTACTTACCGCTCTACACTAGTTTTATTCTCATTTTTGTAGGTAATTGAGGATTTTGACTAGAGGAGCTTTTCAAGCAATGACGAAATATACCGAAAAGTTCTCTTTATAAAAAATCACACACCATGAATTTACACTAAGACAACTAAGTAATGGAAACAGAATGAAAGAGTGTGAACTAATTCGATAGGAAAATTAACTCAATCATGTCATGTTGCATGATGCATAAATGCACTCCTAAAGAATGAACATCGAAATAGTCCTTAGGTGTAGAAATGTTGAATTTAGATGGCATCGTCTTAATCATATTTTCGAATCAAAGTATAAATGATTTCTACACCAATAACGCCCAAAACTATGTAATGATTTTTCATGACTTTTAAGGACGTGCAAACCATTGAAAATTCCGTCCAAAACTACCTCATTAAAAGATAAATCTTTTTATTTTTCTTATGAGGTGATGAATCTAAAACCTATTGGCCCATTTGGCATAATTTTCTTTTTATTGCCTTTCAATTTTTTCTGGCTCTTTTAAACCTCATTGGACCCGAATAATTTTAAATTCCTCACTTTTTAGGTCCGTTTAAACGGTGGCTTTATCGCAAAGGAAAAAGTTAAATACCTTTCGCAACCCTTTTCCGTTTTTCAAAATAAATCACACAAGCACACATATGGTTTATAACATGCACTACTTTTTGTCAAGTTTTATCGCATTTGGTTGGTTGTATAGACAAAATTGAGATGAAAGCACTCAACCAACATGGGATAGACTAGCACAAATGTCAAACAAATCTGTTCATATGTACAATAAAGGACAAGCGAGTCAAACTTGTAGATAGCAACACTGTATCATCTCAAAGACTCCAAACTTTGTAAAGCACATAAATGACATAACATATTGCCTCAAAACACTATCAAATAGTCACATGGATATAGCATGAAGTTGTGACTTGGTCATCCTAAATGTCAATTCATATAAGGTACAAACAAAATACAAATTTCTTTTTGGATTTTTCAAATTTTTCTCAAAAAAGAAAATCTTTTTGTATTTTTCAAACACTATTCACAAACAACCCATCAGTATCAAATACGTATAACAAGATGAAACAGAGGCTTGCAAATAGAGAATTATTTACAGGGGTCGTTCGAACGAGACTCCTTGTCGTTTGAACGACATAGGATCTCGCGAGAAGGCTTCGCGGGAGACAGGTTCTCGTTATAACGAGAAAAGCAAAATTTTCGAGTTTAATCATGAAGTCATGCAGTTTTGTCCAGTGATAAAATTTTGAAAAAAAACAGTTCCTGGAATGGGCAAGCAGATCCAAAACAGTGGTAAAATAGTACTAAAACTAAGAAAAAGTAAAAAATGCTAAAAATGTATAAAACGAATGGTACAAACTAGAAATAGGCAAAAGTGTCATCAAGTAAGTCACCCTATGCTAGAAAATATGTCTAGACCTCATCCAGTAGGTGCAGTGGATTTTTTCAAAGATTGTGATATCTTTTGAAATAACTCCATCAAATCATGAGAAGTCTTGACCAAAAACTTTACTTGCTCTTGAATATGTGCAAACTCTCTATCATTATGTGCAAGCAAAGTATAATGGGTGGGTGCAAGTGTGTGAACATATGTAGGAGTAAAACGTGATACATAACCCAATTTAAAACAAAATTTTCTAAGGTGTCCTCTCCTTTTGCAATGGGAGCAAACCTAAACAGGCCTAGGTACACCTCTCTTAGAATCTCTCCTACGCGCTCTCCTAATAGGTACGGGATGCCTAGGTGGGTCGGGTCGAGAGTCATGTGAATCTAACTCTAAAGTAGGAACTGACTCGGGTGCAACAAAAGAAGTAGACACATCATCATGACTTATTCCTAAATTCTCATCACTCCCCCAAAACAGGATTGAGAACCATATTTCCCACCTTCTTAGATGCATTCTCCAAAGTGACTTTAGCCTCCAGGGCATGCTTAAGATCTATATCTAATTGTGACACGCGGGCTAGGGGTGTCAGTTAGTACCGAACATCCGAATTTTTCATTTTTCGATCCGATTTTTTCCAATTTTGGCACCATCTTTTAATTTTTCGATTTCCAAATTTTTCGATTCCGAATTTTTCAAAAAAAATTGGAATGGAATTGGAAATCATATATGGATTCTGAATTTCTGAATTTTCGATCCGAATTTTCCAATATCACGTCGATCCGATCCATCCAAAATATTTTTCGAAATAATAATATTTTTGTTTATTTTAATACACTTTTACTACCTTTATTTATATATAAAATTTATTATTTATTAGTTTAATATTCAGCCTCCATTTAAAACCATCTCAACCATTAATATATACCCATATATATTAACCTTCTACATCACACTAACCCTAAATCGAAAGACAACATCCGGAATTGTATTCAATTGTTATGCGAATTTAGATTCAATGGATGATTTATATTAAGTTTCCGTCAGCTTTCTTTTGTTCATTTTTTGTATCTGAAATACTGATGCACAGGCTCTGCTACAGCTCTTAACCATTCTTGCATTTTCTTTTTTCAAGTAGGTAAATAATAGTTTTTTTTCATTCACATAGCTTTGTAGTTTCTTAGTATTATAGTCAATCCTTGATTGATCTTTCTTCAAAATGGTAAGAGATGCATAGTTTTGTAGTTTATTGCATTTCCAAAATGGTATGAGATGCAAAGCCTTGTCATTCACATAGCTTCATAGTTTATTGCAGAAGGTGATGAAAAGTGAAGTGTTTAATTTTTATTTTTATTTTAAAAATATCCTTGTCAAAAATGACATTTTCGATATTTTTTGAAAATATTATACCTATTAATTTCGATTATTCCGATATTTTTACGAATAATAAAATTTTTGAAATTTTTGAATATTTCGAATTAGCCGAATAGGAAAAAAAATGATTTTTTGATTTTTATTTTTTCCGAATTGGAAAGGATTTTAAAATTCTGAAAATTTTGGATTTTTTTCCGAACACCCCTATTCCGATCTGAAACACACCCCTAACGCGGGCTATAAACTCACTATTTTTCGTGTTCAAAGTAATCAACTGCTCACTCAAAGAAACCTTCACTTTCTCGAGTTGACTTGCTTTTGACTCAAACTCTCAATCTCTCTCTCCAAATCTTTCACCTTGAGACCCAACTTGTTATTCAATTTTTTTGTTTTTAAGGTCTCGGCGTACAACTCTCGAAACACAATCTAGAGCTCACTCTCATCATCACTAGCACACTCGCTAGAAACACTCAAAACCTCATCGGGAGTATCACATGCACTAATGTCCTCATCGTCGGGGAATAAAGTGGGTGTGCTCTCGTGACTGGCTAAAAAGGCACCACATATGCCATGTCTTAAACCTTTACCAGACTCATCGTCCTCATCTCCCTCTTCTCCCTCACTATGACTAAGGGTGGCTCGCATGAAAAATTTCTTCCCCTCTCTCCTAAGCCTAGTAGGGCACTCAAACGACTTGTGCCCTCTCCTTCACACTCCAAACATTTAAAATTTTCAAACTTTTATTCACCCTCTTTCTCTTTCTCACCGCTCTCTTCAGCCTTTTCTTTCTTTTTATTTTTCTCCAAAAAATTTTTATTGGTAGAATTTTGTTCCGAAAGCTGGAGAGTTTTTTTAAAATTCTTTGTAAGCAGGGCCATGTCAAAATCAGACTCGTCCTCAGACTCGTATTAAAAAAACTCACTTTCTTTTTCTTAGATTTGGCTTTAAGCGTTATCCCTCTATCCTTAGGTTTGACAGTGTCGGGAAACATGTCAATTTCTTACCTCTGTAGGTCTCCTACCAACTCTTCTAATTTCAGACGATTCAAATTTTCTAAGGTATTTTAAACAGTTAGTTAAGGGATAAAACATTTTGGCAGCGATCTTAAAATCTTTTAGGACACTCGTGCATCAGGAAACAACTCACCAAAAAACTAGTGTTGACAATATCGGACAAACGTGCATAAAAGTTGTCCAAACACTCAGTCTCTAGCATGGTGATGGCTTCAAATTGAGTGGTCAATTTTTGAATTTTAGACTCTTTGACCGCATTAGTGCCTTCGTGGGTGAGTTGCAAAATATCCCACGCTTCTTTAGACGTGGTGCACGTTATAATACGTCGAAACTCGTCAGGGGTGACGTGCCCGAAAATTGCACTAAGCCCTCATGAATTGTAAGTGCTCCACCTAAACTCTTCCTCAGTCTAGTATCACACAGATTTTAAATTCATGACATTATTTGCGGTGACAGTGGGAGGATTCCAACCTCTTTCACAAATGAACCAAACTCTTTCATCGATTACTTTTAAATGGGATTTCATTCGGGCTTTCCAGTAAGCATAATTACACCCGTCAAAAATTGGCAACCAATTATATAAGTTTTCAGATGGAAACATTGTGACAAATTTAAAAATATGATTTTTCAAAACAATCAATATGACATAATTTTGCGGAAAAATAGGAATACGCGATAAATTAACTCAACCTGATCTAATACCGATTTAAATAGTTGCACAAGTTCCAATCACAAACCTATTTACTTAGAGCCAATTTAAGAAACAAATCAATTCAGCCCTTAAACTCAAATAACTACGTGCGTGCACGTGTCAAACCAATCATAAGTAAAATATACGGCGCAAAATTCAGGAAAAATCCCCTCAGGGCAAAACCTTTTTTATTTCACTATAATTGTAAATCGCAACTTACACAGTTACAATGAAATACAGTTTGACACTCGAATACCCATAGGCGTCGGACGATTTCGTCAATAATAAGTCCACACTCAGTTAACCTACATGAACCGTAATCCAGTCTTCAACTCAGGAACACCGTAGCACTCCCTAATGACACGCAATCACAAAACTCCGTAGAGACTCACTCCATAATAGCACGCAACCCTCGGTTGTAGAGATCTCCCCACAAAGTATGAACAATAGCAAACTATGTTTTGGTTTCCACAAAACAACTCACACAAAAGCAATTGGGATTGTGAATTGTAAAACAAAAGTTATGAACCCTCAAATGGTTGGAGAATAATAGAAAAACATATTCTGTCAAAACCAGTTTTTCTCCACACAAAAATCGAGAAGTCTGACACCCTATATATAATAAAATTTAAGGCAGTGACGCGTCAAAACAAAACACCTCTCATTCGAACGGCACGATGTCGTTTGAGCGAGATATGATCTCGTTTGAACCAAGTACGATGTCATTCGAACGACATCATACACGTGTCCTAAAAAGTTTCAATCTTTTAAATATCTTGGAAAGTTAAAAACTTAAAACTGTTCACAAGATCAGAAACATTTATCCAAAACTTTTATGATAAAATGATTTTAAAAAAATAAAATAAAAACCATTTATTAAAATCTCAAAACCCATTTTAACTTTTATAAAAAATATCCCAACACTTTTAATGTGAAATGTAAATGAAACTTAAACACATTTTACCAAATTCATCCTTATTGGTCTTGAGTGTTGAAGTCTTCTTGAAATTTGGATTCGTCTTGTGTAGATGTAATCTTCTCAATCCTTCGACGACTTGTAGTAGTATATGAAATACTAAATCGATAATGGACAATAATGTCCTTACAAATTTGTTGGTACTAGTTAGGGAGTATCATAACTAAGAGGGTTAAGACTATACGTTAGGTGTGCACGGTAGATGGGAACGTGAATTATCTTATGCGAGTGCGCTACCAATTTAAATATGGAAAATTTCTTTACATTTCATTACTGCAATTTATTCACTTGCTAAGTATTTTTCAAAAGTTTTGGATTCTGACTCGCGTCAAATATTTTCAAAAACTTTTAGGTGTTCAACCACAGGGATGGACAAGGGTGATGCTTCTTCCAGGGATCACGTAGATGCAACTGATGTGGAGGCTTGTAGGATTTAGATTAACCGATTATATTATTGTTATCTTAGATTAGGTTCTATTCCAGTTGTTGTTGGGCACGTCTCCGTTTTTATCAGATTTATTTACATCCAGTTTTATTTAGTTCAGTTCGGATGATTGTATTGGATTTTTAGTAATTGATGGTTTATTCATTATTTGATTTTATTTATTCTCGCATTTAGATTTCCTTATCGGTGTGATTATTTATATTGTTCAGTGTGAATGGGTTTGTGTGGAATGGTTTGTTTTGGTATGGTAATTTAAAGATAAAAAATTGACATAGCTTGTTAAACTAATTGGTAGTTAGTAATTAATTGAATGTCGACAGTGATACTAAGAGTGAGCCATATGACATACTTGTTTTATTTTGGTAGAGGGCATGCCACCCATTATTTTAATAGGTTGGGTGTCACAGATGGTATCAGAGCATTAGGTTCTAATGTCTTTAGGGTTTGTGTGACTTACTATGTTTTTAGTGTTGCTTTTCTTTGATGTAGAGCCTTAGGCTCAGGACTGTTGATTCATATTGCGATTTATGTTCTTCTGCTATTGCGTATGGTTGACGCGAATCATATATGAGTTCAGTTGGGCTTCATATACTGAATGAAATAGGATGACTATGAAGGGCAGTTAGGTGGACTGCAGATGGAGAGGCTTAGACGGAGCCACAGAGTAATCAGGGGACGGTGACCACAACAGAGGTCACCACTATTGTTGTTCACACAGTTAATGTTGTGATAACCACTAGGGCGCAACAGTTTTCCGAAGTACTTCCACCACAGACGGTGGAGCCGATTCAGACTCACTCAGTGCGTTCGGTATAGGAGAAAGTTAGAAGGGCTTTTCAGAAGGGCCATCACGGCCATAACTATATTCCATAGGGCTAACAGAGCCAAGGGAACAACATGGTTGGTCAGCAGGCCCGAGGCCATCAGGGACAGAGGCCTGGACGGTCCCAACATGGCCAGCAGGACTAGAGACAGGGAGAGTTCAAAAGGAGGTATTTTATATGTGGGGAGCAGGGCCATATCAATTGAACTTATCTGTAGCGAGCTTGGGGACATGAGCAGGATGCCCACCCGGGGCAGCAAGTGCAACATCTAAGAACAATTTTTCAAACATTGTTCATAGCATAACTTTACGCTAGTTTGTCGCATCTTGTTACAAATCGTCACGCACCGTCAAGACGAACCGAACTCAAGTATCTCCAAGTTTGAAGACTTCCCGACATCCTGTAAAAGGTATAAAATAATTTAGGGTTTGAATTAATTTACAAAATTAATGCGTAGGATGAACATGACTTTTTACTTTTGAAAAAGAAAAAATATTTTATTTTTTATCTCATTCAAACGAGATTAACATGTCGTTACACGGGTCGTTCCTTTTATGCTTTTAAACAAGGATCGAACGAGGTCTACTGTTTTAATTTTTGTTGCGTTGTTAGATACGAGAACATATCTCGTTTGAACGAGATACCATCTTGTTTGAATGACTCTGCATTATCATTCGAATGATCGCACCGCCTCAAAATTTTTTAAAGGCCTATAAATATCCGTTTCATGTTCAAAACGTTTAAGACTTTTTCCATATTCGTTTCTACATAATTTTTGTGAAAGTTCTTCATGTTTTTATGTTGAAAAACACCGTTTAATTCACAACAAAACATCCTTGAATATTGTTATTGCGAATTATTTAAACCCTATAGAGTTTTGTATCTTTGCATACACCTTTGTGGAGAGGATCTCCATGACTGACTTGTGTTACCCGCGGGATTCACTATTGAAGACTAAGGCTGATTGATAGAACAAATATAACACCCTGTCGCGGATAGTATTCCCTTACATGTCGCGGCCCATCTCAACATAGGGCGCGATCCCTACTGAACTCGGGATGCGGCTCTACCGAATACAAGGGCTCGACCCTCCTCATCACAGGGCGCGGTCCCCTCATACATGCCGCGGAACCACCCAATACAGGGCGCGACACCTTCGTCTCTAGCCTGTAACAAGATGCAACACTCACATTATTTTCCTTACAGGCCGCATCCCTCTCTATTATAGCAACTCCAGACTTTATATACGTCACGTGCTCAGAGCACGTGGACATATCTCCTATAAATAGAGGACCACACCTCAAAATAAAGGGGACCCTAATTTTAAACCAATTCCACACGCCCGGGGCTGTTCTACAATACATATTCTCTCTACACAACCTCAACATATAGCTAAAGGGTTATTTATCTACATCACATTCACTTCTCCGGCACACCGAAATCCTCAATACCGTCATGTACTCTCCTTTATTCTCATACTTGTACGCCTATTTAGGCATGATTATATTATACAATCCAACGCATATAATGAGAGTGGAGTAACATAGTGGACGTAGACCTATTTTAGAGGCCGAACCACTCTATATCTTGTTTTCGCTCTATTTACTTGCTTTGTTTATTTATGATACACTTTACTCTTGAATTGTTGGTATGAGAATGATAAGTGAACAATTTCTCGTTTCATTAATCTGGCACCGTCTGTGGGAACGAGATATTTTAATCTTGTTTCTCTGCATTTCGAGTTCTTAAACACCCTATTCTACTCATGGGGATCCTCTGGATCATCATCTCATGAGTAAATTTTAGTTATTGAGCTCTATTTTATATTTCATTTGTTGAGAAATGCTTTTGGGTCTTCATCTCATGACCCCTGATCTATTCTACATACCCCTGTGATATCATTCCATCTAGATAATGCTGAAAAGCATGATGGGCTTTAGCCCCGAAAAGGTGAATGGTTAGGGAAGAATTATGTTTACTCCCTTTTTGTTGTTCTTTGCCGATGATCTAGGGTTTATCATTAGAATTGTGTCATTCTGTGCACTGAGAGGTTATTCTCTCATGGATGGACCCTAGTAGGTAAGCTCTCCACGAGTTTTTAGAGGAAAAACCCAGTTCCTGGGATTCAATTTTAGGATTTTCCCTCACTGCCTAGGTAGGGATGTGGCGTGGTTATTTAACTACCTTACATGTCGCGGCCTCTACTGGGGCAGGTGTTACAGAAGCTTCAAAACATCAAGGAACGGACTCAGGTGGTCTCTAGCTCAACCTTGGTGAATATCACATAAAGGCTACGGCAAGGCACCTATGTGCCATACTGGCCGTGGCCTCAACAGTAATACCGTGTAGCAGTACAAATACTGCATCCCCATTTCCTACTTGGTTACTCCCACACTTATGAGATTACTCACTTCTGTTAGTTTTGTCTTAGATTTTATATACTTTGTAAAGACTAACAAAGGCAGAAATGGACGGAGAATCCAGTCAGAGCACAGAAGTCAAAGATGAGATTCTGCAACTGTATAATCACCTCAACCATCTCTACGACAGTCATGTCTCACTCCAGACCCAGGTCAACTATTTGACTCAGAGGGTCCTAATGCTAGAGGTTGCGGCCTCACCCAATGTGGACGTGATAACCAGGAACGTTGCTTCAATAGCCGTAGTTGTCGCGTAGTACCAGATCATCCATAACAGGGACCTAAAAAGGAGAATGGAGAAGGCAAAGAAGAAATCCGAGGCCTACACTCCGTTGGCCTTCCCAATTGAAGAGATCTTTGAGTTCATCAAAGAAGACAAGCTGTTGAGGTGGCCAAAAAAGCTAAGAGCTCCACCCCACAAGAGGAACAAGGCTACTTGGTGAAAATTCCATCAGGACCACGACCATGACACTGAGCAATGCTATGCTCTGAAGGATGAAATTGAGAGGCTGATTGGGCAAGGGATGCTGCGAAGATTCCTCAAAGATGTTTAGGGGATGCAGTCTAGTCTTACAGACCGCATGCTCATTTTTCATGCTTATCTCTTATATTCCATCTGTCTCTACTTTACAGTGACAACTATTCTTATGCTGTTTTAAATTAAACTTTGTAATGGCTTCCCTATGAATAAATGCATGGAATCAAGTTCACTTTTATAGTGCCATATTTTAGTTCTCATTTCCATGAAATGTTATCTTATAAAGACCATTTTTGTCTTAAACAGATCTCGATTCGACACAACATGTTATATTGGGAATGATAATATCTAAATGGGCCACAACGCTCGACAAGACGCCTGATTGTCCGAGAGCTGAAGATAATTGAAAATGGGGAAAGAAAATACTGAAAGTAGTTATCCAAATTGGACTACAACATCACTCATAAGGGCTTACAATGCCCGTTCTTAGCTTTCGGGATGAGTCATTAACTGCAAGGGCTTCCAATGCCTATTCTTAGCCTTCGGGATGCGTTAATAAGTCGAGAGACTTGTAATATCTATCCATGGATGGATTTATATATATCTATAGCTGTGGGTGGCTTAATAACATAACCCAACTTGGGGAGGCTTGAAAATATCCTATATGTTAGCTGTGGGTGGCTTAATAACATAACCCAACCTGTGGAGCCTTGAAAATATCCTATATGTTAGATGTGGGTAGCCTAATAATATAACCCAGCCTGGGGAGGCTTGAAAATATCCTATATGTTAGTTTTGGGTGGCTTAATAACATAACCCAGCCTGGGGAGGCTTGAAAGTATCCTATATGTTAGCTGTGGGTGGCTTAATAACATAACTCAGCCTGGGGAGGCTTGAAAGTATCCTATGTGTTAGTTGTGGGCGGCTTAATAACATAACCCATCCTGGGGAGGCTTGAAAGTATCCTATGTGTTAGCTGTGGGTGGCTTAATAACATAACCCAGCCCGGGGAGGCTTGAAAGCATCCCGAATATCTACAAAAGTCATGTTCAGAGGAAAGGGCAGTAGCCCTGTCAATATAGCTACAACCGTCGAAGAAATAGAAGGAATTCAAATATTTAAGTGGCACATCCCTCTCAATATGGTTGCGGCCATTAAGTAACTCACCGCTGCCCTGTTCAAGGGGAGAAAGGGCCGCGACCCGTGTACAGATGCAACAACCTATGAACTGTATGTTTGAGGGTGCCGTAGCATTATTTATGCGGATCCTGCCATTAACAGACACTTAAAGGTGTCGCGGATGTTCAAGAAGCGACTACAACCATATGTGAAGAAAACATTATTTATATGGTGCTGCGAACTTAATCTATTAGTTCTACAAGTTAATTCAGCCAAGAAAGCATTCTCAATTATATAAGCAGTTGTGTTCAAATAATCAAAGATATACAGAAGAAACGTTCATTAAAGCATTGAAGCAAGCAAAGTAGAAGAACAAAAAGCTACAAGAAAATGAGGCAAAAATAACTGATGCAGAAAAGGTGTCCGCAGCCTTAATAATATCAGAGTTTACAGACAAATAGGCCACAACCACTACTAGAGGCAAAATAACAAAAGGGACGCAACCCTGTATCAATGATCAGTTCAAAAATTACAAGATCAGGAAGCTGCATCATCACGATCATCTCCCTCATCGCCATCCGTGGCAGTCTCAGTTGCCTTATCAACTGTCGCTGCCTCGGCTTCTGCTCTCAGCCTAGATTTCTCCTCGGCCGTGGCCTTGAGCTCATATATATGCATTCTTGATGCTCAGCATCACTAAGTCTCTAGGCAATAACCTTCTCCTTAGTCTCAAGGAAGTTCTTTATGTTTCTATGCCTTAGCTCCTGATAGCTGCGGAGGTAGGCCCAATTATTTATGAGGAAGAAATCTTTGGAGCCTTTAAATGACTCCACCGTACTGTTGATGGACAGCTGAAGGACTTCACCATGATCTGCCTCCATTTTCTTTATGGTCGCGGTGTGGGCTTCGGCATCATTCGTAACCTTGGCTTCCATCTCCTCATATTTTTTTTGAAGCAACTTGAGCTTAACACTGGAAGTTTTCGAGACCTGTGCAGCTTCCGCGATCTGATACTGGGAGACCTTGAGGGATTCTGTGGCCTGTTTAAAGTTTTCCTCTGCCTCCTATTTGGCTTTTATTGTAACTCCCAAGTTTATCTCGGTTGCTTGAAGAGCCGCGACTGCAGACTGCTTCCCAGCTTCAAAAGAGGAATTTTGTGCAGCTTCCAAGTCAACGACGTGTACCCTCTTCACTGCCTTTGTTAGTTTGTAGAGGGCCTCATACTTCCTCTTTTGAGCCACTATCACGTCCGCGGCCTGAAAAGAGAGAGTTAGGAACAAAGTATAAAATGCAAAACTAAAATTAAGAGAGTACTTGAACTTACCCTCAAAAGGCTATGGAGGCCACAGTCCTCCAGATCATCATGGTCTTCTTCCACCAACCTATCAAGGTCCGTGGCATTAAGAGCCCTCTTCATTCTTCGCGCAACCTTCGTGGTAGTATCCCATGAGGACTCGGGGTCAGGCTGTCTTAATTGTGGCCACAGTCGACCGTCAGGACCAGATCCTCCGCGACACTGAAGAGGTGCTAAGTTTACGTTAACCGCAACCACATGTGGTGGCGGAGGACAAGCTGAATGGAGGGGAGCATCAGACGTGGACATCAAACCCACCGCAACCAGATTGGCCCCAATATCATCATCGAACTCAATTTGGGGTTCAGGAGCAGCAAGGTTATTTTTTTTCGCGGCCAAATTTAGGGTCGCGGTGGGAGGGTTCTGATCGCTGGAAGGGTCCGCGGCTGGTGCCTTGGTCTTGGACCTCTTCCTTTTCCTACTCCTCACAATGTTATTCAGAACGACTGCGTCCTCATCTATTTCCGCTCACTGGGCGGCCAACAGCTCCCTATCAACTTCCTCACCTGAAAGAGAAAAAACAACAGTAAGTATTTGAAATGAACTTGTTAGAAATATAAGTTATCGCGGATTAAATTGTGGATCAGGTTATTACCTTTCGTGGACATACTCGGAATGGACTTGCTGGGAAAGAAACCTATTTCGAATACAGTTACAGACGTTACAAGGACACTAAAATTCTTTTCTTCAGTAGGAAGGGTCGCGGCCTTAACAACTCTTTTCTCTTGCCTTTTGCTCAGTTGCAAGTTGTCAAGAACTACAGAAAAACATTTCAGGGGTTAGCAGAGAATGAATAATTAGAAAGAAAGGACGCGGCTATTATCAAATTACCTAGTTTGGAGGGAGACCCCCATTGCCGCAACATTCGAAACCACATCCCTCTCTCGTTTTCTTGTGGGTGAATCTCCCACCCTTCTATGGAGATGTAGAAATGCTTCCCCTTCTAGTTCTTTACACTAGTCGACCTCCCAGTATAAAAGGTCTCATCCCTGTCGCGGACGAAAAAATAGTAGTACTCGACGAACTTTACGGAGTTTTCCTTCGGTCAGTAGAAATGAAAAAACTCCGTGGGTGTAATGTCCTTTTTGAATTCGTTCTCCCAAAGAACGACCATTATGAGTATCTAAAGGGCTGGTGCTAGTTTCATGGTTTGAAAAATTCATTTTATGGGAATAAGGACTGACAGCCGCAACCCATAAATAAAGGCATGAAGTGGAAAACACACCCCATCGTCAACAAGTGTCGTGCACGGTATTTGGTTCGCGGTAGGTGCTGAGCACATCAAGTTTTTTGGAAACTCGAAGGCTTCACCTACCTGGTCAACCCAGTCTTAGGTCATAATGCTGCGGATATCAAGCGCAACTAGGGGTCTCTCAGCCCTCCCAGATGGACCAGCTAGGTTATCCCTAACTTCCGCGGCATCATCTCCTACACCCAATGGATGATTACTTGAATTGGCTTCCTCTTCCATTGGCGTGGACTCAAAATCCTTCTTGCAGGTAGAGTCCGCGAAGTCCGAGTCTAGCACAACGCAGTTGGGGCAATCCTTCAATTGGCAAGGCCCTATTGACTTCAAATGAGTCACGAAAGGAAGTTCAGGGGGAAAAACTCCAAAGTGTTTTTCCCAAAATCCTCTCAAAAATTCGTCTGGGTCAAAGTTCATATGGTTGCAGCAGTACTTGAAAAGTAGAGTCCGCAGTTAGGCGCCGCAACCAGTATGGTTCAAAAAAGACCATAAGAAGCCGCGGCAAGATTAGTTATATAAATAGTGAATAGAAGTGATCGACAAGACTGGCTAAATAAGAAGTTTGGGGTTTAAGGGCTCTAAAAGATAATTATCACCGCGGCATATTGGTTTGATGGGGGTTATTTCCCTATCATAGTTACTAATGGGCTAAAACACTGCTAACCCTATTCATTAAACCTAAGGGATTACCCTCAGAGTCTACCAGCCGCAGCCATCCCCTAAATCAGTATGGGAGTTTACAGTGTCGCGGCTACTAATTCAAATAAGTTGGAACAGCTTAACTGTTGCGGATTATGAATTTAAACCTAAGGGATTATTCAGAGTCTATAGGTCGCAGCCATCACCAAAATTACTAAAGGTGTAGTCTACCATACCGCGGTCTCTCACTCAAATAGTTTAGTGCCTAAATATTGATACATTTGAGGATTGAAGACCCAGAATGTGAAGTGTGTGCTTAAATAACATCAAGAACATTAAGAACTATCATATGATTCAAGGAATTCAAGCAACAATTACAATTATTTATCATGGATATATGTTCGATTATTAGAAGTTGACAAATTATCCAAACAGAGCCCTATATTCCTATCAAGCAATTGGGGTTTGTTCATGAGGTTCAGAAATGGAAAAGTTCATGTGTTCCACTATTAAAGAAGAAGAACGAACTACAAAAGCTATTTAAAAAGATGATTGGTTAAAAAATTACCTGGAAATGAAGAAGATGGCGATGATCAACCTCAAACGCCTTGCACGGCCACACGCAGCCTTGGAAGGTCGCTGAAAAATGTAGGAGAAAGGACGAACAGAGTTAAGCTTTTGATTTGCTCTCAAAGTTTTGGAAACGTAATGAGGTCCACGGCTTGAATAATATATATAAGAGAGCGCAAAAGATGAATCGTCGCCTTGTCAGTACCGCGGCACCTAAGAGGACTGAACTAATTCGCAGCCCCAATCGAATTCTTTTGGCTCTACGACTTTGGGGCTTACCGATAGTACAAATATAACACCCTGTCGCGGATAGTATTCGCTTACATGCCGCGACCCATCTCAACATAGGGCGCGTCCCCTACTGAACTCGAGATGCGGCTCTACCGAATACAAGGGCGCGACCCCCTCACACATGTCACAGAACCACCCAATACAGGGTGCGACACCTTTGTCTCTAGCCTGTAACAGGATGCAACACTCACATTGTTTGCCTTACAGGCCACATCCCTCTCTATTATAGCAACTCCATACTTTATATACGTCACGTGCTCAGAGAACGTGGGCATATCTCCTATAAATAGAGGACCACACCTCAAAATAAAGGGGACCCCGATTTCGGACTGATTCCACACGCCCGAGGCTGATTTTGCAATACATATTTTCTCTACACAACCTCAACATACAGCTTGGGGGTTATTTATCTACATCACAGCCACTTCTCTGGTACACCGAAATCCTCAATACCATCATGTACTCTCCTTTATTCTCATACTTTTACGCCTCTTTAGGCATGATTATATTGTACAACTCAACGCATATAATGAGAGTGGAGCAATACAGTGGACGTAGGCCTATTTTAGAGGCCGAACCACTCTATATCTTGTTTTCTCTCTATTTACTTGCTTTATTTATTTATGATACACTTTACTCTTGACTTGTTGGTACGAGAACGACAAGTGGACGATTTCTCGTATCATCACTGATGCTGAAGGAGGAAGATTGAGGTCTTTGTTGTTCTCGAGGGAATTATTTTTGTTGACTGTGACCATTGTCGTTCTTGCGATAATCATTGTTGTATTTCGCTTGTAAGTTTGTAAGTTACGATTTACCAGTTATTAGTGGAATAAAAGGTTTTCCCTACGGGGATTTTTCCTTAAACTTGGCCTTAGTTGAATGCCTTGTTGATTGCTTATTTGATTTATCTATTTTATCACAATAGATGGATGCTTAGGATAAAAAGATAAAATCTGTTTTAAAATTGGCTTCTGCATTTATAATTTGGTGTTGCAATTTTTTGTTTGGAACCAACTTGCGATTATTTACACTTTAGTACCAGAGCTTTTAGAGGTTATTTACCATTTACAAATTGATATTAGATCTTTTAGCGATTATTTACCATTTACAAATTGGTAGAGCGGGTTGCATTTATTTATTGTGTAGATCCTTGTTTATAACTTTTTGGGTGGTTGTTTTGTTTAATCTCTCTTTTGTTTGCTTTTCTCTCGATGGATTCTCATTTGAATTTGAAGTTTGCCAAAAGAATTGAAATTCTTGAAAAAAAAGTCTTATTTTAAAAATGTTTTAGAACTTTTGCAAACTGTTCAAAATCAAAGAGATATCATTCGTGAGAAGTTTGCTGCCTTGGACTACGACTTTAGAATCTTAAAATTGTCCAAAAAAGAGAGCGATGAAAGGGTCCAATTTTTAGAGAAAGAATTAGAGGACTTTAAAACATCTAGGTTTTGTATTTGTGCCAATTAGGATAAAAATAATTCGATTAATGATTTTAAGACACATGAGAAGATTCTTAAGGATAAGTTTGCTTTCATTGAGGGGAAGCGAGATAACCTTCTAGGAATGATTGAAAATATGAAGAAGGAGTCCCTAAAATTGGAAAAGTCTAATTCTTTTCCCAAGTCTAAAATTTTGAAGTTAAAAGATGATGTAAAAGACTCGATTAGTGTTGGTTGTAATTGTAGTGGCTCACATGTTTCTAATGCTTCGAGTGTCAAAGTAAAACCACAGTTTATTTTAGAGGGTCAACTAAAACCAAGGACGTTAGAAAAGGTCAACCCATAGTTAACATTCCTCATGTTTACACATGTTCACATTGTGTTAGGAAAGATCACCTTAGGCATTTTTATTTTGATCTTGGAAGAGGTCCTAGGAAGTTTAAGTGTAGTGTCCCGTCGGTTCTTATAACCCCTCGAGTTAGGTATACACATGTTTGGGTTAGAAATCTATTTTGGAGACGCTAAATATTAAGTTGGTTGATTCTCACATGATTGCACATGATGCTTAACATGTTATACCTTATGAATGATTGCTTGCATGATTTTATTTGTCATACTCTAGTTGTGCTTCATGATATATATTTGCTAGTGTTATGACGTGTATATCTTTTGCATTATATTTTTCTTTTATTGAGTCATATTTAAAAAGTACAAAAATATTTTATTTTGATAAATTTTTTGAAAAATACAAAAAGATTTTCGATTTTGTGTATTTTAGTTTTACACATTTGGTGTGGCATATTGGTGTGTTTGAATTCAGTTCAGTATGTAATTTTCATGTGGATGGGACATTTGGTTATGACTTTGGATGCTTGGATTGATATTAACCATGTTTATGGAGTTGTTTTGAACTTGACTTGCTTTATGGATTCGACTTTGTATATGCCTCCACACACACATGTACGAGCTTATTGGATTTTGACTTAACTATGTATATTTGAGCTTGTGAGATGTTCTCACATCAATTTTGTCATCTAAATGTTTAAATGACTGCGGTGGATTTGTACATGTAAGAACCGCTGACGGTGAGAGTTTGTTTAGTATTGAAAAAATATGAGTGTACACGAGAAAGGGCTACGAGAGGCAAATGAACTTGCCGTGAAAGCCACAGTTTGAAAGAGCTCAAGAAAAAAAATAAGGGGCTCAAGAAAAAATAGGGCAATAAAAATAGCAATATGCCCAAAAGGGGACAAATAGTTTAGTTTGATTGATCACTTCAAAAGAAAAGAAAAGAATAGAAAATATGATCATGTTTATCTTTTGAGGGAGTTTGGTTGGAAATCAATAGGTTTGCACAATGATACCTAGTTATACTTATTTTGTTGTGACGCTATTGATTTGTAGAATCATCAATATTCTAGGCTTGTGTGCATTGTGCTTGTTTTATTCATTAAGTTCAATGTTATTTGTCACTTGATGCTAAATCTTAGTTTGATAAAGTTTAGCGGCGATTAGAACTTCTTGAACATATTTGAGTGTTTGGGTTGTAATTCATTTGTGTCTAGTTCACACCCATTCATTCCATCCCACACGTTTGGACACATCGATACTATGACAATGTGTAAAACTTATGTATTTTTGTCATGTTTTGTGGTCGTTTATACTCAAATATGTGTACCGGATTTGCATTGATATATTTTTCATATACTATATATGGTATTGTATGTTATTTTTGTAAGTTTTACATTTTTTAGAAAAATTGAAAATTTTCAATTCTTTTGAGATGATCATTACACATGCTTTATTTATATCTTTTTGTGATGATATCTCATCTTCATATTCGTAATGTTTTGCTTTAAAGTTTATGTTTCTACTTCTTTGTCTATTTGGATAAAAACAAAGGGGGAGAGCAAATTAAAATGAGTTTGATTTATGGGGAAGAATTTATTTATGAGTTTTACTTTGTTTTAAACTCGATGCATCATGAAGGTATATGTTTGTTGTCTCATGTGTGTAGGTAGTTAAAGCAGAATTCAAGACACACTGATGAAGACGAAGTTTGGGAAGAAGAAAAACTTTGAAGATAAAAAGACTTATGCCATTCCGTTCTAGGGTTGGGAAGGGTACTGGTATTTTTGTCATAGGAGATTTTGATTTTAATTTGGTGTTCGGTCGTGTTTGTTTTTTTTGTTCTGGAATAGCTTAAGTGGGAAATTTTTATGAACAATTTTTCTAACATCGTTCATAGCATAACTTTAGGCTAGTCTGGCGTATCCCGTTACGAATTGCCATGCACCGTCATGACGAATCGAACTCAAGCATCTCCAGGTTTGAAGACTTCCCGACATTCTGTAAAGGTATACAACAATTTAGAGTTTGAATTAATTTACAAAATTAATGTGTGGGATGTTTATTTTTATCAAAAACGAACAAGGCTTTTTATTTTCGAAAAAGAAAAAATATTTTATTTTTTATCTCGTTCAAAAGAGATTAACATGTCGTTAGATATGTCGTTCCTTTTATACTTTCAAACGAGGATCAAACGAGGCTTACTATTTTAATTTTTGTTGCGTCGTTAGAAGCGAGAACAGATATCGTTCGAACGAGATCAACATCTTCTTTGAATGACTCTGAATTATCGTTCGAACGATCGTGCCGCCTCAAAATTTGTGAAAGGCATATAAATACCTATTTCGTGTTTAGAACATTTAAGACTTTTGCCATATTACTTTTTGCATAACTTTTACAAAAGTTCCTCATGTTTTCATGTTGAAAAATACCGTTTAAGTCACAACAAAACATGCTTGAATATTTTTCTCGTGAATTGTTTAAACCCTATAAAGTTTTGTATCTTTGCATACACTTTTATGGATAGGATCTCTATGGTTGACTTGCGATACCTGCGGGGATTCACTACTAAAAACTAAGGCTAAGGCTGAAGGAGGAAGATGAGATCTTTGTGGTTCTCGAGGAAATCATTATTGTCGACTGCGGTCATTGTGGTTCTTGCAAGAATCATTGTTGTATTTCTCATGTAAGTTTATAAGTTGCGATTTGGAAATTATTAGTGGAATAAAAGGTTTTTATCTATGAGGATTTTTTCATAAACTTGGCCTTAGTTGAATGCTTGTTTGATTTATCTATTTTATCACAATATATGCATGCTTAGGATAAAAAGATAAAATCTGTTTTAAAATTGGCTTCCGCATTTATAAATTAGTGTTGCAATTTTTTATTTGGAACTAGCTTGCGATTAATTGCACTTTACAAATTGGTGTCAATGCTTTTAGCGGTAATTTACCATTTACAAATTGGTATAAGATATTTTAGTGGTTATTTATCATTTACACATCAATTTTTTGGTTAGTTCAGACATGATTATTATGTCCAGAAACCAGTTGAGCAGCTAGTGTCATTGGCAGTTCAAGGTACGATTTTTTTTCCATGAATAAATGGGGGGAGTGGGTGTGGACACTGAGAGGATATATTTTTGTGTATGTACTCGTTTTAGAGACATGCGATATGTGAGTATGATGGTATCCTGAGTATTGACTGATTAGCGATGGTTTGAGCGATGGTGGGCAGTTACAATAAGGCTATCGTGTCCACTATTCCAGGATAAGATGTATTATTTTACGAGGTTTCACATAAAAGAGGGTTGAGCCCGCATATATTTTATATGGTAAAGGAGACTTCGAAGAGTATATTTGTCTTTTTATATTTGATCTCTGGGCGTAGGTACTTTTACTGATGTGATTTAGGGTATATCGTGTTTAAGCGGTGAGATTTAGCTCGTTATTAAATTAGCGCTGGGGACTTAATGATAGTGAGAGCGTTGTGTTGGATGAATCCTTTAGTGATGTACAAGTGGACGATTAGACTTATACGTCTAGGGACAGGATTTGGGGTGTCATGATTATGTGCTTTGGGCCTACGAATCTCGATAACCGACAATCCTAAGTAGTAATGTATCGGGGGGTTCCTTATTTGTATTTCGCTTGCGAGACATCCCACACATGAACCATAGTGAGCATTGAGAGTTGGGAGATGTGTGGTAATTAGGGATGGACTTATTACTTTAGTTATTGCACACGTACAGTGTATGTGGATAAAACTGTGAGTTGAGAGTTATTTTATGATTTAAGGCAAGTGGAGCTGAGTAGTGTTATGTAGGAATCATTGTTGAACGTTTGCACCACTAGTAGATCGGTGGGGCTATCTCGAGATTAATTAAATCACGATTAGTAGGGTAATTGAGTATACCCTTACTATATAGTCGTGCCAAGTATGTAAGGCTTAGTTTGATATAAATATGTTACGTTTGGTATAATTGTGCAGATATGCACGGGATATAGGGTGTATGGGCGCCCTAGTTAGTTGGATTTTCAGTATCATCCACGATGAGAAGACATGGAAATGTATGTGTTGAACATATGCGTATGGGTAAGTTAGAAGCAGAATTGGAAAAGTAAGATGGACTGAATCTCGTCGAGGAGAAAGATAGTACGAATATGTGTACAACAAGGAGAGTTATCACATAAGAGATGGGTTGAAAGACTGTAGAGATATAGACGAGGGATCTCTCTGAAAAAGGGAGGATCCAATAATTTGAGGAGCAGAGCGGAGTCATACTCAGCCAAGTTCTTGTGGTGGCTTGCACATAAATAGGATGTTGATTTCACCAATGAGACGGACCCAAGAAGTGCGCAGTTTAAGAGAAGACGCATGGGTCACGATTTTGGTATACCCCAAGAAATAGAGTAAGATGTGCCACTTGACGTGGGATGTTGAGCTTATGGATCGGTGTGGAGTGAGACATGACGAAGTCTTCCACCAGATGCACCACTCGTGAGAGGGGGGAAAGGTTGGTCCGAGGCGATTAACCAGAAATTTCACAAAACTTGGTGATTCAAGTGACAAATGGGTAGGTAGATGGATAAAGTTCATTGTTGGGTTACCAACATCGCGAAAAAGGGCAACATTTCCTTTAGATTTGTGGAATTGGCTGACCGAAATGGATAAATTATTGTTAATTTGGGTGAATTACACTATCGGGCAGTGTGCCCAACATTTCATTAAAGGAAGAGAATGAACCGGTACAAAATGCCTCCCAACATTATTATGGATCGAAATAAGATCATTGTGTCCCACCTCTGGTTGGGTTATCAGAAGGTAGTGGAGACGAAATTGCATTTGAGCAAGGCGTATTACCTGTAAATCGAGGAGTAAATGAGAAAAATAACTAAGGGGTTAAAGAAAGGGAGAAATGTGTATTCTAGACACTAAGATGATTGAGAGGAGAAATTACCATTAGTAGAGTGGCGTTAACAACTCGTACCAACTATTATTATAAAGACGTCTTTTGAGACTTGAGGCGGGAGGCCTTGTTGTACGCCTTGTGATTGGTTAAGGGTAGGTAGATAGCAAGTTATGCGGACCGGATGCGATTTAGAGTCAGTCGGTAGGGATTGGGTTAAACCAAGTTATTTTCGTATAGATAATAAACGACGTAAGAGTTATGCCGTCACGAACCGAAGAGTTAAAAGACAGTCGTAAGTGGTCAGAAAATTTTGCAGGTATTTTTCTCCATTAAATGAAGTATAGGATTTGGATAACAAGGGATATTGGTACCTAGGGAAGTTAGGCCTTTTCTAACATTATGACACAGAGCTCATGGAGCATAGGCTCGTATTTTGAAGCATTGTTAGCGAATTCGCGATATTTTTGTGTTTCATTGTAAAAGTGAGACCTTAAGAATGATGGAGTATATCGGTATGAAATGGTTTGAGTAGACTCATTGCTAATCTTAGGCCGTAATGGGTAGGCCTTCAGTCAAGATGGTACCATTAGCGAGTGTATAATGGAGGTATCAAAATATTATCACGAGTTGATTTTGAGTACGTTTGGATGTCGTGCGAGTAAGTATCCGAAATTTTTAGTGCCAGGCATATCCGAATTTCGGGGACAAAATTCCTTTGCAAAGGGGAAGTATGTAACATCCCGTATTTATGAGAATATCTAAATTACACATGTCACGGTAATTTAATTAATTTGAGAATGAGAAATTTATTAATATTTATGTGACATTATATTTACTTGTATGATAAGTAAATGAAATTGTATTATTTTATATTACGTTGTAAGTGGGTAAAAGCGACGGATCAATAAGATCTTATTCAGGACGCGCGCGTGGGGTCGTGTTGGGAATAAGGTAGTAAATTGATGATAGGTGACTCATATGGTGATTTTGAGTGCACGGATGATCCGAGATGGGTCGAAATAGTCAAAAGTATATGCCCGGGGGTTGTAATTGGGTACCTAAGGATTTTTAGACTAGTTGGGATCCACTTGGGGGTATACAGATCCTTTCACACTATAGGGTTAACCCAATTTCTGGATTAGGGATTTAAATAAGAGGTTAGGGTTTGGAAGAAGCCACTTTATACATAATAATAATTTAGTGCTTAATTAGTGAGAAAAGAGGGAGAAAACACAAGGGAATCCAAGGAGAGGCTAATCGGAGGCAATTCTTAGGAGTTCTTGGCTTGATTCAACCCTACAAAGAACATGATTCACATCCATTCCTTACTCAAGGCAAGTGTTTAAACTTGTAATGTGTTTTTTATAGTTTATGATTCATATCAAATTTTGGTAGACAAAGAAACAAATTTTGAGGGTGGGACTTATATGGAAAAAGGGGATGTTTGAAAGATGAATATTGTGATGTTCTTATGATCTTCGTTAGATGAAATACTACATGAAAATTAGTTATTGTTAGCGAAAACTAAAAATGAGAATGGTATATATTAACCTTTAATCGAAAAGAGACGAACTTGAATCGAAAAGATGAAATCTTTATGGTGAATTTAGGAATTTCATTAGAAGTTATGAAATAATTTATGCTGAAAAAGAATGATATAAATCCCATTATTAAATTTAGTTTTTGATGATTCTAGACAATCAAGTACATATTTTCATGTTAGGAATTGATGGGGTGAGATTTTATATCTTTGAGTTGAAGTTTGGATTTATTTTGGGGTGGAAATTTGGAGAAACTCGGGTTAAAATCGTAGTAGGTCCGATTTCGTAGAGTTCCAGGGGCGAACTTGTTCGCCCCTGACCGAACCGGTTCGGTTCCCCTACTTAGCCCTGGTCATCAAGCTAGATCTTTTCGATATGAACGCGCAACTACCCGTTTCATATTTTTTTGATTTTATTAATTAGCTATGAATTTTCTACGAAAAGGTGTCCTAGACCAAAATCTTGAGTCGAAAATCAAATTCGGGTATGGATGCATGGGTGATTTAGGGTAAATAACACTCGGACTATTATTTATGAAATTGGGTTGGGATTTCAAAAAGGGTTAGGCTACGGGCTAGAAAATAATAACTTAGTGCCGAGAATAATAACGATACGTGTGAATTAATTAAGTGACTACCTATGCATTCGGGATTCGGGTTTTGACTAAGGGATTATGGGTTAGTGCTACGAGTGACATAGACCCGATTATCCGGATTTTGTGAATATATATATATATATATATATATATATATATATATATATATATATATATATATATATATATATATATATATACGGGTATAGGGGGCCGTATATATATATGAATAATAATATCTGCGTGCATGATATAGTTATATGAACATACCACTCTAGTGTCATCAACGGAGGTTGCGCGATGTGGGTGATCTTCCTTGGCAAATGACAACAGGTTTAGTGTTGACCCCAGGTCATAGTACCGTGCATATTCCCTTGAGAGTTGAAAGTTCGAAGTGAGGTAATTATGGTATGTTTGTGACTCACTGTCGAAGGACTATGACCGCCTCCACTACGTTTACGATTCATCGAGCTCGGTGTGAGTCCGATTCGGTAGCCCAGGTTTTTGTTCGTTTGTTCTTGTGCATGATAGCATTTTAGAGAATGCATCCACGAGGTAATGCTCTGAGGATTGCAGTTATGCGTATATAGCGAGTGATATATATGTATGTGTATAATGTGTGATATGAAAATATGTATATAAGTGTGACCATTATATACGAGCAATTATTATAAATGTGTGAATATTAAATTAATAATGGAGGCGAAGTTATATGCATTGGTTAACGATGGGATTTGAAATGATGTAACGTGTGTGATTTCTAAATAAAAATTTAAACATTGAATAATCGAATGTGTCATACTCTGGATAGCGTATGGGGCTAAGATATGTGTTAGTACTAGTTAGAGGGTAGCATAACTAAGAGGGTTAAGAGTATACGTTTGGTGCGCACAGTCGATAAGGGGGCGATGATTATCTCATGAGCGTGTGATACTAATTTAAATATGAAAAATTATTTTACATTTCATTACTATAATTTATTCACTTGCTAAATATTTTTAAAAGGTTTTGGGCTTTGACCCGCATTAAATATTTTCAAAAACTTTTAGGTGTCTAGCCACGGGGATGCCAAGGATGATGCTTCTTCCAGGGATCACGTAGCTACAACTGATGTGGAGCCTTGCAGGATTTGGAGCAGTCATTCTATTAATGTTATCTTAGATTAGGTTCTATTCAAGTTGTTGGTTAGGCATGTCGCCCCTTTTATCATATTTATTTACTTCCAGTTTTATTTAGTTCAGTTCAGATGATTGTATTGGATTTTTAGTAACCGATAGTTTATTCGGTATTTGATTTTATTTACTCCTGCATTTAGATTTTCTTAATGGTGTGATTATTCATATTGTTCACTATGAATGGGTTTATGTGGAATGTTTTATTTTGGTATGGTAATTTAAAGATTAAAATTTGAAACAGCTTATTAAACTAATAGGTGGTTAGTAATTAATTGAATTTCGACAGTGATGCTTAGAATGAACCATATGAGATTCTCGTTTTATTTTGGTACAAAGCTGGCCACCCGTTATTTTAATAGGCAGGGTGTCAAAACTATACTATTTTTCGCCCATAATCCGAATTCTCATACAAGAATTGTTGATGAAAGTGGTGGAGATTACTCAACCTCTAAGTTTGCCAATGATCCGTATATGCCACTACTAAGGTAAACCGACAAAGACGGTTGCTCAGAGTCTAAGCTGAAGTCGCATCCTAGGGTGCCGCGATCTTCTTATTCCCGATAAATCCTTTGTGGAAACTCTTTTTAGTTTTCATTAAGTTCATTCATTTGCAGTCCAACCGACGTTTTTCACAAAATGCCCCGACTTACCACCATATTTATTACTTGTTCAAACACCCTTTTGTGTTGTTTTTACACTTTACCCTTTTATAGCTGACTTCCAAGGCCAAATTACTCAATTACCTTACACGTGACTTACATTTTTTATCCACATTATATACTTAAATATGCATCTTTTCCTTTTCGAACCTATTTGGAGTTGTCATTTAACATTTATTTTGTAATTTTTAAAGCGTCGGGGTTACTTTGTAAATTCTATATAAAGTATAAGTCTAATAACATTCAATGTTAAGGGTTAATTCCCAAAAATCACAAGTTTATGAGCACTTTTATAATTTTCCAAAACCCCGGGTTGTAAGGTCAAATTTTGTCATGTTTGTCATGTACATTTATAATTTGTAATGTTAGCTTTGTTTCGTTAGACAATATTGTTTGAGTCATAAGTTAGGGGGGTTATGTTTGTACCTTCAAGTCTATGCAATGAAGACACGAAGCGGCCCAAGTAAGGCGATATCAATTTCTTACCGAGTTTTCGTCTCCAACCTTGGTATCTCGAAAAGTTATAAAAGTTTTATTATGTTGATTCGTAGGTTTCTGCTTTTGGTGTTTTATTTTTATTAAGGCATTTTTCGAAGAAAAAAAATTTAGGATTTTTTTTTGTTTCTATAGTCATTTCAAACTAGATGATGGTTTTCGCTCTAACGAGTTATGCAATCTCATTCGAACGAGATATGTTTTTAGTGTTCGAATGAGATGGACAATTTTGTTCGAACGAGCTTCTAACCTCATTCAAACGACAACTTGCTGCCTAACTTTTCAAAATATGATTAGATGATCGCTTCATCCTCGTTCTAACGAATTTTGGTGTTTCATTCAAACGACATAGTTTTGTTTTAACGAGTTTGCCCAAGTCATTTGAACGAAACATTAATCTCATTTAAACGACTTGCCTTGAAATTCGTGTCATCATTTTTTTCACGTTTTTAAGATAAAAAAGGTTAAAGCAGTTTAGTTTTAGTTCGGGTTTCAAAAAGTCTCACAAAGCAAAAAATATAGCCTCTTTTACCTGTTTACACCCAATTTAAAAAATCCATGAATCACTATAATACTATGTGTTGACTTCTCATGTTTTCAGCCCCAAATTTGTTTACTCTTCATTCGTTCGAGTTCGTTTGGTATGGCGAATTCCATATTGCGGCGTAACGGAGTCTAATCAGAGATCGATGGATACTGAGACACGGGAGGACTGCATTGTGAGCCGTTGGTGAATTCCTGCGATTGTTTTACATTCTTTTTAGATTCTTTTCAAAATCTAAAAAGAATTGCTTTGCTAGAGAAGTGTGCAACCAACGAAGGACTAGTAAAAAATGTCAGGACAAAATGCACTAACAACAAAGCATGATGAAGCCTCCTTCGCTGAAGCAAACAAGGTCACTGATTTGACCAGAATATGCCATTTTAAAATATTTTGAAATTAATACCAAGTCTTCTAAATACACAATATACCCTTTTAAAAATGTGTATATATGAAAAGTATATATCATATGTATATAAAACACACAAGTTTAACACACTTTCAATTTAAGAAAATCTAGTTTTAATTGTTAAACTTGGGTGTTTTAAATCATCTAATTCTTTTACCTTTATCCTAAAGTAGCATTACCATGGGTACGATCGTGACTGATGTCGGGGCGAAGCTTTGGTGAAGTCCGATGAATATTTCTGGATGTGAAGTTTTGCCGAGATGACCTCAACGACTATGACTTCAAGTGAGTTTTGAAATTAAAATCAAGACAACCAAATGAGCAAGGGACATAAAAATACATATACTCTTACAACTTTATTTTAATTCAAATATTAAATCAGATTAAGTGAGAATTTTTTAAAACCTTTACAAAATCCTTTTTAGATTTACTTGGTCTCTAAATTTTTCTCACATGTTTTCAACAGCCCACATTTTACTCTCATGTTTCCCATTTGTCTGCTTAATTATATTAGATATGTGGTTAGATAGCTTTTACATTTTTCCAATAAGTATTTCTTGTTGTATTATATCAAAATGAAAATTCAAAACCAACTAGGCATTAAAAGACCTCCCACCCCGGACCTAAGCATCTAACGCTTTTTAGGCCAAGCTCCAAGCCCCATCAAACGACTTAAAATCAATAAAAGTTCAATTCAGGAGGAAAAAATTGATTTAAGGTTCTATTCTCCAACTCATCATGACACAGAAACATAAGACTAGTTTTCAGTTACAGTCTTACTAGAGCTAAAATACGCTAAATGGAACCACTCATGGCCATAAAGGAGAGTCGAAGTTTACAATCACAGGCCAAGCGAATGAAGCATTATTGCATTCTGTGCATGCATGCGATTTTCGGCCTGAGGGAAGACGATAGAATTTGGAGCTTCGATAACAGCATCGGTGACCTCCACCCCTCTTTCCGCTGGTAAACAATGCATAAAAAAGGCTTTTGGTCCTGCTATCTTCATAAGCTCTTCATCCACCTGCAATTAATCACAGACCAACAATAAATGGTGTTACAAAAAGTTGCAATCAATTATTCCCCACAAGGACATGAATTTGTCTATATAGGAATCGGTGGCCATCAGAAACCATATTGTTGCACTTCACCAAGTGTCTTCTTCTTCTCGTAAACTCCCTAAGATTTGATGTAATTTGTAAATATAAAGTGCAACTATGGACCCAAGTGCCGGGTGTCATTACTATTGAAAGACTTGTATAGATCAGAGCAGCTATACAATGGCATACATAAATAAGCTAATTATATTATTCAAATAAGTGTGATTAATATTCTTTTGAATCTTTTAGAGAAGGGATGTGACAAATGTTTAGTTTTCTGCAAAGGAAAACAAGAACCAAAACAAGTGCCAAAATCAAAGGCTATTCGGCAGATATCATTTACCATTTTGTATATCAGAAAATCAAGGGCAAAACTCCTTACGTTTCAAATTAAGTCCTCTTCTATTTCAAGATAATTTTGGGGGGTTAATTTGCACTTTGGAGTCCATATATCATGTTAAATACGAGGTTGAGGTCCAAAAGTATCATTAACATTTTTTTGACGCGTTTTGAGGATCTTTAATCACATATTTTTAGTAGTAATGACCAATGTTTAAAAAAAAAATTGTCAAAATTTGTGCATTTGACTTTTTAATTAAAAACATTATTAACATGTGGGGAGAAAAAAGCTTAGTAAATAACATTTACCCAATCAATTTGTAACCACTAAATACCATGCAAAGGAGCAATAATTCCAAAATTTATCACTTCATAAGACTACATACTACCTGAAACTTTAAAACTCTTAGTAACTTCAAATAAAATTTTCAATCATTAAAAAATCATAACAAATGAGGATAATGATGAAAGGATCAAAAAGAAAAATAACCGAATAGAAATTTAAAAAACAGAGAGATGGTTTCTAAAAGAAAAGAAAAAGGAAAAATCGAAAATACCAACCATAAACAGATCAAGTCGCTGCGATGGAAGATTTGCAAGAGTTTCGTCTGTTCAATTTCCCTATGTTTTCTCCGAAATTCACTTGTCTACCCTGTTCTCCTTCAACCCACAGTGCTGTGATATGGCTACGATTCCTAAAACTCCTCAAATGAGTTTCCCTTGTTTGTTTTTAGGGTTCTGATGTATCCATACGCAGTGTGTTAGTTTTTTTCTTTCAAAACGACGATGTTGAATCTCCCAGGGATTAAAAAAAGGCAAAAACGTTAAAAACAAAATAGCGTACTATAAAGCGTAAAAGGTGTGCGCCTTTCATGCTCTGCGCTAAGACAAATAGGCCTTGCGCGCGTTCCTTCAATCTCTTCAAATAAAATCCCATCAACCTGTGCGAGACCCAACGATAGTTTTAAGCTCACTTTGGCCCATTTTTTAAGCATAAACTGATGGCCCGCGCACATGTTTGGAAACGTCAAGCCATTAGTAGTTCGCAACCATCGTCGTCTTTACCATCATCACGGGGGGGATGTAAAGATAGAGAACAAGGTATCTGTCTCAATAGACGAGAACTCCGAGGAGCAAGAACGCAGTGAAGGAATGGACTAGATTCAACGTGTCCACTGTGCAGATCGACCTGGGTACAGCTTGTTGGTTGTCAGAGGTGCTGAAGGAAGCAGTTAGGGCTTTCAAAGAAAGGAGATATTTCAATAAACACAGCTGCCAATTATGTCTTACTGGGTAGAAATACAAATGAGTAAAATTGAACAGGATTTGGGATTATGGGAGTAAACAAAAGCTGATCTTACCTTTGGGTAAAGAGGAAGAGGGTTGATTAGAAAAGGAGAAAATGTTGGAGACAATTCTTTTTGGAAGCGTAAATTATCCAAACAAAAAGGGAAAAGAGGACAGTACGTCCGAGAAGAGGAACGTGACCGCAGTGGAGTAGAGATCAGCGAACCCTAATCAATACCAGAAGCTTCATAGCCCGATTTCATCAAATTTTGATTGGAAAAGGTGATGGTTTGCGTTCAGAAAAACTGGTGGTGTTCTTGGAACAAAATCAAGGCAGATTTGGGTAGCTACTTCAACGTAATTATTAGCTTCAGGCCCTATCAACATGATAGAGCTTTAGTAGGCTAATATTATGGCTGAGAACAGGAGCCTTTGGTTGGAGGAGACATTCAATATAAAAAATAAATCAATGGAGCGAGTTGCAGGTATGTGATGATAGAATATTATTTTATAGAGGGGGGGAGCCGTTGAAGGTCTTCCACACAGTTTGTGGAATAAAGAAATACTTGAACATCCAAGAAACTTTGCCGCTGGACTCTTGGAGATAGACGAACACTCAATTTTGAAAACTGTTCAAGGATCAAAGTTGTGGGATAGGAGAGTGATTTACTCCCTATGATGTAGTACTCGCAAACGAAGGAAATCACTTTTGCGTAACTTCCGTGTTATTATTAAGCCAAAGAAGAATATCCAGCTTACCAGTTGACTGGAACTTGATCAGAGAAGAGGAGACAGCAAAGAGGGTCTTTACGCGAAGAAAGATCCAGAAGTAGGTGAAGTGGTCTCTGGGAGGGCGGATCCACTAGAGGGCTGGAAGAAGGTCCACAAAGTAGAAGGGAAACATGGTGTTACGTAAGTGACCGACTGCAGGGCAAGGGGAAAGTTCTGATGCCATGAGTGCGGTCCAAAGGGACAGGCCCTATGAAGCACCGATTCTTTAAAACTCCCATTGCACCCGGACCCGGACTGAATCGTCGCACCCCTGCCTTATTTTTCCGAATCGATGAATCCTTATCCCGCACCCCTCATCTGCACCCATGCTTCATAGGACAGTCCCCTTTTTCGACAAACCTGTTACAAGTAAGCGGGTTCAGGATAACAGCGTCATGTTAGGGAATATAAGCCTAGCAAGGGAACCTCACAACAAGGAGTCTCAATCAATTAATAAGCTTTTTGAAACAAGTAAAGACCAATCTGAGAATGAGAGCTACAGTTCATTGAGAAGGTTTAAAATGAAACCCAAAGAAAAATTCAAACAATCAAAGCCCAACAACTCTTCTCACTCTAAGCACACGAACTCAGGTACACACTTCATATTAAGGGCAGAGGATACAGAAGAGCTGGGGCTTCCAGCGAAGAAAATAGGAAGGACATGGGAAAAAATGAAGAGAAGCAGTGTAGGAAGGTCAGGGGATGACCAAATTCTCTGGGCAACAGTGAAACCCATTGCGCAACTAGATCACCAGGTGAATCATGAATGGATTAAATAAAAAGGTGATCCAGAATTTAAGCCTGAAGATGATGACAGCAATAATTTCAGATTAGGTCGAACGGAGAATTGTATTCAACTGTGATACATTAGACAGTGAAAGCTAAGATGAAGTCTCCTCAGAAAATACTGAAGCGGATTCCTTCGTGCCAGAATCCATATTCGATTTAAAGGAATTGTTTGATGAAGAAACAAACAAGCCAAGGGATCTACAAAGATCAATTGTGAAGGTACAATCTGTGTCGTCCTTAAATTCTCACTCTCAAAACTTCCAAGGTCCGTTCAGATCTAGGGGAAGGGTTGAATTGTGTGAAAAGTTGGTGGGTTTGTATAGGACTTGTAGTCCTGGGTGGTGTGTTGGGGGCGATTTTAATGCAGTTGGGCTACGACAGGGAAAAAAATAATAAAAAATAAAGGAGGCAACAGTACAGTAACTAAAAGCATGAGAGATTTTGACAGCATAATTACAAAGAAAGACTTCAAAATATTGACCAGCCACTTGGATTGGACTATCTGGAGTATAAGCAAGCAGTAAGCACAATGACAGAAAGATTTTGTTTCAGCAGTTAGTCTTATGTAGGATGGCACCCGATCATTGACCGATTGTATTGGATCCCAACACAAAAAAATTGGGTCTTATACCTGCTTTTAGATTTGAGAATGTGGACGAAACAAAAGGATTTCAAAGATAATGTGGAGACCTGGTGGAAAGAGAGCATGGCTTTTGGATGTGATTGGTATGAAATTATGAGAAAGTTGAAAGAGGGAAAAAATTGAAGAGTTGGAATCACAAGGTGCTTGGGGACATTAAACTAGAGAAACTAAGTGAGTCGAGCAAAATTAGAGAGATTGATGAGCTAGAAGTGAGAACATCTTTGGAGGGAGAAGAAATACTTGGGGGAAGTCAACTAAAACGATTTTGAGGTCATAGTGGTGAGAGGAAATATCATGAAAACAAAAGGCAATTGTTAAATGGGTGAAAGAGTGTGACAGCAATTTGCCATTGTTCCGCAAGATGGGTGCAAAGAAGATGAATAAAGCACTGTTCTGGTAGGAGAAAGACAATTTTGTAAGAAGATGATGAATTATCCGGGAAGTTATCAAGTTCTTTGGCAATCTCTTCACAAAAGGAAATAAAGAGACCGTAGGTATTGAAGGATTAGAGTGGCACCCAATTGAGGAGAAGTGGGCTTCATGGTTTAGAAAGAAGATTTGAAAAAGAGGAGGTTAAAGGAGTCATTTGGGAATGTTATGAAGAGAATTTATTCAGATCCAATGGATTAACGACGACAATTTTTAAGGAATGTTAGCAAGTGATGAAAGAGGATGTTAGAAGCATCTTCAATGTATTCTTTGATAATGGGGTAATCAATGCAATCGTTAATGAAGAATATATTTGTTTGATTCCCTAAAAGTGTTATTCCTTAAAACTTAACGCTAGGCCGATTAGTTTGGTAACAAGTCTTTACAAGATCTTGGCTAAAGTGCTTTCAGTTAGAATTAGGGGGTCTTCAATGAAGTCAAGGGAGATAGAAATCCTAGACTCGGTCTTGATAGCAAATGAAACGGTGGGGGAATATAGAACAAAAAAAAAGGTGATGTTAAAAATAAATTTTGAGAGCTTATAATCACGTGGAGAGGGAGTTTTGGATTTTGTGCTTAAGAAGAAAGGATTTTCGAATAGATGGAGGAAGTGGATGAAGGGGTGTGTGAGTAACGTGAGTTCCGTATCTTTTTCTATATATGTGGACGGGGGGCCAGGGGATAAAACTAGGGTTCAAGAAGTATGCGTCAAGGAGATCCTCTCTCCTCTTTTTCGTTCACGTTGGTAGCGGAAGTTCTTAGTAGATTAATAGAGAAAGCACGAGGAGGTAATGTAGTGGAAGGATTTAGGATGGGTCGAAAGAATGTTGAGATTTCAAACCTTCAATTTGCATATGATACTATTTTTTATTGGCTAAAAGAGATAACAATGACAATTTGTTGGAGATAATAAATCTATTTAGTGGGCTTTTCGGTCTTAAATTAATTTGGCAAAAGAATGACGTTGGGAAGTTAATGTGGAAGATGCTCATTGAGAAGGCAGGGGCGGTAGGTTGGGAGGTCGGCAATGGCCCATAATTTGGAGTGGAAAAAGAGTTGTCTAGGTAGATTGATTCTAACCCAAGCAGTCCTGAGTGATTTACCCATTTATTATCTTTCCATTTTCAAACTCTCAAAAAAATTGGCCGGAGTAATTGAAAAAAATCGAGAATTTTTTTGGGGATGGCTTTGAAGAGAACAAAGAAAGTCATCTTTTAGAATGGAAATCATAGACAAAAGATTAATAAATAAATAAAACAGGGAGGGATTTGTTGGGCAAATGGGTGTGAATATTTCCCAAGAAAAGGATCCCTATGGTACTACGTCATAGATGCATTTATTGGGTTAGATGAGTATGGTTGGGTGTCAAAAGAGGAACCTATAGAAGCCCATGGACTTGCCATTTTGAGAGGCCTCAAGTCTTCCTCTCTTGTGTATCCTTTAAGAAATGGGAGATCCATTAGATTTTGGGAGGATGTTTGGAGAGGGTACAAGACATTTATGAGCCTTTTTAAAAATCTTTCCCCAATTTCCCCTTAACAAAATCACTCCATTGCGACCGTTGCTTCTATGACCAACGATTCTATCGACTAGAACATTTCTCTCAAAAGAAACCCTTAAGATAATGACATTGAACAATTTGTTTTCTTGCTTAATATGTTATATGGGGTAAGGATGAGTGAGAGAGTAGGAGATGGATTCGAGATGGGGAGGGCTTCTCTTGCAAAACATACTTCTCTCACATTCTACAAGCATTACCTAGTTGTTCGTATGCATTGTTCAAATTTATATGGACATAAAGAATCCTTTCCAAAGTAATATTAGGGAGATCCTTTTTCGTGACCCCTTTTCGCATGTCAAATACATAACACCACCCAATGTGTATTTGACACATCAGCAAGGTCACGAAAAGGGATCATGAAAAGGGGTCTCCCTAGTATTACTCATGTTAGATTGAGTGAGAGAGTAGGAGATGGGATTACCTAGTTGTTCGTTTGCATTGTTCGAATTTATATGGACATAGGGAATCCTTTCCAAAGTACAAGTGTGCTAGTCACTAATGGGAGGGTTAACACTAACGCAGTAATCCAAGTGAGGCCCATAGTTGCTACCTTTCTCCGAATTGGTGCTTTTCACATTGCAACTCAAGCAAAGACCTAGATCCTTTGTTTGTTCATTGCAAGATAGCTTCTTTCATTTGATGAAATATGAATGGAATTCAACAAAATGGTTTCAACCTATCAAACTAAAAACAATGTTTTCAACCCACCAAACCCATTTCAGCAAAATGGTTTCAACCCACCAAACCCAAAACGCACTTGTAACCACAAATCGATTTCATCCTATCCAAATACATGTCTTGATTTATTCAACACACCAAAAGAAAATTTTATAAACACAGATCCTTAGTTTTTGGTTTTTGATTTCCTTTTTTTGGGCGACTGGAGGTGGGTGTTGTCGTGAGTGTGTGTGTGTGTGTATATATATATACACGCACACACACAGAGTGGAAGTTATTCTGCCAGTGAGTGGCGTGGGTTTGGGTGGTGAGGGACGAAAGGAGGTGGGGATTCACTGGGTTGTGAATTACAGAAGGAGGGGTTTTGCTGGTCTGAAAGTGAGAGAGGGATCGGAGGGGTGGGGTGGGGAGAGGGAGGGCCTGCGGTGGGTGGTTGCTGTGTAGGGGAGCGGGGTAGTTTGCTAGGTTGTGAAATTACAAAGGGCGGTGACGGAGGTTGTGCGGAATACGAATTTCGATTTTTTTCTTTTTTTTTTTGGGGGGGGGGGGATGCGGGGGTTGTTTTTTATGTTTTTTAAATTATTTTTAACTTTTTTTTTGAAATTTTTTTTGGTATTATTAAATCATTTTAATTCAAAATGACACATGGCAGCTGAAGTTACACATGTTTTTAACGATTTTGGGCAAAGTCTATTTTTTCAAATTAAATGTATTCAAGTCTAAAATCAATCATTAGTAATGAATTAAGTATATATATATATATATATATATATTAGGCGCATACAAACTTAACTAGTACTCAAAAAATTTAACTTGTTACTTCGTGAATAAACCTTAAATTTGTACTTAAATAGCTAACTTGCAAATTCAGTGTCTGACACCTTTACGTGGAGGATTAGGGTATTAAGCCATGGACATTAGTATCCATGTTAGCACTAGTTGAGGTGCTGCTTTTGCAAATATTCCACCAGAATACAAAAATGCTAGCAATTAAACTTTTATTTTGTTCAAATATGGTTCGAGTAATGTCGCCTTAGTTTACATGCGCTGTGAAAAGAATAATACTCCAATTAATGACACATGGTTGCATTGCTGCCGTTCCATTATATCAATTTCTCTAAAAATTGTGCATCAATATTTTCTAATAATCCATTTCCTTCTTTTACAAAAGAAACTTTTTCCCAATTGCTGATCAGTTCATTATTCACATAGTCAAGTACCTACATTCCACACTTCAGTCAGGCAAGAAATATATTCTGAAAGGTGTGTGGATGTGGGTATCACCCTAAGAAAGGCATTATTATTATTATTACTATTTTTTTTTGGGGGGTGGGGTGGTGCTAGGGTGGTACCTGGAATCCACGAAACACTTGACGGCGATATGCAGCTTCTTCCTTTTGGCCCATGCTGGCCCAAACATCTGAATAAACTACATCAGCTCCTTTGACAGCTTCCCTTGGGTCATCAGTTATCTCAATTTTACTGACTCCAGCCACTCGTGCTTTTTCAACTGTCTTCTCGTCAGGTTCAAAGCCCTTAGGGCAGGCACAGATAAAATGGAAAGGAATAACTGATGCCAGTAACAGCCAAGAATGTACAATGTTGTTTCCATCTCCAACATACACAACCTGAATTTTGCATAGTATCATAAAATTAGAGGAGTTTTAACCCTTCCGATTTTGACGGCCAAATTATAAAAGGCTAACCTTGGTTCCTTCCAACTGACCAATGTGTTCAATTATTGTGAGTGCATCAGCCATTATTTGACAAGGATGGTTATAGTCCGTGAGGCCATTTATTACAGGCACACTTGAATATTTAGCCAGGTCCATAATGTCCTATAGCAGAAAGAAACAAGATAGTAAACAACTATATTCTCGTACAAAGAGTTGGCCAAAGGAGATTTATATAAGTTCTGGAAAATAAAATATCTCATTTATTTTTGCTGCTGTTTCTACAATACAAGTTTTTTTTTATTAAGTAGTGAAAGCAGTATGAATAAGGTATTTCTTATAGTAGCACGGTTTTATTTTCATTTTTCAATTAAAATAAAAACACAACAAACTCACCCACATACCTGATGAGCAAAAAGTCGGGCCATAATGATATCATTATAGCGAGACAACACACGAGCAACATCACGGGTTTCTTCCCGTTTACCCATTTGGATGTCGTCAGGTCCCAAATATAAAGCATGGCCACCAAGCAAGTAAAACCCAGTCTCAAACGAAACCCTAGTCCTCATTGATGGCTTCGCAAAGATCATTGCCATCGTCTTCCCCTTAAACGGGAGGAATGTCCTCTCTCCTGATTTTAGCAATGCCTTCACCTCTTTAGCTCGGTCCAAGATCTTCAATATTGTGGCTTTGTCAAAATCACTAATGTGCAAAAAATCCTTGAGCCCTGCTTTTGCTAAATTAGCAAATCATTAAATATAGTATTAGATGATCTGCACAATTGTTGCTTAGTTCTTCAATTTTCAGTCAACTGTGTCAATTGAGAATGATTTTGTGTCATAATCTAAATTTTCTGTTTTGGTAAATGATAAAAGAGATACGGTGAAAACTTCACGATCAGCCAACAAAGTCACACTGCAAGAGTTCCTTCAATTAATGTCAAAATTTACCATCATAAATCGTAATCCCAATAAACTAATTTCGCAGACAGAGAACAAGTATTCAATAAGATCAGAAGCTTGCAGCCCCTATCATTCCAATTAATTAACCTAATTTCAATACAATTCGGTTTTCAGTAAATTTGAATTCAAATCTGAAGTTGAAGAAAGCACCCTAACCTTTCCCATTAACAGAAGATGGTGGTGAAGAAATTGCAGAGGTCTGACAAGAAATTCGTCGTCCTGATGCAGGAGCATTAGCCAAAGGCACAGAAATGCTGGGGAAACGCAAAGATTGCCGCAAATTTTGGCCAGACAGAGAAGAGTTGACAGAGGAAAGGGCGGTCGAATCGTACGATCGTACGGAGGAGGATTGTGACAAAATGGCAGCCATTTTTTAATGAGTACAAAAATGGAGTGTTTCCAGAGATGCCTTATTTAAGAGGCTAAGAAAATCGTTTATGGATGTATGGCGGAGGCGATAGTACCTAGAGAACCTGCAAGAACATTCAACGTATTTGTATTGAAAAGGTAATCATAACAAAAAAAATATTGTGTAAACCTCACATTGAACAAACACCAAACTTAAGGCGAGCTTAAATAAAGTAGTTGCATCAATAACTTGTAATTACACAAATTAGCATCTGAAAATCAGAGGTGGTGCATCATTAACAAATTAGCAATGAAATTTAAGAGCATCTCTATGCAAAGCAAATCCAGTGAAATTAACAATAAAGACTCGCAAATACCCTGAAAATATTCAGACTCTTCAATCTACTCAATAATCCAAATGGATGCTATTACATCACTATATAATATATAGCCTTCGAAATAGGGCATTTACTAAGAAGGGAAAAAGTACATAAAAGGACAAATAAAGGTAATATTCTTCTCACTAGTCACTATTAGTGCAATACAAGTTAAATAACAAATAAATCTCTTATTTACTATTTGCATCACTCTCCCCATCTTTAAAAGGGCTTGTCCTCGAGCTCATTGGTGAATGACGTTTGTCTATGGTAGAACTATGATGACCTGCGTAGTTAATGCCTCATGACAATATCCTCGTGAGCAGCAATATCAGCATCTGTACATTCCATCACAAGAACAGTGCGCGGATTCCTGTTCTCTGCCACCTTGTGTTCAAATTCCCCACAGTTAAAAGCCTTTAAACGTAACTGGAGTAATCTCAACGGCATTAGCCGAGCTGATGGGTGTACGAACCTCCCTTGCCATCATCAGCTAAGATACTCCACTACCATGAGCTCAATCCACTTCAGGGCAAATTCTGTGCGATCTTCTTGCAACTTCTCAAAGTACTCGTTCACTCAGTTATTACCCTGTCATAGCCCTAGCCCTGTACTCTAGCAAAAAGATCTTTCATAGGACTTAGGAATGAAGGTGGTAAGTAACTACTCTCGCATCTCAGGTCAACTAGCTTCAAAATTTTCAGGACTGTGATGTTCTTATAGTCAAAAACCTTCTCTGTGAGTCGAGCCAATCAACAAACGAACTCGGGATAATGCGGCCATCAAATATGGAAACCTCAGCACAAATGTCCTCGTATAACATCATCTCTAAAATATGAAGCACACGACCCATATTTCTAGACCCTCACCTCCTACAACACCAAAACATCCTCTCCTCGTTATCGACGAAGACATGGATTAGACCTAATGCACATGAACGGCGAGGCCAATACGCACCAACACATGGCCGTCCACTATGTATCATGGTTTAAAGTCGCGGTATCGGTCTATGACTCGAACACTCAATTTTTTACTCGATATCGGTATCGGTCTCGGTCTCGGGCGATACACAGCCATACACTATTTAGCAAGGTTCTAAAAAACGCGAGGCGTGATCGAGGCGTGGAGGCCAAGCCTTAAGCCTTAGAAGCCTAGGCGGGCCTAGGCGTAAAAAGACGTGAAAAAACGTTTAGGCCTTTTTAATATATTTTAATATTTTTTAACCATAATAAGGCTATTAAAATACTAAAATTGTACATATCATAAAAATATGTCTGAATATTTGCAAATAAAAATACTATTTGATTATTTTGGATGAGATAATGGTCCAGTTTGTAAAAAATCTTTAAAAGACGATATTATTTCACTAAAGCATTGTTAATTTTAGAGAAAAAGTACGCCTTAAGGGTTTTACCAAGCATAAGGCGTCAAAATCTTAAGGCGGGGCGTTTCTCCCAAGCCTCAAGCCTAGGCGTGCCTAGGCGGAGCCTAGGCGGAGCCTAGGCGGGTTTTTTAGAACAGTGATATTTAGAGAACTCAAAAAATTTGAAAAAAATACAGAAGAGTTTAGAAAAATAAGAATAATACTAAGGTTCAATTAGACAAGTACAAAATCACTATTTAGTATGCATAACATTGTCTAATTGTTTATACTGAATCATCATTTAGTATGCATAACATTGTTTAAATCAATATATATTTAGTAATATACTCTTCGTGAATGCTATAATAGTACCTATTACTAATTAAGGACATATATATTATAAATAATCATACAGTTTTAAAGATAGATGAATAATGATACATTTTAATACAAATTAAGTAAATGCGAAAAGGAAGGTTAAATGGGGAGATAACCCCTTTAGTAACATTACAAAAAAAGAAATGAGAGATTTAACAATAAAAAAGACTATTTGCGATCATGAAATATCATATACCCTGTAACAAATTGAAAGCGATTGCTCTAAACGTGACGTGGATGCAAAATCGAGGCTCAATTGAGTGAGTTAGAAGTTGAGATAAAGAGATCGAAGCTTAGTAACTTATACCATCTTGGTCGATATATCATCGATATGGGTTTATACTACCGTGATATCATCGATATGGGCCGATGTTACCGCAATATCACCGATATGAGCCGATACAACTGAGAAATTACCGATATATGGTTGATTCACACTAATAATCAAAAATTCAACTCGCAACTCGGAATCGGATCGGTGGGTACCAATACCTAGTCAACTCGGTCGTATCGTCGTGGTATCGGCCTTGACTTTGAACCATGCTATGTATCGTACACCGTTTCAGGGTTTTTAGCTTCCTCGGGTCCAAAAAAAATTGTCGTCCATCATATGTCCATGGTTCATGCATAAAAAATATGTACATTCATTAACTAGAACAGAAAGGAGCTAACTGTATACCTCTGGCCACGAGCAAGAGACGCGTGATGCCACCACTCCAGTATGGGCCTTCAAATATTGTTGTATACCAACTGCCACATGATCGGGCTCTCTAGTAGGCTCGAGTACAAAGGGATTCACGCATTCTTCATCATATGGCCCACTCGAAATCATCCACCGCAAAGGGGAAGTGCGTGGTTTGTACACTATGAGTTGTGGGTTGAATGTGCTGAATGAATCTCTTACGCATGAATGTGCCGAATTTCTGGTGGTAAACCCTCAACTAAAACAACTTCGATAGCTGATCCGTAATTTCTGGAACTTAACTAACAGTTCTGGGGATTGAAGTGTAATTTTGAAAACTGAGCAGATGTTGTTGGGGCGGGTTTTGGTTAATTGTGGAAGTAGGATTTAAAGTGCTGGGTGTGGGATTTGTGATTTCCTAGTGTAAAGGGATTGTTTGTTAGTTCTTAGAGGAGGGGTCATCCGGGAACCGTTTGGTTAGGGAACACACCCATGGTGAGATAGGTCCATAAGGAAAGTGATTGATCCATTAGCAATTCCTTTTTCCTTTATGTTCTATCCCAACTGGCCCTAAGATGGTAATCAAGTTCTTCGTCAGCAACAGCGTCACCAACTAGCAACGAATGTTCATCACTGGTTGTGTCAAACTCCAAAGCTCCATTGCCATCAACCAAACTAGCTTGTGCGGCCCCCTACATCAGATTTCTTTCCTAATCAAGCAGAGACGCCAATCAAGTTTTTTAGGAGTCGTCGGCAGCCCTCCAACCCTTCTTTGTCACTCCTCACAGCCGGCGGTAGCTCTGTTCTTGTGCGACTTTTAAGGTTGTGTATAACTATGCAAACAAACCCTCCTGAGATCTCGTTTGCTCGATTATCTCCACTATTTCGTATCCACCAATAGTGTCACTGGTCATACGACCTCTCACGAAAAAAATCATGAGACCCCATGGCCCTAATGCTCGACTTGGGAGTGCTTCTTCGCCAAGGGACGGGGGTTGATTGTTGCCTTATCATCATCAACATCATTCGTTTGAGCTCCACCATTGACTCCCCCGTCTTTGTTGATTTGTGAGCCTTCAGAGGCATAATTCCCCAGGTGTTTGTATTATGCAGACATTTAGCTCTTCAACTTTGTATTATGCAGACATTTAGCTCTTAAACTGACGTAAACTACACGTCAATGGTCAAAAAAAGAAAACCAATACAATTTCTAGAGATGGAAATAAAGAATTTCTTATATTCAAGATGGAAGCTATCTCCAAATGAGGAAATTACTTGCTAGTCAAGTAATTACTAAAATGACTAAAAAGGACAATTATTAACAAAAATATACCCAATTAGTTCTAAACATACTTAAAGACCAATTAAAGAGACAAAAGGAATAAAAGAACTAAAAGAAAATAAAAAAGAAAATCGATTAAAAGGAAAATAACATGGGATTCCCATCACTCTCCTCCCCTCAAAAATAGTTCGTCCACGAACTCAAAGAGGAAGGCCCATTGAATCATCCTCCAAGATAGTAATCAATGCATGTCCGGGAAGCTCCTGAGTCTCATCAAGATACTCCAGTGTATGATCCATCGCTAAAAGGGTACGGCGACGCAGGAGAGAGCACTCTGAAGCTCGATATCCAACGTTGCCACAATTGTAACACCGGAATGTAAGAGGACCCGAATGTGGCGCTACGAAAGTAATGGTGGCTGGAGTAACAGACGAAGAGACTGATGCCGATACTGGAGGAGGAGCAAAAGCAGAAACTGATGTAGGTGACGCTCGGGAGGCTGGAAGAACTGTCGGTGCTAGGTGATAGGCCTCAACTTTAGTCACATAATCTACCGCCTTCAGAAAGGTTGGTATCTCTCTCAATCCGAGATCACGCTGAATATATGGCTGAAGCCCCAGAATATAGCGGTTGAAGTCTCGCAGATGCGAACCCTGGTGCAAAGGAATTTGAACTGCTCCTTATACTCCACTACCGTAGACATCTTTTGCCGAAGTGACTAGATGCGAACAAAAAGGTCACGCTCATATGTCGGTGGTATAAATGAAGCCTGAAGAGCGACATTTAACTCGGGCCATGCCAGGATGGGAGGAAGTCCTGCAACTGTTCGGCGATAGCAAAGATCGTTCCACCAAACTCAGACGAATCCCTGAAATTTGGTGGCGGCAAGAACAACACGAGAGGCCCTAAACCCGCTTGTAATTAAAAACCATCCCCATAGAAGGCAACCAATCAATCATATCATCGGGAGATAATCATCCGTCAAATATAGGAACGTTGATGCATATATCGCCATGGAAACTCCGAGAAAGTAGCTGAAGCGGCATAGATAGTGTGTCTCCATCCTGATGGACATCAAGGCCCATCACATCACCCGACACACAGGTGCGGCATAATCAACAGGTAATGACGTCATCTGGACATGTGGTGGATGAGGAGGATGAACATGCTAGGCCACGGGAGGTGCTGGGAGATCGCGATGATAAAGGGGACACGTGCCAATCAAATGGTCATGCTCTCCACAGGAAAAGCACTGGCGACCCCGTAGTGGTACGAAGCCAGGAGCACCAGGTGGAGGAGGGGGAATCCACTCCAAGATGCTGCGATGGGAATTCCCGACGTCGGAGGAGGAAGATGAGGAAGAGTAAAGTAGTAAATAGATCATGGTGGGACGGTGTGTGGGAAGGACGGTGGCATATATGGTGGTGGGTGAGGGTGTAAAAGTGGATCAAAGTGTCGGGAATAAAAAATGTCAACATTCCCACCAAAATCATACGGTTGTGCACGATGGTTTAATGGAATGGGCGGTGCGGGTGATTGGACGAGGTCGTGATCTAGTGGACGGCCGAGGGGATAGGAAATTCCGGTTGGGGCTCTGAGTGGTGCGAGTTGAGATGTATCCCCGGGAAAGGCAGAAAGTGGGGTCGGATTTTGAGTCATAGCCGAAGGATTCACTGCTTTGCCTGAAGGGATAAGATGTTTGGAAGGTTCTGAAGGGGTCGATATCCTCCAAGAGACTGAGTTTCCTGGTGTGGCAGGACTGATTGGGTAATCCAACAATACCAGTAGGGTGGGATTTTGGTTTGTCTCCGAGGAGTTTTAATTTCTGGCTCCCCCCGAGGAGTTCCTGTCTTCTGACGGAGGCAGGATGGCCAACGCAAACTTCTGGTTTGCCCGATCACTTCGGCCGGAGTAACTTTGTTGTTCAGTCCCGTATTTTGGACGGAATTGGGATCATTGCCTAACTCTGATCGCGTGCACCGTTGGGGAATAAAATCAAGTCCGCCATTTGGATCGAGGACTGCTGGACTATTGTGGAAGGCCCCTGCTGGGGTTTCATCGGCGGATTGGGGGTTTTGTAATTCAGATCTAATCGGAAACCCGAGGATGCCGAAATTTCGGTCCAGGGCTGGTTGTATGTTACCTTGCATTGATTTTTTGTTGATGGTCTCTTTTCCGAGCCTTTGAGGGGCGGATTCCGGTGATTTTTTCGTTATGGTGGTTTGAATTACCGAGAATTGTTGTAAGAAGAGCTCAAATTGTTCTTTTTTTTTTTCGTGCTATCTCTTACATTCTCCGATCGTTCATTTCTTCCATTTTTATATTTGCTCTCTCATTTATTGGTTGATTTCTCTTCTCAATTCTTGATTAATCTCGTCTTGAAATCGATTCGCTTTCTTCGGGGCTATTGAAAAGTAGTGCGTACGATTTTAATTATCAACACACCAATACGCTAATTGGGGAACGTATTTCGCTCCAGTTTGACATAAAGTACACGTCAATGGCCAAAAAAAATAAAACCAATACAATTTCTAGAGAGAAACAACGAATTTCTTATATATAAGATGGAAGATATCTCCAAATGCGGAGCACATGGGTATTTATATGGGAAGAAGTACTTGCTAATCAAGTAATTACTAAAATGACAACTATTAACAAAATATACCAAATTAGTCCCAAACATGCTCGGAGACCAATTAAAGGGATAAAAGGAATAAAAGAATAGAAAATAGAAACAAAAGGAAAATAACATGGGATTCCCATCATAAACACACACTAACACGCATGCCCTCTTATACCAATTTGCTGCAAACCAAGCGCAACGGAATCGATAACAAACTCTCACCAATACCAAGAAAAGCTACAAGTCTCTTCAATCAATTCAATAATCCAAACGAAGGCTATTACATCACTATATATATAGCCTTGGAAATAAAGCATCTACTAAAAAGGATGAGAGTAAATACAAGGACAAATAAAGTAACCTTGGACATCTTGCCATAGTCCAAAAGCAGAATAGCTCTCTTTCTCTCTCTAAATATATAGGGAGGATCTCCAACATACCTCAAAGAAATACCCAAAAAAATGAACCAATTTTTTTAAAATAGTAAAAAAAATTGAGTTGATCTTTTTGGGGAGTATTTAAAAACTGATATATATGGACCGATTTTTTTTAAATAGCAAAAAAAATCATTTTGAGTTTTTTTTTTATGTTCCCTGAAATGTTTAAAAACCCCACAAAAAAAATCCACTCAAAATTTATTTATTTTTACTATTTACAAAAAATGGTCCGTTTTTTTGGTCCGTTCAAGATCCTCCCTCTGTACATTTACATGTATGCAGAAAAATAATGTCTCGTGCCTATATATACATCTTGCGACATAATAGATCCCCAATTGCATTTCCTGGTAGACATGAGTAATTTATCAACACCTTACTCCCTCATATTCGCAATTCAAATGTTAGTAGGATCATCAGATGTTGCTGTGCATACAATCTGTGAAACATTGATTCAAAACCAAAAGCACGCAGAATAAAATCCTCTTCTTAAAAACACAAGCACTGTGAAAATACAAAAATAGTACACTCCTATATATTAAAATGGAAGTGAAATAATCATTCTTCTGTACAACCCCCTGCATCAAGTGCATCAATGAAACATTGAGCAAACATGGAGCAGCCCAACATCTTAATTCATTACATGCATTTGTGAAAATGGTAGATTTCCCTAAGTTGGATAATATGCAAACAAATTCAATAAATCATTTGATCATCTATGTATCCCTGCAACTAACTTCTGAAATAAGCAAAACTGGAAAACCCTGATCAAATATAATCGTGAAAGTAATTTTACAATCAGTGGTATCAACCTGTATCAAACTATCGATCTAGTCTGAAGCATAGTTATTTAAGGCGCAAGGTGCACCAAGGCGCCAATGTCTCCCTAGAGCTTAGGCACAAGGCGAGGCACGCGCCCGATCGAAACGAGGCGCACATTATACAAGACATGCAAAAATTGTATATCTATAATAATAATATTATTTTATAATCTAAAATTTGAAATATAGCATAAATTACTTTTATACAAGGTTATGAAGACACACGTAAGAAGATATATCTAATATACCATATGGAAAAAACATATAATCAAATATCAAAATTTAATTAACATTTTAATTATCAAATAATCAACAAAAGCAAAAATATTAATATATTTAAACAAATGCACTCCAATGTGTGAAAAGAAAAATTAAAATCAATCGGAGATTCAACAGTGTTGGAGTTTTTTGGTTTCTTTTGCCTAAGTAGCGACTAGTAAGAAAGATAAAGTTTCACCGCAACTTATGCTATACTTTGGTTACTTTTTGGGTGGGAAACGGTTCAATTCTCCATGGAAAATACGTAATGTCAACATATTAATTGATCCATTCTTGTATTGGGGGCATTTTCTAGAAAAAATTTAACAAGGCACGCCTTAAGCGCACCTTGAGCCTGGAGCCTAAACGCACAAGGCGTGCGCCTTATTGAAGGGGCATTGCTTGAGGTGAGGCGAGGCGTCAATGTTGCGCCTTCGTGAGCCTAGAGCCTAGGCGCGCCTTTAACAACTATGGGCTGAAGATGGGTCATTTTGTGTGGTGTCGTATCAAAATTGGCCTAACCCATACCTGACCAATGGTATCAACCTATTCCATCTATGCATATCATTTCAAATTGTTTATTCTTTTAAGGTTCTTTTGGAAACGTCGATGTTATTTCCACACACACAACACCCACCATCACATAATCCGCCTCTTCGGCCCCATAAAAAAGTAGGGGCACTTACAGTTTAGTCCCTGGCAAGCAATTTTTGGGCTCTAAAATCAAGATAATAATTATTTAAACACCTAGGTCCCTCAAACACCCATTTATTCAATACTCTCTTATTTTTAAAGGTCCGCGCTAGCGGCACCCCCTATCCCCTCCCCACCCCCACCCCCACCCCACTGTCAGAGCTCCGGTAACCCTTGTTATCCTAGTTTTAGAGTCCAAAAACTTCTTCCCAGAGACTAAACTGTATGTTCCTCAAAAAAGCAAATTGATTACGTAAGAAGCAAACCAATTGGAAACAAGTGATCCCTTTAGGGGAAATAAGCAAACACACCATACTTGCGTAAATATTAGAAAAGGAAAGAAACAACTACATTTTATCATTTCTTAAGTTACAAAAACAAAATTCAGTAAAGTAGACCCTCGTACCAACAATATACAGCAATATGGTTGAATTGACAAAATATCACATCTACGGGAAGTGGTCCAAAAACTCATAATATGATTAAAATTGCTCAAATTTGTGAACCATATATTAGATATGTGTTTAAATTTATTTGTGGTGGCATCCACAAAAATCCAAGGGCCACCAGTACAATAAATCCAACTTTAAAACATGAACATCAACAAAATCAAGTTCAATGTGATCATAAATTAACAATAATGTCATGATCCATGATTTACACCATAAAATCATACAACAGTGTAAACAAAGGAATCAAGAATAACAAAGTTTTAAAGCCTAAACCAATGCAAATTGAAAATTGGCAGTGCTTTGCCCTTACATGCTTAGTTTAAATAGCTAAGTCTCTTAAGGTCCATTTGGTTCAGGGTTATACCTTTAACCACGGTGAAAAGTAAAATGGTGAAATGTTTTTTCACATATTCAACAATTAGTTTTTTGTTGGTTTGAAACTGTGAATAAGTGAAAACCCTATAATTATGCAATTTTAAAACAAAACGGCAAACAAAATTTAACCGCAGTGAAAAGTAAGATGGTGAAATGAATTTTCCCATAATTAAAAGCTATTTTTTGTTATTTGAAATTATGAATAATTGCGCACCTTATAATTATGAAACTTTAAACAAAACCTGTGAACAAAATTTTACTCTAAACAAGTGAAAACATATTTCACCATTTTACTTTTCACCTCGGTGAGATGTATTTTATCCCGAACCAAACAGACCCTATAAATAAAAACATACTTTAACACTTTTCATCGCATTGGAAAGTATTTTATCCCGAACCAAACGGACCTTAAAAACAAATTGGACTATGCATGAAAAATACTCACTTTAGAATAGAAACTAAATTATCATATGTACATCCACATCCCCCCCCCCCCCCCCCCCCCGGTTGATAAAAAAATAATTATTTATGGACCCTCAAATGATACCCACCAAATAAACTCGACTGAGTTGTCAGCAATACATTGGCTATTGCTTAGTGTTTTAAATGGACCCCATGTGTAACCAACTCAGCCGGGTCTATTTGGTGGGTATTATTTGAGGTCCATGTAGAATTACTCGTGATAAAAGCACATTTAGACATAACCCTAAAAGTACAAAAACGAGGCTTACCCCTGTGTATGTACAATGAATTCGCTTTACCCATATTATATTTATTTATGTTGGTATGTCTCAATTTTGAACTTCTATCTGGGTATGCCTAAATGTGTCATTATCAGTGGGAGTAAGCAAAAAAAAAAACATATTTTTAACATACTAAGCATGTTTTTTTAGCTCTGTTAAAAAAACATTATTTTTTAGCTAAATAACACTAAAACTGTACCACATTCCTCTTCCCATTTAATAAAGGGGCATATATCAAATAGTCCTTCGAACATTTTTTAATACCCATTTAGTCCAAGCTTTTTTATTTTGCCTCAAAAAGTCCTTTGCCACATATTTTGGAGAGGGAGTGCCGCTAGCGCGGACCTCTAAAAATAAGAGGATATTGAGTACTTTAGGGACTAAATGGGTTAAACTAAAAATATGTGTCCTTTTTAAAATATATATATTTATAGTAGGGACTATTTAATAATTGACCCTTTAATAACCAGTAGTTATTGAAATTAACATTTCTTTATCTTAATCATGTATACATCATAGTTCTTGGTCCTGTGTATATAAAGCAAATGGTTTGCCCACATAGTTGAAAGAACATCAAACAATGTAGCGAAAAAAGGAATATTAAACGAGAGCTATACATATAAGCTGAGAATCTAAACCCTAAAAGAATAGGTTTCATATAATTTGGGATGTTGAGAAGATTTAAGGAAATCTAACCTCGTATTAGAAACACTGTTGCGTCACTGAGGAACTTGCGTGCTTAGTGGACAAAGAGAGGAGTGAGAGCAAGCACATTTTATGGTCTAATCTAGGGTTATTTCATTTTTGGTATCCTCACAAGTTTTTCACACTAAAATTAAAAAATAAACAAAATAAGGATTATTATATTATAACTAGGTGTAAACTCGGGCGATGCGCGAGCTAGATAATTATGAGTTCATGTCATGTTCATGTGAAAATTATGACTTGTATTAGTCGTCACACGTTATCATCTTATTCGTGTTTTGTGTATCCGTGAATGTATTTGTCATATAAGATATTGTCTCTTATCATCCTCTTTGAGAAAATGAGAATCTATTAAAAACTACATATACAAATGATAGGAGAAAAGACGAAATCAACCATTGATGACCAAAAAAAACTATTTCATCATAAAAATTAAAAATATTTGAAGGTAATACATATATAAATTTTATTATATTCCCAAAGTAACTGCATCCAACATATCAAATAAACTCATATTAGAGAACAAAACTTTTTTGGAATGAACATAGAAGGATATGAAACATTTTGAAGAATCTTTAGGAAGAAAACATGCAAAATAAGTTAATTATTTATGCTATTGTAACCACATGTTTAATTGTGTGGTCACAGCAAAATAATAATCTCAAATGCAAATTTAGTAATAAACTCTGTTCTAAAAAACCCGCCTAGGCTCCGCCTAGGCTTGAGGCTTGAGAGAAACCCCCCGCCTTAAGATTTTGACGCCTTATGTTTGGTAAAACCCTTAAGGCTTACTTTTTCTCTAAAAACAACAATGCTTTAGTGGAACAATATCTCCTTTTAAAGATTTTTTTGCAAACCGGACCATTATCTCATCCAAAATAATCAAATAGTATTTTTATTTGCAAATATTCAGACATATTTTTATGATATGTACAATTTTAGTATTTTAATAGCCTTGTTATGGTTAAAAAATATTAAAATATATTAAAAAGACCTAAACGCCTTTTCACGCCTTTTTACGCCAAGGCCCGCCTAGGCTTCTAAGGCTTGGCCTCTACGCCTCGATCACGCCCCGCGTTTTTTAGAACCTTGGTAATAAATATTTACATTAATTCCAAATTAAGCTCAATGTCCTTATATAAGGACAATCGTGTAACACTAAAATAATACTTTGATTATTTTAACACTTAGAACACCCACTGATTGATAACAATGAAGTAAAGAAAGATATTAGTACCAGACTCACAATAACCCAAGAAAATATCCCCCCCTCTTTTCTTACAACTTGAAAACATAAAAATGGATCCAATCACAAATCTACCTATTAACTAGCCTAAAATATCGATTAACAAATTTTCTTATATCAAATCATAAAATTGACTTAACAATCCAACATGTAACTATGTCCAAACACGTCACCATCAAATGGATTGCAGACAAATTCTCAAACTCAAAATTAATAAAATAATTTGATATAAAAGCGACATCGTCGTTCAAGTGCAGATATGGAATAACTGATCTAAAAAAACAAATCAAAATTTTAAATAGAAAAAAAAATATGTTTAACCAAACTTAGTGGAGTTTATATTCATAGTGAAAAGAACATCTAAGAATCCACTATTCGATTGAATTTTTTGCTGTGATCATTATCACCAAGATTGACAGAAAAAGTATTTTTTTACTATTTATAATAATTGGTTTGTTATTTCGAGGTCCGAACCCGAGCGACTTTAATTAAAGTCATACATGTATTTAGTCCTTAAATGATCTAGAGAGATTATTAATTAAATTAAAAATCATAAATTGAAGATGATAATACCCCTATTTGAAAGAAAAAAAGAGGGAGATAAATTAGATATCAGGAAGATTTAATAAATAAAGGGAAAATATACATTATAAAACTCTCAAATTTAGACTAAGTTAATATATTATTAGTTACAATCAATATCTACATGACAAAGAGTGTGGACATGAAATTAATATTCAATAATAAATAAACTCAAAAATAGTTAACAAAATTCACCCCTTAATCAAATATCTTTCATTACGAACGCAAATAACTATACCCCCAAATCTAAATAAATTTCAATTCTAAAATTACACCCAGAGCTTTAAATAAAATCAATATACCAATTGTTTTTGGGATGAATGATCCAAGCAAGATGCGGATTCTTGGTCCTTGCTTGATGAATATATAGTGTTATGAAGATGAACTGAGATGTTGGTTTTCCAACTGAGAGACTTTTGAAACTGCACTTATTTTTTAAAATAACAGAACAAATAGGGACATAAATAGACAGGGATAATTCATATCTAAGTTAGATATCCAAATATTTAGATATTTCCATCAGGTACAATTATAAAACTATATTCATATTGAAATAATCTAAGATTATTCATTACACTCCAGCTAAGCATTAAATTAAGATATTGTACATTAAAATCTAGTATTTACTTTTATTTCATTCTAGAAGTTATTTTTTTTCTTCTTTCTTCCAACAATTATAAGAAAAGTTTCATCTTCAGTGATCTTGGGCCATGGGCGCAATATGTGTATATTAAATGAAAATTATGAATGGGGATATCATCTAAAGTTGAGTGTGCACAGATTGCACTTATTTGCCCAAATGCATGCTAATGAGAATTTATATAGTACATTGGTAAATGAATACAGAAAATGGATTAATATGGTATTTTCTAGGTATCCATTCCGTTTATATCCTGTAATTTGACAAAAAAAAGGAAGGAAACATCAATTATTATCACCACTTTGGCTTGTCACATTTTGTTTTTTGGAATAGCAGAAGATAAGAATTAGTGTGAAACTACTAAAAAGCAAGATGTGCAACACAATGATGTTCATCCGAGAAAAAAAATAATGTTAAAAACTGAGAAAAACCCAAATAAGTAACTAACCTCTAAAAGTTTTTAAATAGATACAAGAAAAAAAAACCACAAAAGATCAACTTATGTGCAATCCTGTGTAGTAAAAAAGTGGTACATTAATATACTCTTAGGGGCCGTAATGAGATTGTACTCTTCCCATTTAGTCATTCCCTAAACCAGGTCACCTTTCTTGAAGTTTGGATGACCAGAATCCAAAACTTTAGCCACTCCATATCAAGATATAGGCTGCATTATATTAACAGCGGAAGTCACCAGTATAATATTTGGATTCTCCATAAAATCACCAAAATTCCAAAGTCCTAAGTGTCATAAGGAACCACAATTTAACTTTTTGTGTAGTCTCAAACTCCACTCGTATTAACATCACCTTTTATCGCTAGCACAATTTAAATAGATTGCCATTGTTCAAGAATTTCACCAAACAGTTGGTGAGCCTATGTAATGGCAAACATTGGCAGTCTATATTAATTTATATTTTCCATCTTCTCCACTACATTTACATATAATATCAAAAATAAAATGTGATAGTAAATAAGAAGAGATCTACCCAGAAAGGAGAAACAATAAATAATGCTCCAAAACTAAACTGATTCAACTGCGCAGCACATACGTGAGCATAAACAACGATAACAAATAATAGAGTTAAATGTAATCCAAATTAAAAAAAGGGATACAATATAACAAATAAATACCATCGAATAAAAGAGTTAAAAAATAATAATTAAATTGATAGGTGAAAAAAAGTATAAAACGAAATGAAATTATCAACTCTAGAGCCTATTAGTTACTCTTTCAACATGGCTAGAAAACACCTACTTACTACTCCACTTGTTCCATTCCAATTCATCTACATTTATACTTGCCCACAAATTTTCCTTATAGGCTTACAAATTTTGGGTTATAAGTTGAGAATATAAAATGAAAATTCTTTTGCATTTTGAAACGCAAAAAGACATTTTGTCACTACTTCCTTCTAGTTAGCCAAACTTTATCTCTATAAAGCAGGAGATTCATAACGAAAATCCAAAGCGGGCATGGTGGAATTCATGAAATAAATTATTTAAAAACAGAACTTCTGAGATAATATAAATAAATTAATACATGTTCAATCAATGGGAAAAAACCTCTGTTTAGTTGATATATTTTAAATAATAGATCTCATTTTCAGAAAATCTGAGCACTAACGTTTAATTATACCGATATACACCTAAAATAACCTCACGCATCTCAACAGATCCATTAGTCTACAAATAAAAATAAATAATAAATAATAAGTAAAGACAAAAGGAATAGGTTCTACATCAGACATATGAGGATTGGGAGGTAGAGAATCCATCATAATTGTGTGATCTTCAATATAATCGGATTTAGATCCTAAAAACGAAAAGAAGGTTTGATTAATGGCCCATTTAAATTACTACAAATAACAATAGGAGTATGACAAAACGTAGAGTCGGGGAATACCTTTGAACACATCAAGAACATGGGAAATAACAGTTACCCAGATCTTAGAAGGGAATTCCTCTCTTAACAAAAAAAAAGGTACAATTCATAAAAGGAAAACCAAAAAAACTACTCACCTGAGCAGACCAATGACAAACGTTCTGTGACACCCCGCCTAATTAAATACCGGGCGATCACTCATTTATTAAATTAAAATCAAGGTGAACAGTTGGTTCATTCTCAGCATCACTGTCATTAATAAAAATCTTTTCCAATTAAACACCCTAAATAATTAAGCTAAGTGTCAAAACCAATTTTAAACATTATTTCCATTCTATTAAATCCAATTATAAAACCTTCAACCATTTACATTTTTAAGAGTCACACATTAAGAATAAAAAAAAAAGAACATACACGAATTTAATCATCAATAATAAATCCCAACATTTACAACACTAAAGGAAAACATCCTGACAGTAATAAGTCCCGAAATAAAGGTACTGAAAGTAAAAATTTCAATCTCTGACAATACCAACTAAATAATAGAAAGAGGGCGACACATGCCCCTGCTGGATAAAACTGAACTAGGAGTAGAATCAAATGGATGAAGTCGTCTAAACAACATGCCTGCAACTCCCACCTAAGCTGCAGCACGTTCCTGCCAAAGGATCCTAAGCAAGACGCCCTTGTGGCTGGGCACCTATAATACATACATATATATACAAGAGAGAAAAAGAAATAGAAACGGGTCAGAGCCCGATAGTGTATATGATTTAAAAATTCGTTTAGCAAGTATTTAAATTGATACAGGCCAATGCAACAACATATTAGTGCGACACTCTCTTGAGAAATTCTCACCTCTCTTCTAATGTGCACACCTATCGCACTAACCTTCCCAACGGTTTATCTTATCATATATCGCACTAAACTTCCCAATGATTTAACTTATCTTACGTTACTCGTAAGATTTAAAACTGAACCACATAGTTGATTAAAAGATAGATTTCATTCAGTAACAAAGCTCTCATTTTAACTTTATTTATTAATAAAGTTTCCCAGTGTCACATTATACTTTATCAAAACAAGTATTTCCAATTTGAGTCATCATACATGTCTTACTTGCCATATCATAGCAGGCAGTTCCAAATTTCAAAATTTCATATATATATTAACCACTCGTATAATATATATATTCTAACAGCACCCCACATAAAAACTATGGTGCGGGCATACTTCACTATCCAAACCCCGTATCACTCGTATTAAGGGGAATACAAATTCGGAATCACTCTCGAATTGTATTAACACATGCACAAACAACATTGAGGCGAAGCATAGATTCTAAGTCTCTAAGAGGAAAGCACATACCCGCGTCTCTTAGGACCGTCTGAACTATCATTCTGATAGCCTGTACCAAGGATATCTATCTTCTAGGTTACGAGTCAATATCCCCCATAAGGCACACATGATAAGATTCATCCCAGCGCGGTAACCTCAGGGATAGCAAGTAGCGTGGGCATGTTTTTCACACATAGATAGCATATGCATACACAATCATATAACTATACTAATATTACCACATCAATATTAGGTATATTCTCAAATCCCATAATTATGACATTATTTCTCATATCTCATTATTTGTTATCACATGTAACAGTTCGTTCTAACCTTGATTCAGTATTATCCCAACTTACCACATAACTCTCATGGCTTTATCCTCCCACTTATCAAAATTCAGTAGGTATTCATCTATTCTCTTTCGTAACTATTTTACGTAGTCTCTCACTTTAAATACGTAGTTTTATCGTTTCTTATATATGAAATCTCCCAAGGATACAACTCTCGTCTTACCTTAAAGGTCCCAAACTTATTCATATACCCTACTGATCCTCTTTATCTCACAAAACATATTTATAAGGATGTTCATATACATTCCTCATTAAAGTGAATTTCAACTAATTTAAGAAGGGAACTTAAGTCTTCCAGGAGGGGTCGATCGATCGAGGTCTGGGGCTCGATCGATCGAACCTTCGATCGCTCGAAGCTCTGGGCTCGATCGATCGATCAAGCAAGTCTGCGAAATCTGCAGTTTTGTAGTTACGGGTTTCATCTTCTAACCTCAAAAAATTCCATATTTTTCATACCCAAACGACCCAGAATTCATACTACTAATATCATATCATCTTATTAAGAATTCCCTACGTAAAGCATGTGGGTTTCTATCACTAATTATGGATTAACAGCCCCAAAACTTTACATAAATATCAAGAACCCTAGAAATCTCTTAAACATGGTTCTAACAATTATTTTCCAGAAATTCCTTCTTATAAACATCATAATTCGTGGTTTAATCCTCTACATGACAAAGGGTTTCCAGAATTTTCATTTAAACCATAACTACATGAAATTTCCTAACTAAAATCGGGTTTTTCTTCCATATAAATCATCCTAATCATTCCTAAACCAATATGAAAGATGCATCAATGAAATAAGCAAGATAAACACTTGCCTGGGATTTTCAGAAGTCTGGTTTGGTTCCGAAATTGGTGTGGTTGCATTCCCCGTCTCGCGATCTACGCTTTGGCGGTGGCGGCGGTGCAAACGGATGGGTTTTGAGCCTTAGATTGCCTTGAGAGCTCTCTCATCTCTTCTCCAATGTCCGTTCTAGTGTTTTGAGTTTTCTAACCCTAGATGATAACCCAGATATTTGATATAAACCTTTTAATTTTCGTGGGTTTAATTACCCAAAAATGTGAAATGTCCAAAATGCCCTCCCGGGGTACTAATTAGGCCTAAAAACGCCCCGAGACCCAAACTAAACCCCCGGGTACACTTTTCTGACTATCTCGACCCTTCCGAACGCGTTGGCGTACTCAAAACGACCATACGAACAACTTATAAAATATTCACTTTTATAAATCAACATTTAGTCCCGACACGACACAGCCGCGTCCCGACTTAAATTTCCATAATTGCCATTTTATTCACACGTGACAATATTATAAAAATAAATCTCATATATTACTATACTCATCCTGAGAGAAAATCAACTTAGATAGTTTGGACACGTTAAGTGTAGACCAATGGATGCTCCTGTAAGGAAGAGTGATTTAGTTAGTATTGATGGTAACCCAATGGGTAGAGGTATGCCTAAATTAACTTGGTGGGATATTATAAAAAATGACATGATATCATGTGGTTTAACCGAAGATATTGCACTGGACAGAATGGAATGGAAAAATAGGATTCATGTAGCCGATCTCAAATAATTGGAAAAAGGCTTTGTTGAGTTTGAGTTTATATTACTATACTCATCCAGTAATATTCAACAAATAATAGATTTCCAATAATTGCTAACTCTCGTCACGCTAGTAAATATTTAAAACAACATTTCGGATAAAAATTAAATTAATTTATCTCAATTAAATTTAATAAATCCCTAAATTTAAAAACCATGAAAATACGGGGTATTACATACTTCCCCCCTTAATAACGGAATTTCGTCCCGAAATTCGGAAAATAAGGCCTACCAGGTAACACAATTAAATTTAATAAATCCCTAAATTTAAAAACCATGAAAATACGGGGTATTACATACTTTCCCCCTAATAACGGATTTTCGTCCCGAAATTCGGAAAATAAGGCCTACCAGGTAGCACAATTCTAGATATCCTTGTCAGTACGCAAACTATCTACATAGTACGACGCTCAATCACTATAGCTTTTTCCTCACAGCAACTTTGTTTTGCATTCTCATTGGAGACACTTCACATTGCTCCCAACTGACAACATTTGAATAGGTCACGCCTATACGTTATAATTTTCCATTATCTCACTATCATTAGGAGGCCGCACCTCACTACATGACAACTACTCAGATTTATTCATATACAAAACTCCCATTCTGAGAAAATTATACAAACATTTGATCGCTCTTGCTCGCCTAAAACAGTCGTGGAATTCCACCATAGTTATCGGATATTATCTCGGCCGATCCAAAAATTCTGACTATCTACTCACCTTTAAACATACGGAAGGAGAATAGTCGAGGTTCTTCCATAACAAAACCTTAATAAGCACCTCGTACGCGACATCGGGTACGAGTGCTTCTACAGAGCATTCCTGAAATCATCGTACCAAGATTCCAAAATCTCCTTCACGTGGCTCCACTAATCTTTAATCACCGTGCGCCTATCCCATGGCTAAGGGTGATACACCTACTCAAAACGAAACCTTATCTCCGCTGGTTCCTGAAATCCCATATCAAAGGTGAGATTCACCAATCTCATCCTGATTCAGAAATTCATACTGCGCCGGACCATGCCCTGGCGCGATCCTTCCTTTCAAAGGAAGTCTGGGGCATACTAGTTAATATTGTAAGCCAGCCCAAAGGAATATCAATCAATTCCTTCTCGGCGACTTAATTCACATGTTGGGGATGAACCCTTGATCTTGTTTTGAGGATGACAACCCATCCAAGAACTTTATCGACTTTACCGACCTCTTCCAATTTCAGGAATTGTCGATAAACACAAAATTCTTTGGTTGATTCTCCTCTTTCAACCAAACCTTGCCTATGGGCGGTGCATGTAGAGACTACTCACTACGTCCCGCTAAACATCGATTCTTCCCTTGAAATGTCTCACATTAAGTGACACGTAATACTCCCCTTCCTTCCTTGGAGTATGCCGAAAGTTTCGACCCGTGCTCTTCTCTCCAGGAAGTGCATTTCTCGATCTCTTATACCATACTAACATCATTACTCTTTGTATGCGCAAGTCTCTCTCACACTTGACTAATAACAACTCCGCTCCGGGTGTGCTTCATAACAATTAAATTCTACTTTATTCAAGGAATACCAATTCTTGAATGGCTTCCCACAGCCTTCCAATCAAGTTAGGGCGTACTATTCTAATTGCACACTTATGTATGGATTATCGCCCATCATGTGACGTTTAATCATCTCTATCACTTCCACTTCGTCATACTAGTCCCACAAACATATATTTCACACGTCTATTACCACGTCCCTTCGACTCAGACTATTTTAATTGCAGCTAACCCAGATGCCCACATTTTTGCAACACCCCGACTGCCCTGGGAGAGTGAACGGCGTGCTACTCATCTGTAGGACTAACTAAATTCAAAGAAATAGAAGGAATAGGGCATTCAAATTCCATGACAATAAAAGAGGAATAATAATTCTCAACCTTCCTCAGATAAGTACAATAATTTTCCCAAATAGGTACAACAACCAAAATAAATCACTAACGCTCTATTCATCAAAATAATTACAGGTCATCTCTTTTGTATAATAAATTTCTTTCCAGATAATCCAAGATAAAAATCATTCCAACTCTTTATTCACCTCGTGTTCTGAACGCGGTTACGACATTTGGGTGCTCTCAATCACCCTAGAAATCAAAATTCTTAAATTCTCCTTACCATCGTTCCACCCCTCAAACCGTGGGGATAACTTTCAATGCTTTCTTACCACAAATTCCGGCTCCAATGGCTTTAACACAAAATTCAACTTCCAACTTACATACATAATTACTTGATCCCATTTCGACCAGGGTACTGAACTCATGGAATAGTGACCAAACGTCTCCCTATTTCCAACCTTACGCTAAGTTTCATGCGTGGGATGTCTCGCAAAGCGAAATCCAAACAAGGAACCCCCCCGATACACTACTACCTAGCATTGTCGGTTATCGAAATCCGTTAGGTCCTCCGTCCGTGGCATGTACCCCTTTATTCCGTCTCTTGATAGAAAAGTTACAATTTCTCCCGTAATTATGCTTAACAAAGAACGTTTCACCAATTTCACTATCGTCCCGTATTGGTTGATGGTAATTACATTCTATAAACCTCGGATACATACGATCGGAATTCTCAAAATTTCCTTTTCCTAACATTAGGGGTATAACTCTTAACTCCCACATCTCTGAAGGATAAATAAAACAATGTACTCTTCCTATCACTAAGTCCAGAGTGCTAAACATAATACTGAGTCAAATCTTTTCGCCCAACGGTAAATCCCGATACATACTGAATCATATTGGCAAAGTCTATACATACATTGGCATTGAATATCTCGAGCCCACTATCTCCTCCGAAGTCTCTAGGATAGATAATATAAGTGCGAGTCCAACCTTCTTACAGGTAAAGCCTCGCCAAAACAAAACGTGTTGCACTAATGCAACTACTCCGATAGCTTTGTAATAAATGCCCACTATCATAATACCCATTTCTATAACATTTTAACAAAGATAATATCATACTCGTGTATCGCATCACTACAACGAGTAACCTCAATAAAGTATAAAACACTGTTAATATACTCATTCATCCTCCGCGGATAGAACTAAAGAAAAATCCCGCTACACTAGGGAAAAATATTCACATTTTAATAACGTTTATAATGATATGCATTAAGCTCGTCTCACATGCTAATCTAGCAAGGAACAAAATATGGTGATTCGCTCGTGTCACATAAACACGTCGCATCCTTTGAGGATGCAACTTACACTTCTACCTTGTCAGTCGTCTTAACTGCGCAAATGGTTTCCGGACGTAACACGTCTACTCAAACCAAACACAATGTCTTTAAACGTTGCCTTTTACTAGGCACCGTATTCTTGTCCTTTTACTCACTTTGGAACATATTATCGTGAGCGATCTCACTCCGCACAAAATACCTCAACACATAATCCACTTGCCACCTGTCCTACTAACCAGGTTAGGATTGTCCTTCTCTCAGACTTTAGTAAACTCGATTCCTGTTAGCCATCCCGGTTGTTCCCTTAGCTTTTTAGGCCATAAAGATCCTGTTACTATCTATAATAGTACTTACTGAATTTACCATCACTTGGTAAGAATTCAATTATCCGAATCATTTAAATGGGTCCCCTGATGTGTATCCACATCCCTTTGCGGTGCTACACTACCACCCTTATATTCAGTCTTATTCTCGACTAAATTTTTCGATTCTTTTAGCTTCCCCCCACAAAGAAGTGTCTTCATCTATATTGACAAAATACGACTTTGTCAACCTCTAGATCGACCGTCCATCAGAATGACCTCTTTGAGTGTTATCAACTATTACTACGTGTCAATCTCCCACTCGGAGTTGTTTCCCCCACGTGTATCTACATCTTCCGATACAAAATTCGCTAACGGTTAAGATTCATATTCACGAATGGACCCCTGACATGCCCTCCCTCGATGAGTTCAGAACCACATTTGCTTCTAATCCTGAACAGTTAAGGAAGGAATATACGGTCAACACTGTACCTAAGGTTCTCCTATAGGCATAGCATTCCATTTCTAAAATTGGTGGTTGACTCCAACCATTATAACTTCGTCCCGAAAGCCAAGAAATTTTTCTCTAAATTTTCACTTTCAGTTTGCCACACTCCGTCCTATATCTAAGCCTTTGGATACTTTACCTCCTTTGGTAAACACATACAATTTTCGCGTTTCTAAAATTTCCCACTGATAGTCTCTACACGTTTTTGTAATACGTTGGGTAAGTTTACCCTCGCACCTCATTTCACTATAACAGCATTTGAAAATCATTGCTGCACCTTAGTCACCTTTCTAGTCGTGGCTTCTCGTGCCATAATGGAGGTGACCTCGACTATGGTCATCATCCTCGGATATATTTTATAATCTCATCTGAGCCCTGCCTCCTGATGTCCGCTTAACGGTCCTCTTCTGACATCCGTTATCGCTCGGTACACGCACACATCCGAACGAAATTAGAATTCACTAATGTATACACATTATAGCAGGAAAACAAAATCTCGTCAAAGAAATCGACAATCCTAAACATAGGGCTCTATATCAAACAAAGCAACGCTGAAAGCATAATAAGCCGTACAGATCCTAAAGGACACTAGAACCTGATGCTCTGATACCACCTATGACACCCCGCCTAATTAAATATCGGGCGATCACTCCTTTATTAAATTAAAATCAAGGTGAACAGTTGGTTCATTCTCAGCATCACTGTCGTTAATAAAAATCTTTTCCAATTAAACAGCCTAAATAATTAAGCTAAGTGTCAAAACCAATTTTAAACATTATTTCCATTCTATTAAATCCAATTATAAAACCTTTAACCATTTACATTTTTAAGAGTCACACATTAAGAATAAAAAAAATGAACATACACGAATTTAATCATCAATAATAAATCCCAACATTTACAACACTAAAGGAAAACATCCTGATAGTAATAAATCCCGAAATAAAGGTACTGAAAGTAAAAATTTCAATCTCTGACAATACCAACTAAATAATAGAAAGAGGGCGACACATGCCCCTGCTGGATAAAACTGAACTAGGAGTAGAATCAAATGGATGAAGTCGTCTAAACAACAAGCCTGCAACTCCCACCTAAGCTGCAGCGCATTCCTGCCAAAGGATCCTAAGCAAGACAACCCTGTGGCTGGGCACCTGTAATACATACATATATATACAAGAGAGAAAAAGAAATAGAAATGGGTCAGAGCCCGATAGTGTATATGATTTAAAAATTCGTTTAGCAAGTATTTAAATTGATACAGGCCAATGCAACAACATATTAGTGCGACACTCTCTTGAGAAATTCTCACCTCTCTTCTAATGTGCACACCTATCGCACTAACCTTCCCAACGGTTTATCTTATCATATATCGCACTAAACTTCCCAATGATTTAACTTATCTTAGGTTACTCGTAAGATTTAAAATCGAACCACATAGTTGATTAAAAGATAGATTTCATTCAGTAACAAAGCTCTCATTTTAACTTTATTTATTAATGAAGTTTCCTAGTGTCATATTATACTTTATCAAAACAAGTATTTCCAATTTGAGTCATCATACATGTCTTACTTGCCATATCACAGCAGGCAGTTCCAAATTTCAGAATTTCATATATATTAACCACTCGTATAATATATATATTCTAACAGCACCCCACATAAAAACTATGGTGCGGGCATACTCTACTATCCAAGCCCCGTATAACTCGTATTAAGGGGAATACAAATTCGGAATCACTCTCGAATTGTATTAACACATACACAAACAACATTGAGGCGAAGCATAGATTCCAAGTCTCTAAGAGGAAAGCACATACCCGCGTCTCTTAGGACCGTCTGAACTATCATTCCGATAGCCTGTACCAAGGATATCTATCTTCTAGGGTACGAGTCAATATCCCCCATAAGGCACACAGGATAAGATTCGTCCCAGCGCGGTAACCTCAGGGATAGCAAGTAGCGTGGGCATGTTTTTCACACATAGATAGCATATGCATACACAATCATATAACTATACTAATATTACCATGTCAATATTAGGTATATTCTCAAATCCCATAATTATGACATTACTTCTCATATCTCATTATTTGTTATCACATGTAACAGTTCGTTCTAACCTTGATTCGGTATTATCCCAACTTACCACATAATACTCATGGCTTTATCCTCCCACTTATCAAAATTCAGTAGGTATTCATCTATTCTCTTTCGTAACTATTTTACGTAGTCTCTCACTTTAAATACATAGTTTTATTGTTTCTTATATATGAAATCTCCCAAGGATACAACTCTCATCTTACCTTAAAGGTCCCAAAACTTATTCATATACCCTACTGGTCCTCTTTATCTCACAAAACATATTTATAAGGGTGTTCATATACATTCCTCATTAAAGTGAATTTCAACTAATTTAAGAAGGGAACTTAAGTCTGCCAGGAGGGGTCGATCGATCGAGGTCTGGGGCTCGATCGATCGATCAAGCAGGTCTGCGAAATCTGCAGTTTTGTAGTTACGGGTTTCATCTTCTAACCTCAACAAATTCCATATTTTTCATACCCAAACGACCCAGAATTCATACTACTAATATCATATCATCATATTAAGAATTCCCTACGTAAAGCATGTGGGTTTCTATCACTAATTATGGATTAACAGCCCCAAAAATTTACATAAATATCAAGAACCCTAGAAATCTCTTAAACATGGTTCTAACAATTATTTTCCAGAAATTCCTTCTTATAAACATCATAATTCGTGGTTTAATCCTCTACATGACAAAGGGTTTTTAGAATTTTCATTTAAACCATAACTACATGAAATTTCCTAACTAAAATCGGGTTTTTCTTCCATATAAATCATTCTAATCATTCCTAAACCAATATGAAAGATGCATCAACGAAATAAGCAAGATAAACACTTGCCTGGGATTTTCAGAAGTCTGGTTTGGTGCCGAAATTGGTGTGGTTGCGTTCCCCGTCTCGCGATCTACGCTTTGGCGGTGGCGGCGGTGCAAACGGATGGGTTTTGAGCCTTGGATTGCCTTGAGAGTTCTCTCCTCTCTTCTCCAATGTCCGTTCTAGTATTTTGAGTTTTCTAACCCTAGATGATAACCCAGATATCTGATATAACCCTTTTAATTTTCGTGGGTTTAATTACCCAAAAATGTGAATTGCCCAAAATGCCCTCCCGGGGTACTAATTAGGCCTAAAAACGCCCCGAGACCCAAACTAAACTCCCAGGTACACTTTTCTGACTATCTCGACCCTTCCGGACGCGTTGGCGTACTCAAAACGACCATACAAACAACTTATAAAATATTCACTTTTATAAATCAACATTTAGTCCCGACACGACACAGGCGCGTCCCGAATTAAATTTGTATAATTGCCATTTTTTTCACACGTGACAATATTATAAAAATAAATCTCATATATTACTATACTCATCCTGAGAGAAAATTGACTTAGATGGTTTGGACACGTTAAGCGTAGACCAATGGATGCTCCTGTAAGGAATAGTGATTTAGTTAGTATTGATGGTAACCCAAGGGGTAGAGGTAGGCATAAATTAACTTGGTGGAATATTATAAAAAAGGACATGATATCATGTGGTTTAATCGAAGATATTGCACTGGACATAATGGAATGGAAAAATAGGATTCATGTAACCGACCTCAAATAATTGGGAAAAGGTTTTGTTGAGTTTGAGTTTATATTACTATACTTATCCAGTAATATTCAACAAATAATAGATTTCCAATAATTACTAACTCTCGTCACGCTAGTAAATATTTAAAACAACATTTCGGATAAAAATTAAATTAATTCATCTCAATTAAATTTAATAAATCCCTAAATTTAAAAATCATGAAAATACGGGAGATTACATACTTCCCCCCCTAATAACGGAATTTCGTCCCGAAATTCGGAAAATAAGGCCTACCAGATAGCACAATTAAGTTTAATAAATCCCTAAATTTAAAAACCATGAAAATACGGGGTGTTACACGTTCTGGATCTCATCACCCAGTCCCAGATACATTAATCAACAAATAAAAACTAAAACGAAAGAATAAGTAAAGACAAAAGGATTTGAAAAGTTGAAGAATTAATGGGCAATGGAGAGCGAAGAAGATGGTGAATGAATGAAGAGATAAAGAATTTCTAAAAGAAAGATACAAGTTTGAGTGAGAGAGAAATCGTAAAAGAGAGAGAGGGACAGAGTAAACGCTTAAAAGTGGAGCATTTTGAAAAGAGAGAAGTTATTGGAATGTGGAAGATTGTAATTGTACGTGTAAAGAGAGCTCCAAAGGATGACTCATACACACGCTTGAGAGAGTAGATGAAAGGGACGGAAGAGTTGGGTCGACGTGGACACCCCTACATCAGACCTTACCTATGTGGATAGGCTGGTTGGAGAGGAGTCTTAATGCCTTATTTTGCATTTTATAGTAGTAAGAGATTTTCTTTAAGAGTTTTTAAGCATCATAAAATATTTTTAGGGAGAAACCCTAATCGGTCTAAACCTTTTTTTTCGAACAAATTTTCCATTCATTCTGTACGAATTTTAAAATTATGTCTCTCTCAAAATATACGTCCGTTTGAAACCAATTTTATATATTTGGAAAATTTTCGACGAGATCTATGGAAAGAGATGCATGAAGGATATTTAATTTGAAGTTTGAAATTATCAATGTGAAATCATAGTGTGAAACTCACATTGTGAAATTTCAAGACGCGAAATTTAGGAAAAATGCTTGTTTTTACTAATTTCGCAATGAGAAATTTGTAGCGTGAAATTTTACAGTATAATTTCACAATGAGAAATTTCAGTGGTTGTAGGAGCATTGTCAGAGGGTCGTCGAAGTATCACCAAAGTTACATGCATGTTGTTGGGTACTCGTCAAAGTCATAGGAGTATCGTTGGAGTATTGTCGAAGCAACTGGAGTTTCGTCGATGTGTCGTCGGAGCTCCGAAGATGTCGTGTTGGAGATGCAACGCCACAGGATTGCCATAGAGTCACTAAGAGATGGTGTGGGTTAAGGTAAAGAGAGAAATAGTATTAACATGTTTAGTCTTAGGTTTCGTGTTCCAAATGTTTAGCACCATAGGTGATGAATGGATGATTGTTTTTAGATGTAAGTCCCGTTGACTAATCAATCACTAATTAAGTTATATTTTTAATGAAAAACGTATAAAATTGCGGTGTGTGATATCGATTTGAATTAATTCACAAATTTCTACTTTGGCACACTTATTTAATTGGAGTCTATTTAAACCAAATTAATTCAGCCCCTAAACATGCAACTATGTATGTGCGTGTGTCAAACTATAGATAAATAAAGCATGCGACACAAATTTCCGGAAATATCCCCGAATGAAAAAACATTTTTATTTCTAGAACTTTGAAGAATTCACAAGACCATTGACTTACATACAACCTGATAATCGCCTACAAGTGTAATGCACGGTGTCTTCGTCAAACCTTTAAAGCAACGGCTAGAAATGACGTCGGTTGGAATCTCCTGGAAGAACTCCAGATGGTCAGCAATGAAGAAGAAAACGGATTCTCCATAAGTGTGAACTTTATAAGGACTCCTTCCACAATAGCACGTAGCTTTCCGGTTGTAGAGTTCTCCCCATAAAGGTAAACAAAAGCAAAAGTGTATTCTTCAACACCAAAATAATTCACCAAAGCATATGGAATTTCTGTGAATTGTAAACAAAAAGGGATTAAACCTTAATGTGAATTGTAAAAAAAAAGGTATTAAACCCTAAAAGAAGAAGTCAAAAGGATTCTGCTATTTCGTAGTTTTCTGTCTTTCAAAACGCTGGAACTTCTTAATGAAAACGAAACCATTTAATGAGTATTTATATAAAAACGCGTCGCCTCGGTATTAGAGCTCGTTCGAAAGAGATACACGTGTCGTTTAACCGACGTCGCGTGAAACTTCATGTCGTTCGAACGACAGTACAAAGTCATTTGAACGACTGCTGCTTCAAAAAATATTATTTTAATGTCCGCTCCAATACTTAGAAAAAATACTCACTCTCAAATTTTGACAAAAAAGTCCACTCCAACACTTAGAAAATATTTTGTAAAAATATCCAAAAAGCTCTAAGTGGAAAGTTAAGGTATTTAAAACATAACCTTACCAAATTAAACTTCGCAGAGTATTTTTGATGAAGAACATGATATTCGGATCCGTCTTTGATGCTTGAATGTTCTTGAATGCTCTTCGACGGTGTAGTGGTATACGACATAATTAATTGATAACGGACTTATAAAAATATGTCCTTACAAATCTCCCCTATGTCTATGCCGATACATACATAAAAAATCCAAATTATCAAAAATCAAAATGCCTATACAAATCTACCCTCCCATGAATAAATTTGCAAGATATCAAATTGTTCTTCAAAAAGTCTTCATCAAATCTCAAAGCTTTCCTCATCAGGGTATGCAACATAATGATCTTCAATATTTGTACCTACACACGTGAAATAAAGTAAAATACCTTCGTGACGCATCGAGCTTGGAATGATATAAGAGTAAATCAATCAATATAATCAAATCTCCCCCGTAATGCAAAAACTCCCCCAAAACATGATAAATCCTTCTCCCCCTTTCTATGATGTTCCCAAATAGACAGATAAGAAGAAAAAATCAAAACATGGAGTGTCACGACAAAATGCGTAGCAAACATGGATCAAACTACGTGCATGCGAAGGTGTATCCTAAAAACATTCACAAACTATTTTTAATTTTTCAAATTTTTCATTCAAAAATAAGATAAAAAAAATCACACCATGGATTTAAACTAAAACAACCAAGTCATGGAAATGGAATGAATGGGTGTGAACACATTCGATAGGTAAATTAACTCAATCAATCATATGTGCATGATGAATACACGTACTCCTAACGAATGAATATCAAAAGTATCATTAGATGTAAAAATTGTTGAATTTAGATGACATCGTCTTATTCAAATCAACAAATCAAAGTCAAAGTGATTTCCACACCAATAACGTCCAAAACTATTTAACACTTTTTCAATACTTTCAAGGACGTGCAAACCCGTTTTAATTCTCCATCCAAACTCCCTCACATATATTTTCTTTTTAGAGTGAAAAGTTGTTACTTAAGTCGTTTAATTCATGATTAAACTATCTAAGTAACTCCGAACTATTTTTTGGAGAACGTCTTTGTAATACCCCGTATTTTTATGCTATATTAATTTGGTATTTTTATGCTATATTAATTTGGGGATTTATTAAATTTAATGTGACTGTTTATTTAATAAAAATCTGGAAATTAATTATGTTATAATTATTAACATGACGAGAGTTAGTAATTATGGGAAACTTGTTGAATATTACTAATGAGCATAGTAATATATTATATTGGTTATATTGAATGTCATAAGTGAATTAAATGACTATTTCGAAATTTAAGTAGGGACGTGTCCGTGTCACGTCGGGACTAATTTTGTTAAATTAAAAAGTGAATATTTTATAAGTTGTTCGTATGGTCGTTTTGAGTGCGCCAACGCGTCCGGAAGGGTCGAGATAGTCAGAAAAGTATACCCGGGGGTTTAGTTTGGGCCTCGGGGTGTTTTTAGGCCTAATTGGTGCCCCGGGAGGGCATTTTAGTCATTTTACATAAGTGGGTAATTAAACCCACGAATTTCAGCCAGCCTATATCAGCCATTAGGTCAGCCTCTTAGGGTTAGAACATTCACAAATCAAGTGACGGCCATTGGAGAAGAGAGGAGAGAGATCCAAGGCAATTCAAGGCCAAAAAGCCACCGGTTTGCACCGCCACCACCACCACCGCGTAGATCACGAGTCGAGGAACGCAGCCATACCCAAAATCAGCCGTGAATCTGCATACCAAAATCCCAGGCAAGTGTTTAAACTTGCTATTTTCGTTGATGCAATCTTCATGTTAGCTTAGAAATGAATTGTGATAAAAACTATGGAAGAAAACCCCATTTTTGATAGGAGAACCCATGTAGTATTGATGTATATGTTAATTCTGGGAACCCTTGCCATGTAGAGGTAATAATCCACTAAATTTGGTGATCATAATAAGGAAATATTGTAGAAAGATTCATTAGAAATCTGTTTAAGAAAATTCTAGGGTTCTTGATAATTGGATATGATTTTAGGTTGAAAATCCATGTTTAATGATAGTTATACACATGCTTTACGTTATAAACACCTGGTATAATGTTATAATGATGATAGTAGGATTTTTGGGACGATTAGAATGGAAAAACATAGTTTTGGATGAAGAAGTTTGATGAATCCCGTAACTGCATTCAACAGAATTTTGCCCAGACCTGCTTGATCGATCGATCGAGCCTAGAGCTTCGATCGATCGAAGGTTCGATCGATCGAGCCCCAAGCTTCGATCGATCGACCCCTCCTGGCAGACTCCTATTTCCCTTGTTTAATGAGTTAAATTAAGTTTATCGTGAAATAATTATTGGGCATTCTTAATAAAGTAATTTGGGAGACATTGGGGACCAGTAGGGTATATGAAAAGATGTTGGGATCTTTAATATTCGACGAGGATGGTATTTATGGGGTATTCACCTTAGGTTGGTTAAATTATCGTTTTAAAGGGAAAGTTACATAAGAGAGTTACGTTGGAACGTAAATAGGACACCTGCTGAATTTTATACTTGGGAAGAGAGAGTCCATATGAGATAGTTAATAAGATGGAAGAATACTTCGAATTAAGGTTAGAAACGAACCCTTATACGCGATACTAATAATATGAGAATATGGAAATGTCGAAATTATGGGAATTGAGAATTTACCTAATATTGATATGGTAATGTTAGTATAGTTATATGATTGTGTATGCATATACTATCTATGTGTGAAAATCATGCCCACGCTACTTGCTATCCCTGAGGTTACCGCGCTGGGACAAGTCTTATCTCGATGGGACCTTTATGGGGGATATTGACTTGTACCCTAGAAGATAGATGTCCTTGGTACAGGCTATCGACGTGATAGTTCAGACGGTCCTAAGAGACGCAGGCATGTGCCATCCTCTTAGAGACTTGGAATCTATTCTTCGCCTCAATATTGTTTGTGTATGTATGTTAATACATTTCGAGAGTGATTCAGAATGTATTCCCCTTAATATGAGTGATATGGGGCTTTGGATAGTAGAGTATGCCCGCACCATAATTTAGTTGGGGTGCTGTTATAATATATATTATGCGAATAATTAATATATATATGAAATTCTGAAATTTGGAACTACCTACCGTGATTTGATATGTAGGACATGGTTGTTGACTGGAAATTATAAATACTTGTTTTGAGAAAGCAGAGTATACCTACACCATAGTTTATATGTTGGTGCTGTTAGAATATATATATATATATATATATATAAGTTATACTAGTAATTTATATATATCTGGATTGAGGAATTTAAACTATTGTTGTAACGTGGTAAGTGAGGAATAATTCTGGACTAAATTATGAATACTTATGTTGAGTAAATATAATATGTTACTGGGAAACTCATTGATTTTATAAAGTTAAAATGGAGAACTTTGGTTACTAATTGGAACATTCTTTTTAGAATTGAATCGTCGAATTGTAAATCTTACGAGTAACCTAAGTTAAGTTAAATCATTTAGGAAGACTAGTGCGATAGTTGATAAAACAAAACCGTTGGGAATGTTAGTGCGATAGGTGTGCACATTTAGAAGAGAGGTGAGTATTTCTCAAGAGAGTGACGCACTAATATGATGTTGCATTGACCTGTATCAATTTAAATACTTGCTAAACGTATTTTTAAATCAAACACACTTTCGGGCTCTGACCCGTTTCTTTTTCTCTCTCTCCCTTGTATATATATGTATATATTTCAGGTGTCCAGCCACAGAGGCGTCTTGCTTATGATCCTTTGAGAGGAACGTGCTGCAGCTTAGGTGGGAGTTGCAGGTCACTTGCGTAGACGGCTTCCTTTATTGACTCCATTCTAGCATTCTCATTTATTGGGCACGTGTCGCCCTTTCCATTATTTCATTTGTTGTTGGGACATTTATATTTAAGTTATTTCCAGTATTGTTCTATGGGATTTATTCATTATGGGTTTGTGATTCTAGTTTCATATGTTGACATTCGATTGGCGAATGTATTATACTATTTGGTTTATCGTGGTGTGATTCTTAATTGTAGAAATGTTGTTTTAAATAAATAAATGTTTTTCTTTAATTAAAATCTGGAATGTTTGTTTGAAAATGTTTTTGACACTTAGCTTAATTATTTAGGGTGTTAAATTGGAAATTTTATTTTTATCGACAGTGATGCTGAGAATGAACCAACTGTTTACCTTGATTTAATTTAATAAAGGAGTGATCGCCCGGTATTTAATTAGGCGGGGTGTCATAGGTGGTATCAGAGCATCAGGTTCTAGTGTCCTTTAGGATCTGTGCGGCTTATTATGCTTTCAGCGCTACTTTATTTGATATAGAGCCCTAATACTAGGAATGTAGTGTTCATCTTTATACATTGGGAATTCGTGTTCTGCAATTTGTTTATCTGAATGATGAACTCATCCAAATTCATTTAAATTTTCAGATGGACCGTCGAGAAGAACTAGCTAAAACGGTTGAGGGAGTCGACGAGCAAAATCGACTCACACCTCAGGTGTTCCGAGAGAGAATATCAACCGCCGAGTTAGCGGGTATCGTAGCACAAGCACTCACCACTGCAGTTTTACAATACCAAGAACGCAGCATGCAACTTAGAGAAGGCAAAAGACCTAGAGAGGTTTGCCAAATGCATGTGACCAAAGCTGACAAATGTGCGAAGACTCCGAAATCACGACAGCAAACCACCCAAGACCGGGTCAGTTTTAGTCAACAACGTGGTAAAATGAAGCAGTTTCGAAAGAGGGATGAAGACCCAAATCAGCAAGATCGACACCGACAGCAGCAGGGTCGGAGGGGGAGTAACTTCGGAGGCCGATGCTTTGGGTGTGGTAAGCACGGCCATTGGCGCCAGGATTGTCCGGAGAGAAATAGGGCCGCACAACAGCGGGGTGCCCGTAATGATCCACAGGGGCCACATTTTCCAGCCGCTCTCCCAGCACCAGCTCAGGTACCAAACCTACCAACCTTTCCTATAGCTACACTGCAGCAGGGGCAATTACAGTACAGACATATCTATAATGTCCACCAGGCAACAGCCCCACAGGCACCACCCGCGATTTGGGGTATGTTTTCTATCCATGGAACTTTGGGTCATTCTATTTTATTACTGGGGCAACACATTGTTTTTATAGCTACATATTTTACGAAGTCCTTAGGGTTGTGAGCCACAGCAGAGAGCACCGTGGCGTGTGTCGACTCACCACTGGGGAGTGAGTCACTTATTTTTTATTTATATACCGGGGAGTAGGGATAGAGATTGGTAGCTTGGTATTACCTGCAGACATGTTAGTCTTAGACATGCACGAGCATGATGTGATTATTGGTATGGACTGGCTCGCAGCTTATGGAGCCATGATTGATTGCTTCGGTGGGAGCATTGTTTTTTCCATTCCGGGGCAAAAGATGTTTGTAGTGGCGTTGCCTCGCCCAGAGGGAGGTTCGACCACTCATTTGTATTACATAGAGGAGGATACCTCTAAGGAGATTGTGATTCCCTTAGATTCGATCCCTGTCGTAAGGGAGTATTCCGATGTGTTTCAGGAGATACCAGGCCTACCGCCCAGTCGTGAGATAGACTTTGTTATAGATTTATTGCCAGATACGAGACCTATAGCACGCGCACCGTACCGTATGGCTCCGGCAGAGATGCGAGAGCTAAGAGATCAGATAGAGCAGCTGTTAGGTCAGGGCTTCATCCGTAGGAGTACCTCACCTCAGGGCGCTCCAGTCTTGTTTGTGAAGAAAAGATATGGTTCACTGAGATTGTGTGTGGACTACAGGGAATTGAACTAGGGCACGATACGGAATAAGTATTCGTTGCCTCGAATCGATGATCTGTTCGACCGGTTGAAGGGAGCAACTTTCTTTTCGAAGATAGATCTGAGGTCGGGGTACCATCAGTTACGTATTAGAGAGCAGGATGTTTCAAAGACTACCTTCTTGACGAGATATGGGTCCTACGAGTTTAGGGTGATGTCGTTCGGACTCACAAACGCTCCAGCCGTTTTCATAGACTTAATGAATCGAGTATTCAGAGAGTTCTTGGATCAGTTTGTCATCGTCTTCATAGATGATATCTTGATATATTCACACTCCGAGGAGGAGCATGCCGAGCACTTGAGGCAGGTTATTCAGACCCTACGAGAGCATCAGTTGTATGCTAAGTACGAGAAGTGTGGATTCTGGTTGCGAGAGGTACAATTCTTGGGCCATGTTGTTTCTGAGCAAGGGACAACAGTTGACCCGAGCAAAGTGTCAGCGGTGAGGGAGTGGGGACAGCCCACGACACCGACAGAAGTGCGTAGTTTCTTAGGATTAGCCGGATACTACAGGAGATTCATTCGGGGATTCTCCAAAATAGCGGGTCCATTGACGAATCTGACTCGCAAAGGGGTACCATATGTTTGGGATGACGCTTGTCAGTTGGCTTTCGACGAGCTGAAGGACAAGCTTACTTCAGCACCAGTCCTTGCCTTACCGAAATCGGGTGTGGAGTACCTGGTTTATACCGATGCGTCTTTACGGGGACTTGGAGGTGTACTCCAGCAGGAGGAGAAGGCTATAGCTTTTGCCTCCCGCAAACTTAAGCCGCATGAGAAGAATTACCCCACCCACAACCTGGAGTTAGCAGCGGTCGTCTTTGCACTGAGTGTTTGGGGGCATTACCTATTGGGCGAGAAATTTCATTTGTTCACAGACCATAAGTCACTGCAGTACCTGTTCACTCAACGAGAGCTGAATATGCGTCAGCGCAGATGGCTAGAGTTTGTGAAGAACTGCCAGTTCGATATAAAGTATCATCCGGGGAAGGCCAACGTAGTTGCTGATGCGTTGAGCCGTAGACCGGTAGACGATGTAGCGGACGTCTGGAAAGCAAAGTGGAAGGAGTTGGGTCACCAGGACGCAGTGGCACGTTCTTTCACATCCGTGATGTCAGTCATACCCGAGATTGTTACGAGGTTAATACAGGCACAGACCACAGACCCGTTTTGCCAGGAGCAGATTGTGCGACTTCTAGCCGAGGGTGCTGAGTCCTATTCTGTTAGTTCTGATGGAGGTTTGCGGTTTAATGGGAGATTAGTGGTTCCAGAAGGAGCGGAGTTACATCATGAAGTGATGACTCATTCTCACGGGTCCCGATTTGCAGTACATCCGGGAGGTGATAAGATGTACCAGGACATGAGGCGTCAATACTGGTGGAATGGGATGAAGAAGGACATCGTCGAGTTTGTGTCCAAGTGTTCTACCTGCCAGCTGGTGAAGGTGGACCACCAGAAACCGTCAGAATTACTTCAGCCATTAGAAGTACCGGCGTGGAAGTGGGAGAGTATTTCCATGGATTTCATTACAGGGTTGCCTACATCACAGCGGGGCCACGATTCTATCTGGGTGATTGTAGACCGTTTGACCAATGTGGCTCATTTTCTGCCAGTGAGGACAGATTGTACCACGAGTCAGTATGCCCAGTTGTTCATCGCCGAGTTTGTCAGATTACATGGGGTGCCCCTGAATATTGTGTCAGATAGAGACAAGATTTTTGTGTCACGTTTCTGGGAAATCTTTCAGGAGGCTATGGGTACTGAGTTAAGGTTGAGTTCAGCTTATCACCCACAGACAGACGGACAGACAGAGCATACTAATCAGATGTTAGAAGATATGCTACGCATGTGTGTTCTCGATTTTGGAGGAGGATGGGAGCCACATCTTCCACTGGTAGAGTTCGCTTATAATAACTCTTATCAGTTTACGATTGGCATGGCTCCATTTAAGGCTTTGTATGGCAGACCTTGTCGTTCTCCAACTTGTTGGCTCGAGGTGGGGGATAACAAGTTGCTAGGGCCAGAAGTGATTCAGGAGACCTCCGCGAGGATTGAGATAATCAGGAGTCGTATTCGGGTAGCCCAGGACAGGCAGAAGAGCTACGCCTATGCGAAATAGTTCTTCCGGGAGTTTAATGTGGGAAATCAAGTGTTGTTGCTTGTATCTCCTATGAAGGGAGTGATGAGGTTCGGGAAGAAGGGGAAGTTGTCTCCGAGGTACGTAGGACCATTTCCCATCATCGAGAGGATTGGGCCGGTAGCATACAGGTTGGGATTGCCAGAACATTTACATCGCATCCACGATGTATTCCACATCTCGTCGTTGAGACGATATCTTCGGGACGATATGGCCCATACTCACATTGCGATAGATGAGATAGACTTACAGTCCGATAGCTCTTACGAGGAGAGACCAGTGGCTATTCTAGACTATAGTGAGAGGAGATTGAGGTCGAAAATAGTTCCACTTGTGCGAGTCCAGTGGGAGCATCATAATGTGGAGGAATCCACTTGGGAGCGTGAGGAAGATATGCGCGAGAGATACCCAGAGTTGTTTTTACCAGGTATGCCTTATTTTCCGAATTTCGAGATGAAATTCCGTTATTAGGTAGGAAGTATGTAATACCCCGTATTTTTATGCTATATTAATTTGGTATTTTTATGCTATATTAATTTGGGGATTTATTAAATTTAATGTGACTGTTTATTTAATAAAAATCCGGAAATTAATTATGTTATAATTATTAACGTGACGAGAGTTAGTAATTATGGGAAACTTATTGAATATTACTAATGAGCATAGTAATATATTATATTGGTTATATTGAATGTCATAAGTGAATTAAATGACTATTTCGGAAATTTAAGTCGGGACGTGCCCGTGTCACGTCGGGACTAATTTTGTTAAATTAAAAAGTGAATATTTTATAAGTTGTTCATATGGTCATTTTGAGTGCGCCAACGCGTCCGGAAGGGTCGAGATAGTCAGAAAAGTGTACCCGGGGGTTTAGTTTGGGCCTCGGGGCGTTTTTAGGCCTAATTGGTGCCCCGAGAGGGCATTTTAGTCATTTTACATAAGTGGGTAATTAAACCCACGAATTTCATCCAACCTATATCAGCCATTAGGTCAGCCTCTTAGGTTTAGAACATTCACAAATCAAGTGACGGCCATTGGAGAAGAGAGGAGAGAGCTCCAAGGCAATCCAAGGCCAAAAAGCCACCGGTTTGCACCGCCACCACCACCACCGCGTAGATCACGAGTCGAGGAACGCAGCCATACCCAAAATCAGCCGTGAATCTGCATAACAAAATCCCAGGCAAGTGTTTAAACTTGCTATTTTCGTTGATGCAATCTTCATGTTAGCTTAGGAATGAATTGTGATAAAAACTATGGAAGAAAACCCCATTTTTGATAGGAGAACCCATGTAGTATTGATGTATATGTTAATTCTGGAAACCCTTGCCATGTAGAGGTAATAATCCACAAAATTTGGTGATCATAATAAGGAAATATTGGAGAAAGATTCATTAGAAATCTGTTTAAGAAAATTCAAGGGTTCTTGATAATTGGATATGATTTTAGGTTGAAAATCCATGTTTAATGATAGTTATACACATGCTTTACGTTATAAACACCTGGTATAATGTTATAATGATGATAGTAGGATTTTTGGGACGATTAGAATGGAAAAACATAGTTTTGGATGAAGAAGTTTGATGAATCCCGTAACTGCATTCAACAGAATTTTGCCCAGACCTGCTTGATCGATCGATCGAGCCTAGAGCTTCGATCGATCGAAGGTTCGATCGATCGAGCCCCAAGCTTCGATCGATCGACCCCTCCTGGCAGACTCCTATTTCCCTTGTTTAATGAGTTAAATTAAGTTTATCGTGAAATAATTATTGGGCATTCTTAATAAAGTAATTTGGGAGACATTGGGGACCAGTAGGGTATATGAAAAGATGTTGGGATCTTTAATATTCGACGAGGATGGTATTTATGGGGTATTCACCTTAGGTTGGTTAAATTATCGTTTTAAAGGGAAAGTTACATAAGAGAGTTACGTTGGAACGTAAATAGGACACCTGCTGAATTTTATACTTGGGAAGAGAGAGTCCATATGAGATAGTTAATAAGATGGAAGAATACTTCGAATTAAGGTTAGAAACGAACCCTTATACGCGATACTAATAATATGAGAATATGGAAATGTCAAAATTATGGGAATTGAGAATTTACCTAATATTGATATGGTAATGTTAGTATAGTTATATGATTGTGTATGCATATACTATCTATGTGTGAAAATCATGCCCACGCTACTTGCTATCCCTGAGGTTACTGCGCTGGGACAAGTCTTATCTCGATGGGACCTTTATGGGGGATATTGACTTGTACCCTAGAAGATAGATGTCCTTGGTACAGGCTATCGACGTGATAGTTCAGATGGTCCTAAGAGACGCAGGCATGTGCCATCCTCTTAGAGACTTGGAATCTATTCTTCGCCTCAATATTGTTTGTGTATGTATGTTAATACATTTCGAGAGTGATTCCGAATGTATTCCCCTTAATATGAGTGATATGGGGCTTTGGATAGTAGAGTATGCCTGCACCATAATTTAGTTGGGGTGCTGTTATAATATATATTATGCGAATAATTAATATATATATGAAATTCTGAAATTTGGAACTACGTACCGTGATTTGATATGTAGGACATGGTTGTTGACTGAAAATTATAAATACTTGTTTTGAGAAAGCAGAGTATACCTACACCATAGTTTATATGTTGGTACTGTTAGAATATATATATATATATATATATATAAGTTATACTAGTAATTTATATATATCTGGATTGAGGAATTTAAACTATTGTTGTAACGTAGTAAGTGAGGAATAATTCTGGACTAAATTATGAATACTTATGTTGAGTAAATATAATATGTTACTGGGAAACTCATTGATTTTATAAAGTTAAAATGGAGAACTTTGGTTACTAATTGGAACATTCTTTTTAGAATTGAATCGTCGAATTGTAAATCTTACGAGTAACCTAAGTTAAGTTAAATCATTTAGGAAGACTAGTGCGATAGTTGATAAAACAAAACCGTTGGGAATGTTAGTGCGATAGGTGTGCACATTTAGAAGAGAGGTGAGTATTTCTCAAGAGAGTGACGCACTAATATGATGTTGCATTGGCCTGTATCAATTTAAATACTTGCTAAACGTATTTTTAAATCAAACACACTTTCGGGCTCTGACCCGTTTCTTTTTCTCTCTCTCTCTTGTATATATATGTATATATTTCAGGTGCCCAGCCACAGGGGCGTCTTGCTTAGGATCCTTTGAGAGGAACGTGCTGCAGCTTAGGTGGGAGTTGCAGGTCACTTGCGTAGACGGCTTCCTTTATTGACTCCATTCTAGCATTCTCATTTATTGGGCACGTGTCGCCCTTTCCATTATTTCATTTGTTGTTGGGACATTTATATTTAAGTTATTTCCAGTATTGTTCTATGGGATTTATTCATTATGGGTTTGTGATTCTAGTTTCATATGTTGACATTCGATTGGCGAATGTATTATACTATTTGGTTTATCGTGGTGTGATTCTTAATTGTAGAAATGTAGTTTTAAATAAATAAATGTTTTTCTTTAATTAAAATCTGGAATGTTTGTTTGAAAATGTTTTTGACACTTAGCTTAATTATTTAGGGTGTTAAATTGGAAATTTTATTTTTATCGACAGTGATGCTGAGAATGAACCAACTGTTTACCTTGATTTAATTTAATAAAGGAGTTATCGTCCGGTATTTAATTAGGCGGGGTGTCACAGTCTTTTCATTAAATCAAAATAGATTAATCACAAGATGTGTTTAATAAAGAATGTACGAGAGATGTTCAAGATTATGTAACAAGTTTTGAAAAACAAAACTAAAACAGTTAAATCAGCACACCAACCAGAATGAGATGAGGAGATGTAGAAAGATTAATTACAAGGAGTTTTTAACGTGGTAAAACCTCACCCAATTGAGGAAACATCCCCGATGACTTCTAAGTCACAAACCAAAAATCCATTAAAACAAAATATACAAGTTACAAACTATTTAACACACATGCACACAAAACAGACCTATATAAGTTTAGAATATGTACCCACTAGTTTGATTCTAACTTTTCTGCTGTTCTGACGTTGATGTGGCTTTCTCAACTTGCTAACTTCTCCACATTTTGTTCCAGCTTTACATCGACTCTTGACGTTACAAGATCTTACAGACAACACTTCTTGTGTTGTAGTGTGACAAGTGTTTATGACAGTGTTCTAACACATGCATGCGCACATGCACACTTGTTTATACAAATAAGTCCTATCAAATTAAAGAACATATCTAAATGATAAGGTTTTCAGTTTCTCTCTTCTTTAGAAACTTATAGACTTTCTTGATCTTTCAACTAGTACCAAAATCCAAGGTTACCTTGCTCGGAAGACTGCCAAGGTCTTAAACATATTCAAAGGGTTTTGAAAATGTTTTTGAAATTGTAAAACTCCGATTGCGATTCCAACTAGATCAGAAGTCTTGTTTCATAAAACTAGAAACAGAAAATAATTCGTTGATTCTATAGTTGTGAAAAACATTTACTGAAAAAAATAATGAACAAATTAGATTTATCAACACGAGAAACTAAAATAATGCAGATCTAAGTGTAATATGACATGAAATAGTAAGATTTACTCTTTCTATGAAAAAGAAATATAGATCAAACCTAAAATGTCTAAGTTGGATATAAGATCTCAAACTCAGAGGATTCAACCCACGAACAACTTTCAAACCACTACCAAACTAACTCTCAAACACTCAGGTTTAGTGTAAACTTATTTTAGAAAGGAATTTTAGGGCTTGAAAATTAGATTAGGGTTTGAACGATTTAGGATTTTCTCTCTGGTTTCTCTTTCTTCTCTCTCTCTGCTCTCTCTCTCAACTGGCCAAAAGTTTTTTAAACGAAGAGGCTCAACCTCCTTTTATACTGAGCGAGGAAAGTTCGAGAATAACTGATCAAATCCAAAGGCTGAGATTTGGTCTTGAGGGTTTGACAATGATCCAACGATTTAATATAAGCGGTGATTAAAACGTCCTCTGATTGGTCTAAAGGGGGTTCATTGGGATTGGGATAAAACACATGCAGACCATCGATTAACTAAATTCAAGGGCTGAGAATTCGCACAGGTTCTGAGTGTATAAACAAACACAAATACGGCCGATGTAAAAATGACAGGTGTAAGGCTATGATGCACCCAAACGCGCGTGTTTTCAAACTAATTACCAAGATACCCTGAAGACTCAAGCGCTTTCGGATTCTACCCAACTAAACTTTCAGGTATGAAATGATAAAACCAATAATCACATAATGACCCCAAAAGTTTTAAAACCCAAATTTTAATTTCTAAAAAATTATTTAAAAATAATTTAAAAATTCCCAAAATTTATTTAAAGCAAATATGAAATTGAATTAACACACACAACTCACACACAAGCAAATAATGAAATATATAAAATGTATGCAATCCTAGTGTGTGTGATTGATATTTTACCTTCAAATGAAACAAGTGAGGCATCATGAGAAGAATTCAAGGCTCTTTGGTATCTAGGGAATGGGACTCAAATTTTGTCACAATTTCTAAACTAGATGAGCACTTATACATTGTAGACTCAAGTGAGTCAAGAGTATAAGGTGCTTCAATCTCCCCCTTTGGAAATATGAGACAAAATATCCTTTGAGTCATCTAGGACTCGTAGGGTTACGAAAAAGAATAAGAAAAACCTATTCCTATACAAAATCTATCTACCCATTTCCTAGAAAAATATAATTACATAACTCAACTAATTACAAACCAATATCCTAATAACATCTGTTGAAGACAACGATACAGATTCCTGCAAATAACACTAAGATCAAGCTTTTTAATCATATGTAAAAAAATTAACACATAAGACTCAAACTTCTCCCCCATTTTGTCTCAAATGGACAAAGGGAAAAAAATACTTAAGTTACACGAGTTTATTCAGCACAAACCATTCCTATCGATTTTCGCAAAGAATGAAATCTATTGTAATCCAAAGGTTTGGTAAACATATATGCTAGCTGTAAATCAGTAGGAAGTTAATTAATTTCTAATTCCTTAGTCTCAACCAATTCGCATATAAAGTGATCACTAATTTTTATATGTTTTGTTCGCGAGTGTTGAACAGGATTTTTAGAGATATTGATCGTGCTTTGATTATCACAATAGAGATGCAGTTGGTCTTCTATAATACCATAATCATTTAGCAGTTGCTTAAACCAAAGTAATTGAGCACAACAACTGCCAGCAACTATGTATTCAGATTCTGCTGTAGATAAAGAAGTGCAGTTTTGTTTATTACTACTCCATCCTACCAAGTTGTTACCGATATAGTAACACGCTCCTGATGTGCTCTTACTATCATCAGTACACCCTGCCCAATCGGCATTAGTGTATCCTATTATAGTACTAGGAGTATCATTGGTGTACCAGAGTCCTAAATTGAGAGTGCCTTTTATGTATTTAATGATTCTTTTGACACATACTAAGCGACTCTCTTTAGGATTATTTTGATAACGGGCACACACGCAAACTGTGTACATAATATCAAGATGCCAGGTAGTAAGGTATAGTAAGGTTCCTATTATACTACGATATAGAGTAGGATCTATGGATTTTACACTCTCATCTTTGGATAATTTAACTATAGTACTCATGGGAGTTCTAGTTTCTTTGACACTTTCAAGCCCGGATTTTTTAACAATCTCAAAAGCATATTTCTATTGCGAGACAAATAAACCTTCTGAATTCTATTTGACTTGAAGACCCAGGAAAAATTGTAACTCCCCCATAAGAGACATTTGAAATTATTTATGCATAATTTTAGAAAATGATTTAACTTCTGAAGGGGATGTTGATCCAAAAATGATATCGTCAACATAGACTTGAGCTATAATAATATCTTTATCAAAATGTTTTACAAATAGGGTTTGATCCTGTCCGCCTCTCTTAAAACCTTTATCTAAGAGAAAGTTGGAAAGACACTCATACCAGGCTCTTGGCGCTTGTTTTAGACAATACAACGCCTTTTTAAGACGATAAACATGATTTGGATACTGAGGGTAAATAAATCCTTTGGGTTGTTCAACACAGGTCTCTTCAGTCAAGATTCCATTAAGGAAGGATGACTTTACATCCATTTGGTAAAGCTTAAAGTGCAAGTAACAGGCTATGGCAAAGAGAAGACGAACATATTCTAAGCGAGTAACAGGAGCAAACGTCTCATTAAAATCTATTCCTTCAATTTGAGAATATCCTTGAGCCACTAATCTGACTTTGTTTCTAATGATTAGCCCGCTTTCATCAGTCTTATTTTTAAATAGCCAATGTGTGTCGATAAACTTTTTATGATCGGGCCTAGGTACAAGATACCAAACATGATGAATGACAAATTGAAGAAGTTCTTCCTGCATAGCAGAAATCCATTGAGGGTCATTCAATGCCTCATTTACATTCTTTGGTTCCACAAAGAAAACAAAACATACACAATGAGCATAGTTTCTTAATTGAGATCTTGTACGTACAGGCTCACAAGGTTTACCAACAACATTATCTATGGGATGATCTTTAGAAACCCAGTTAGGTACTTCAGGTTTCTCAATTGGCAAAGAATCTTCTATTTCTCGTGAGTATTTTTCTAAAACATTTTCAGACTCTTCAATAATAGTTGGTTCTCCAGTATTACTCTCAACAATAGTGCCACTTACAATAACGTTTATGGATTCCATCAAAGTCTTTGTGGGAAGATTATAGACACGTTACGCCCTACTATCAGGAGAATATCCTAAGAAAATAGCTTTATCTCCACGAGTCTCAGATTTGGATAGGTGTTCTCTGTCTTTACAAACATAACATGTACTACCAAAAGTTATAAGGTATATAAGATTGGGCTTCTTCCCATACCATATTTCGTAAGGAGTTTATTTTGAATTCTTCCTAAGATAGACCCTATTAATAATGTGACAAGCAGTACGAATTGATTCTACTCACAAATATTTAGGTAAACACTTGGAATGAATCATAACTCATGCCATCTCTTGAAGGGTACGATTCTTTCGCTCAGCAATTCCATTTTGTTGAGGAGTCTTAGGAACACTAAATTCATATTTGTAACCATTATAGTCACAATACTCTATAACACATGTATATATGAATTCTCCTCCTCTATTACTACGAATACTATTTACTTAAGTGTCCTCATTTTCAATACGAAGTAAGATTTTAAAAAAAGTTCTGAACGTGTCTGACTTTTGTTTTAAGAAGGATACCCATGAAAACCTGGTGAAGTCATCTACCATAACTAGAAAGTAACTGTGTCCACATAGACTAACAGTACGAGAAGGACCCTTTAGGTCATACGGATGAGCTCCAAGGGTTTAGAGTTAAGGATATCTTTAACTTTCTTATGAGATGCCTTAATAATTTTTCCTTCCCGACATGATCCACAGACAATGTTAGAAATAGGTTTGATATTTGGAATTCCTCTAACTATTTCTTATGAAGACAATCTACTGAGGCTGTTGTAATTTATGTGACCCATCCTATTATGCCATATTTCATTTTTGTCCATTCTAACAATGTTAGAGACCTCAGTACTATTCTGAACAGTATAACAATTGTCAGGAGTCCCAAGTCTTGTAATTATGCACTCACCTTTTTCATTTAAAGTCTTAAAATTATTCTTTAAAAAGATGACAGTATGATTTAAGTCACACAATTGCGAGATACTAAGTATATTATCCTTAAGACCTTTTAATATAAGAACATTTTCAAGCACGGGCATTCCTTCTTCCTTGAGTGTTCCTTTACCAATGATTTGAGATGATATATCATCACAAAAAATAACTTTTCCTCCAGCAAAACTGGTTTGTTTAAAAGTTTTGTATCATTTCCAGACATATGTTTTGAACACCCAGAGTCTAAATACCAATCATAAGGAGTGTGTTCAGCTTTTAAAGCAGTAATCACAATTTTACACTTCATCTGGGGCAACAACTCATCTTTTCTAACCCAAATAGCTATTGTTTTTGTTTTGCGCATATTTGCTCTCATTTAATAAAATTTGCTCTCATTAGATTTTTGAAAAATATTTTGCACATGCATTTGAGTTTTATGGAGAATATGAGCATTTGGTATAGGAAAGTGACTAGTAATCCTTCTTGTAAATGATCTTTTAGGTCTGGTCTTTCTCTTTTTATTATTAGAGTTTTTGTCTGGCTGTCTAGGCAGAACATAATTGTTACGACTTCTCCTAGAGTAGTTAAAGTTTTTGTATAAAGGAGTATTACAGGCGGGAGTAACTAAACATCTAGAGTAGCAACTTTTGAAAGAATGTCCGTATATGTCACAGTAGGAGCAATACAGATTGCTTGAAGAGGGTATCTCCTTAGGGAAATCTCTATACATAGGTTTTATGGGATTTTGACGCTGAACCTTATTCCTAGGTAGTACAGTTTGAAATGTAGATTCACTCTTCCTAATCGGAGGGCAGACGTATTTAACCTTAACCAAACTATCACACTTAGAGTGACTTGATTTCCCAATATCTAAATTTATTATTTTTTTTATCAAACTCATAATTTAACGATTGAAAATCTGGGCAGGTTTCTATAGGTCTTTTGCCACCTGACACAAACTTCACTGGTTCAAAATTTTTAATTTGTGTATTTGAATTTGGGCAAAATCCTATTATAGATCGATCATCTGAATTGGTCTTTGAATCAGCAACAAAATCATCAAAACAATTGGAATTAATTTCAAACTTAGCAATTTTTTTAAAAACAGTTGTTGTCTTTTCTTTAGCTTGTTCCAATTCTAATAATGTCCTTTTATATTTTTTCTCCAGAGTTTCATTTGTTTCAATCAAATTTTTCAGCTGTTGATCAAAACTTTTGACTTTATTTTCGTGAGTTAGCCATTGGGTAGTATACTCTTCAGTGTTAAGTTTAACCATTAGACTTTGGTCTTCTAGTCTTTTAGTGATATCTTTTACTATCTTCTCTAGTCTAGAGCTTTCTTGAGAGTTTTGGCATAAAGTATGTGAATATCAGGGAGGTCTTCAGTGTCTGAATCACTAAGTGTAGTGTGTGAAGAGACCCCTAAGGATTCAATTCTTGAACTCACACACACATTGACATCGTCATTATCGCTTTCCCTTTGACTCACACACCCCACTGTAGAACTAGCATTTTTTTCCAGAAATTAAAGCATCTAAACTAGTAGCAGCATGATTCATAACAATAGAAGTAGAGCTATTATCATTATCCTCATACTTAGGAACATACATATCATCATTATAGACTATCTTAGCAAAGAAAGACGTGCAAGGATAAAAAACATCAGATGACTCAGGTTCCTCATTATTAGAATCACTTTAATCATCCCATATCTTACAAATGTTGGCCCTGGTATGTTTATTGGTCGTGTTCAAGTTAACTTTACAATCTTGTGCTATATGACCCAATTTACCACATCTAAAACATTCAATATTCTTGAAATATTTATTAGGCCTCGTATGGATGTCCTTGTGATGTTTGTCTTGACCTTTTGTCACGAGGTTTGTGATTAGACTGAGTTGGATAATTTTGTTTGCCTTGTCTCTTTGCCATTTTATTTCTAAATTTCACAATCTTCTTGAACTGATTTGACTTCAAGGCAATCTGATTATCCAAACTATCTATATCACATTCCTCATCAGAATTATTATTGGGATTACTAAGCTCAGGTTATCAGCTTAGAAGAAAAACTCAAATTGGACCTAGTCTGTTTCATATGGGACTGGGTTAATTCTTTCTTAAATTCTAGTTCCATTTCCACAGTTCTCAGTTTAATACCGAGTAATTCAGGAGTGAGATTTTGGTAACTCATTTCCTCAATATTAGATCTTTTGTTATCAAATCTCTGTGGTAATGACCTTAGAATTTTTGAGACAATTTCATGTATATCATAAGTTATCCCATTAACATGTAATTTGGTCACAATGTTAGTCAAATTCATGTAAAAATCATCAAATGATTCATAGTCTGACATGATTAAAGAGTTATACTGCTGGATAAGCATTTGTGTTTTAGCAGCCTTAACTCTAGTGTCACCTTCATGTGTAGTAACCAAGGTATCCCAAGCTTCCTTAGAAGTGGTACAAGATGAGATCCTTTTGAACTCATGTTCATTTATAGACATAAAAATGTCATTCTTGCCTTTGTTATTGTTTAGAGAGGCTTGTTTATCTTCTCGAGTAAATTCACTTAATACTTTCTTAATCCTCTCATTTCTTCCTTCAGTGGCTGGTTTAGTAGGATAAGTATATCCATTTTAACAATATCCCAGACATCATCTCCCAAGGTTCCTTGTATGAAAGCAACCATCCTTACTTTCCAGTAAGGGAAGTTGTTTCCATCAAAGAGAGGAGGTCTGGACAAGTTATCAAATCTTTCAGATTTCTCGTCCATTGTTTGATTTTAAGAAAACAATTTCAGAAACACAAGATCTTTAAAGAAAATACTCCAAGCTCTGATACCAATTGAAAAGTTATTACCCAAGTCGTTTAATTCGGGACTAAACTATCTAAGTAACTTCGAACGATTTTTTGGAGAAAGTCTTTTCTTTAAATCAAAACAGATTAATCACAAGATGTGTTTAATAAAGAATGTACGGGAGATGTTCAAGATTATGAACAAGTTTTGAAAAACAAAACTAAAACTGTTAAATCAGCACACCAACCAAAATGACACGATGAGATGTAGAAATATTAAGTACAAGGAGTTTTTAACGTGGCAAAACCTCACCCAACTGAGGAAACATCCATGATGACTTCTAAGTCACAAACCAAAAATCCACTAAAACAAAATATAGAAGTTACAAACTATTTAACACACATGCACACAAAACAGACCTATACAAGTTTAGATTATGCACCAACTGGTTTGATTCAAACTTTTCTGCAGTTCTAATGTTGATGTGGCTTTCTCAGCTTGCTAACTTCTCCACATTTTGTTCCAGCTTTACGTCGACTATTGACGTTTCAAGATCTTACAGCTAACACTTCTTGTGTTGTAGTGTGACAAGTGTTTATGACAGTTTTCTAACACATGCATGCACACACGCACACTTATTTATACAAATAAGTCCTATTAAATTAATGAACAGGTCTAAATGATAAGGTTTTAAGTTTCTCTCTTCTTTAGAAACTTATAGACTTTCTTGATCTTTCAACTACTCCCAGAATCCAAGGTTACCTTGCTTGGAAGACTGCCAAGGTCTTAAACAATTTCAGAGTGTTTTGAATTTTTTTTGAAATTGTAAACCACCAATTGCGATTCCAACTAAATCAGAAGTCTTGTTTCATAAGAACTAGAAACATAAAAGAATTTGTTGATTCTATAGTTGTGAAAAATGTTTACAGAAAAAAAATAATCAACAAATTAGATTTCTTATGATGAGAAATTAAAATAATGCATATCTAAGTGTAATATGACATGAAATAGTAAGATCTACTGTTTCTATGAAAAAGAAATATAAATCAAACCTAAAATGTCTAAGTTGGATATAAGATCACAAACTCAGAGGATTCAACCTACGAACAACTTTCAAACCACTACCAAACTAACTCTCAAACACTCAGGTTTGGTGTAAACTGATTTTAGAAAGGAATTTTAGGGTTTGGAAATGAGATTAGGGTTTGAACGATTTAGGGTTTTCTCTCTAGTTTCTCTTTCTTCTCTCTCTCTCAACTGGCCAAAAGTTTTTTAAACGAAGAGGCTCAAACTACTTTTATACTGAGCGAGGAAGGTTCGAGAATAACTGATCAAATCCAAAGGCTGAGATTTGGTCTTGAGGGTTTGACAGTGATCCAATGGTTTAATATAAATGGTGATTTAAATGTCCTCTGACTGGCCTAAAGGGGGTTCATCAGGATTGGGATAAAACACATGCAGACCATCGATTAACTAAATCCAAGGTCTGAGAATTCGCACAGGTTCTGAGTGTATAAATAAACACAAATCCGGCCGATGTAACAATGACAGGTGTAAGGCTATGATGAACCCAAATGCGTGTGTTTTCAAAATAATTACCCAGATACCCAGAAGTCTCAAGCGCTTTCAGATTCAACCCAATCAAACTTTCAGGTATGAAATGATAAAACCATTAATCACATAATAACCCCAAAAGTTTTAAAACCCAAATTTTAATTTCTAAAAAATCATTTAAAATTATTTAAAAATTCCCAAAAGTTATTTAAAGCAATTTTGAAAGGGAATTAACACACACAACTCACACACAAGCAAATAATGCAATATATAAAATGTATGCAATCCTAGTGTGTGTGTGATTGAGATTTTACCTTCAAATGAAACAAGTGAGGCATCAAGAGAAGAATTCGAGGCTCTTTGGTATCTAGGGAATGTGACTAAAATTTTGTCACAATTTCCAAACTAGATGAGCAATTATACAAATGTAGACTCAAGTGAGTCAAGAGTATAAGGTGCTTCAATATCCCCCTTTGGAAATATGAGACAAAATATCCTTTGAGTCATCTAGGACTTGTAGGGCTACGAGAAAGAATACAAAAAACCTATTCCTATACAAAATCTATCTACCCATTTCCTAGAAAAACAAAATTACATAGCTCAACTGATTACAAACCAATATCCTAATAACATCTGTTGAAGACAACGATACAAATTCCCGCAAATAACACTAAGATCAAGCTTTTTAATCATATGTAAAAAAATGAACTCATAAGATTTAAACTTCTCCCACGTTTTGTCTCAAATGGACAAAGGAAAAAATTAGTTAAGTCACACGAGTTTATTCAGCACAAACCATTCCTATCGATTTTCGTAAAGAATGAAATCTATTGTAATCGAAAGGTTTGGTAAACATATATGATAGCTGTAAATCAGTAGGAAGATAATTAATTTCTAATTCCTTATAGTCTCAACTAATTCGCGTAAACAGTGATGTCTAATTTTTATATGTTTTATTCGCGAGTGTTAAACAGGATTTTTAGAGATATTGATCGCGCTTTGGTTATCACAATAGAGATGCAGTTGGTCTTCTTGAATACCATAATCATTTAGATTTTTCTTAAACCAAAGCAATTGAGCACAACAATTACCAGCAACTATGTATTCAGATTCAGCTGTTGATAAAGAATTGCAGTTTTGTTTCTTACTACTCCATCCTACCAAGTTGTTATCGATATAGTAACATGCTCGTGATGTGCTCTTACTATCATCAGTACACCCTGCCCAATCGGCATTAGTGTATCCTATTATAGTACTAGGAGTATCAATGGTGTACCAGAGTCCTAAATTGAGAGTGCCTTTTATGTATTTAATGATTCTTTTGACACATACTAAGTGGCTCTCTTTAGGATTATTTTGATAACGGGCACACACGCAAACTTCGTACATAATATCATGATGCGAGGCAGTAAGGTATAGTAAGGTTCCTATCATACTACGATATAGAGTAGGATCTATGGATTTTCCACTCTCATCTTTGGATAATTTAATCGTATTACTCATGGGAGTTCTAGCTTCTTTGGCACTTTCAAGCCCAATTTTTTTAACAATCTCTAAAGCTTATTTCGATTGCGAGACAAATAAACCTTCTGAATTCTGTTTGACTTGAAGACCCAGGAAAAATTGTAACTCCCCCATAAAAGATATTTGAAATTATTTATGCATAATTTCATAAAATAATTTAACTTCTGAAGGGGATGTTGATCCAAAAATGATATCGTCAACATACACTTCAGCTATAATAAAATCTTTGTCAAAATGTTTGACAAATAGGGTTTGATCATTTTTGCCTCTCTTAAAACCTTTACCTAAGAGAAAGTTGGAAAGACACTCATACCAGGCTCTTGGCGCTTGTTTTAGACAATACAACGCCTTTTTAAGACGATAAACATGATTTGGATACTGAGGGTCAATAAACCCTTTGGGTTGTTCATCATAGGTCTCTTCAGTCAAGATTCCATTAAGGAAGGATAACTTTACATCCATTTGGTAAAGATTAAAGTGCAAGTAACAGGCTATGGCAAAGAGAAGACGAACAGATTCTAAGCGAGTAACAGGAGCAAACGTCTCATTAAAATCTATTCCTTCAATTTGAGAATATCCTTGAGCCACTAATCTGACTTTGTTTCTAATGATTAGCCCACTTTCATCAGTCTTATTTTTAAATAGCCAATGTGTGTCGATAACCTTTTTATGATCGGGCCTAGGTACAAGATACCAAACATGATGAATGACAAATTGAAGAAGTTCTTCCTACATAGCAGAAATCCATTGAGGGTCATTCAATGCCTCATTTACATTCTTTGGTTCCACAAAGGAAACAAAACATACACAATGAGCATAGCTTCTTAATTGAGATCTTGTACGTACATGCTCACAAGGTTTACCAACAACATTATCTATGGGATGATCTTTAGAAACCCAGTTAGGTACTTCAGGTTTCTCAATTGGCAAAGAATCTTCTATTTCTCGTGAGTATTTTTCTAAAACATTTTCAGACTCTTCAATAATAGTTGGTTCTCCAGTCTTACTCTCAACAATAGTGTCACTTACAATAACGTTTATGGATTCCATCAAAGTCTTTGTGGGAAGATTATAGACATGGTACGCCCTACTGTCAGGAGAATATCCTAAGAAAATAGCTTTATCTCCACGAGTCTCAGATTTGGATAGGTGTTCTCTGTCTTTACAAACATTACATGTACTACCAAAAGTTCTAAGGTATATAAGATTGGGCTTCTTCCCATACCATATTTCGTAAGGAGTTTATTTTGAATTCTTCCTAAGATAGACCCTATTAATAATGTGACAAGCAGTACGAATTGATTCTACTCACAAATATTTAGGTAAACACTTGGCATGAATCATAACTCATGCCATCTCTTGAAGGGTACGATTCTTTCGCTCAGCAATTCCATTTTGTTGAGGAGTCTTAGGAGCACTAAATTCATATTTGTAAGCATTATAGTCATAATACTCTATAACACACGTATATATGAATTCCCCTCCTCTATTACTACGAATACTATTTACTTAAGTGTCCTCATTTTCAATACGAAGTAAGATTTTAAAAAAAGTTCTGAACGTGTCTGACTTTTGTTTTAAGAAGGCTACCCATGAAAACCTGGTGAAGTCATCTACCATAACTAGAAAGTAACTGTGCCCACATAGACTAACAGTACGAGAAGGACCCTTTAGGTCATACGGATGAGCTCCAAGGGTTTAGAGTTAAGGATATATTTAACTTTCTTATGAGATGCCTTAATAATTTTTCCTTCCCGACATGATCCACAGACAATGTTAGAAATAGGTTTGATATTTGGAATTCCTCTAACTATTTCTTGTGAAGACAATCTACTGAGGCTGTTGTAATTTATGTGACCCATCCTATTATGCCATATTTCATTGTTGTCCATTCTAGCAATGTTACAGACCTCAGTACTATTCTGAACAGTATAACAATTGTCAGGAGTCCCGAGTCTTGTAATTATGCACTCACCTTTTTCATTTAAAGTCTTAAAATTATTCTTTAAAAAGATGACAGTATGATTTGAGTCAAAAAATTGCGAGATACTAAGTAGATTAGCCTTAAGACCTTTTAATATAAGAACATTTTCAAGCACGGGCATTCCTTCTTCCTTGAGTGTTCCTTTACTAATGATTTGAGATGATATATCATCAACAAAAATAACTTTTCCTCCAGTAAAACTGGTTTGTTTAAAAGTTTTGTATCATTTCCAGACATATATTTTGAACACCCAGAGTCTAAATACCAATCAGAAGGAGTGTGTTCAGCTTTTAAAGTAGTAATCACAATTTTACACTTCATCTGGGGCAACAGCTCATCTTTTCTAACCCAAATAGCTCTTATTTTTGTTTTGCGCATATTTGCTCTCATTTAATAAAATTTGCTAGCATTAGATTTTTGAAAAATATTTTGCACATGCATTTGAGTTTTATGGAGAATATGAGCATTTGGTATAGGAAAGTGACTAGTAATCCTTCTTGTAAATGATCTTTTAGGTCTGGTATTTCTCTTTTTATTATTAGAGTTTTTATCTGGTTGTCTAGGCAGAACATAATTGTTACGACTTCTCCTAGAGTAGTTAAAGTTTTGGTATAAAGGAGTATTACAAGCGGGAGTAACTGAACGTCTAGAGTAGCATCTTTTGAAAGAATGTCACAGTAGGAGTAATACAGATTGCTTGAAGAGGGTATCTCCTTAGGGAAATCTCTAGACATAGGTTTTATGGGATTTTGACGCTGAACCTTATTCCTAGGGAGTACAGTTTGAAACGTAGATTCACTCTTCCTAATCGGAGGGCAGACGTATTTAGCCTTAACCAAACTATCACACTTAGAGTTACTTGATTCCCTAATATCCATCTTTTATTATTTTTTATCAAAATCATCATTTAACACTTAAAAATCTGGGCAGGTTTCTAAAGGTCTTTTGCCACCTGACACAAACTTTATTGGTTCAAAAATTTTAATTTGTGTCTTTGAATTTGGACAAAATCCTATTCCAGTTCGATCATCAGAATTGGTCTTTGAATCAGCAACAAAATCATCAAAACAATTGGAATTATTTTCAAACTTAACAATTTTTTTGAGAACAGTTGCTGTCTTTTCTTTAGCTTGTTCCAATTCTAATATTGTCCCTTTATATTTTTTCTCCAGAGTTTCATTTGTTTCAATAAAAAATTTCAGCTTTTGATCAAAACTTTTGACTTCATTTTCGTGGGTTAGACATTGGGTATTATACTCTTCAGTGTTAAGTTTAACCATTAAACTTAGATCTTCTAGTTTTTTAGTGATATCTTTCACTATCTTTTCCAGTCTAGAGATTTCCTTGAGAGTTTTGGAATAAAGTATGTGAATATCAGGGAGGTCTTTAGTGTCTGAATTACTAAGTGTAGTGTGTGAAGTGACCCCTAAGGATTAAATTCTTGAACTCACACACACATTGGCATCGTCATTATCGCTTTCCCTTTGACTCACACACCCCACTGTAGAACTAACATTATTCTAAAAAATTAAAGCATCTAAACGAGTAGCTGCATGATTCATAACAATATAAGTAGAGCTATAATCATTATCCTCATACTTAGGCACCGACATATCATCATTATAGACTATCTTGGCAAAGAAATACATGCAAGGATCTGAAACATTAGATGACTCAGGTTCTTCATTATCAGAATCACTTTAATCATCCCATGTCTTGCAAAGTTGGCCCTAGTATGTTTATTGGTCGTGTTCAAGTTAACTCTACAATCTTGTGCTATATGACCCAATTTACCACATGTAAAACATTCAATATTCTTGAAATCTTTGTTAGGTCTCGTATAAATGTCCTTGTGATGTTTGTCTTGACCTTTCTCATGGGGGTTGTGATTAGACTGAGTTGGATAATTTTACTTGCCTTGTGTGGTTTCCATTTAATTTCTAAATTTCACAATCTTGTTGAACTGCTTTGACATCAAGGCAATATGACTATCCAAACTATCTATATCACATTCCTCATCAGAATTATTATTAGGAATACTAAGCTCAGGTTTTATCATCTTAGAAGAAAAACTCAAATTGGAACTAGTCTGTTTCCTATGGGACTGGGTTAATTGTTTCTTAAATTTTAGTTCCATTTCCATAGTTCTCAGTTTACTACTGAGTAATTCAGGAGTGATATTTTGGTCATTCATTTCCTCAATAGCAAATCTTTTGTTATCAAATATCTGTGGTAATGACCTTAGAATTTTCGAGATAATTTCATGTCTATCATAAGTTATCCCATTAATATGTAATTTGGTCACAATGTCAGTCAAATTCATGTAAACTTCATTAAATGATTCAGAGTTTGACATGATTATAGAGTTATACTGCTGGATAAGCATTTGTGTTTTAGCAGCCTTAACTCTAGTGTCACCTTCATGTGAAGTAACCAATGTATCCCAAGTTTCCCTAGAAGTGGTGTAAGATGAGATCCTTTTGAACTCATGTTCATTTATAGACATAAAAATGGCATTCTTACCTTTGTTATTGTTCAGAGAGGCTTGCTTCTCTTCTCGAGTAAATTCACTTAATACTTTCTTACTCCTGTCATTGCTTCCTTCAGTGGTAGGTTTAGTAGGATAAGTATATCCATTTTTAACAATATCCCAGACATCATATCCCAAGGTTCCTTGTATGAAAGCAACCATCCTTACTTTCCAGTAAGGGAAGTTATTTCCATCAAAGAGAGGAGGTCTGGAAAAGTTACCAAATCTTTCAGATTTCTCGTCCATTGTTTGATTTTAAGAAAACAATTTCAGAAACACAAGATCTTTAAAGAAAATACTCCAAGCTCTGATACCAATTGAAAAGTTGTTACTTAAGTCGTTTAATTCAGGATTAAACTATGTAAGTAACTCCGAACTGTTTTTGCAGAAAGTCTTTTCTTTAAATCAAAATAGATTAATCACAAGATTTGTTTAATAAATAATGTACGAGAGATGTTCAATATTATGTAACAAGTTTTGAAAAATAAAACAAAACTGTTAAATCAGTACACCAACCAGAATGAGATGAGGAGATGTAGAAAGATTAAGTACAAGGAGTTTTTAACGTGGTAAAACCTCACCATACTGAGGAAACATCCACGATGGCTTCTAAGTCACAAACCAAAAATCCACTAAAACAAAATATACAAGTTACAAACTATTTAACACACATGCACACAAAACAGACCTATATAAGTTTAGAATATGTACCCACTGGTTTGATTCTAACTTTTCTGCTGTTCTGACGTTGATGTGGCTTTCTCAGCTTGCTAACTTCTCCACATTTTGTTCCAGCTTTACATCGACTCTTGACGTTACAAGATCTTACAGCCAACACTTTTTGTGTTGTAGTGTGACAAGTGTTTATGACAGTGTTCTAACACATGCATGCACACACGCACACTTATTTATTCAAATAAGTCCTATCAAATTAAAGAACATATCTAAATGATAAGGTTTTCAGTTTCCCTCTTCTTTAGAAACTTATAGACTTTCTTGATCTTTCAACTAGTACCAAAATCCAAGGTTACCTTGCTCGGAAGACTGCCAAGGTCTTAAACATATTCAGAGGGTTTTGAAAATGTTTTTGAAATTGTAAAACTCCGATTGCGATTCCAACTATATCAGAAGTCTTGTTTCATAAAACTAGAAACAGAAAAGAATTCGTTGATTCTATAGTTGTGAAAAACATTTACAGAAAAAAATAATCAACAAATTAGATTTATCAACACGAGAAACTAAAATAATGCAGATCGAAGTGTAATATGACATGAAATAGTAAGATTTACTCTTTCTATGAAAAAGAAATATAGATCAAACCTAAAATGTCTAAGTTGGATATAAGATCTTAAACTCAGAGGGTTCAACCCCTGAACAACTTTCAAACCACTACCAAACTAACTCTCAAACACTCAGGTTTGATGTAAACTAATTTTAGAAAGGAATTTTAGGGTTTAAAAATGAGATTAGGGTTTGAGTGATTTATAGTTTTCTCTCTGGTTTCTCTCTTTTCTCTCTCTCTCTCTCAACTGGCCAAAAGTTTTTTTAAACGAAGAGGCTTAACCTCCTTTTATACTGAGCGAGGAAGGTTCGAGAATAAGTGATCAAATCCAAAGGCTGAGATTTAGTCTTGAGGGTTTTACAATGATCCAACGGTTTAACATAAACGGTGATTTAAACGTCATCCGATTGGTCTAAAGGGGTTAACTGGGATTGGGATAAAACACATGCAGACCATCGATTAACTAATTCCAAGCGCTGAGAATTTGTACAGGTTCTGAGTGTATAAACAAACTCAAATTTGGTCGATGTAACAATGACAGGTGTAAGGCTATGATGCACCTAAATGCGCGTGTTTTTAAAATAATTACCCAGACACCCTGAACTCTCAAGCGCTTTCGGATTCTACCCAACCAAACTTTCAGGTATGAAATGATAAAACTAGTAATCACAGAATGACCCCAAAAGTTTTAAAACCCAAATTTTAGTTTCTAAAAAATCATTTAAAAATTCTTAAAAATTATTAAATGCAAATTTGAAAGGGATTCAACACACACAACTCTCACACAAGCAAATAATGCAATATATAAAATGTATGCAATCCTAGTGTGTGTGTGATTGAGATTTTACCTTCAAATGAAACAGTTGAGGCATCATGAGAAGAATCTGAGGCTCTTTGGTATCTAGGGAGTGGGACTCAAATTTTGTCACAATTTCCAAACTAGATGAGCACTTATATAATGTAGACTCAAGTGAGTCAAGAGTATAAGGTGATTCATAGAGGTGTATAAACTAAATTCTCAAACTTTGGAGAATTGGTGCAAAAACCTAATTGGCCTAAATTCGACATGAATTTCTTTTTATTGCCTTAAAATTTTTTCGGGCTCTTTTAAATATCTTTGGACCCCGGATAATAAAATTCCTCAATTTTTTAGGTCCAATTAAATGGCGGCTTAATCGCTAAGGATAAATGATAACCTTTCGTAGCGCTTCACCATTTTCAAATAAAGCACACAAACTCGCAAACGGCTCTTACATGCACACCTTTTTATCAAGTGTTATCGCGCTTAGTTCGTTTGAAGGACTGGATTGAAGTGAATACACCCAACCAACATGTGATAAGACAAGCACAATAGTCAAACAAATTCGTGCATGTCTGCAATAAAGGAAATCATGTGTCAAACATGTAGGAAGTAACACTTAATTACATCTTAATGATTCCAAACATTATAAAGCACGTGGTTGAATTGACATATTGTCTCAAAACACTATCAAATAGGCACATGAAAAATGGAATGATGTTGTGACTCGGTTATCCTAAGTGTCTATCCATAAATGGTGTAAACAAAATATAAAACTCTTTTTGGATTTTTTCACAAATTTTATCAAAATAAAATCTTTTTGTATTTTTCAAAAATAAAAATCTAATACAAAAAGTACATGTCATTACACTAGCACTTATATATCATGAAACCACAACTAGTATATGACAAATAAGCAAACACAATCATCTATGTGATATGGCAAGAGAAGAATCATGTGAGAATCAACAAGTCTAAAATCTAGTGTATCCAAAAGAGATTTCTTAACCCAAACGGATGTGACATGACACGAGGGGATTTTGAGAACCAACGAAACACTAGACTTCGACTTCCTAGGGCTTCTTCCAAGATTAAAACAAAATCTCGTAAGGTGACCTTTCCTACCACAATGTGAACATGTGTAAACGGGTGGAAAGTTACCTAGAGTGTGATATTTTCTAACGTCCTTGGAATTAATTGACCCTCTAAAACAAATAATGGTTTTGGCTTTAGCACTAGAAGCATGAGAACAAGATGAGCCATTACCATCACTATCAAACCTACTCGAGTCTGTCAAATTATTTTTTAACTTCAAAATTTTTGACTCAAGCAACAAATTAGACTCTTCCAAAGATAGGGATTTCTTTTTCAAATTTTTAAAAATTTCTAAAAGGGTATCTCTCTCCCCCTCAATTAAAGAAAACTTTTCCCTAAGAGTCTCTTCACGTGCCACAAACTCATTGATTAAAATATTTTTATCCTCTTTGGCACAAACACAAATGATCTAATTTTAAGGTCCTCTAATTCTTTTTCTAAAAATAGGACCCTATAATCACTCGCCTTCTTGAACAATTTTAAAGTAACAACGTCATGGTCCAAGAAAATAAATTTTTTAAGATAAAAATGTTTTTTATTTTGAACCGTTTGTTTAAGATCCATCGCGGATTTGAAACGAGAATTTTCTTTTTTCAAAACTTTAATTCTTTTAGCAAACGTCAAATTCAAATGATTTATATCATCAAAACTCTGACTCGTGTCATCAAGAGGGGCATCCGATTAATAAGTTCTCCATTTGAAAAATTACGATTTTCATAAAACTGATTTTTCAAAAAAAAAATCAATATCACACGATTTTGCAAAAAATAGGAATACACGATAAATTAGAGTAACCCTCTCTGATACCAATTTGACGACGTGAGAAGTCAAATTGTATATAAAAAAAATTAGAATCACGCGATAAATTAGCGTAACCCGCTCTGATACCAATTTGAAAAACGTATAAAAATGCGTTGTGTGATATCGATTTGAATTAATTCACAAATTTCTACTTTGGCACACTTATTTAATTAGAGTCTATTTAAACCAAATTAATCAGCCCCTAAACATGCAACTATGTGTGTGCGTGTGTAAAACCATAGATAAATAAAACATGCGACACAAATTTTAGGAAAAATCCCCGAAGGGAAAACCTTTTTATTTCTAGAACTTTGAAGAATTCACAAGACCATTGACTTACATACAACCTGATAATTGTCCACAAGTGTAACGCACGGTGTCTTCGTCAAACCTCCAAAGCAACAGCTATAAATGACGTCGGCTAGAGTCTCCCGCAAGAACTCCAGATGGTTAGCAATGAAGAAGAAAACGGCTTCTCCACAAGTGTGAACTTTATAAGGACTCCCTCCACAATAAAACGTAGCTCTCCAGTTGTAGAGTTCTCCCCACAAAGGTAAACAAAAGCAAAAGTGTGTTCTTTAACACCAAAACAATTCACGAAAGCATATGGGATTTTTGTGAATTGTAAATAAAAAGGGATTAAATCCTAATGTGAATTGTAAACAAAAAGGGACTAAACCCTAAAAGAAGAAGTCAAAAGGATTCTGCTATTTCGTAGTTTTCTGTCTTTCAAAAAGCTGGAACTTATTAATGAAAGCAAAACCATTTAATGAGTATTGATACAAAAATGCGCCGCTTCGGTATTAGAGCTCGTTCGAACGAGAAACAGATGTCGCGCGAACGAGATATGCGTGTCATTTGAACGACATCGCACGACACTTCATGTCATTCGAACGACTGCACAAAGTCGTTTGAATGACTGTTGCGTCAAAAAATATTATTTTAATGTTCGCTCCAATACTTAGAAAAAAATACTCATTCTCATATTTTGATGAAAAAGTCCGCTCAAACACTTAGAAAATATTTTGTAAAAATATCCCAAAAGCTCCAAGTGGAAAGTTTAGGTATTTAACACATAACCTTACCAAAGTAAACTTCGCGGAGTCTTTTTGATGAAGAACTTGATATTCGAATCCGTTTTTGATGCTTGAATGTTCTTGAATGCTCATCGACGGTGTAGCGGTATACGACATAATTAATTGATAACGGACTTATAAAAATATGTCCTTACAATTAAAATAAAGGTAATTTAGCCTTTTGGCCCTAATAATTAAATAGAAAAATTAGTGGGGGAGGGGGGAATTCATTTTTTTTAAAATATAAAATTATCTTTTAAATAGAAAAACTAAAAATAAAAAACTAAAAAAGTTTCGACATGATCATCGATAGTACTTCCAGTTACGCACTTAACTCATTTGTTGATGGTTTTTCCGGGGTAATCAAATTAGGATGAATCAGATCAAGATGAATCCCAGTAATCAGGAAAATACTGCGTTCGTCAACCTCTAAGGAACCCTTTGCTACACGATCATGTCGTTCGGTCTAAAAAATATCAGGGATGCCCACCCAAGGGCCACTACAACCATTCCCCATGATCTTTTTCATAAAGAGGTTGAAGTCTATGTCATTGACATGATCATCAACTCTAAAACTAGGGAAGGTCATATTCCTTCTTTAAGGAAATTCTTCAAGCGAATATGAAAATACTAAACTCACCTCAACCCACATAAATGCATTTTTAGTTTCACGAAGGGTAAACTCCTCGACTTCATAGTCAGTGAGAAAGGGATCCAAGCTGACCCTGTAAAATAAAAGAAATACTCGAGATTCCACCACCTCGGATAGAGAAAGAAGTTTATGACATCCTAGAAAAACCCTAATACCTCAGTTGGTTCATCATCCAACTAACCTCTATCTTCTGACCCATTTTCAAACTTCTTTAGAATGATTCAACAAAAGTTTATGACAAAGTATGTCAAGAAGGCTTTGACCAGATCATGCGATACCTATGTGATCTCTGGTGCTCATACCTTTATAATAAGTTCTCCTCTTCGCTCTCCTCTTCGCTCTCCTATATCTCATCGTTATAGACATCATAACAAGGGTTATGCTATACCAATACATCATAGAAACCTGTAACTAAAGATCAATCTACTACACAAGTCAGAAGCTAATAAGGTACTAGGTGAACTACTCTACATTATAAAGCCATGTGATGCCTTAGTCCGGGTCATACAAAATCTCCGACACTACATGCTTGCATTACCTATGAAATTGGTGTCCCAAATGGATCTAATGAAATACATGTTAAAGAAGTCTTCCTTGTCTAGTTGTATGTCTCGATGGTAGATTATTGGCTAAATTTGACATCACATATGTCATGGAGAAATCCATGAAAAGAAGATCCATTTTCGATTACCTTATGGAGAAACCCATGGGGAAGGTAGAGGTTTGGATATAGGAATTCCTAGATGAAGATAATATATATACCTCTCATGAGGATCTCAGATGGCAGATGTTCTTCGACGGAACCACTAATAAGAAGGAATACAATATTGGAATACTCGTGATCACTCATGATGATTCCCACACTCATATAGCGGTAAAATTAGATTTACCTTACACAATAACATGAGGAGTATGAGGCATGTACCATAGGGCTCAAGATCAGCCTCGAAACAAGAATCAAGCACATTTATGTCTATGGATATTCTACCATCATCATGGAAAAAATCCTTAGAAAATGGAAAGTCAAAGATGAGAAGCTCCTACCCTTCCCTTCTCACCAAGAAGAGATCACCTCCTAATTTGAAGTTGTTACTTCCACTACCTTCCTCATTTAAGGAACAACCTAGCCGACGCACTAGCAACCTTAGCCTCCATTGTCGACATGCCTGCGGGGATAAGAATGCCCCCTTTTTAGTCCCAAAATAGACAACACCAAGTCACTGCTACCACACTGAGCTCATTACAGAAGAAGATACGAACATAGTAGAGTTGTGGTATTATGATATTTGGTACCTCCTCAAGCATGATAGGGATCCATAGAATGGTGATAAGAAAGACCACGCGACCGTTCATAGGCTGGCTTCTCAATACATCCTTAGTGATAAGGCACTCTTCAAAATAAATTATGATGGAACCCCGTTGAATTACATAGCAAGGGTTGGGGTCAAAGACAAGGTGCAGAAGATCAACACGGGGGAATGTGGAACCCACATGAATGGGCATATACTTGCCAAGAAATTAATCCATCAGGGATATAATGTGACACCCCGCCTAATAAAATACCGGGTGATCAATCCTATACTAAATTAAAACATGAGTCTCTTATGGTTCATTCTCAGCATCACTGTTGAAAACTAATTTAATTACTAATAAATTATTAGGCTAACGTTAAAATTTTATTTAACTAATCTTTTTAATCAAACCAACCAAGTAAAACAATCACATATTTATATAGACGAAACTGAAATGAAATAAAGTAACCGAACACTCAGTAACAAAATACAACCAAATCGAATGCCGCACTAAAAGGCGGTAAAAGAATAAATGAATACAGTTGGTTTATTGGCCCGGATGTTACTACAATGCTTCCTATCTAGATTATATGGGTAAAAGCGTCTACAATAAATCTGCATGCACCCACAGCTACAGCAGCAAATGTTTGACTCAAAAGAATCATTATCCAGGAGTTCTTGTATCTAGACACCTATATATATATATATATATATACATATATATATATAGGGGAAAATAGAGAAACGGGTCAGAGCACGAGTCTTGAAAATGTTTAGCAAGTGCATAAATGCCATATTATTACAATATGAAATCTCTCATATTTAAACTGGTATCGCACTCCCATGAGATACACCCCACCCCTCTTCTAATAGTGCACACCTATCGCATACGTTTTAAACAAACTAGTTAAGCTACCCTGCCTAATTAAACTCTTACTCCCATCCTCTAAGTCCTCCTAACTATCACCTACCTTACGCGATATAATGTTATACCAAAAGCTTTGGTATATAAAATCTCGTATATAAATAGTTCTCACTTTAATATATGAATCACAATTTAAATTCGGATATAATCTCTTAGAAATATAACAAAACCTTATTCATTTTACTCTTTACACCAGCTAAAGCTATATGATATCTCGTCTTCATATACAAGCAATATACTATACACAACAAGTATAATTATCCATATTTCAATTATAAGTATAATAACCATCCCACCGAGCTATAACTCGAGGATGCAGTCTTATAGTGCCTATCCATATCTGGGTTTACTCAATCAACCATGGTACTAATCCAGACTCATTCATGGTCATGGTAAAAATACACAACGGTAGAGGCGGTCATATTCCCTCCTGAAAGTGGAATAAAGCTATCGCACTCGTATGCGGGACGATGTTATCTGAGGAAATACTCTCCATGCTCCTCAAGCCAAGGGATTCACCCACATCGCGCAACCTCCCTGGATAACACTAGAGAAAATATATAATTTGGCTGTCCATCCCTATGCTCGGGGAAGCCTGTGGAATCAACCTCTAAGATACAAATATACCAATCACATACAAATATATTTATATTCATATCGTAACATATATATACAGTCACAACTCCCGTATATATAATACATATCACTTATCAATATATATATGGCTATAATTGCCAAGCTCTTATAGCGATAGCCAATAACCCCGAATATTCCCATTCATAATAGTATATAAGCATTCATACACTTAAAATGCTAAACCCATAAGTATTCTCTTACTTAAAATATAACTCGCTCTTTAATCACTTTTAAGGATTATAGTATATACCCGAATATACCAATGCATACAAACTAAATAAGTATATTATCGACTTATCTTAATTCCATAGGTATCGCATCACCTATAATAATAGTCATCAATAAACGTATCGGATAACCTCTCAAATCTCTTTATCCCATATCCAAAATTCCATCCTAACCGCATTATGGGATTTACTCAATTGAGCTCGGACCATATTTATTCTAACTGTATAAACATATCTATATACGCTTGCTGAATAATTCTCTCGAATGTCTCTCATCCTAAACATTCATTACGTCCATAACTCAGATTGTACCCTCTATATTCCAAGGTTCTCTTTCCTTTATCCAAGGTTTACTCACCCTAAATTTCATTGTCTATGAGTCCAAATATTACTTCTAGAATCCCCTATTCCAATCTCCAAATTCCAATTTAACTTCACCTAATCTCAAATAAGAAAACTTTAAAATTCTACAAAGGAGAATCGATTCACCCCTAATGCGAATTGATTCGGACCATCGAATCGATTCGATCCAAATCCGAATCGATTCAAAAACATTCTGCAAACATGTCTTCAAAGGCGAATCGATTTGGCCTCTATCCGAATCGATTTGTCCTGAGACAGTCCTACAGATCTCCTTATGCGAATCGATTCGGTCTAGACCCGAATTGATTCGCCCTGTTCGAAGCTCACTATTTGGGCAATTTCATCTTCTTCAAATTTCCAAATATCAACCCAATCTCAATTCTTATGGTTTCTAATATCAACCAACATCACTGCAATCATCCTAACACTGATTTATAACTAACACATCAATTAATATATGGCATTAAACCATTTCTCTTAGATTTAAACCCTAAAACTATTAAAACCCTAGTTTATCAATTTCTCCCATTTTAATTCATTTCTACACTCCATTAACATGGTTTTAACACTAGAAGTCATCAAGAGTTAACAAGACACTGTAATACCCCATATTTTCATGGCTTTTAAATTTAAGGATTTATTAAATTTAATTGAGATAAATTAATTTAATTTTAATCCGAAATGTTGTTTTAAATATTTACTAGCGTGACGAGAGTTAGTAATTATTGGGAATTTTTTATTTGTTGAATGTTACTGGATGAGTATAGTAATATATGAGATTTATTTTATAATATTGTCACGTGTGAATAAAATGACAATTATGGAAATTTAAGTCGGGACGCGCCTGTGTCGTGTCGGGACTAAATGTTGATTTATAAAAGTGAATAAATTATAAGTTGCTCGTATGGTCATTTTGAGTGAGCCAAAGTGTCCGGAAAGGTCGAGATAGTCAGAAAAGTGTACCCGGGGGTGTAGTTTGGGTCTCGGGGCGTTTTTAGGCCTAATTGGTACCCCGGGAGGGCGTTTTGGTCATTTCGTAATTATGGGTAATTAAAACCACGAATTTTATAGGGTTATATCAGATGGAAAAGGTCATCTTTTAGGGTTAACTCAACCTAAAACTAATGACGGCCATTGGAGAGGAAGAGGAGAAGCTCTCCAAGGAGTTTTAGGCCAAGAACACCTCCGATTGCACCGCCGTCACCACCAACGCGTAGATCGCGAGACGGGGAACACAACCACACCAAAATCGTCCGCAAATCAGAACTGAAATTTTCCACGCAAGTATCTATCTTGCTTTTATCAAGTTAATGCATCCTTTTATATTAGTCTTAGGTTGATTAGATTAGTATTCTTGAAGAAAAACATTAATTGGAGACATAAATTGCATATTATAATGATATAGGTCATATTTCTGGAAATCAAATTTACATGTAGAGGTTGAACCACATTTTTCCATGATATTAGAGATAGAAAATCTGTAAAAAGAATGAAAGAGATTAAGTTAAAGGAAAGATTAGGGTTCATGAGAATTATGTAGAGTTTGGCCCTTTTTAACACATGATTCTTGATGGAAATTCGCATGTGTTACGTAAGAGATTGTTTATATGGATATAAAACACTTATAGTGTAATTGGTTGGAAGTTTGGGACTGTAATATGATGTTTTGGAGGAGTTTGGGGTACCAATTCCGTAGCTGGGTTTTCTGCAGTTTCGCCATAACTGCTTGATCGATCGATCGAGCCCAGAGCATCGATCGATTGAACCTTCGATCGATCGACCCCCTTTCATCGATCGATCGACCCTCCTGGGAAAACTACATTTTTTCTCGTGTTAGCTTAATTCGATTTTATGCGTAGTAAACCTTGATTAGGGTTACTAGAATATAATGGAACATAAATAGCACCAGTAGGGTCAAGAGAAATCCCATAAAGTCGAACTTTAATACGAAGGGAAATAAAGTATAACGGGGAGTCTTTCAGACTTAAGAAATCATACGTGTGACGATTAAATAATCGAAACATCTAATAAGTTAGATTAGAAGGCAAGAGAGGACCTACTGAAATTGTACATAAATAAAGAAAACACTTCGAGCGACAAGAAGTGAGTTTAGAATAAATTAATTACGAGAAGAAAAAGGAATGAGGCCGTTATACGATTTACTTGAGAAAAAAGTGTAATAATGGATAATGATAATTTTGGGTCGTGAGAGTACCTAATTTAATAATGTGGATGTAATTACATATTTATATATGACGGTGTGATTGTGCATATATTATTTCTGTGTAAAAATCGTACCCGCGCTACTTGCTATCCCTGAGGTTATCGCGCTGGGACAGTCTTATCTCGATGTGACCTATATGGGGGCTATTGACTCGTACCCTAGAAGATAGATATCCTTGGTACAGGCTATCGAATCGACAGTTCAGACGGTCCTAAGAGGCGTGAGGGTATGTACTGACCTATTAGAGACTTGGAATCTATGCTTCGCCTCAATGTTGTTTGTGTTTGTGTTAATACAGTTCGAGAGTGATTCCGAACTAGTATTTACCTTAGTTTGTGTGATACGGGGACTTGATAGCAGAGTATGCCAACACCATAGATTTTATGTGGGGTGCCGTTAGTATATATATAATTTATGAGTGATTGGTATATATATACGTATATATGGAAGTCTAGAACCATAGATTTTATGTGGGGTGTTGTTTGTATATATATTATACGAGTAATTAATATATATACGTGTAACTATATGAGAACTTTCTACTGAGTAAAATAGTAGTTAAGTAAAATATGAAATTCATCAACTTCACTGTAAGTATTCGGAAACGTTGTAACAATACGAAAATTTTCAAAATAACGTAAGAAATTTTGAAGAGTTAGATTTTCTAAAAGTGAATATCATAACCTTAATTCCACGTGTTAAAACTTATGGAGAATAAGTTAGAAAGATATATGGGGTTCATTAGTACGATAGACGTGCACACTAGATGAGAGGAGAGAATTCTCAAGAGAGTGTCGCGTACTAATATAACCGTTGCATTAGCCGGTAAGCATTTTAAATACTTGCTAAACTATTTTTAAAATGGTTTTACATTCGGGCTCTGACCCGTTAGCTGTTACCTCTTCTCTCTTGTGTATATATATATATATGTATTACAGGTGCCTAGCCACAGGGGTGTCTTGCTTAGGATTCTTTGGATGGAACGCGCTGTAGCTTTTGTGGGAGTTGTAGGCCATTGCTTAGACGATCTCATTGTTGACTCTACTTCTAGTTCAGCTTCATCCAGTGGGGGGCATGTGTCGCCCTTTTCCATTATTTAGTTGATATTATCAGAGACTGTAATTCTTTTTACTTTCAGCATCTTTATTTCCGGATTTATTACTGTCAGGATGTTTTCCTTTAGTGTTGTAAATGTTGGGATTTATTATTGATGATTAAATTCTTGAATGTTCATTTCTATTCTCATTCTTAATGTGTGACTCTTAAAAATGTAAATGGTTAAAGGTTTTATAATTGGATTTAATAGAATGGAAATAAGGTTTTAAAAGGTTTTGATACTTAGCTTAATTATTTAGGGTGTTTAATTGGAAAAGATTTTCATTAACGACAGTGATGCTGAGAATGAACCAACTGTTCACCTTGATTTTAATTTAATAAAGGAGTGATCGCCCGGTATTTAATTAGGCGGGGTGTCAGCGGTGGTATCAGAGCATCAGGTTCTAGAGTCCTTAGGATCTGTACGGCTTATTATGCGTTCAGCGTTGCTTTGTTTGATATAGATCCCTATGTTTAGGATTGTCGATTTCTTTGACGAGATTTCGTTCTCCTGCTATAATGTGTATACATTAGTGAATTCTAATTTCGTTCGGATGTGTGCGTGTGCCGAGCGATGACGGATGTCAGAAGAGGACCGTTAAGCGGACATCAGGAGGTCGGGCTCAGATAAGATTATAAAATATATCCGAGGATGACGACCGTAGTCGAGGTCACCTCCATTATGGCACGAGAAGCCATTAAGGCGCATCAATGATTTTCAAGTGCTGTTATGATCGGATGAGTTACGAGAGTAAACTTACCCAATGTATTATAAAAACGTGTAGAGATCTGTCAGTGAGAATTCTAAAAATGCGGAAATTGTATGTGTTTACCAAAGGAGGTAAAGTATCCAAAGGTTTAGATATAGGACGGAGTGTGGCTAACTGAAAGTGAAAATTTAGAGAAAAAATTTCTTGGCTTTCGGGACGAAGTTATAATGGTGGGAGTCAACCACCAATTTTAGAAGTGGAATGCTATGCCTATAGGAGAACCTTAGGTACAGTGTTGACCGTATGTTCCTTCCTCAACTGTTCAGGATGAGAAGCAAACGTGGTTCTGAACTCATCAAGGGAGGGCATGACAGAAGTCCAATTGTGGATATGAATCCTAATCGTTAGCAAATTTTGTATCGAAAGATGTAGATACGAGTGGAGGAAACGACTCCAAGTGGGAGACCAACTCGTAATAATAATTGATAATACTCGAGGAGGAAATTCTGATGGACGATCGATTCAGAGGTTGACAATGTCATATTTTGTCAATATAGATGATAACGCTTCTTTGTGGGGGAAGTTAAAGGAATCGAAGAATTTAGTCGAGAATAAGACTGAATGCAACGGTGGTAGTATAGCACCACAAAGGGATGTGGATATACATCAGGGGACCCATTTAAATGATTAGGATAATTGAATTCTTACCAAGTGATGGTAAATTCAGTAAGTACTATTATAGATAGTAACATGATCTTTATGGCCTAAAAAGCTAAGGGAACAACCGGGATGGCTAACAGGAATCGAGTTTACTAAAGTCCGAGAGAAGGACAATCCTAACCTGGTTAGTAGGACAGGTGGTGAGTGGATTATGTGTTGAGATATTTTGTGCAGAGTGAAATCGCTCGCGATAATATGTTCCAAAGTGAGTAAAAGGACAAGAATACGGTGCCTAGTAAAAGGCAACGATTAAAGTAATTTTGTTTGGTTTGAGTAGACGTGTTACGTCCGAAAACCATTTGCGCAGTCAAGACGATTGACAAGGTAGAAGAGTAAGTTGTATCCTCAGAGAATGCGGCGTGTTTATGTGACACGAGCGAGCCACCATATTTTGTTCATTGCTAGATTAGCATGTGAGACGAGTTTAATGCATACAATCATAAACGTTATTATTATGTGGATATTTTTCCCTAGCGTAGCGGGATTTTTTTTCTTTAGTGCTATCCGCGGAGGATGAATGTGTATATTAACAATGTTACGTATTTTATTGTGGTTACTCGTCGTAGTGATGCGATATACGAGTATGATATTATCTTTGATAAAACGTTATAGAAATGGGTAGTACGATAGTGGGCATTTATTGCAAGGCTATCGGAGTAGTTGCATTAGTGCAACACGTTTTGTTTTAGCGAGGCTTTACCTGTAAGAAGGTTGGACTCGCACTTATACTATCTATCCTAGAGACTTCGGAGGAGATAGTGAGCTCGAGATATTCAATGCCAATGTATGTATAGACTTTGCCAATATGATTCAGTATGTATCGGGATTTACCATTGGGCGAAAAGATTTGACTCAGTATTTTGTTTAGCACTCCGGACTTAGTGATAGGAAGAGTGCATTGTTATATTTATCCTTTAGAGATGTGGGAGTTAAGAGTTATACCCCTATTATTAGGGAAGGGAATTTTGAGAATTCCGATCGTATGTATCCGAGGTTTATATAATGTAATTACCATCAACCAATACGGGACGATAGTGAAATTGGTGAAACGTTCTTTGTTAAGCATAATTACGGGAGAAATTGTAACTTTTCTGTCAAGAGACGGAATCAAGAGGTAAATGCTATGGACGGAGGACCTAACGGATTTCGATAACCGAAAATGCTAGGTAGTAGTGTATCGGGGGGTTCCTTGTTTGGATTTCGCTTTGCGAGACATCCCACATATGAAACTTAGCGTAAGGTTGGAAATAGGGAGACGTTTGGTCACTATTCCCTGAGTTCGGTACCCTGGTCAAAATGGGATCAAGTAATTATGTATGTAAGTTGGAAGTTGAATTTTGTGTTAAAGCCATTGGAGCCGGATTTTTGTGGTAAGAAAGCATTGGAAGTTATCCCCACGGTTTGAGGGGTGGAACGATGATAAGGAGAATTTAAGAATTTTGATTTCTAGGGTGATTGAGAGTACCCAAATGTCGTAACCGCGTTCAGAACACGAGGTGAATAAAGAGTTGGAATGATTTTAGCTTGGATTATCTGGAAAGAACTTTATTATACAAAAGAGATGACCTGTAATTATTTTGATGAATAGAGCGTTAGTGATTTATTTTGGTTGTTGTACCTATTTGGGAAAATTGTTGTACTTATCTGAAGAAAGTTGAGAATTATTATTCCTCTTTTATTGTCATGGAATTTGAATGCCCTATTCCTTTTATATCGTTGAATTTAGTTAATCCTACCGATGAGTAGCACGCCGTTCGCTCTCCCAGGGCGGTCGAGGTGTTGTAAAAATATGGGCATTTGGGTTAACTGCAGTTAAAATAGTCCGAGTCGAAGGGACGTGGTAATAGACGTGTGAAATTTATGTTTGTGGGACTAGTATAACGAAGTGGAAGTGATAGAGTGGATTAAACGTCACATGAGGGGCGATAATCCATACATAAGTGTGCAATTAGAATAGCACGCCCTAACTTGATTGGAAGGCTGTGGGAAGCCATTCAAGAATTGGTATTCGTTGAATAGAGTAGAATTTAATTGTTATGAAGCACACCCGGAGCGGAGTTGTTATTAGTCAAGTGTGAGAGCGACTTGCGCATACAAAGACTAATGATGTTAGTATGGTATAAGAGATCCAGAAGTGCACTTCGTGGTGAGAAGAGCACGGGTCGGAACTTTCGGCATACTCCAAGGAAGGAAGGGGAGTATTACGTGTCACTTAATGTGAGACATTTTAAGGAAAATCGATGTTTAGCGGGACATAGTGAGTAGTCTCTACATGCACCGCCCATAGGTAAGGTTTGGTTGAAAGAGGAGAATCAACCAAAGAATTTTGTATTTATTGAAAATTCCTTAAATTGGAAGTGGTCGGTAAAGTCGGTAAATTTCTTGGATGGTTTTCCATCCTCAAAACAAGATCAAGGGTTCATCCCGAACATGTGAATTAAGTCGTCGAGAAGGAAGTGATTGATATTCCTTTGGGCTGGCTTACAATATTAACTAGTATGCCCCAGACTTGCTTTGAAAGGAAGGATCGCGCCAGTGCATGGTCAGGCGCAGTATGAATCTCTGAATCATGATGAGATTGGTGAATCTAACCTTTGATATGTGATTTCAGGAACCAGCGGAGATAAGGTTTCATTTCGAGTAGGACGTATCACCCTTAGCCAGGGAATAGGCGCACGGTGATTAAAGATTTATGGAGCCACGTGAAAGAGATTTTGGAATCTTGGTACGATAATTTCAGGAATGCTCTGTAGAAGCACTCGTACCTAATTGTAGCGTACGAGGTGCTTATTAAGGTTTTGTTATGGAAGAACCTCGACTATTCTCCTTCCGTATGTTTAGAGGTGAGTAGATAATCAGAATTTTTGGATCGACCGAGATAATATCCGATAACTATGGTGGAATTCCACAACTGTTTTAGGCGAACAAGAGTGATCAAATGTTCGTATGATTTTCTCAGAATGGGAGTTTTGTATATGAATAAATCCGAGTAGTTGTCATGTAGTGAGGTGAGGCCTCCTAATGATAGTGAGATAATGGAAAATTATAACGTATAGGCGTGACATATTCAAATGTTGTCAGTTGGGAGTGCAATGTGAAGTGTCTCCAATGAGAATGTAAAACAATGTTGCTGTGTGGAAAGGGCTATAGTGTTTGAGCGCCGTAATATGTAGTTAGTTTGCGTACTAACAAGGATATCCAGAATTGTGCTACCTGGTAGGCCTTATTTTCCGAATTTTGGGACGAAATTTCCGTTATTAGGGAGGAAGTATGTAATACCCCGTATTTTCATGGCTTTTAAATTTAAGGATTTATTAAATTTAATTGAGATAAATTAATTTAATTTTAATCCGGAATGTTGTTTTAAATATTTATTAGCGTGACGAGAGTTAGTAATTATTGGGAATTTTTTATTTGTTGAATGTTACTGTATGAGTATAGTAATATATGAGATTTATTTTATAATATTGTCACGTGTGAATAAAATGACAATTATGGAAATTTTAGTCGGGACGCGCCTGTGTCGTGTCGGGACTAAATGTTGATTTATAAAAGTGAATAAATTATAAGTTGTTTGTATGGTCATTTTGAGTGCGCCAAAGTGTCCGGAAAGGTCGAGATAGTCAGAAAAGTGTACCCGGGGGTGTAGTTTGGGTCTCGGGGCGTTTTTAGGCCTAATTGGTACCCCGGGAGGGCGTTTTGGTCATTTCGTAATTATGGGTAATTAAAACCACGAATTTTATAGGGTTATATCAGATGGAAAAGGTCATATTTTAGGGTTAACTCAACCTAAAACTAATGACGTCCATTGGAGAGGAAGAGGAGAAGCTCTCCAAGGAGTTTTAGGCCAAGAACACCTCCGATTGCACCGCCGTCACCACCAAAGCGTAGATCGCGGGACGGGGAACACAACCACACCAAAATCGTCCGCAAATCAGTACTGAAATTTTCCAGGCAAGTATCTATCTTGCTTTTATCAAGTTAATGCATCCTTTTATATTAGTCTTAGGTTGATTAGATTAGTATTCTTGAAGAAAAACATTAATTGGAGACATAAATTGCATATTATAATGATATAGGTCATATTTCTGGAAATCAAATTTACATGTAGCGGTTGAACCACGTTTTTCCATGATATTTGAGATAGAAAATATGGAAAAAGAATGAAAGAGATTAAGTTAAAGGAAAGATTAGGGTTCATGAGAATTATGTAGAGTTTGGCCTTTTTTAACCCATGATTCTTGATGGAAATTCGCATGTGTTACGTAAGAGATTGTTTATATGGATATAAAACACTTATAGTATAATTGGTTGGAAGTTTGGGACTGTAATATGATGTTTTGGAGGAGTTTGGGGTACCAATTCCGTAGCTGGGTTTTCTGCAGTTTCGCCATAACTGCTTGATCGATCGATCGAGCCCAGAGCATCGATCGATCGACCCCCTTTCATCGATCGATCGACCCTCCTGGGAAAACTGCATTTTTTCTCGTGTTAGCTTAATTCGATTTTATGCGTAGTAAACCTTGATTAGGGTTACTAGAATATAATGGAACATAAAGAGCACCAGTAGGGTCAAGAGAAATCCCATAAAGTCGAACTTTAATACGAAGGGAAATAAAGTATAACGGGGAGTCTTTCAGACTTAAGAAATCATACGTGTGATGATTAAATAATCGAAACATCTAATAAGTTGGATTAAAAGGCAAGAGAGGACCTACTGAAATTGTACATAAATAAAGAAAACACTTCGAGCGACAATAAGTGAGTTTAGAATAAATTAATTACGAGAAGAAAAAGGAATGAGTCCGTTATACGATATACTTGAGAAAAACGTGTAATAACGGATAATGATAATTTTGGGTCGTGAGAGTACCTAATTTAATAATGTGGATGTAATTACATATTTATATATGACGGTGTGATTGTGCATATATTATTTCTGTGTAAAAATCGTACCCGCGCTACTTGCTATCCCTGAGGTTATCGCGTTGGGACAGTCTTATCTCGATGTGACCTGTATGGGGGCTATTGACTCGTACCCTAGAAGATAGATATCCTTGGTACAGGCTATCGAATCGATAGTTCAGACGGTCCTAAGAGGCGTGAGGGTATGTACTGACCTCTTAGAGACTTGGAATCTATGCTTCGCCTCAATGTTGTTTGTGTTTGTGTTAATACAGTTCGAGAGTGATTCCGAACTAGTATTTCCCTTAGTTTGTGTGATACGGGGACTTGATAGCAGAGTATGCCAACACCATAGATTTTATGTGGGGTGCCGTTAGTATATATATAATTTATGAGTGATTGGTATATATATACTTATATATGGAAGTCTAGCACCATAGATTTTATGTGGGGTGTTGTTTGTATATATATTATACGAGTAATTAATATATATACGTGTAACTATATGAGAACTTTCTACTGAGTAAAATAGTAGTTAAGTAAAGTATGAAATTCATCAACTTCACTGTAAGTATTCGAAAACGTTATAACAATACGGATTTTTTCTAAATAACGTAAGAAATCTTGAAGAGTTAGATTTTCTAAAAGTGAATATCATAACCTTAATTCCACGTGTTAAAACTTATGGAGAATAAGTTAGAAAGATATATGGTGTTCATTAGTACGATAGACGTGCACACTAGATGAGAGGTGAGAATTCTCAAGAGAGTGTCGCGTTCTAATATAACTGTTGCATTAGCCGATAAGCATTTTAAATATTGCTAAACTATTTTTAAAATGGTTTTACATTCGGGCTCTGACCCGTTAGCTGTTACCTCTTCTCTCTTGTGTATATATATATATGTATTACAGGTGCCTAGCCACAGGGGTGTCTTGCTTAGGATTCTTTGGATGGAACGCGCTGTAGCTTTTGTGGGAGTTGCAGGCCATTGCTTAGACGATCTCATTGTTGACTCTACTTCTAGTTCAGCTTCATCCAGAGCGGGGCATGTGTCGCCCTTTTCCATTATTTAGTTGATATTATCAGAGACTGTAATTCTTTTTACTTTCAGCATCTTTATTTCGGGATTTATTACTGTCAGGATGTTTTCCTTTAGTGTTGTAAATGTTGGGATTTATTATTGATGATTAAATTCTTGAATGTTCATTTCTATTCTCATTCTTAATGTGTGACTCTTAAAAATGTAAATGGTTAAAGGTTTTATAATTGGATTTAATAGAATGGAAATAAGGTTTTAAATGGTTTTGACACTTTGCTTAATTATTTAGGGTGTTTAATTGGAAAAGATTTTCATTAACGACAGTGATGCTGAGAATGAACCAACTGTTCACCTTGATTTTAATTTAATAAAGGAGTGATCGCCCAGTATTTAATTAGGCGGGGTATCACCGGTGGTATCAGAGCATCTGGTTCTAGAGTCCTTAGGATCTGTACGACTTATTATGCTTTCAGCGTTGCTTTGTTTGATAAAGAGCCCTATGTTTAGGATTGTCGATTTCTTTGACGAGATTTCGTTCTCCTGCTATAATGTGTATACATTAGTGAATTCTAATTTCGTTCGGATGTGTGCGTGTGCCGAGCGATGACGGATGTCAGAAGAGGATCGTTAAGCGGACACAGGAGGTCGGGCTCAGATGAGATTATAAAATATATCCGAGGATGACGACCGTAGTCGAGGTCACCTCCATTATGGCACGAGAAGCCATTAAGGCGCATCAATGATTTTCAAGTGCTGTTATGATCGGACGAGTTACGAGAGTAAACTTACCCAATGTATTATAAAAACGTGTAGAGATCTGTCAGTGAGAATTCTAAAAATGCGGAAATTGTATGTGTTTACCAAAGGAGGTAAAGTATCCAAAGGTTTAGATATAGGACGGAGTGTGGCTAACTGAAAGTGAAAATTTAGAGAAAAAATTTCTTGGCTTTCGGGACGAAGTTATAATGGTGGGAGTCAACCACCAATTTTAGAAGTGGAATGCTATGCCTATAGGAGAACCTTAGGTACAGTGTTGACCGTATGTTCCTTCCTCAACTGTTCAGGATGAGAAGCAAACGTGGTTCTTAACTCATCATAGGAGGGCATGACAGAAGTCCAATTGTGGATATGAATTCTAATCGTTAGCAAATTTTGTATCGAAAGATGTAGATACGAGTGGAGGAAACGACTCCAAGTGGGAGACCAACTCGTAATAATAATTGATAATACTCGAGGAGGAAATTCTGATGGACGATCGATTCAGAGGTTGACAATGTCATATTTTGTCAATATAGATGATAACGCTTCTTTGTGGGGGAAGTTAAAGGAATCGAAGAATTTAGTCGAGAATAAGACTGAATGCAACGGTGGTAGTATATCACCACAAAGGGATGTGGATATACATCAGGGGACCCATTTAAATGATTAGGATAATTGAATTCTTACCAAGTGATGGTAAATTCAGTAAGTACTATTATAGATAGTAACATGATCTTTATGGCCTAAAAAGCTAAGGGAACAACCGGGATGGCTAACAGGAATCGAGTTTACTAAAGTCCGAGAGAAGGACAATCCTAACCTGGTTAGTAGGACAGGTGGTGAGTGGATTATGTGTTGAGGTATTTTGTGCAGAGTGAAATCGCTCGCGATAATATGTTCCAAAGTGAGTAAAAGGACAAGAATACGGTGCCTAGTAAAATGCAACGATTAAAGTAATTTTGTTTGGTTTGAGTAGACGTGTTACGTTCGAAAACCATTTGCGCAGTCAAGACGATTGACAAGGTAGAAGAGTAAGTTGTATCCTCAGAGAATGCGGCGTGTTTATGTGACACGAGCGAGCCACCATATTTTGTTCATTGCTAGATTAGCATGTGAGACGAGTTTAATGCATACAATCATAAACGTTATTATTATGTGGATATTTTTCCCTAGCGTAGCGGGATTTTTTTTCTTTAGTGCTATCCGCGGAGGATGAATGTGTATATTAACAGTGTTACGTATTTTATTGTGGTTACTCGTCGTAGTGATGCGATATACGAGTATGGTATTATCTTTGATAAAACGTTATAGAAATGGGTAGTACGATAGTGGGAATTTATTGCAAGGCTATCGGAGTAGTTGCATTAGTGCAACACGTTTTGTTTTGGCGAGGCTTTACCTGTAAGAAGGTTGGACTCGTACTTATATTATCTATCCTAGAGACTTCGGAGGAGATAGTGGGTTCGAGATATTCAATGCCAATGTATGTATAGACTTTGCCAATATGATTAAGTATTTATCGGGATTTACCGTTGGGCGAAAATATTTGACTCAGTAATTTGGTTAGCACTCCGGACTTAGTGATAGGAAGAGTGCATTGTTATATTTATCCTTTAGAGATGTGGGAGTTAAGAGTTATACCCCTATTATTAGGGAAGGGAATTTCGAGAATTCTGATCGTATGTATCCGAGGTTTATAGAATGTAATTACCATCAACCAATACGGGACGATAGTGAAATTGGTGAAACGTTCTTTGTTAAGCATAATTACGGGAGAAATTGTAACTTTTCTGTCAAGAGACGGAATCAAGAGGTACATGCTATGAACGGAGGACCTAACTGATTTTGATAACCGACAATGCTAGGTAGTAGTGTATCAGGGGGGTTCCTTGTTTGGATTTCACTTTGCGAGACATCCCACGCATGAAACTTAGCGTAAGGTTGGAAATAGGGAGACGTTTGGTCACTATTCCATGAGTTCGGTACCCTGGTCAAAATGGGATCAAGTAATTATGTATGTAAGTTGGAAGTTAAATTTTGTGTTAAAGCCATTGGAGCCGGATTTTTGTGGTAAGAAAGCATTGAAAGTTATCCCCACGGTTTGAGGGGTGGAACGATGATAAGGAGAATTTAAGAATTTTGATTTCTAGGGTGATTGAGAGTACCCAAATGTCGTAACCGCGTTCAGAACACGAGGTGAATAAAGAGTTGGAAAGATTTTTAGCTTGGATTATCTGGAAAGAACTTTATTATACAAAAGAGATGACCTGTAATTATTTTGATGAATAGAGCGTTAGTGATTTATTTTGGTTGTTGTACCTATTTGGGAAAATTGTTGTACTTATCTGAAGAAAGTTGAGAATTATTATTCCTCTTTTATTGTCATGGAATTTGAATACCCTATTCCTTCTATTTCGTTGAATTTAGTTAATCCTACAGATGAGTAGCACGCCGTTCGCTCTCCCAGGGCGGTCGGGGTGTTGCAAAAATGTGGGCATCTGGGTTTACTGCAGTTAAAATAGTTCGAGTCGAAGGGACGTGGTAATAGATGTGTGAAATATATGTTTATGGGACTAGTATAACGAAGTGGAAGTGATAGAGTGGATTAAACGTCACATGAGGGGCGATAATCCATACATAAGTGTGCAATTAGAATAGCACGCCCTAACTTGATTGGAAGGCTGTGGGAAGCCATTCAAGAATTGGTATTCCTTGAATAGAGTAGAATTTAATTGTTATTAAGCACACCCGGAGCGGAGTTGTTATTAGTCAAGTGTGAGAGCGACTTGGGCATACAAAGGGTAATGATGTTAGTATGGTATAAGAGATCCAGAAGTGCACTTCGTGGAGAGAAGAGCACGGGTCAGAACTTTCGGCATACTTCAAGGAAGGAAGGGGAGTATTACGTGTCACTTAATGTGAGACATTTTAAGGAAAATCGATGTTTAGCGGGACATAGTGAGTAGTCTCTACATGCACCGCCCATAGGTGAGGTTTGGTTGAAAGAGGATAATCAACCAAAGAATTTTGTGTTTATTGAAAATTCCTGAAATTGTAAGTGGTCGGTAAAGTCGGTAAAGTTCTTGGATGGGTTGCCATCCTCAAAACAAGATCAAGGGTTCATCCCGAACATGTGAATTAATTCGCCGAGAAGGAAGTGATTGATATTCCTTTGGGCTGGCTTACAATATTAACAAGTATGCCCCAGACTTCCTTTGAAAGGAAGGATCGCGCCAGTGCATGGTCCGGCGCAGTATGAATCTCTGAATCAGGATGAGATTGGTGAATCTCACCTTTGATATGGGATTTTAGGAACCAGCGGAGATAAGGTTTCATTTCGAGTAGGACGTATCACCCTTAGCCAGGGAATAGGCGCACGGTGATTAAAGGTTTGTGGAGCCACGTGAAAGATATTTTGGAATCTTGGTACGATGATTTCAGGAATGCTCTGTAGAAGCACTCGTACCTAATTGTCGCGTACGAGGTGCTTATTAAGGTTTTGTTATGGAAGAACCTCGACTATTCTCCTTCCGTATGTTTATAGGTGAGTAGATAATCAGAATTTTTGGATCGGCCAAGATAATATCCGATAACTATGGTGGAATTCCACGACTGTTTTAGGCGAACAAGAGTGATCAAATGTTCGTATGATTTTCTCAGAATGGGAGTTTTGTATATGAATAAATCCGAGTAGTTGTCATGTAGTGAGGTGCGGCCTCCTAGTGATAGTGAGATAATGGAAAATTATAACGTGTAGGCGTGACCTATTCAAATGTTGTCAGTTGGGAGTGCAATGTGAAGTGTCTCCAATGTGAATGTAAAACAATGTTGCTGTGTGGAAAGGGCTATAGTGTTTGAGCGCCGTAATATGTAGTTAGTTTGCGTACTGACAAGGATATCCAGAATTGTGCTACCTGGTAGGCCTTATTTTCTGAATTGCGGGACGAAATTTCCGTTATTAGGGGGGAAGTATGTAATACCCTGTATTTTCATGGCTTTTAAATTTAAGGATTTATTAAATTTAATTGAGATAAATTAATTTAATTTTAATCCGGAATGTTGTTTTAAATATTTACTAGCGTGACGAGAGTTAGTAATTATTGAGAATTTGTTATTTGTTGAATGTTACTGGATGAGTATAGTAATATATGAGATTTATTTTATAATATTGTCACGTGTGAATAAAATGACAATTATGGAAATTTAAGTCGGGATGCGCCTGTGTCGTGTCGGGACTAAATGTTGATTTATAAAAGTGAATAAATTATAAGTTGCTCGTATGGTCGTTTTGAGAGTGCCAAAGTGTCCGGAAAGGTCGAGATAGCCAGAAAAGTGTACCCGGGGGTGTAGTTTGGGTCTTGGAGCGTTTTTAGGCCTAATTGGTACCCCGGGAGGGCGTTTTGGTCATTTCGTAATTATGGGTAATTAAAACCACGAATTTTATAGGGTTATATCAGACGAAAAATGTCATCTTTTAGGGTTAACTCAACCTAAAACTAATGACGTCCATTGAAGAGGAAGAGGAGAAGCTCTCCAAGGAGTTTTAGGCCAAGAACACCTCTGATTGCACCGCCGTCACCACCAACGCGTAGATCGCGAGACGGGGAACACAACCACACCAAAATCGTCCGCAAATCAGAAATGAAATTTTCCAGGCAAGTATCTATCTTGCTTTTATCAAGTTAATGCATCCTTTTATATTAGTCTTAGGTTGATTAGATTAGTATTCTTGAAGAAAAACATTAATTGGAGACATAAATTGCATATTATAATGATATAGGTCATATTTCTGGAAATCCAATTTACATGTAGAGTTTGAACCACGTTTTTCCATGATATTAGAGATAGAAAATCTGGAAAAAGAATGAAAGTGATTAAGTTAAAGGAAAGATTAGGGTTCATGAGAATTATGTAGAGTTTGGCCCTTTTTAACCCATGATTCTTGATGGAAATTCGCATGTGTTACATAAGAGATTGTTTATATGGATATACAACACTTATAGTATAATTGGTTGGAAGTTTGGGACTGTAATATGATGTTTTGGAGGAGTTTGGGGTACCAATTCCGTAGCTGGGTTTTCTGCAGTTTCGCCATAACTGCTTGATCGATCGATCGAGCCCAGAGCATCGATCGATCGAACCTTCGATCGATCGACCCCCTTTCATCGATCGATCGACCCTCCTGGGAAAACTACATTTTTGCTCGTGTTAGCTTAATTCGATTTTATGCTTAGTAAACCTTGATTAGGGTTGCTAGAATATAACGGAACATAAAGAGGACCAATAGGGTCAAGAGAAATCCCATTAAGTGGAACTTTAATACGAAGGGAAATAAAGGATAATGGGGAGACTTTCAGACATAAGAAATCATACGTGTGTTGATTAAATAATCGAAACATCTAATAAGTTGGATTATAAGGCAAGAGACGATCTACTGAAATTGTACATAAATAAAGAAAACACTTCGAGCGACAAGAAGTGAGTTTAGAATAAATTAATTACGAGAAGAAAAAGGAATGAGGCCGTTATACGATATACTTGAGAAAAACGTGTAATAACGAATAATGATAATTTTGGGTCGTGAGAGTACCTAATTTAATAATGTGGATGTAATTACATATTTATATATGACGGTGTGATTGTGCATATATTATTTCTGTGTAAAAATCGTACCCGCGCTACTTGCTATCCCTGAGGTTACCGCGCGGGGACAGTCTTATCTCGATGTAAACTTTATGGGGGTTATTGAATCGTACCCTAGAAGATAGATATCCTTGGTACAGGCTATCGAATCGATAGTTCAGACGGTCCTAAGAGGCGTGAGGGTATGTACTGACCTCTTAGAGACTTGGAATCTATGCTTCGCCTCAATGTTGTTTGTGTTTGTGTAAATACAGTTCGAGAGTGATTCCGAACTAGTATTTCCCTTAGTTTGTGTGATACGGGGACTTGATAGCAGAGTATGCCAACACCATAGATTTTATGTGGGGTGCCGTTAGTATATATATAATTTATGAGTGATTGGTGTATATATACTTATATATGGAAGTCTAGCACCATAGATTTTATGTGGGGTGTTGTTTGTATATATATTATACGAGTAATTAAAATATCTACGTGTAACTATATGAGAACTTTCTACTGAGTAAAATAGTAGTTAAGTAAAATATGAAATTCATCAACTTCATTGTAAGTATTCGAAAACGTTATAACAATACGGAATTTTTCTAAATAACGTAAGAAATCTTGAAGAATTAGATTTTCTAAAAGTGAATATCATAACTTTAATTCCACGTGTTAAAACTTATGGAGAATAAGTTAGAAAGATATATGGGGTTCATTAGTACGATAGACGTACACACTAGATGAGAGGTGAGAATTCTCAAGAGAGTGTCGCGTACTAATATAACTGTTGCATTAGCCGGTAAGCATTTTAAATACTTGCTAAACTATTTTTAAAACGGTTTTACATTCGTGCTCTGACCCGTTTGCTGTTACCTCTTCTCTCTTCTGTATATATATATATATATATGTATTACAGGTGCCCAGCCACAAGGGTGTCTTGCTTAGGATTCTTTAGATGGAACGCGCTGTAGCTTTTGTGGGAGTTGCAGAACATTGCTTAGACGATCTCATTGTTGACTCTACTTCTAGTTCAGCTTCATCCAGTGGGGGGTATGTGTCGCCCTTTTCCATTATTTAGTTGATATTATCAGAGACTGTAATTCTTTTTACTTTCAGCATCTTTATTTCGGGATTTATTACTGTCAGGATGTTTTCCTTTAGTGTTGTAAATGTTGGGATTTATTATTGATGATTAAATTCTTGAATGTTCATTTCTATTCTCATTCTTAATGTGTGACTCTTAAAAATGTAAATGGTTAAAGGTTTTATAATTGGATTTAATAGAATGGAAATAAGGTTTTAAATGGTTTTGACACTTAGCTTAATTATTTAGGGTGTTTAATTGGAAAAGATTTTCATTAACGACAGTGATGCTGAGAATGAACCAGTTGTTCACCTTGATTTTAATTTAATAAAGGAGTGACCGCCCAGTATTTAATTAGGCGGGGTGTCACATACACTAATTTGTAAACTCAAAAATCAATTTTCCTAAATTTATTTTAAGGGTTCTAACCCAAAATTTATCTAGTTTACCAACTATAATATGAGATATACACACAAATGAATAAAACAAGTAAACACTTGCCTCGTGGATAAAATTCGACGACCTCGAGTTGAATCCCGCAGAGTTTGGCCCGAGAATCCCTTTTCTCCCTTCCTTTCTCCTCTTCTCTCTTTTCTTTCTCTTCTCTCTCCTTCTCTTACTCTCTCGTGCCTTATATGAAAGAAATAAGGGTTTTTCCGTATTAAACCCAATTTTGACTCATTTACACAATTGTAAGTCCCTGCTAGTTCAAAAGTCCTCGGAACCCAAACGCTACCCCGGATACTCTGTTCTGACTATCCCGGCCATTCCGAAACTAATCGTGCATTCTAAATCTCCATTCGAGTTACCTAACTAAAATTCACTAGTCGTACCCAACACTTCTCAATATGCGTTTTCTACAACGTAAAATAATTCCCGTCGCTTTACCCAGTTGCAACATGACATAAAAACATTCCAACTCATTTAACCAGTCCCCTAAATAAAAGTAACACGCGTCGGTAATCATCTAACGCTTATGAATCCAGAATTTATTATTCATTTAAATTCCTCAAATTTTGAAATTACACCCACTTATGTAATTTTAATATCCGTAAAAGTACGGGGTATTACATACTCCCCCCTTACAAAGGAATTTCTTCCCCAAAATTCGGATACGATCGGTACTAACAACCTAGGATCGCTGATCACACTTTATCCTGGTACCCCAAGTCGAAAGGTACTAACCCAAATGGTACCCTACAATATACTCATTCACGGTACCCACCTATCTCGAGGCCGATGCTCTAACGCACTAGCTTAACAATAAGATTAACTAAATCTCTATATGCTGAAATACTACTTCGGTCATAAGGTTAACTATCATGACGACACATCACACCTAGTGCTTCTATAATTGCATATAAAGAAAATGATCCTATAATCATAGCTCTAACGTATCTTCTTATCAAAAAGGCGTCACTTTAAGCGCCCGTTCATCTATAACAGGACGCCGAATTTTCCTTAAAAGGAAACTATATTAGCGCTTGACTATTCCCGTCGTCTTATTGGTTATCTTTGGTGTGCTAACCCTTATCGCACCTATATAATTAGATTTATTACGTACCTCCTATGACGTTCAATTCAACCCATAACTGCTCCAAATCATATTCTTCAGCTTTATGTACTACTCCCCTTTTATGTCAGACGATTTATAAAACCAACTTACCAAGGTGCCCATACACCTTTAAACCCATGTCTATCGGTACAACCATTGTAAACGTCCCATACGTAACACTCTTTCTAAAAATGGGCCTCATTTCCTCCACCTGGTACTAACACCTTGGTATTCCTAACCCGAATAATTCAAAATTCAATCCTTCCTATACCTGGAAATCTAATCCTTCACAAAGTTAACCCAACAATCTTCTCGTGGTTAACTCACGACAATCTTCCTAAAACCGTGCCACATGCCTCACTGGCCTTACTTCATAATAACCCTACAATCGATGTGTTTTCTATTCATGTAAAATGAGTACTATACTAACTATATCCCTAGTGCCCAAGACCTTTCTCAGTTTCTGATATTTGTTCGGTTTCATGCGTGGGATGTCTCGCAAAGCGAAATCCAAACAAGGAACCCTTATGTTACACTTCTACCTCGCATCATCGGTCATCAAGATATAACTGCTTAAGGAACACCGTCGGGACGTTCTAAATCTTACCTCGCTAACCTACTAACGTACTTCTACCACTATGTCCTTCGATCTTGGCAAAATGGAGAGTCTAACTAATCGGGGTGCCTAATCTCTGCAAAATTATTACGAACATCATACCCAAAACATATTTCGTCTGAATTAGCCTTCTATTTAAGGCCTGGCTGTGACACCCCGACTAATTAAATACCGGGTAGCTACTCCTTTATTAAATTAATACAAAATGCCAAGTTGGTCCAGTTAATAGCATCACTATCGAAAGCATTTTAATGATTACTAACCACCTAGTATTTAAAAAGTAAGTTGCCAAATTTTAAGTTAAGTCTGATTAACATGCAATAAAAGAATAATGGAAGAACAACATAATCCATTCACCATAACGAAGTAATGAAATAACTAATAAATAGTAATAAGTCCGGAGGAAAACTCCTCACAACAATCCCACAACTGAAAATAATATGACAAGTCTGAATCCTGAATTAATTACATGCCAGAAGTCTGAAAAAACTGAAATAAATGAAATGTCTCTAAAAGAAATGGGCGACATGCCCTACAACTGATAAATGCTGAATATAAAGTCAAGATAGATGAAGTGTCTACAAGCAAAGTCCTGTAACTTCCACAAACAGCTACAGCTCGTCACCTGAATGAGGATCCTAAGCATGGTGTCCTTGTGGCTGGGCACCTAAAATGGTTTTTACAAAAAGATAGATTTGAAAGCAAACGGGCCAGAGCCCGAAAGTGGAGAGTATTTTAAAAACAGCAAGTGCTTTAATAACATTTAAAACAATGAATGAAAAAAACATGTTAGGACGTGCTCTCACATGAAATACTCACCTCTCGTCTAACTGTGCACTCCTAACTTTCCTGTACCCATTCATGTGTTTTCTCATAACTATCTAGTTCAAAAGAGTTTCTAACACTTCTACTCGGTTCACGTTTTAATTCCAACCTTAACAATTAAATAGGGAGTGCTACTTTAATTCTCGAATTCCCAATTATTAACAAAACCATTTATTGATAGCTGTCCCCTTTTTATCTTTTCATAACGTTACAATAACTATACTCACAATTCCACATAACACATTTACTTTTCATTTCACCGTATATTATTCACATCATAAATATACAATACAAGCATCCGAGACTAAGCTGCGGTGTACACATACTCTGCTATCCATCCCGGTACATCACGTACATAAGGATCAAGCATTCCGAATCTATCAGGAATCGTTCTTAGATAACAACAATCACAAACAATGGAGGCGAACACAGTCACATCACATGGGACACGCACATACCTACGCTCCCACGATCAGCATTCTTATTAACTTCCCAATACGTCCTTCTCTGACCTATGTTCTCAAGGTACCAATCTAAATCCGGGCAACACAAAGATTAGATGGCCCTAAGGGAACGTAAACCTCCCGTGATAGCAAGTATGGTAGGTATGTCATACACATAAAATCATATACATATACTAAGCATGCACACATCTTAGATGTCTCAATATTAACAAAGGTATACTCTACATCCTCATACCATTATTCTAATTTTATATATTTTAAGTCTCCCGATAATATAGAGTTTAAACTGTCGACACGTCACACGTCATAGTTTCTTATACTTAAAACCTATCTTAAATAGATTATTAAGTTCCTATTATTCCCACATATAACATCATCATTCCTAAGGTCCTTACTTCTGCCCCGAACCTCATTTCATCAATTATTCAAATTTACACTTTTAACCCAAATATTATCTCACTTATCGAATTGCATTAGATTTAGAATAATTCCTCAAATTGAATTCTAATTAAGGTCCAAATTTCATAGCCATGCCTACTAGTCTTCCTTAAGTTTAAGGGTATTCATAAGGTCTCCAATAATATTTTCCAAGGGTTAACATCATTAAAATTTAAATAGGGAAAACTTTACTCATTCTGGGAAGGTCGATCGATCAACCTTTACCTTCGATCGATCGATGGTGGTCGATCGATCGACTGATGAATGTCGATCGATCGAACGCACCAGGTATGGCTACGAACTGCTTCGTTTTGCAGTTTTGAATTCATCACAAAACATCCTTTTAATGCATGAAACTCTAATATAACGTTATAGTATCATCATACAACCATCCTACAACATTGTTAACGTTCTAAAACCAATAATTCATCAACCAAGGACTTTGTTTGGATCAAAACTTCATCAAGAACCCTAGTTTCCTATTCCTTTCAAGAACATTAATAAATTTCTTCTTAAATCCGTTTTTAGATCATCAAGGGTCATAATTTTGAATTCATAATTCGTCCAGAATGTTTCTACATGCAGTCCCTAACATAGTTAATAGTTTTAACCTTCCAATTCATGGGTCTATATCAATCTTCCAAGATAAATTCGATAATTTTCCTAAACATGGAAAAGCATAACATTAAATCAATTGTAATTAAACCACCTGCCTCTAATATTTCTCTGAATTTGAGGTTGAATATTGAAGGTTGAATTGTCCTCTCTCTCTCTCTGCAGAATTCTCCTCTTTCTCTCTCTCTACAAGTTCTTCTCAAGGTGATAATGGAGGTGGGGTTGGTTTTTGCCAAGTTTAAGGTTTCTAAACTTCTCCCGTAGCCCACTACCTAAATTGGGGTTGGAAATGTCTTAGTGGGCTAAGACTAAGTCAGATTTTTAACTCTTATTTTGGTTGGTTTTAATTACCCAATTTCCGAAATTACCAAACTACCCTTTTGGGTTGCGGGTATGGCCTAAAAATACCCCGGGACCCAAACTAAACCCCCGGCTAGTGTTTTCTGACTATTTCGACCCTTCCGGACTCGTTGGCGCACTCAAAATGACCATACGGGTGATAAAAATAAAATTCGCTTTTTAATTCAAATAATTATATTCCTGACGCGACTGTCATGCGCGTCCCTAAGGGAAATAATTATATTCCTGACGCGACTGTCATCTCTAAGATATTTCCTTAGCGAGGAAATATGAAATACATCGTGAATCCGATGCAAATGCTACGGTAACCCAAGTCTATACGCAACTGGTGCAATCCGCTCAATAATAGGAAATGGTCCCACATATCTCGGTGCCAACTTCCCTTTCTTCCCGAAATGCATAATCCCCTTTATAGGAGATACTCTGAGAAAAACCTGGTCCCCCACTTGGAACTCCCTGAAGAACCTCTTCGCATCAGCATAGCTTTTCTGCCGATCCTGAGCTACCCGAATGCGACTCCGAATCAATTCTATCCTCGCCGAAGTATCCTGAATCACTTCTGGCCCAAGTAGTTTGTTGTCCCCCACTTCCAACCAACATGCTGGGGAACGACAAGGTCTACCGTACAACGCCTCAAATGGAGCCATGCCAATGGTGAACTGGTAGGAGTTGTTGTAAGCAAACTCCACCAGTGGAAGATACTGCTCCCATCCACCCTCAAAATCAATGATGCACATACGCAACATGTCCTCCAACATCTGGTTTATACGCTTGGTTTGCCCATTGGTCTGCGGGTGATACGCCGTACTCAACCGCAATTCCGTGCCCATGGCCTCCTGAAAACTTTCCCAAAACCGTGAAACAAATATCTTGTCTCGGTCAGACACGATATTTAGGGGCACACCATGAAGTCTCACTATCTCTGCAATAAAGAGCTGGGCATACTGTCCCCTAGTGTAGTCTGTCCTTACAGGTAAAAAATGAGCGACTTTGGTCAACCTGTCCATAATTACCCAAATGGAGTCGTGACCTCTTTGTGACGTAGACAACCTCGTGATAAAGTCCATGGATATACTCTCCCACATCCACATCGGGACCTTTAACGGTTGTAGCAGTCCTGTCGGTCTCTGATGATCCACTTTTACTAGCTGACAAGTGGCGCATTTTGAAACAAACACGACAATATCTCTCTTCATCCCGCTCCACCAATACTGTCGTCTCATGTCTTGGTACATTTTGTCCCCACTGGGATGTACCGCGAACCGTGTGCCGTGCGACTCTGCCATCACCTCGTGTCGCAATTCCTACCCTTCCGGAACTACCAATCTCCCATTGAAGCGTAATCCCCCGTCTGAGCTAACGGTATAGGATTAGGCTCCCTCTGCCAATAATCGAACTATCTGTTCCTGACATAACGAGTCATTTGCCTGTGCCCTTACTACCTTCGTGACAATCTGCGGTGTAACGGTCATCACAGACATGAACGATCGGGCCACTGCATCCTGGTGTCCCAACTCCTTCTATTTGGCCTTCCATACCCCAGCCACCTCATCTACTGGCCTACGGCTTAACGCGTCTGCTACCATGTTAGCCTTCCCCGGGTGATACTGGATATCAAACTGATAGTTCTTCACAAACTCAAGCCACCTTCACTGCCGCATATTCAACTCTTTCTGCGTGAATAGGTACTGTAGGGGCTTGTGGTCCGTGAATAATCGAAACTTCTCCCTCAAAAGGTAATGTCTCCAAATCCGTAGGGCAAATACCACTGCCGCTAACTCCAAGTCATGAGTGGGGTAATTCTTCTCGTGAGGCTTAAGCTTACGGGAAGCATAAGCTATGGCCTGACTCTCCTGCTGCAATACACCTCCAAGTCCTTGTAAGGACGCATCGGTGTAAACTAGATACTCAACTCCCGGTCTCGGCAATGCTAACACAGGTGCTGAGGTCAACTTGTCCTTTAACTCATCGAATGCCAACTGACAAGCATCACTCCAAATGAGCGGCACACCCTTACGATTTAGATGTGTCAAAGGACCCGTTATCTTCGAAAATCCCCGAATGAACCTCCTGTAGTATCCTGCTAGACCCAAGAAACTAAGGATCTCTGTCGGTGTCGTGGGCTGTCCCCACTCCCTCACCGCGGATACCTTCCCCGGATCAACAGATATCCCCCGGTCGGAAATAATGTGTCCCAAAAACTGGACCTACTTCAGCCAAAACCCGCACTTCTCATACTTTGGATACAACTCGTTCTGATGTAACGTCTGCAAAACCTGCCTCAAATGCTCGGCGTGCTCCTCCTCTGTCTGGGAGTAAACCAAAATATCATCAATGTAGATAATGACGAACTGATCTAGGAACTCTCTGAACACCCTATTCATCAAGTCCATAAACATGGCTGGAGAATTCGTCAAACCAAAAGGCATAACCCGAAACTCGTAGGACCCATATCTCGTTTAGAAAGAAGTCTTCGAGACGTCCTCCTCCCTTATACGCAACTGATGGTATCCCGATCTCAAATCAATATTCGAGAAGAAAGAAGCTCCTCTCAACTGGTCGAATAGGTCATCGATTCGAGGCAACGGATACTTATTCCGTATCGTGACCTTGTTCAACTCCCGGTAGCCCACACAAAATCTCAGTGAACCATCTCTCTTCTTCACGAACAACATAGGGGCACCCCACGGCGAAGTACTCCTCCGTATAAACCCCTGACCCAATAACTGTTAAATCTGATCTCGTAGCTCTCGCATCTCTGCCGGAGCCATACGGTACGGTGCGCGTGCTATAGGTAGAGTGACCGACGTCAAATCAATCACAAAATCTATCTCCCTACTCGTAGGTAGTCCAGGTATATCCTAAAATACATCGGCAAACTCTCGAACAACCGGAATCGAATCAAGTGGTATCACCACTTCCTTAGAGGTCTCCTCCTCTATATAGTACATGTGAGTGGACGATCCTCCCTCAGGACGAGGCATCGCCACTAAAAACATCTCTTGCCCAGGAATGGAAAAGATAATACTCCTACTAAAACAGTCAATCATGGCTTGGTACGCAACTAGCCAATCCATACCAATAATGGCATCATACTCGGTCATCTCTAATACTAACATATCAGCGGGTAAGGTAAACCTCCCGATCTCTATACCCACACCTCTACACATAAGTGAAATCACAGAACCCTTACTCAACGGTGAATCTACACAAGTAACCGTACTCTCGGCGGTGTCTATCAACCCAATGGTGCGTGCAAATCTCATAGCATTAAAATAATGTGTGGCCCCCGTGTCAAACAAAACTCGACTCATAGTATCATGGATAGAAAACATACCCTCAATCGCGGGTGGTGCCTGCGGAGCGGCTGCCTGTGGGAAGTTATAGATATGTCCCCACTGTAGCTCTCTCTGCTGAACTGAGGCTGTTGGAAAGGGTGGTGGAGCTGGCTGATGTGGTTTATTACTAGCACCTTCCTGTCGTGGGGCCCTGTTCTTCTCTGGGCAATTCTGACGCCTATGGCCCTTTCTGCCACATAGGAAGCACCTCCCTCGAAACTGCTTCGCTTTATTACGTTGTTGACTAGTCTCACTTTTTCCCTGGTCTTGCTGGCCTTGATGGGAAATTTGTGGAAAAACCTTGTCAGGGTGAGGACAATCCATCCACTTGTGACCCGGTTGTACACATTTATAGCAGAGTTTCAAAATTCTTCGCTGGTCGGATTGTAGTTTATCCCCAATCTGATTCGGACAAGATTTACGTTTGTGATCGTCCATTCCACAACTGAAACACCTCTTTGTGGTTTCATTCTGAACCTGACTTCGTGGGCCCTGACACTTTTGCCCCTGTACATAAATCTCGTTACTTCCGAAACTGACTCTATCTTGGTTGTTTTGTTGTCGCAGATTTTGTGTCTTCGCACCTTTATCAGCTTTAGTCACATGCATTTGGTTAATCTCTCTAGGTCTTTTGCCTCCTTTAAGTTGTACACTGCGTTCTTGGTATTGTAGAACTGCAGTAGTAACTGCTTGTGCCACGATACCTACTAACTCGGCGGTTGATATTCTCTCTGGGGATACCGAAGGTGTGAGTCGATCTTACTCGTTGACTCCCCTAACCGTTTTAGCTAGTTCTTCTTGACGATCCATCTGAAAATTTAAGTAAATTTGGATGAGTTCATCATTCAAATAAATAAATCGCAGAAGTAAGAATTTCCAATGTATAGAGATAAACACAACATTCCTAGGAACCCGTGGTGCCCGTCGTGGAGGCATCTCTGAAATAAGAGTAAAGTCTATAAGTTCGCAGTTATAACTTAAAATAGCTGGAGAGCGAAGCATACATAAAGGAATACAACAGTCCTAAAATATAGGGCTCTACATCAAGGAAAGCTCAGCGGAAACATAATAAGCCGTACAGATCCTAAAGGACACTAGAACCTGATGCTCTGATACCACCTGTGACACCCTGAATAATTAAATACCGGGTAGCTACTCCTTTATTAAATTAATACAAAATGCCAAGTTGGTCCAGTTAATAGCATCACTGTCGAAAGCATTTTAATGATTACTAACCACCTAGTATTTAAAAAGTAAGTTGCCAAATTTTAATTTAAGTCTGATTAACATGCAATAAAAGAATAATGGAAGAACAACATAATCCATTCACCATAACGAAGTAATGAAATAACTAATAAATAGTAATAAGTCCGGAGGAAAACTCCTCACAACAATCCCACAACTGAAAATAATATGACAAGTCTGAATCCTGAATTAATGACATGCCAGAAGTCTGAAAAAACTAAAATAAATGAAATGTCTCTAAAAGAAATGGGCGACATGCCCTACAACTGATAAATGCTGAATATAGAGTCAAGATAGATGAAGCGTCTACAAGCAAAGTCCTGTAACTTCCACAAACAGCTACAGCTCGTCACCTGAATGAGGATCCTAAGCATGGTGTCCTTGTGGCTGGGCACCTAAAATGGTTTTTACAAAAAGATAGATTTGAAAGCAAACGGGTCAGAGCCCAAAAGTGGAGAGTATTTTAAAAACAACAAGTGCTTTAATAACATTTAAAACAATGAATGCAAAATACATGTTAGGACGTGCTCTCACATGAAATACTCACCTCTTGTCTAACTGTGCACTCCTAACGTTCCTGTACCCATTCATGTGTTTTCTCATAACTATCTAGTTCAAAAGAGTTTCTAACACTTCTACTCGGTTCACGTTTTAATTCCAACCTTAACAATTAAATAGAGAGTTCTACTTTAATTCTCGAATTCCCAATTATTAACAAAACCATTTATTGATAACTGTCCCCTTTTTATCTTTTCATAACGTTACAATAACTATACTCACAATTCCACATAACACATTTCCTTTTCATTTTACCGTATATTATTCACATCATAAATATACAATACAAGCATCCGAGACTAAGCTGCGGTGCACACATACTCTGCTATCCATCCCGGTACATCATGTACATAAGGATCAGGCATTCCGAATCTCTCAGGAATCGTTCTCAGATAACAACAATCACAAACAATGGAGGCGAACACAGTCACATCACATGGGACACGCACATACCTACGCTCCCACGATCAGCATTCTTATTAACTTCCCAATAAGTCCTTCTCTGACCTATGTTCTCGAGGTACCAATCTAAATCCGGGCAACACAAAGATTAGATGGCCCTAAGCGAACGTAAACCTCCCGTGATAGCAAGTATGGTAGGTATGTCATACACATAAAATCATATACATATACTAAGCATGCACACATCTTAGATGTCTTAATATTAATAAAGGTATACTCTACATCCTCATACCATTATTCCAATTTTATATATTTTAAGTCTCCCGATAATATAGAGTTTAAACTGTCGACATGTCACACGTCATAGTTTCTTATACTTAAAACCTATCTTAAATAGATTATTAAGTTCCTATTATTGCCACATATAACATCATCTTTCCTAAGGTCCTTACTTCTACCCCGAACCTCATTTCATCAATTATTGAAATTTACACTTTTAACCCAAATATTATCTCACTTATCGAATTCCATTAGATTTAGAATAATTCCTCAAATTGAATTCTAATTAAGGTCCAAATTTCATAGCCATGCCTACTGGTCTTCCTTAAGTTTAAGGGTATTCATAAGGTCTCCAATAATATTTTCCAAGGGTCAACATCATTAAATTTAAATAGATAAAACTTTACTCATTCTGGGAAGGTCGATCGATCGACCTTTACCTTCGATCGATCGATGGTGGTCGATCGATCGACTGATGAATGTCGATCGATCGAACGCACCAGGTATGGCTACGGACTGCTTCATTTTGCAGTTTCAATTCATCACAAAACATCCTTTTAGTGCATGAAACTCTAATATAACGTTATAGTATCATCATACAACCATCCTACAACATTGTTAACGTTCTAAAACCAATAATTCATCAACCAAGGACTTTGTTTGGATCAAAACTTCATCAACCCTAGTTTCCTATTTCTTTCAAGATCATTAATAAATCTCTTCTTAAATCCATTTTTAGATCATCAAGTGCCATAATTTTGAATTCATAATTCATCCAGAATGTTTCTACATGCAATCCCTAACATAGTTCATAGTTTTAACCTTCCAATTCATGGGTCTATATCAATCTTCCAAGATAAATCCAATAATTTTCCTAAACATGGAAAAGCATAACATTAAATCAATTGTAATTAAACCACTTGCCTCTAATCTTTCTCTGAATTTGAGGTTGAATCTTGAAGGTTGAATTGTCCTCTCTCTCTCTCTGTAGAATTCTCCTCTCTCTCTCTCTCTACAAGTTCTTCTCAAGGTGATAATGGAGGTGGGGTTGGTTTTTGCCAAGTTTAAGGTTTCTAAACTTCTCCCGTAGCCCACTACCCAAATTGGGGTTGGAAATGGCTTAGTGGGTTAAGGCTAAGTCAGATTTTTAACTCTTATTTTCGTGGGTTTTAATTACCCAATTTCCGAAATTACCAAACTACCCTTTTGGGTTGCCGGTATGGCCTAAAAATACCCTGGGATCCAAACTAAACCCCCGGCTAGTGTTTTCTGACTATTTCGGCCCTTCCGGACTCGTTGGCGCACTCAAAATGACCATACGGGTGATAAAAATAAAATTCACTTTTTAATTCAAATAATTATATTCCTGACGTGACAGTCACGCGCGTCCCAACAAAATTTCCCAAATTGCCGTATTTCAATCTCGCGACAATTTTAATAGTTCCAATATTCATATATTGCCGTATATACACATTATAATCAAATACTAACTCACATCTCGTTAACATTTTATCCGGATTAATTCACATTTAATTTAATTAACCCCATAAATAAATATCATAAAAATACGGGGTATTACACTGGCTATAAGCCTCAACCTGATTTCCTTCACCTTGCCTCACCCACATACTTGCGGTGAGAGAAACATTTCCCATGATTTTCCATAACACATCTACTTTCATTAGACCTTAATCATCATCTGACTCTCAGCTAATTTCACCAAAACTAATATCCTACCATACAGTAACATATGTCCACTCCCAACATCTTTAAGGTTCATACGTTTAGTGTTTCACAAGCGAAATCCAAACAAGGAACCCCTTCAATAAACTACTACTTAATTTTGTCTATCGTGGAGGTATGTCAGTGTAAAACATGTAAAATAAAAAATCTTGCATACCTTAGATCATATCTATAAGATCCCCATGCACTAAAGTCATGCTAGTGAAAAATCTACTCACCGAAGTTCCATCTAAACATGTAATAAATGTGAGCAACCCGTAACCAGGTGAGACATCGTAAAAATAACTAGTTATACCCTGGAACCGCAGATACAATAGTCTTGCAATCCTTTGCCTGCTATCGTTCCGATCATCCACAAATACATAACACTTATAATAGTACCATACTCATATAACAGATACAAAACGAGCAGTGCAAACCAAACATAAGCTCAAAATACCAACACTCGCTATTGCGGAAAAACATATAAATATACCCGTTATAATATTACCGATACTGCCACATAGCTCAAATTACACACACCAATCCAGGATTAACAAAGTACCGAGCCTCTATCTAGCCACACAAAATATACCTCATTCATTAGAGGTGAAACTTATAACAATAACTTCACCAATCTCCCTAACTGCTCCAATTGGTTCCCGGATATAGTACACTTTCCTTAACCGAACCAAAATTACTTTAATCAATGCCCCATCTCTGCACCCTATTCTTGTCCTTTAATTTCTATTAATCAAGGACTAACCGTGTGGTTCTACGCTCTACACCACCACATTCCTCATCTTTGACCTCCCTGACCATGTTAAGGTTATCAGTATCTTGGACTCTATAGCCTCGATCCTGACAATCACCTTTATAGTTCTCTTAACTTCTTTGTCTAAAAGGAAACTACACTACTGGCCTCAACCGCCCCGTTTTAATGAATTCCCCGGGCGGATGTCCACCTGTGGGATTTCACGAACATAAATTCTCCATAAGTGTTAACAACACTTACTAGTGAGCCTATCATTCCACTAAAGGATTCTTTCTTCATTGTACCTACCTTACTTCGGTACAAAGTTCCCTTAACCATATAACTCTTTATTCACTGCCGGCCTCTGACCGATCCTCATGTGAATAATTGAGAAACTGAATTCTCTTCATTTATGATAAATCAAAGGAACTCGCGGTTAAAATCATTCGTAAGATTCCTCTACGAGTAAAACATCCTGATCCCCTAAATATGGTGAACACTGTTCCCACCATTTCAAGATTGCTCCAACGAGTGAAAAAGTTTTCCTCAAATTTTCATATCTGGGCATTTCTATACCCTGCTCTAATCTAAAGCTTTTGAGCCTTCTACTTCCACATAATAATGCTACACTTCCTTCGCATAACTTAAACTTCAACGAATGGTCCTTATCAAAGATCGCTCACACCTTTTCCTACTTTAACTTCAAACGAAATTCCAATTTTAGCACCACTCTCTATACTATAGTGGTACGTAAATAAATGTAACTACTATATTCTATTAGTCACTGCAGCAATTCATAAAAATAACACAAAAGGGGTGACCACGACTGTGGCCCTCATCCCCGACTTCGACTAACAGTTCCAACTAAGCTATGCCTTTTGTTGCCCTCATAACGACCCTCGGTGGTCGCCCTTCATCGATCAGCACATGAATCTCTAACGAGCACGCAAAAGATTTACTATAATCTTACATAATGTTAGGAGAACGAAATCTCACAATATCAACCAACAATCCTAATCATAAGGCTCTATATCAGTTGGAAAGCAACACTAAAAGCGTAGTACGTCCGCAGGGACACTAGAACCTGATGTTGTGATACCATATGTGACACCCCGCCTAATAAAATACCGGGTGATCAATCCTATACCAAATTAAAACACGAGTTTCATATGGTTCATTCTCAGCATCACTGTGAAAAACTAATTTAATTAATAATAAATTATTAGGCTCGCGTCAAAATTTTATTTAACTAATCTTTTTAATCAAACCAACCAAGTAAAAACATCACAACCATTTATATACAGGAAACTGAAATGAAATAAAATAACTAACACTCGGTAATATCATACAACCAAATCGAATGCCGCACTAAAAGCCGATAAAAGAATAAATGAATACAGTTGGGCTATTGACCCGAATGTTACTACAATGCTTCCTATCTAAATTACAAGGGTAGAAGCGTCTACAATAAATTTGCATGTCATTAAGCATAAATTCTTCAAAATTTTGGCACCTCGAACAACATAATCGATTTGACTTTATCTCATAACCTTGCAACTGACTTATCCTAACGAGTACACCGAGTTTCTGGTATTTCATACTAATTTTGCAGGTATTTAATGTCAAAAACAAAATAAAGAAACCAGAAGAATAAATAAAGAAAAGAAGGAAAAGTCAAAAGGGTAAAAGTGTAATTTTTACCCGAAATTCGGATGAGGCATCTGAAAAAAAGTTGAAGAGCCTTCGATTATGAGTACATAGGAAGAAACAGCACATCAATTGGAGTCCCGGTGTGAAAGTTATGAGCAGTCAAAGTTGGAGAAAAAAGTCAAAGAGACAGACCGATCCGCAGGAGGACCGGACCGGTCCGCAGTGCTACATTCCAGAGGACCCCGGATCGAAAGCAAATAGAAGAGGGAAGAAAAATAAAAGAACTAGTCTGCCATGGACCAATCCGCCCCATAAATAAAAGAACTGATCCGCATTTCAGGCAAACCGATCCGCAAGAGCCCCGGACCGGTTTGTCCGTCGAGTTTTGATTTTCTTATCTTCTTATATTTGAGAGGCCTAGTGCAACTAAAACTCCTGAATGTTTGTAGGGTATATAAACCCGAGTTTTTATCATTTGTAGGATGGAGAATTAATATAATTTTCCAATTCTTTCCAGAAAACCATAGTTTAGAGATAGTTTATTCTTTTAATTTCATAATTGAAGATTATTCAGATTTCGGTGATTACAAGTGTTCTTAATTACTGATTTTAATGCTTTGGTAAGATTAGTAGTTAAATTGTTTATTCCAATTCCTTTCTACATCATTCTACAAATTTTCCTTAGTTTAATCATGGTTTTCTGCTATTCAAAGATTGTTTTCATTAGATTCAGCATGCTAGGCTAGATTTTCTAAGGTCGGGATACATGAACCCAACCTGATGTGATAGTTGCATATGTATAACATTAATCCTCTAAATTCAATGATTTATTATGATCTTATTACGTAGGAATACGACAATTGTAGATCTTTAGATCTCGTTTGCTTCTGAGTAACCAGAATGCTTTAGAATGCAATTCGAGTGTAACTATCGAAATACTGATTTACTCGTCCTCTGATTAAGTATGATGCGAGATTGAACCTCATATACTTAATGCTTGGGAGTACTAAATTATGGGTCTGATTAATCATTTAAATTTACGATTAGTATTTTACCTGCAATACACTAGGGTTGGGGGATTGTATTCCCGTCCTGTTTTTCTCATCACATAGTTGAAGGTTTTAAATCAGTATTCATTAGTATTTTAGGTAATTTAATATAATTGCATCTTTTCATAATTTCATATTTGCATCAAGTATAGTCATTCCACAAACCAAATCAATTTTCTTTTTCCTTTAGAGTCAGAGTCAGGATTTCCTTATCTATCCAACGTCGTCACAACTCTGTTGTCCTATTTCCCTGTGGATACTATCCCGACTTACCGGGTTTATTACTAACGCGACAGGCTTGCACTTGAGCCTAGAGTGAACGCACATTAGAGACACTTTATGAGTCGCGTCAAGTTTTTGGCGCCGTTGTCGGGGAAGTAGGTAGACTTAGGATTAAATCGAGTCAATCTAAAACTTTGACCAAAAATTTCAAAAAAATCCAAAAACATAAAAAAAAATCATAAAGCACAAAAAGATCCATCATCATCATCTCTCATAAGCTGGTAATGCAAAACTCCGAACTCACTCCCACACCCCATAATATTCCAACTAGCATTCACGAAAATCTAATAGTTGAGTACGACCTCTATAGCCCTCACACTCCTAACGCCCCACAGTTCTGGATTCCACCTCCCACACCGTCACACTCAATCTCAAATAACACTCCGTTTTCCTTCTTAGGACACACCTACGAGCACACTTCGAGCACACCAAGCGAGGACACCGAGTCTTTAAGAGAGAGAGAAATATCGCAACACGGTAGTGCAGCCGCCGGTGAGGAAGAGTCCCCATACAGCCCGCTGAGAGAAATCTTATATCCCGAGCGCACTGTCACTTCGGGATGCAATATACTCCCGTATAATGCCGGGCAATTTCGTTTTAAAAACGGGATGATCCAGATGTTACCCCATTACCACGGTATGGATTCTGAAAAGACGTTTCTCCATATCAGGGAATTTGAGGATGTGTGTGATACTCTCAATGATCAAACTTGCACACAAGAGGTGATCCGCCTCAAATCTTCCCCTTTTCGCTAAAGGATAAAGCTAAGACCTGGCTATGGTCTTTAACTCCCAGCTCGATCCCGTCTTGGAATGAGTTGCAATGTAGATATCTCAAGAAATTATTCCCACCACATCGAACAGTCTCCATAAAGTCTCAAATTCAAGCGTTCAGACAATCAGAAAATGAGCCATTTCATCGATGTTACGAGCGTTTCAATGAGTTAGTTACTTTGTGCCCCCATCATAGATTTGATACAGTGCAAATCATTTATTTTCTCTATAATGGGCTGAATTTTAATTCCAAATAACTCGTTGAAACCATGGGTAGTGGTCCTTTTATCGAACTAGACGCCCACGATGCTGAGCTTCACCTGAGGTATGTCGCCGAGACCACCCAATCCTGGGATACATCTGATCCTAATGCTCAAAATTGAAATCGTCAAGTGACCACCACTTCAGTGGCGTCCAGCCTATTTCACGTAGATAAGAATTATATAATGGACAGTCGATTAGATACACTTGAGAAAGGATTTCGAGACCTATGCGAGGTATATGGAAGAGGACCAACTGGATCCATACCAAACCCCGTTGAAAAGGTGTGTGCGATTTGTGAGGCGGGTCATTTAACTGAGGAATGCCCGACTATACCCGCCTACAAATTGATGATTCAAGAGCAAGTCAGTGGCATATGAGGATTCAAGGGTGATTTTGGTGCACCTCACGGGAATTCTTACAACCCTTCGTGGAAAAACCATCCTGGTTTTATCCACGGGCGACAACATGTTGCGATGAATCCTAATTCACATGTTTCCCCTCCTCCACCACAACACTTTCAACAAGCTCCACACATGCAAGGATATGTGCAAGCACCACCACCTCAAGGATCATATATCCCTCCATCGCGGAGAAGTCTCGAGGATACGATAAATCAATTTATCAACAACTAGACTGCAACTAATGCTAGGCATGAGCGCATGATCCATGACATGAATGCGAACATTTCACAGTTGCAATCATCATTGAGTATCCAAGAGAAGGGCAAGTTTCCTGCCCAGAGCCAAATACCTCCACAAGGTCAAACTAGTGTAATCTCCACACCCCATGACCATCCGGAGCAATGCAGCGCAATTATAACTCTACGTAGTGGGAGAGTAGTTGACTTGTCACCTCCCCCACACGATACAACTAAAGATAAGGAGACTTCGCCCGGCACTAAAGAGGCAGAAGATGTCCCCTTGAATGAGAGTGATAAAGAAGGCACTAGTGAGCTCGAGGTAGTAGTGAAACCCCCCACCGCTGCCCCATACCCTCAACGGTTGGTCCCGTACTCCAAAGGGACTTCTCAGGACGATGTTTTGGATGTACTTAAACAAGTAAATATTAATTTACCTTTTCTAGATACCATATAGAAAATCCCCGCATATGCTAAATTCATTAAGGACATACTCACGGTGAAACGCAAGCTAAAGGTAAATAAGAATGTCTTTTTGGCCCAGAATGTTAGTTCAGTTTTATCGAGTGGGCTTCCATTAAAGTATAAACATCCGGGTGCACCCACTATTTCATGCATCATGAGGAAGAATTGAATCGAAAGAGCACTAATAGATTTAGGAGCGAGTGTTATCATTCTACCCTATTCCATCTATAAGAAACTCGATTTGGGAGCCTTCAAGCCCACAAATATGACTCTCCAGCTCACGGATCGTTCTGTGAAGATGCCGCGGGGAATCATTGAGGATGTGATCGTCCAAATAGACACTTTCTACTTCCTGGTGGACTTTGTCATTTGGGATGAGGATCCCTCCATTCTCCCGAGCAATCATGTTCCCATTATCTTTAGTCGCCCATTCTTAGCTACGGCTAATGCACTCATAAATACTCGGAGTGGGCGGATGCAATTAACATTTGGGAACATGACCCTCGATACAAATATTTTTAACAATATCAAGAACGAGGGTGACGAAGGAGATGCGCGAGAGACGGATCTTTCAGGAGCAGCACATGTGCATGGGAGGACCTAAACGCGAGAGCCGATAGGGGTATGCCTTGTTACATCAAGTGAGAGCGGAAATTTAGAGGGCATAGGGAGAAGTTCGTATGAGTGCTTAGAGGAGAGCGAATGGCAAGACACGGTAGATAGTTTTCTCCTCGAGTACTACCCACCCACACCACCTAATAATTTTGAGATGGAGCGAGGAAGAAAGAATGTGGAAATAAAATAAGAGAGAGAGCTAGAGGAGTTGAGTCTAACGGGAGTTGAGAGAGAATTCGGGCAGGTGGATGAGAGCCTTCACAACAAAGTCCAACCTCTATTGGAATCATGTAATCATTTAGGAGAGGGCGAGTGGAAAGATAAAACTGATGAGTTTCTTCACAATGACCATCCACCCATATCATTTGATGGCCCGAAGGCGATAGATGAGAAAAGTTGTCTCTCGTCCGACTTAGAGCCCGACCCATGCATTCCAAAAATTAAAAGAAAATTAGGTGTTCCCTCTAAGTCGGTGCACGCAAGATATGCTTTGAGTAAGCATCATAGTGATCCCTTTTCGAGTAATCACGATGAATCTCCCGGTCTTTCCTTTATTTATGGGCGAGGTCCCAACTTATTCCAGCTGTTGGTATATGACAGGAAGACGGGAGTGACAAGGAGAGCATCGAACCCCGTGACTGGGGTCGGGTGAGTTTGTGGAGAGATGAGAGGTCGTCGCACCCCTGACGCGTATGGGGTGATTGTTGTTGTATTTTTGAGTAATGCATGAGTGTCATATAGTGCCTTGTTGCATTTTAATAATTTATTTGTTTTATTTTCTCGCACGGTTTATTCGCTTTGAGTTAGATTTTAGTCCTTTTTGCTTGAGAACAATGCAAAAGTCTAAGTTAGGGGGGGTCACAAGTGCGTATTTCTAAAACTTCACAAATTTTCAAAAATGCCCAGAAATTTCCAAAAAAATCATAAAATTTTGAAAAACCCAAAAATATTTTTGTTCAAAATAAATAAAAATTGGAGTTTCAAAATTTTCAAAAATAGCATTAAAAGTCGAATTGAAGTCTCAAGTTGTAAAATTCAACATACACAAAGCCGAAATTGACTAAAGAAGGAAATTGAGCGAAAATTGACGACTTAACGAATAAGTGTGGAGATTAACAAACCCGGTGAGATTCGAGCCTATCACTTTTTGCGAGTTTTTAAATCAATCTGCATTAATTGTTAACTCAAAGTTCTTTTCAGCGCCTAAAAAGTCGTCGAGGATTTCAATCCTTTCATTTTGTCGGTCATGAAAAACGTGTGTAATATTGCTTTGAAAAACGTGCCAAAATTGATCTCTAAACTTAAATTCATCTCGAAACGCATATGGTAACGCAATTGGTATTTTGGACAATGAAGTAGGCCATCGTTTGTTACCCAAAAATATTGTCCATAAAAAGATGTGAAAGTTCACCCCTTTTGCGACCCAAATTGAGCCAAATAGATTTTCCCCTTTCGTTTGATAATCCGAAAAACCCAAATTGCCCAAAATTGCGAAAAGTGGAAAAATTTAGAATTTAAGTCCGAAAAGTGCATATAAAGGGGCATGAAAAAATAAATATGCTCATAAAAAATAGCAAGAAAAGAAAAGTAGTGAAAAACAGAAAAAATAGAGAAAAAGAAGAAAATATGAGCAATAGCCCGGAAAAATCACAAATGGACATCATAAATGACTTTTCCTATTCCAACCTTTCCTACCTCTTTCATTTTACCCAATACACCTTAAAAAAACTCGAAAAAAGTCCTAACCGAGTCTTAATTGCGAAATTTGTTACCGCGTGGAGAGCTAATACACCAAAATATAATAAAAGAGATTGAATGCGCGAAAAAGAGGCAATGTTCCCGTTTTTAAAATCGTAATACGTTGATGAGATCCTATCACTATAAAAAATTCCGTCTTTCTACTTGTATGCGTGACTTTGCGTCCATTTTATTTACTCTTTGCATCATGCATAGTGAGAGAATATCCACATTCCGAGTGATTCGTTTGAGAGAGCATTCCGTGAGAATTTGAAATCAAAACGAATTTTGGGATAAGTAACGTATGATCAATCGGTGGAAATCCGCAGTTAAATTTCTAGCTTCGCACACACACACTACGGGTTGAGACTTGTAAATATGACTTGATGATGACTATTTTCTGGGAAAATTTGAATTAGACAATTTTGCGTATTTTGATCTTTCTTTGAGTCGAATTTTGTGGGTATATTCACTGAAAACCCTCACGAGACACAACTCGTCCTACTAGGGTGACCTAGGGGTTTAAAGGCTTGTTGAATACGCAAAATGCAATCGCTTGCCCGCGAAAAATATATTCTATCCCAATAAAATATTTTTCAAGAGTTGAGCCTTGTTAGGATTCTTTTACATTGCTCGGGACGCACAAAGTTTTAAGTTAGGGGGCTTTGATTAGGCATAAATTCTTCCCAATTTATCCCTTAATTAGTTACTTTTAGCATCTCGAACAACGTAATTGATTTGAATTTATCTCATAATCTTGCTACTGACTTATCCTAACGAGTGCACCGAGTTTCTGGTATTTCGTACTAATTTTGCAGGTATTTAATGTCAAAAATAAAAGAAAGAAACCGAAAGAATCAAGAAAGAAAAGAAGAAAAAGTCAAAAGGGTAAAAGTGTAATTTTTACCCAGATTTCGAATGAGGCATCTAAGAAAATTTTAATAGCCTTTGATTACGAGCACATAGGAAGAAACGTCACCTCAATCGGAGTCCCGGTGTGAAAGTTATGAGCAGTCAAAGTTGGAGAAAAAAGTCAAAGAGGCAGACCGATCCGTAGGAGGACTGGACCGGTCCGCAGTGCTGCATTCCAGAGGACCCCAGATCGAAAGCAAACTGAAGAGGAAAGAAAATAAAATAACCGTTCCACCACGAACCGGTCTGCCTAAAAAATAAAAGAATTGGTCCGCATTTCAGGCATACCGATCCGCAAGAGCCCCGGACCGGTTCGGCTGTCGAGTTTTGATTTTCTTATCTTCTTCTATGTGAGATTCCTAGTGCAGTTAAAACTCCTGAATGTTTGTAGGGTATATAAACCCGAGTTTTTATCATTTGTAGGATGGAGAATTAATATAATTTTCCAAGTCTTTCCAGAAAACCCTAGTTTAGAGATAGTTTATTCTTTTAATTTCAAGATTGAAGATTATTCAGATTTCAGTGATTACAAGTGTTCTTAATTACTGCTTTTAATGATTTGGTAAGATTAGTAGTTAAATTCTTTATTCCAATTAATTTCTACATCATCCTGCAAATTTTCCTTAGTTTAATCATGGTTTTCTGCAATTCAAAGATTGTTTTCATTAGATTCAGCATGTTAGGCTAAATTTTCTAAGGTCGGGATACATGAACCCAACCTGATGTGATAGTTGCATGTGTATAACATTAATCCTCTGAATTTAGTGATTTATTACGACCGTATTGTGTAGGAACACGACAATTGTAGATCTTTGGATCTCATTTGCTTCTGAGTAGCCGGGATGCTTTAGAATGCAATTCGAGTGTAACTATCGAAATATCGATTTACTCGTTCTCTGATTAAGTATGATGCGGGCTTGAACCACATATACGTAATGCTTGGGAGTACTAAATCATGGGTCTAATTAATCATTTAAATTTACGATTAGTATTTTACCTGCAATACACTAGGGTTGGGGGATTGTATTCCCATTCTGTTTTTCTCATCACATAATTTAAGGTTTTAAATCAGTATTCATCAGTATTTTAGGTAATTTAATATAATTGCATCTTTTCATAATTTCATATTTGCATCAAGTATAGTCATTCCACAAACCAAATCAATTTTCTTTTTCTTTTAGAGTCAGAGTCAGGATTTCCTTGTCTATCCAACGTCGTCACAACTTTGTTGTCCTATTTCCATGTGGATACGATCCCGACTTACCACGTTTATTACTAACGCGACAGGCTTGCACTTGAGCCTAGAGTGAACGCACATTAGAGACACTTTCTGAGTCGCGTCAGCATGCATCCATAACTGCTGGAATAATTATCTGACTTGAAGGAATCATCATCCAGGCGTCCCTATGTCTGGAGACCTATATAAATATACATATATAGCAAGAGAGGGGAAAATAGAGAAACGGGTCAGAGCCTGAGTTTTAAAAATGTTTAGCAAGTGCATAAATTCCATATTATTACAATGTGAAATCTCTCATATTTAAACTGGTATCGCACTCTTATGAGATACACCCCACCCCTTTTGTAATAGTGCACACCTATCGCATACGTTTTAAACAAACTAGTAAATCTACCCTGCCTAACTAAACTCTTACTCCCATCTTCTAAGTTCTCCTAACTATCACCTACCTTACGTGGTATAATGTTATACCGTAAGGTTTAGTGTATATATATATATATATATATATATATATAGTTCTCACTTTAATAAACGAATCACAATTTAAATTCGGATATAATCTCCCGGAATGAGAATAAAACCTTATTAATTTTACTCTTTACACCTGTTAAAGCTATATGATATCTCTCTTCATATACAAGCAATATACTATACGCAACAAGTATAATTATCCCTATTTCAATTATAAGTATAATAAGCATCCCACCGAGCTATAACTCGAGGATACAGTCTCATAGTGCCTATCCGCATCCGAGTTTACTCAATCAACCACGGTACCAAGTAAGACTCACTCATGGTCATGGTAAAAATACACAACGGTGGAGGCGGTCATATTCCCTCATGAAATTGGAATAAAGTTGTTGCACTTGTATGCGGGACGATATGACCTGGGGATATACTCTCCCTGCTCCTCAAGCCAGGGGATTCACCCACATCGCGCAACCTCCCTGGATAGCACTAGAGAAAATATATAGTTTGGCTGTCCATCCCTATGCCCGGGGAAGCTTGTGGAACCAACCTCTAAGATACAAATATACCAATCACATACAAATATATTTATATTCATATCGTAACATATATATACCGTCAAAACTCCCGTATATATAATACATATCACATCTCAATATATATATATATATATATATATATATATATATATATATATATATATATATATATATATATATATATATATATATATATATATATATATATATATATATATATATATATATGTATGGCTGTAATTGTTAAACTCTTATAGCGATAGCCAATAACCCCGAATGTTCCCATTCGTAATAGCATATAAGCATTCATACACTTCAAATGCTAAACCCATAAGTATTCTCTTACTTAAAATACAACTTGCCCCTTAATCACTTTTAAGGATTATAATATAGATCCTAATATATCAATTCGTACTAACTAAATAAGTATACTACCGACTTATCTTAATTCCATAGGTATCGCATAACCTATAATAATAGTCGTCAATAGACGTATCGGATAATCGCTCAATTCTCTTTAGCCCATAGCTTAAGTTCCTTCCTAACCACATTATAGGATTTACTTAATTGAACTTGGCCCATATTTATTCTAACTGTATAAACATATCTATATACGCTTGCCGAATAATTCTCTCGAATATCTCTCATCCTAAATATTCATTAAGTCCATACCTCGGGTTGTACCCTACATTAATCCAAGGTTCTCTTTCCTTTACCCAAGGTTTACTCACCCTAAATTTCATTGTCTAGGAGTCCTAATATTACTTCTAGAATCCCCTATTCCAATCTCCAAATTCCAATTTAACTTCCCTAATCCCAAAGAAGAAAACTTTCAAATTCTATAAAGGAGAAACGATTCGCCCTGAATGCCAATCGATTCGGACCAGCGAATCGATTCGGTCCAAATCCGAATCGATTCGAAAAAGGTTATGCAAACAGGTCTTCAAAGGCGAATCGATTCGATCTCAATCCGAATCAATTCGGCCTGAGATAGTCCTACAGATCTCCTTATGTGAATCGATTCTGTCTACATCCGAATCGATTCTCCCTGTTCGAAGTTCATTGTTTGGGCAATTTCATCTTCTCTAAATTTCCAAATATCAACCCAACCTCCATTCTTATGGTTTCTGATCAAAACCAACATCACTACAATCATCCTAACATTGATTTATAACTAACACATCAATTAATTTATGGTATTAAACCATTTCTCTTAGATTTAAATCATAAAACTATTGAAATCCTAGTTTATCAATTTCTCCCATTTCAATTCATTTCTACACTCTATTACATGGTTTTAACACTAGAAGTCGTCAAGAGTTAACAAGACACCAATTTGTAAACTCAAAAATTAATGCTTATTAATCCAGAATTTACTCAGTTGTGACATGACATAAAAACATTTCGATTCATTTTCTCAGTCCCCTACATAAAAGTAACACACGTCAGTAATCATCTAATGCTTATTAATCCAGAATTTACTATTCACTGAAATTCCTCAAATTTCTAAATTACACCCACTTATGTAATTTAAATATCCATAAAAGTTCGGGGGATTACATATAACTGGACCAATATGGTTCAAAACTGTGCTGCTTACATTAGAAGATCCCTCACTACCAAGAGTTTGCCTACCTTTAACACTTGTGCTCCGCGGGAGATGTCTAATATGACTTTTCATTGGCCCTTATCCACTCAAGACATAAACATCATCATGAAATTCACCCCCAAGGCATCAAATGGGCATGGATTCATTATAGTATCCATTGATTACTTCATGAAATGGGTAGAAACCAGATCATACGTGATATTGAATGCAAAGAAAGTAGCTAAGTTCATAAAAAACATCATTTGCCGCTATGAAGTTCCCCACGAACTGGTTTCAGACAATGGGCTCCATTTTAAAGCTAAGATCGCAGAACTAATTGAAGAGTATATAATCCAAAGGCATAAGTACTCTCCTTATCGACCACAAGTAAGCAGGATTGTCGAAGCTACCGACGACTATAATCATCAAGATGATCGAAAGTTGTAGAGACTGGGTCGGCAGGATCCCTTACACTCTCTGGTGCTACTGTACCTCCATTAGAATGTCCACTAGGGATGCTCCCTACTCTATAGTGTATGGCATGGAGGCGGTCCTACCTATCGAACTCGAAATACATCCCCTACACATCATGCTCAAAAGTCAAGTCAGCGAACTAGCAAAAAAGTCATGACGACGAACTTGTGCTCTTAGATGAGGGGATATTAAAAGCCTTATATCATATACAAGGTTACCATCATCATATTGTGCAATCATTCAATAAAAAGGTCAAGGACCTCAGTGTCCAAAAAGGAAATCTTATACCCAAGGAAATCATAAAACCCGTCTGGGATCCGAGAGGAATGTTGAAGCCTGGCTGGAGCGTCCCCTACATCGTAAAGATCATATTAGGTGGCATCGATATGCTCCCGAACCTCGATGAGGAGGAGATGGCGTATCCAATTAACATTGACCATCTAAGAAATGTTACCCCTAGTTTGAATTCTCATCACGCTAAGACTTTTCTCACCTCCTTTATATTTTAAAAAAATCTTCTTTCCCCTTTCTACTCTAAACTTTGTGGGACCAGATCCTCTCAAAAGCCATCTTTTCAAAAGTGAAACTCGTAATTTTCAAACACTGAGGTACGTAAGCAGACCATAAGACATTTTGGGTATAATATTTTGTCTTTCACAAAATTTTATTCTTTTCTCCCTTCGAGAACATTAGTCTTTCTTGTCATTTAAACGAACAAATGGATTACGTATGCCTTAGCGATTGGTATAAATAGTTTACAGCAATAAGAATGAAAAAAAACACCCTTATAAAGACTTCACTAACCAAACACCTCAAACATAACTTACGCAATAAACCTGTATATTATTAACGCCTTCCCTATATTCAAAACCTACTTCAACTGCCATATGGACTCGCTTCATCATTATTTTTAGTTCTCGAAGGACCCCACGAATCTCAATCCTGGTTACAATTCTGTATTCGCTCCATGCGACGGTATACCTTGATCAATTTGGATGAAACCATGACATCCTCCACTAAACTGTCAAACACCACGAGCCACCTTTGTTTGGTCTCCTCAACACAAATATTTATAAACATATCCTTCTATAACTACTTCCAATAGTCTCCAGATACGAACACAATTGTTGTCAACTTATAAAATACTGCAAGTGCACGGGCTATTATAGAATAGAGAGTGTAAGTACGGGTCGAACCCATAGAGATTTATTAATTTCTCCTTTCAAAATGATTGTGACTGTCCAACTAGACTAAATGGGTTTAGAGATAAGATGTAGTAGTAAACTAAGCCAACACAAATAAAAACTATGACTACAAAAGATATAAACTAGTTTATCGTAAATAAAAATTGCGACTACTAAATGATTTGTTAATTTCTCCGTTTAAAATGATTGGATCCATTTATCACGTTTAACTAATACTATGCAATAATTTAAACTCGTAATTACTGATTTTATAACTCAAATTAAACCAGCTCTCATCGCACTCAATTCGAAAAAATAACACAATTATGTTCTTAATAAAATTTAACGTCTCTATATTTAGACGGCTAAAATACCTATTCCCTAAAAAAGTTCCCTTTTAAATTTTAAAATGTAGTCTTTAAGTATGGGCTATCAATTAATTTAATAAAAGTATAACCCATCAAAAAGTACCCACACTTAAAAATAAAAATATGATTTTTTTTCAAACAAAGCCGAAGGTTTAAAAGACACTCGTGTCGTTTTAAACGAATATCGAATTTTATAAAACTTTTTAGAACATATTGGGAAATAAAGACGAATTTAAACTACACACAATATTAATCAAACATAATAAATTTCACTTAGTCCTAGTAAAGAAATTAAGCTAGCATAATTGAAGACATAATAAAATTGCAAGAATGAATACTAATTTTCATTAATAAAACAAACTTATAAATGTTGTGTCTCACAAATAATCTTGATCAAAATTCCTCCCACAAAGATTCAGTTCTTGGCCCTCAAATATAAATAAAACTCTCAAAATAAAACTACAAAAATTTGTTCTAAAGTGGCTCGCTAAAAATTCTCCCAAAATAATGAGCCAAAGGGTCCTATTTATAGGCTTAGGTGTGAGATGTTTGGGTTTGTGTAAAACACATATTTTTGTTGGTAAAAATGAATTTTAAAAGTCATAACCAATTTTCACAAAATCTGAGTAGGAGTCTTCTCTTTTGTTGGGATTTGAAATCCATCCTCATCCTTAAAGATTTTCACCGAATCAACAACTGATAACTTTGAATGATATGGTAGCTTTGATGACATGGCAGTTATGACATGGCAGATTTATGACATGTCAGGTGACTTGTCGGATGACTGCCAAATGTCACTCACTGGACTGATGATGTGGACTGTTGACTGGGTGATGATCGTGCGCTGACTGGGTAATGATGTGGCGGATTAACTAGCAGATGGCGCTGATTGGGCTCATACTCTTACAAAAAGAATTATTGGCCTTGATAAGAATAAAATCCATAACCTCAAGCCTCTTACTACATGAGACTAACCACTACACCAAACCATGTCTTAAATAATATTATGCCTCCATAAATATATAACCCTTATCTTCACCACTTTTCCAAATTCATTATTTGGATCCCAAAACTTCTAAAATCTTCTTTTGACCATCAATCCTCGCCAAAATTCAAGATTATCTGTAAAAGTATAAAATAACTGATATTAAGTAAAATCTAGCCCCATAAAATTTAGAAAATTATGAATTTACCCTTAATTGCATTTTAGACCCCAAAATTCATAACTTTTTCGTTTTAACTCCGAATTCAATCAAATTTCAGGGACAGTTTTATTTTGCCTAGACAAACATTTTAAAATTATTTTCAGACCCATAAAGTTTTTAAATTACAATTTTACCCCAAGATAATTAAAATTGCATTTTTAATTAGAATTTTATTCAAACTTGCATCTTTCTTTTATTTTATTAAAATGACTCTAAGAGCTCATTATTTACGATACAATGGGATGTAACACCCCTTATTTTTAATAATTTTTAAATGTTGGATTGATTAAATTAAATGAGGGAAATTAATTGATAATTAATCCGGAATAAAATAAATATTAACCAGCGAGATAAGGGTTAGTATTTATTGATGTGAATTACATTGAATATTACTTAGTGAGTTAAGTAATACGTGATTATAAAAATATTAAAATTATCACGAGTGAAAAATATGACGGTTGCGGTGATTTAGTCGTGACGCGCGTGTCAGGACCTAATTTAATAGGATAAAAAGTAATTTATTTTTAAGTCATCCAAATGGTCATTTCGATTACAATAAAGTATCCAAAGGAGTTGAGATAGTAAAAAAAGTCTACCCGGGAGTTATTATGGGTTTTGGGCCAATTTAGAACCAAATCGGCATCCTGGGAGGACATTTTGGTCATTTGTATTTTTGGGGTAATTTAACCTACAGATTTACTTAGTAAAATATATCTGATAAGAGAAGGGAAGTTGGGTGAGAGACGAGAGAAACAAAGAGAAGTTACAGAGTATGCATAGGAGAAAGAGGAGAGGAGTTCCAAAGGCTACAACCACCATTCTTACACCTTTTGCACCACCGACACCATCGGAGCGTAGATCGAAAAGAGAGGAACATCAATATACACATTTTCTTTAGAGGACCAGACCTTCATATTGAGGCAAGTGTTTAATCTTGTAAAACTATAGCATGTATTATATCCATGTTAGTGTAGGATGTATCACATAAGAAATTTGTATACTTTGGGATAAATTGGAAGACTTAAATCATAATCTTATGTTGGAAACTGATATAGGATTGAACCTTTCCTGTATGTAGAATGAAACCCATGAAATTTCATTGAATCTTGATGAAGAAATCTAAGTTTTAAATTGGTTCATGAATAAACGATTTGAACTCGGGTTTTTCAGAATTTAATTAGGATTAAATTGATTAATTGATGATTGTCGATGAATTCATGATTCTTGTACGTTAGAAATCGTTCATATATGTTGGTATAATGTTTGAAGTAATTGGTTGGGAGTTTGGGAACATTTGGTGAAGGTTTTGATGATTGAAAATGGTGAAACCCGTAGGAAAAACTATGCAAAATTCGAGACTTATAGGTGAAAAATCGATTCGGCTCCTGACTGAATCGATTCAGCAAGTGAATCGATACGGACCAGGGCGAATCGATTCGGTTGCACAATTTTGGACAATTTCTCCCTTTTGTTTAGTATCTTTAGGGGAACGTTCGGGATTCAATCGTGGGACATGTTTTTTAAACATAATGGGAATATATTGAGACACCAGTAGGCCTAGGTGGGGTTTCGGGCTAAGTCCTAAGAGGGGGAATTAGGGGCTAAACTTAATTACGATTTATTGAGAAAAATACCTAAATTGGAGAATAATCCGGGTCTCGTGAATTTGAGGGAAATAGTGACTTAGACTAGTAGGGTCTAAGGAGTTTACTTACTGATATTCTGGGTAGAATAAAGGATACCTTTCGAGTAGTGAGAAATACTTGGAAGCATACGATAATAAGTAAAGTTATAAATTATTAAATACGTAGAATGTTCGGGACATACATATGCCACGTACGGTATATATGATATAGGATGTGCGTATGCCTATATATATATGTATGTATGTATGTATAACTGGTGAATACCTATTACTTGATTTGTTATGTGTATGATATATCTATGCTGCTTGCTATCGGGAGGAGGTTTCGTGTTGTGGACGGTCTTACCATGACGAGCCCACTGGGGGAATTTTAGACTTGTACCCTAAACATAGGACCTTGAATACGTATTATCTGAGAGTATGATAGTTTCGATGCTTAAATCGGTACGTGACCCATTTGGCTGGGGATTATGTTCGCCTCCTAATATGTGTTATTTGTATTTATGGTTCGAGGGTGACATCGAACCGATAGTCCATATTTAGTACGTGATGTACCAGGACTTGGTAGTAGAGTATGCATGCACTGTAGCTGTGCCTCGGGGTGCCGTATTAGTATATATATAATTTAGTGATATATACATGCTTGTGATTATTCTACTGTGTGGACTTAGTAGATAAGTAAGATGATATAATCTGAAGTAAGCCTTGTTTGTGATAAGAAAAGGCATAGATATATTTAATAAATGGATCATGTGGGAAATGTGGGTGGACAATATGAGTTAGGGCTAGAAGACTTATAATTACAAACTAGTTAGGTGTTCTGATAGTAACTAGGGGAGTTTAGAGGTACGTTAAGTGTGCACATTAGATAAGAGGTGAGAATCTCAAGAAAGAGCCCGAGAAGCTAACATGTATATAGTATTTGATTTACAACATTTTTAAATACTTGTTAAACTATTTTAAAATATTTTCATTCGGGCTCTGACCCATTTCTTGCAAATTTATTTTCTTTGTGCAACTATTTTAGGTGTCTAGCCATAAGGGCATCAGGCATAAGAGTTAGTTGATTTGATGTGCCGCAACTATTGTGGAAGTTGCAGGTCCTCAATATTAAACACCTCCATATCTATCCATTAAGTTTTTGATGTAGTCATTTCAGTTAGAACATGTTGCTCATTTCTAGTTCTCGTTCATTTATGAGATATTATACTCTTTTATTTCAGTGGATGGGATTTGGATTAATTATTTGGTTATTTGTATTGAGACATTTAACTGGAACATTTATTCCAGTATTGTCCATTCAGTCAGATGGTTTCTCATTTATTATTGTTTTATTCATTAGAATGGTGAATGTGGTTAATGGTTTAAATTGTTGGATAATAATTAAATGATTAAAAGCTTTTGACACTAGCTTAATTAACTATTAAGTGGTTAATAAAGTAAATGTTTTCGACAGTGATGCTAAGAATGAACCAACTGGATATTCTGATTTAATTTAATAAAGGACTGATCACCCGATATTTAATTGAGCGGGGTGTCACGGGTGGTATTAGAGAATCAAGTTCTTGAGTCTTTTAGGATCTGTGCAGCTGATATAGATCCATATTATTAGGATTGTTGTATTCATGATTATGCATTAACGTCTTCAGTTATTTGAGATTTAATGAACTGAGGACTTATGAAAATTCTTTCTTGTTTCAGATGTCATCTAGACGTGCACTACGGGCTAACAGAAATGTCCAACCAGAGCCGATCCAGGGTACTATGAATGCTGTAGAGGTTGCCACGATAGTTGCACAGGCGGTGAATACAGCTTTGGTGGTAGTACAGCAGGCCCCACCACAGGCACAAGCAGTGGAACCAGCCCAGGCACAGGTGTTCCCTTATGCTTGGGAGCGAGTTAGAGATGCCTTCCAAAAGGAACTTCCCCCGGAGTTTCAGGGAAGTTCTGATGTTGTTGCTCCGATTCAATGGAAAAAGGACATTTAGAGGCACCTGAGGATGCACGAGTGCACCGAGGTATAAAAACAAATACTACCTACCTTTAAACTAGTCGGGGAAGCCTTACAGTGTTGGGAGTCCACTACCATAGCTGATGAGAGAGACAACATGACTATTTAGGATTTCTGGGTGCGGTTTGACCGCAAATATTTTCCTTCTGCCATTCAGACTGAGATGAGATGGAAATTACTGGACCTCACCCAGGAAGGGAAAACTATTGCTGAATACGAGGAGGAGTTTACAAAGCTGACAAATTTGGTACCAAGAGAGGTACCTACCGAAGAGAAGAAAATACAAATGCTTATGGATGGTCTTATCTGGAGGATCCGACAGTACCTTCTGGGTAATCTATCTCTATAGTCATACAGTGGTGTGTTAAATGCTACTTTGTTACACTGCTAGGACCACCACTTCCATGTTAAGGGAAGTAAATGAGTTAGAGAGTCCAGCCAATTAGACAGGACCGGGGGAGGCAGTGCCATCGGGGCATCATCAACTCAAGGTCAGTCGAGGCAGGGTGAGCAAAGTTCCCAACAGGGGGATTCTGCTAAGCATTTTAGATTAGGGGTTTTTTTATCATGGGCGGGGAGATTTTAGACATGGCCACCAGGGTCAGCATGGCCAACAGGGCCACCAGGGCTAGCAGCAGTTTCAGCAGGGCCACCAGGGCTAAAGGAGGGGTGGCAATGGCCAGCACAGACAGAGAGGAGGAAATTTTGCTAGTCGATGCTTTATATGTGGCAAGACTGGCCACAAAAATAAGATTGTCCCGATAAGGGCAAGTTTCCTCAGCAGTAGAGTGCTCATCAGGAGCCACAAAGGCCTAATTTCCCATCCTCTCTCCCAACCCCAGTTCAGATTCTAGCCCTGCCTGCTATTCCCCCAGCCCCACCTCAATAGTGGCAGTTGCAGTACGAGCGTGTTTATAATGTCCACCAAACAACAGTTCCTCAGGCATCACCCGTAATTGAGGGTATGTTCTTTATCCATTGGACTATGGGGCGTATTTTATTTGACATAGGGTTCTCGCACTCATTCGTAGCTACTAGATTTGCGTGGTCCGCCTTGTTGTTAGCCATGATCGATAATACGGTTACTTGTGTAGACTCGACGTTGGCTAATGGGATGCTGATTTTCTTTATATGCTGTAATACCCCGACTTCTGATTAATTAGTAAAAAAAAACTATGTAGTGGGGGTAGGATGACTACGAAAAGTTTACATAAAATATGCTCAAATAAGGGGTCACTTGGACTTTACACATATTTTAGTCGTCATACGTGGGGTTGCATGTCTCATGCATGGCATTGTATTGAAATTAATCGACACTATTGGCGAAACGAAGTAATTATGTGGAGATTAAAAAGTCTATTAATTTAAGAAGAATTTAGGGTGCGACACTGGAATTTTATAGATGTTATATGCACATGCCAATTTCAGTATATTATGTTTTTTTCGGTGTCGAGTTGTAATAGTTCATATAAATTGTATTTTGGTACAAAATGGGGGAATGAAGAGGGAGCAAGTGACACACCAATAGGAAGCAAATAAATAAATAAAAAATGATACATATATATAAGCCACGTCGTCATGGTCATAACAACAATGTAAGATAAATTCTACATGAAGATATATGAGGTCAAATACCCTAAAAACATTAGGTGGCTCGTAGCTTTCAAGTGGAGAGACACATGTGGGCCCTTTGTTCAAAGATGGTAGGCGATTTACCATGTGTCTCCATATTAATAAACCATGATAATTACGGGGGAACCAAATAGAAAAATTAAACTTCCTAGGATATATAAGTGACGCACGCGGGTATAAATAAAGGGATGGGATTAGTCTCGCTGATCCTTTGAAACGTGGCCCTGTTGGCCCTGATGTGCACGCTGTTGGCCTTGCTGGCCCTGCTGCTGTCCCTGCGGTCGATGTTGGCCCTGCTGATTAGGCTGACCCTGATGGCCCTGCCTGAATCCTCCGAATCCCTGCCTAGAATCACCTGAACGGAATCGCTTAGCAGGGTCCCCCTGATGGGAACTCTGCTCGTGCTGACGAGTCTGTCTATGAGTTGGTGCCCCACCGGCACTATTACCCCCGGTCCTGCCCTGCTGGCTGGACTCTCCTGCTCTCTTGCTTCCCTGAAGGTGGAAGCGGTGATCCTGGCAATGTAGTAACGCTGCATTGAGTACATCAGTGAAAGTACTCAAGGATAGATTTCCAATAAGGTGCTGACGGTGAAAATAACGTTGCCAAAGCCGTTTATGAAAATAAACTATTTAAGCAACTCCGAAAGTTTGTTGAAGAAACTCTTTACTTAAAATCAAAACTATTTTGAACACAAGATGTGTTAACAAAATTATGTACGAGATATGGACAAGATTTGATAACAAGTTTTAGTAAACAGTTTAAAATGTTTTAAACTCAGCACACTATTAGAAAGGGATGAGAAGATGTAGAAATATTGATACTCAGATTTTTAACGTGGTAAAACCTCACCAACTGAGGAAACATCCACGACTCCCTCTACGGAGTAAAAGAAAAAAAAAATCCACTAAAACAAATATTTGAGTTACAATCTATTTAACTAACATGCACACAAACAAATCTATACAAGTTTAGGAATATACCCTCTGGCGTCCTCAAACTTCTCTGCAGATCTTGTTTGTTGATGTAGTCCTCTCAGGTTGTGCACTCCTCCTTTGTTTCAGCACTTTACGTCGACTTTAGTTCACCAGATCTTACAGCCAACACTTTAAGTGTTTGTAGTGTGAAGATGTGTTGTGAAAAGGTGTTCTAAACCACATGCATGAACACACACACCCTTAATAGTTACAAACAGTCCTAGTAAATTACAGTTTACTATATGCTGTGAACTTTCTTTTTCTTTCTTTCTCACAAAACATAAAACCTTTTTGACCTTTCAATAAATCCCAGAATCCACGGATATCTTTCTTCAAAATCGGTAAAGATCTTAATCAATCTCAGTTTTGAAAAGATTTTCGAGATTGAAAACCTCCAAGTGCGATTCTAATACTAGGTCAAGGTTTAGTTTTGCAAGCAGTAAGAAATAGAAAGCATGTATTGTTGATTTGAAGTATGAAAACGTTTTTATCAAAAGAAATCAACAATATACTTCTCTGGATGAGAAATAATGTGTATCTACGTGTTTTGTAACTTCAAACACTTCAGATCTGAGATTTCTATTGAAACAGAAACCAGATCTGAAATAAAAAGTTTAAGTTGAACAGTAAGATTCGATGAACACAAGGAACAGCAAAACAAACACAACTCAAACACTCAAACCCTCAAGAACACTGGAAAGGTGTTTTTGGTTTAGGTGTTTGATTTTGGCTGGAGAAGAGGTAACGAAGTTAGGGTTTCTAGGGTTTCAATCTAGGGTTTCAAACTCTCTCTCTTCTCTCTTTTTTTTTTTCTCTCACTTCTCTCTCTTCTCTCTCTACTCCCTCTTCTCTCAGAGGAAAACAAAATGGCCAAAAATCTTCGAAGTCTGAGAAGATGAGGGTTTATATAGGGGGCAGAGAAGGTTCCAGACGTTCGAGTGAAAACAACGGTTGTGATCAAGTCAATTCTTCTTGACTTTGATCCAAGGGTTAACAGCAAGCGGTGGTTAAACAAGCTGTGATAGGTGGAGATGTTTACACAGGGATTACCAAAGATCGCATGCAGACCCTAGATAAGAATTGATCCAAGGGCTCAGGTGTGACGCGAAGTTTGTGTCTACAAAGAAACACAAATGTAGGCAATCAGAAGGCTGCACGTGTTGGCCAGCAATTGGAAACAAACGCGCGTCCCAAACTTAATTACATGCACACCCTCTAGTCTCTAGCGCTTTCGGTTTCTACCCAGGTAAACAATCATCCCAAAAACAGCACAAAATAAAATTGCAGTTTGACCCCAAAACTTTTAAAACCAAATTTTATTTATAAAAATTAAATTTGAAAAATGTTTAAAAAAATCCCAAAAATTATTAAAAACCAAATTAAGGGATTTAAACTCACTCAACACAAGAACACATATAAAAGTGCAATATGCAATGTAGTGTGGGTGTTCTAAGTGTGTGAGTGATGGCTATAAGTTCAGGATCATTACAACTATTAAATATGAAGTCCAATCCAACTTCTGAAGCTCTTTGGTTTCTAGGATTGACATAATTTTGTCACTATTTCCAAACTAGATGAGCTCTTATACAGTATAGACTCAAGTGAGTCAAAGGTATAAGGGCTTAAATCTCCCCCTTTGGAAATATGAGACAAAATCTCCTTTGAGTCAATCTTGGACTCGTAGGGCAACAAAAAACTTATACCTATAAAGGTTCTATCTACCCAAATCCTAGAAAATAAAAGTACATAACTCAACTATTCACATTTGTACACCCTATTATTACAACAGTTGAGAATGATTCTAAAAAGAATACCTGCAAAGAATAGACTAAGATCAAGCAGTTTAGTATATGCAGTATATAAGTAGACTCAAATTTCTCCCCCATTTTGTCTCAAATAGACAAAGGGAAAAAAATTCGAAAAAAAACAGCAAAAAATATTAATCAGCACTAATCATACCAATAGATTTTCTTAAAGAAACGAATCTATTAAAATCAAGAGGTTTAGTGAACATGTCTGCAAGTTGTAGATCAGTAGGGAGATAGTTAATTTCTAATTCCTTGGATTCCACCAACTCACGAATAAAATGATGTCTTATTTTAATATGTTTAGTTCGCGAGTGTTGAACTGGGTTCTTAGAAATGTTAATCGCACTTTGATTATCACAATAGAGATGAAGTGTGGGTTCTAGAATACCATAATCACTTAGCATTTGTTTAAGCCATAACAATTGGGCACAACAGCTACCGGCGGCTATGTATTCAGATTCAGCAGTCGAGAGAGATGTGCAGTTCTGTTTTTTACTACTCCATCCTACCAAGTTATTACCAATATAACAACATGCGCCTGAAGTGCTTTTACTATCATCAGTACACCCAGCCCAATCAGCATCAGTGTACCCAATAATAGTGCTAGGTGTGTCATTCGTGTACCAAATTCCTAAATTTAGAGTGCCTTTAACATATTTAATTATGCGTTTAACAGCATTTAAATGACTCTCCTTGGGGTTTTTTTGATAACGCGCACAAACACAAACAGCATACATGATATCAGGACGCGAGGCAGTCAGATATAGTAATGTGCCAATCATACTACGATACAAGGTAGAGTCTACAGATTTTCCATTTTCATCTTTAGATAATTTCTCTGTAGTACTCATAGGCGTTTTAGCACTCTTAGCACTCTCGAGGCCAAATTTCTTAACTATCTCTAATGCGTACTTAGTCTGCGAAAGAAACAAGCCATCTGGTTGTTGTTTGACTTGGAGACCTAGAAAGAACTGTAACTCCCCCATAAGGGACATCTGAAATTCCTTGCTCATGATTTCAGCAAAAGATTTTACTTCTGAGGTAGAGGTAGATCCAAATATGATATCGTCAACATAGATTTGAGCGATAGTAATGTGTTTGTCAAAATGTTTGACAAATAAGGTTTGGTCATTTCCACCTCTTTGGAAACCATTATCCAGCAAAAAACTGGACAGGCGCTCATACCAAGCTCTAGGAGCTTGTTTAAGACCATATAAAGCCTTTTTCAACCGAAAAACATGATTAGGATGATTAGGGTCAATGAACCCTTTAGGTTGTTCTACATAGGTTTCCTCGGCAAGTATTCCATTAAGGAATGCAGATTTAACATCCATTTGATATAATGTAAAACGCATGTGACAGGCTATAGCAAGAAGCAGACGAACTGATTCTAAACGAGTGACAGGAGCAAAGGTCTCGTTAAAATCAATTCCCTCTATTTGGGAATAACCTTGAGCAACTAGTCTAGCTTTATTTCTAATTACTATCCCATTTTCATCAGTTTTATTTTTGAAAATCCAACGAGTGCCAATAACCTTTTTGTGATCAGGACGTGGAACAAGAAACCAAACATCATGAATGACAAATTGTAAAAGTTCATCCTGCATAGCAGAAATCCAGTGAGAGTCATTCAATGCCTCATTTACATTCTTTGGTTCCAAGAGAGAAACAAAGCATGCATAGAGTGCATAATTTCTAAGTTGGGATCTTGTACGTACTGGTTCACTAGGGTTACCAACTACATTGTTGATGGGATGGTCTTTAGAAACCCAGTTAGGTACTTCAGGTGACTCAATAGGTAATGAATTATCTATTTCAGAAGTGTCATTTTCTAAAATATTTGACGATTCTTCTTCAATAGTTAATTCACTAGTCTTGCTTTCTATGGTGGTGTCACTAACAATTACATTTATGGATTCCATTAAGGTTTTAGTGCGAAGATTAAATACCCTATAAGCTCTACTATTAGGTGAATATCCTAAGAATATGGCTTTATCTCCCCTACTCTCAAACTTAGATAAGTGTTCCCTATCTTTGCAAACATAGCAGGTACTACCAAAGGTTCTAAGGTACTTAAGATTAGGCTTTTTATTGTACCAAAGTTCATAAGGGGTTTGTTTCGAATTCTTTCTAAGATAAACCCTATTAATAAGATGGCAGGCTGTACGAATAGATTCTACCCAAAAATACTTAGGTAAGTTCTTAGCATGGAGCATGACACGTGCCATCTCTTGAAGAGTTCGATTCTTTCTCTCAGCTATACCATTTTGTTGAGGGGTCTTAGGAGCACTGAACTCATGTTTGTAACCATTATAGTCACAATATTCTACAATACCAGTGTCTTTGAATTCACCACCTCTATCACTTCGGATTCTATTCACTTGAGTGTCTTTTTCATTCTCAATCCGTAAGAGAATCTTTAAAAAGGTTTGAAAGGTATCGGATTTTTGTTTTAAGAAAGCTACCCAAGTGAATCTAGTGAAGTCATCAACCATAACTAGAATATAACTGTGTCCACAAAGACTAACAGTTTGGGAAGGACCCATTAGGTCCATATGGATGAGTTCTAAGGGATTAGAGGTAAGGATATCTTTAACTCTTTTATGGGGTGCTTTAACAATCTTTCCTTCTTGACAGGGACCACAGACAATGTTATGAATAGGTTTAATTTTTGGTATTCCTCTAACTATTTGTTGAGAAGACAATTTACTCAAATTTTCGTAATTAATGTGACCCATTCTGTTATGCCATATTTCATTGTCATCCATTCTGGCAACATTACAGATTTCAGAACTACTCATGACAGTGTAACAATTGTCAGGAGTCCTGAGTCCTGTAATTATGCATTCTCCCTTTTCATTTAAAATCTTGCAATTGTTCTTTGAAAAGGTAACAGTATGGTTTAAGTCACAAAATTGCGAAATGCTGAGTAAGTTAGCCTTGAGACCTTTAACTAAGAGAACATTTTCAAGAAGGGGAAGTCCCTTTTCTTTAAGTGTTCCTTTGCCTATAATCTGGGATGATACTCCATCACCAAAAACAACTTTTCCACCATCAAAATGGGTTTTATTTAAAAGTTTTGTATCATCTCCTGTCATATGCTTGGAACATCCAGAATCCAAGTACCAACCAGAAGATGTAAGTTCAGCTTTTAAGGCTGAAATAACAACATTACACTTCATCTGGGGTACTAGATCATCTTTTCTAACCCAAATTGCTCTGGTTTTCTGTTTGCGCTTATTTGCTCTCATTTGATAAAATTTGCGAGCAGTAGATTTTTGTTGAAAAACATTTTGCGCATGATTTTGGGTAAATTTAAACACCTGAGCATTTGATTTAGAAAATTTTCTGGGAATCCTTCTAGTAAATGTCCTTTTAGGTTTAGTCTTTCTATTCCTATAGTTAGAGTTTTTGTCTGGTGGTCTGGGAAGAACATAATTGTTACGACTCCTCCTAGAATAGTTAAAGTTATGGTACATGGGAGTGTTGTAGATAGGCTTAATCAGTCTCCTAGCATAGCAATTATCGAAAGAGTGACCATATATATCACAATAGGAGCAATAAAGATTGCTCAGAATAGGGTTTTCCTTAGGAAAGTCTCTAATCAAAGGTTTTGAGAAATTTTCAGGCTGAATTTTATTCCTAGGTAGCACAGGTTTGAAAGCAGGTTCACTTTTCCTAATAGGGGGGCAGACATATTTTCCCTTTGATAAACTTTCATGCTTAGAGCAACTTGCATCTCCAGTGTTAGTGTTTTGATGGTCAAACTTAGTTTTCAAAGAATGAAAGTCTGGACATGTCTCAATAGGTCTTTTGCCTCCTGACACAAACTTGATCGGTTCAACATGTTTTGTTTGTGACTTCAAATTGGGGCAAAACCCTATTCCAGTTCTATCATCAGAATTGGTTTTAGATTCAGCAACAAATCCATCAAAACAGTTTGAATTATTTTCAAATTTGGTAAATTTTTTGAAAACAGTTGCTGTCTTTTCTTTTGTTTGTTCCAATTCTAATAATGTCCCTTTGTATTTTTTCTCCAGAATTTCATTAGCTTCAGTCAAAGATTTCAGTTTTTCATCAAACACTTTGATATCACTTTCATGAGACATACATTGAGTAGTATACTCTTCAGCATTTACTTTTACCATTAGGCTTAGATCCTCTAGCTTTTTGGTAAGATCTTTTACAATCTTTTCTAGTCTAGTGCTTTTCTTAAGAGTCTTAGTATATAGAGTGTGAATGTCTGGGAGATCATCATTGTCTGAGTCACTAAGTGAAGTGTGTGAAGTGACCCCTAAGGTTTCATTTCTTAAACTCACGCACCCATTGACATCAGCAGTATCGATTTCCCTTTGACTCACACACCCCGAGGAAGAAGTATTAATGTTCTCAGTAAGTAAAGCATCTAAACCAGTTAAAGTATGATTCACAGCAACAGAACTAGAATTACTAGACTCATCCTCACTATCAAGCATAGGCATATTATCATTGTATATGATTTTCGCAAAGAAGGATAAACAGGGATCAAAACCATCAGATGCCTCAGGTTCCTCATTTTCAGAGTCACTTGAGTCATCCCATGTTTTGCAGAGGTTGGCTCTAGAGTGTTTGTTTTGGGTATTTAAATTAACTCTACAGTCTTGAGCAATATGTCCCAGTTTACCACATCTATAGCATTCAATTTTCTTGAGGTCTCTGTGAGGTCTTGTGTTGTCCTTGTTCTGTTTGTCATGAGGTTTCTCATGGGGCTTGTGATTTGAAGGAGCAGAATAATTAGACTTGCCCTGTTTATTTGCAATACTGTTTCTAAATTTAACAATTTTCTTAAATTGTTTCGACATGAGGGCAATCTGATTATCTAGACTTTCTAAGTCACAGTCCTCATCAGAATCATTACTAGGAGTGTTTAACTCAGGCTTAGTCATCTTAGAAGAAAAGCTGAGGGTGGAATTGGTATTTTTCCTGTGAGTGTGGGTCAATTGTTTCTTAAACTCTAATTCCATTTCCACAGTTCTTAATTTGCTACTGAGTAATTCAGGAGTGAGATTAATATCACACATCTCCTCAATAGCATATCTTTTATTGTCAAATTTCTGTGGTAATGATCTCAGAATTTTAGAGACAATTTCTTGTCTATCATAAGTTATACCATTGGCATGAAGTTTAGTGACAATATCAGTAAGGTTCATATAGAAATCATCGAAAGACTCAGATTCAGACATGATTAAGGTATTGTACTGTTGGATTAACATCTGAGTCTTAGCAGCTTTTACCCTAGAGTCTCCTTCATGTGCAGTAATCAGTGTATCCCATGCTTCCTTGGAAGTGGTACAAGATGAGATTCTCTTGAACTCATGTTCGTTAATAGACATAAATATAGCGTTCTTTCCTTTGTTATTATTTCGAGAAACCTGTTTCTCTTCTTGAGTAAACTCACTCAATATTTTCTTAATCCTTTCATTGCTTCCATCAGTGGCTGGTTTAGTTGGATAAGAGTATCCGTTTTCAATGATATCCCAGACATCATCTCCCAGAGTTCCTTGAATAAAAGCAATCATTCTTACTTTCCAGTAAGAGAAATTGGTTCCATCAAAGACTGGAGGTCTGGTCAAGTTACCATATCTTTCGTTTTTCTCGTCCATAATGATTTTGAGAAAACAGTTTCAGAAACTCAGGATCTTTTTTTGAAAAAGTTCACCAAATGCTCTGATACCAATTGAAAATAACGTTGCCAAAGCCGTTTATGAAAATAAACTATTTAAGCAACTCCGAAAGTTTGTTGAAGAAACTCTTTACTTAAAATCAAAACTATTTTGAACACAAGATGTGTTAACAAAATTATGTACGAGATATGGACAAGATTTGATAACAAGTTTTAGTAAACAGTTTAAAATGTTTTAAACTCAGCACACTATTAGAAAGGGATGAGAAGATGTAGAAATATTGATACTCAGATTTTTAACGTGGTAAAACCTCACCAACTGAGGAAACATCCACGACTCCCTCTACGGAGTAAAAGAAAAAAAAAATCCACTAAAACAAATATTTGAGTTACAATCTATTTAACTAACATGCACACAAACAAATCTATACAAGTTTAGGAATATACCCTCTGGCGTCCTCAAACTTCTCTGCAGATCTTGTTTGTTGATGTAGTCCTCTCAGGTTGTGCACTCCTCCTTTGTTTCAGCACTTTACGTCGACTTTAGTTCACCAGATCTTACAGCCAACACTTTAAGTGTTTGTAGTGTGAAGATGTGTGATGAAAAGGTGTTCTAAACCACATGCATGAACACACACACCCTTAATAGTTACAAACAGTCCTAGTAAATTACAGTTTACTATATGCTGTGAACTTTCTTTTTCTTTCTTTCTCACAAAACATAAAACCTTTTTGACCTTTCAATAAATCCCAGAATCCACGGATATCTTTATTCAAAATCGGTAAAGATCTTAATCAATCTCAGTTTTGAAAAGATTTTCGAGATTGAAAACCTCCAAGTGCGATTCTAATACTAGGTCAAGGTTTAGTTTTGCAAGCAGTAAGAAATAGAAAGCATGTATTGTTGATTTGAAGTATGAAAACGTTTTTATCAAAAGAAATCAACAATATACTTCTCTGGATGAGAAATAATGTGTATCTACGTGTTTTGTAACTTCAAACACTTCAGATCTGAGATTTCTATTGAAACAGAAACCAGATCTGAAATAAAAAGTTTAAGTTGAACAGTAAGATTCGATGAACACAAGGAACAGCAAAACAAACACAACTCAAACACTCAAACCCTCAAGAACACTGGAAAGGTGTTTTTGGTTTAGGTGTTTGATTTTGGCTGGAGAAGAGGTAACGAAGTTAGGGTTTCTAGGGTTTCAATCTAGGGTTTCAAACTCTCTCTCTTCTCTCTTTTTTTTTTTTCTCTCACTTCTCTCTCTTCTCTCTCTACTCTCTCTTCTCTCAGAGGAAAACAAAATGGCCAAAAATCTTCGAAGTCTGAGAAGATGAGGGTTTATATAGGGGGCAGAGAAGGTTCCAGACGTTCGAGTGAAAACAACGGTTGTGATCAAGTCAATTCTTCTTGACTTTGATCCAAGGGTTAACAGCAAGCGGTGGTTAAACAAGCTGTGATAGGTGGAGATGTTTACACAGGGATTACCAAAGATCGCATGCAGACCCTAGATAAGAATTGATCCAAGGGCTCAGGTGTGACGCGAAGTTTGTGTCTACAAAGAAACACAAATGTAGGCAATCAGAAGGCTGCACGTGTTGGCCAGCAATTGGAAACAAACGCGCGTCCCAAACTTAATTACATGCACACCCTCTAGTCTCTAGCGCTTTCGGTTTCTACCCAGGTAAACAATCATCCCAAAAACAGCACAAAATAAAATTGCAGTTTGACCCCAAAACTTTTAAAACCAAATTTTATTTATAAAAATTAAATTTGAAAAATGTTTAAAAAAATCCCAAAAATTATTAAAAACCAAATTAAGGGATTTAAACTCACTCAACACAAGAACACATATAAAAGTGCAATATGCAATGTAGTGTGGGTGTTCTAAGTGTGTGAGTGATGGCTATAAGTTCAGGATCATTACAACTATTAAATATGAAGTCCAATCCAACTTCTGAAGCTCTTTGGTTTCTAGGATTGACATAATTTTGTCACTATTTCCAAACTAGATGAGCTCTTATACAGTATAGACTCAAGTGAGTCAAAGGTATAAGGGCTTCAGACGGATCCTCCAAGCTAACCCGTCGACGAACATCAAAATCTTCTTGCCCTCAGTGGGTGCCTCATCCGGCACAATAGTGAGAAGTCTCGTGAACTCCTCCTCATACTCTGCTACAGTAAGATTATCTTGCTTCAGATTTAGTAGTTTTCGCCTCATCTCCGTCTGCACTGCAGGTGGAAAATACTTGCGGTCAAACCGCTCCCAGAACATCTGAATAGGGATCATGTCCCTCTCTTCCAAAGTAGTAGTGGACTCCCACCACTATAATGCGGCTCCCACCAGCTTGAAAGAAGCCAATAACTGCTTTTGTACTTCGGTGCACTCATACATGCGAAGATGCCGCTGGATGTCTTTCTTCCATTGGCTAACCGTGATAATGTCGGAGCTACCAGAGAACTCAGGGGGATGTGCTTTCTGAAAAGCATCCCGAACCCTCTCCCATGCAAATGGAAGCTGTGCTGGTACTGGCGCCACTGCCTGGACCTGGGGTGGAGCCTGCTGAATTACCGCTATTGCGGCATTCACCGCCTGAGCAACTATGGCGGCCACTTCATTAGCATTCATTGTGCCTGGAGCCGGAGCTGCTGGTTGCTCGGCCTGGGCACGCCTATCTTTCGGAGCACGTCTCGGAGGCATCTGAAATGTGAACAAAATTTATCAGTCTACAGTTATCATCGAATTTCAATTAACTGAAGACTTAAACGTAAAAACAGGAATACAACAAATCCTAAAAATAGGGCTCTATAGCAAAAACGTTAAGCTAAAAGCGAAATAAGCCGTACAGATCTTATGGACACTAGAACCTGATGCTCTGATACCACCTGTGACACCCCGCCTAATTAAATACCGGGCGATCACTCCTTTATTAAATTAAATCAAGGTGAACAGTTTGGTTCATTCTTAGCATCACTGTCGTAAAAAGAAACTTTCCAATTAAACACCCTAAATAATTAAGCTAAGTGTCAAAACCAATTTTTAACATTAACTTCCAAATTTTATTTAAAGAAAATATTTTTTTTTTATTATTAACAAAGCTCAATGAATAAGATTCACACCACAATAAACTGGAACGAAAGAATCCAATATATAAAACATTCATCAACGAATGTCAACATGCGAGAAAATAAAGTAATACATCCGTCCTGAATAAAATCCCAAAATAACAAACTAGGAAATAACTGAAATAACAAGGTCCCAACATAAAGAAATAATGGAAAGGGCTACACATGCCCATCTGAATGAAAATGCTAGGAGTGGATCTGAATGAACGAAGTCGTCTAATCAAAAGACCTGCAACTCCCACCTAAGCTGCAGCGCGTTCCTTCCAAAAGATCCTAAGCAAGACGCCCCTGTGGCTGGGCACCTGAAATACATACATATATATATATCCAAGGGGGAGAGGGAGAGATAAAACGGGTCAGAGCCCGAAAGTGTGTATGATTTAAAATTAGTTTAGCAAGTATTTAAATTGATACAGGCCAATGCAATAACATATTAGTTCGACACTCTCTTGAGAAATTCTCACCTCTCTTCTAGTGTGCACGCCTATCGTACTAACCTTCCCCAAATGGTTTAACTTAACATATTATCATACTAACCTTCCCAATAATTTAGTTTATCTTAACTTACTCATAAGTTTTAAAAACCGAACAATGTCAACGTGTGAAAAGGGTACTTTCAAAGTGTAGCACAACTCTCGTTTTAGCTTCATTAATTTATAAAGTTTCCCAGTGTCATATTATACTCTCATAAAACAAGTATTTCCAATCTGATTCATCAAACATGACTTACTTACCAAATCACAGTAGGTAGTTCCAAGTCTCAGAACTTCATATATATTAAATACTCGTGTAATATATATATTCTAATGGCATCCCACATAAAAATTATGGTGCGGGCATACTCTGCTATCCAATCCCCGTATCAATCGTACTAAGGGAAATACAAGTTCGGAATCACTCTCGAACTGTATCAATACAAACACAAACAATATTGAGGCGAAGTATAGTTTCCAAGTCCAAGAGGTCAGCACATACCCTCGCGTCTCTTAGGACCGTGACTACCGATTTGATAGCCTGTACCTAGGATTCCTATCTTCTAGGGTACGAATCAATATCCCCCGTAAGGCAACACAGGATAAGACCGTCCCAGCGCGGTAACCTCAGGGATAACAAGTAGCGCGGGTAAGTTTTTCACATGTATATAGTATATGCACACACAATCATATAAATATACTAATTTCATCATATTAATATAGGTCACTCTCGTTACCCATAATTACAACATTTATCCTTAATTTCACATTATTAGTATTACGCATAAGGTTTCGTCTCTAACCTTAACTCGAAGGGTTTTCTCACTAGTTATGGAACACTCATGGGTTCTATCCATCCAAGTAACAAATTCAGTAGGTAGACATCTATTCACTATCGTAGGTATTCGTCATAATCCCTCACTTGAAATACGTAGTTCGTCATTCCTTAATTAATTATCCCTAAAACACAATAATCATTTCATAATAAAGTTCTCAACACTTAATCATATGTCCTACTGGTCTCTCCTATATCCCAAAACATTTTTTCTAATATGCCCAAGGATTATTCCATGATAAATTAATTCAACTAATTAAACATGGGGAAATAAGAGGCTGCCAGGAAGGGTCGATCGATCGACGGCTGGGGCTCGATCGATCGAACCTTCGATCGATCGACGCTCTAGGGTCGATCGATCGATCAAGCAGGTCTGCGAAAATTCTGCAGAATTGCAGTTGCGGGTTTCACCAAAATTCTTCATTCAAATTCATATTTTCCAACCCTAATCGTCCCAAAACTTATACCACAAACATAATAGCATATTACCAGATGTTTCTAACGTTAAGCATGCATATAACCATCATTAAACATGATTAAACAACCTAAAATCTCATCTAATCATCAAGAACCCTAAGTTTTCTTAACTTCTATTCTAATCAGTTTTTCTCCAGAATTTCCTTCTACATAATCATCAAAATTCGTGGGTTAATCATCTACATCATATAAGACTTCCAGAATATGGTTTTAATCTTTTCTACATGCAAATTCCTATCAAAAAGTGGGGTTTTCTTCCATAGATTATACTCCTAATCATTCCTAACTAATATGAATATTGCACCAACGAAAATACGCAAGTTAAACAATTGCCTGGGATTTTAGAGGTCTGGTTTCCTGCTGGTATTGGTGTGGTTGCGTTCTCCTCCTCGCGATTTACGCGTTGGTGGTGACGGCGGTGCAAACGGTGGTGTTTTGGCCTTGAATCTCCTTGAAAGGTCTCTCCTCTCTTCTCTAATGGCCGTTCTAGGATTTTTTAGGTTCTAACCCTAAAAGTCTAACTTAACCAGCTGATAAAGGCTGCTAAAATTCGTGGGTTTACTTACCCTATTTTGTAAAATGACCAAAATGCCCTCCCGGGTCACTAATTAGGCCTAAAAACACCCCGAGACTCAAACTAAACCCCCGGGTACACTTTTCTGACTATCTCGACCCTTCCGGACGCGTTGGCGCACTCAAAATGACCATACGATCAACTTATAAAATATTCACTTATATATATATATATATATATATATATATATAATTAATCCCGACGCGACACGGGCGCGTCCCGACTAAAATTCCCAAAACTGCCATTTCATTCACTCGTGACATTTACTATAATCAATATCATATATTACTATGCTCATAAGTAATATTCAAAAATTTCATATAATTACTAACTCATGTCATGTCAATAATTATAACATAATTAATTTCCGAATTTTTATTAAATAAATCATCACATTAAATTTAATAAATCCCCAAATTAAATATAGCATAAAAATACGGGGTATTACATACTTCCCCCCTAATAACGAAATTTCGTCCCGAAATTCGGAAAATAAGGCATACCTGGTAAAAACAACTCTGGATATCTCTCGTGCATATCTGCTTCACGCTCCCAAGTGGATTCCTCCACATTATGGTGCTCCCACTGGACTCGCACAAGTGGAACTACCTTCGACCTCAATCTCCTCTCACTATAGTCTAGGATAGACACCGGTCTCTCCTCGTAAGAGCTATCAGGCTGTAAATCGATCTCGTCTATCGCGATGTGAGTATGGGCCATATCATCCCGAAGATATCGTCTCAGCGACGAGATGTGGAATACATCGTGGATGCGATGTAAATGTTCTGGCAATCCCAACCTGTATGCTACTGGTCCAATTCTCTCGATGATGGGAAATGGTCCTACGTACCTCGGAGCCAACTTCCCCTTCTTCCCGAACCTCATCACTCCTTTCATAGGAGATACACGTAACAACACTTGATCTCCCACATTAAACTCCCGGAAGAACCGTTTCGCATCGGCGTAGCTCTTCTGCCTGTCTTGGGCTACCCGAATACGACTCTTGATTATCTCAATCCTCGCGGAGGTCTCCTGAATCACTTCTGGCCCTAATAACTTGTTGTCCCCCACCTCGAGCCAACAAGTTGGAGAACGACAAGGCCTGCCGTACAAAGCCTCAAATGGAGCCATGCCAATCGTAAACTGATAGGAGTTATTATAAGCAAACTCTACCAGTGGAAGGTGTGGCTCCCAACCTCCTCCGAAATCGAGAACACACATTCGTAGCATATCTTCCAACATCTGATTAGTACGCTCTGTCTGTCCATCTGTCTGTGGGTGGTAGGCTGAACTCACTCTCAACTCGGTGCCCATAGCCTCCTGAAAGCTTTCCCAGAAATGTGACACAAAAATCTTGTCTCTATCTGACACAATATTCAGGGGCACCCCATGTAATCTGACAATCTCAGCGATGAACAACTGGGCATACTGACCCGTGGTATAATCTGTCCTCACTGGCAGAAAATGAGCCACCTTGGTCAAACGGTCTACAATCACCCAGATAGAATCGTGGCCCCGCTGTGATGTAGGCAACCCGGTAATAAAATCCATGGAAATACTTTCCCACTTCCACGCGGGTACTTCCAACGGCTGAAGTAATCCTGACGGTTTGTGGTGGTCCACCTTCACTAGCTGGCAAGTAGAACACTTGGACACAAATTCAGCGATGTCCTTCTTCATCCCACTCCACCAGTACTGTCGTCTCATGTCCTGGTACATCTTATCGCCTCCCGGATGTACTGCAAATCGGGACCCATGAGAATGAGTCATCACTTCATGACGTAGCTCCGCTCCTTCTAGAACCACTAATCTCCCATTAAACCGCAACCCTCCATCCGAACTAACAGAATAGGACTCAGCACCCTCGGCTAGAAGTCGTACAATCTGCTCCTGACAAAACGGGTCTGTGGTCTGTGCCTGTATCACCCTCGTAACAATCTCGGGTGTGACTGACATCACGGATATGAAAGAACGTGCTATTGCGTCCTGGTGACCCAACTCCTTCCACTTTGCTTTCCAGATGTCCGCTACATCGTCAACCGGTCTACGAATCAACGCATCAGCAACTACGTTGGCTTTCCCCGGATGATACTGTATATCGAACTGGTAATCTTTCACAAACTCTAACCATCTGCGCTGACGCATATTCAGCTCTCGCTGAGTGAACAGGTACTGCAGTGACTTATGGTCTGTGAACAAACGAAATTTCTCGCCCAATAAATAGTGTCTCCAAATTCTCAATGCAAAGACGACCGCAGCTAACTCCAGGTCGTGGGTGGGGTAATTCTTCTCATGCGGCTTAAGCTTGCGGGAAGCAAAAGCTATAGCCTTCTCCTCCTGCTGAAGTACTCCCCCAAGTCCTCGTAAGGATGCATATGTGTAAACCAGGTACTCTACACCCGGCTTCGGTAAAGCAAGGACTGGTGCCGAAGTAAGCTTATCCTTCAGCTCGTCGAAAGCTAACTGACAAGCGTCATCCCAGACATATGGTACCCCCTTGCTAGTCAGATTCGTCAATGGACCCGCTATTTTGGAGAATCCCCGAATGAACCTCCTGTAGTAACCAGCTAACCCCAAGAAACTACGCACTTCCGTCGGTGTCATGGGCTGTCCCCATTCCCTCACCGCTGACACTTTGCTCGGGTCAACTGCAATCCCCTGCTCAGAAACAACATGCCCCAAGAACTGTACCTCTCGTAACCAGAATCCGCACTTCTCGTACTTAGCATACAGCTGATGCTCTCGTAGGGTCTGAAGAACCTGCCTCAAGTGTTCGACATGCTCCTCCTCGGAGTGTGAATATATCAAAATGTCATCTATGAAAATGATGACAAACTGATCCAAGAAATCTCTGAATACTCGGTTCATCAAGTCCATGAAAACGGCTGGAGCATTTGTGAGTCCGAACGGCATCACCCGGAACTCATAAGACCTATATCTCGTCAAAAAAGCAGTCTTCGAAACATCCTGCTCCCTAATACGTAGCTGATGGTACCCCGACCTCAGATCTATCTTCGAAAAGAAGGTTGTTCCCCTCAGCTGGTCGAACAGATCATCGATTCGAGGCAACGGATATTTATTCCGTATCGTGGCCTTGTTCAACTCCCGGTAGTCCACGCACAATCTCAGTGAACCATCTCTCTTCTTTACAAATAAGACTGGAGCGCCCCAAGGTGAGGTACTCCTATGAATGAAGCCCTGACCTAATAGGTGCTCAATCTGATCTCGTAGCTCTCGTATCTCTGCCGGAGCCATACGGTACGGTGCACGTGCTATAGGTCTTGTATCCGGCAATAAATCTATAATGAAGTCTATCTCACGACTGGGCGGTAGGCCTGGTATATCCTGAAACACATCGGAATACTCCCTAACAACTGGGATCGAATCCAAAGGAATCACAACCTCCTTAGAGGTATCCTCCTCAATGTAATATAAATGAGCGGTCGAACCTCCCTCTGGGCGAGGCATCGCTACTACAAACATCTCTTGCCCCGGAATGGCAAAAACAATGCTCCCACCGAAGCAATCAATCATGGCTCTATAAGATGCGAGCCAATCCATACCAATGATCACATCATGCTCGTGCATGTCTAAGACTAGCATGTCAGCAGGCAATACCAAGCTACCAATCTCTACCCCTACTCCCCGGCATATAAAGAATATAAGTGACCCACTCCCCAGTGGTGAGTCGACACACGTCACGGTGCTCTCTGCTGTGGCTAATAATCCTAAGGACTTCGCAAAATGCGTAGCTATAAAACAATGCGTTGCCCCCGTATCAAACAAAACTTTACCCATAGTACCATGGATAGGAAACATACCCTCAATCGCGGGTGGTACCTGTGGAGCTGCTGCCTGGTGGACGTTATAGACACGTCCATACTGCAATTGCCCCTGCTGCACTGGAGCTGCTGGAATGGCTGGTAGGGCTGGCACCTGAGCTGGAGCTTGAAGGGCAGGTGGAAAAAGTGGTCTCTGCGGCTCATTACGGGCTCCCTGCTGCTGTGGGGCCCTATCGCCCTCTGGGCAATCCTGACGCTTATGGCCATGCTTGCCGCACACAAAACACCGGCCTCTGAAATTTCCTCCCCTCTGTCCCTGCTGACCACGGCCCTGCTGGCCGTTACCTCCACGCCATTGGCCCTGTTGGCCCTGATGTGCACGCTGTTGGCCTTGCTGGCCCTGCTGCTATCCCTGCGGTCGATGTTGGCCGTGCTGATTAGGCTGACCCTGATGGCCCTGCCTGAATCCTCCGAATCCCTGCCTAGAATCACCTGAACGGAATCGCTTAGCAGGGTCCCCCTGATGGGAACTCTGCTCGTGCTAACGAGTCTGTCTATGAGTTGGTGCCCCACCGGCACTATTACCCCCGGTCCTGCCCTGCTGGCTGGACTCTCCTGCTCTCTTGCTTCCCTGAAGGTGGAAGCGGTGATCCTGGCAATGTAGTAACGCTGCATTGAGTACATCAGTGAAAGTACTCAGGGATAGATTTCCAATAAGGTGCTGACGGATCCTCCAAGCTAACCCGTCGACGAACATCAAAATCTTCTTGCCCTTAGTGGGTGCCTCATCCGGCATAATAGTGAGAAGTCTCGTGAACTCCTCCTCATACTCTGCTACAGTAAGATTATCTTGCTTCAGATTTAGTAGTTTCCGCCTCATCTCCGTCTGCACTGCAGGTGGAAAATACTTGCGGTCAAACCGCTCCCAGAACATCTGAATAGGGATCGTGTCCCTCTCTTCCAAAGTAGTAGTGGACTCCCACCACTGTAATGCGGCTCCCACCAGCTTGAAAGAAGCCAATAACTGCTTTTGTACTTCGGTGCACTCATACATGCGAAGATGCCGCTGGATGTCTTTCTTCCATTGGCTAACCGTGATAATGTCGGAGCTACCAGAGAACTCAGGGGGATGTGCTTTCTGAAAAGCATCCCGAACCCTCTCCCATGCAGATGGAAGCTGTGCTGGTACTGGCGCCACTGCCTGGACCTGGGGTGGAGCCTGCTGAATTACCGCTATCGCGGCATTCACCGGCTGAGCAACTATGGCGGCCACTTCATTAGCATTCATTGTGCCTGGAGCCGGAGCTGCTGGTTGCTCGGCCTGGGCACGCCTATCTTTCGGAGCACGTCTCGGAGGCATCTGAAATGTGAACAAAATTTATCAGTCTACAGTTATCATCGAATTTCAATTAACTGAAGACTTAAACGTAAAAACAGGAATACAACAAATCCTAAAAATAGGGCTCTATATCAAAAACGTTAAGCTAAAAGCGAAATAAGCCGTACAGATCCTATGGACACTAGAACCTGATGCTCTGATACCACCTGTGACACCCCGCCTAATTAAATACCGGGCGATCACTCCTTTATTAAATTAAATCAAGGTGAACAGTTTGGTTCATTCTTAGCATCACTGTCGTAAAAAGAAACTTTCCAATTAAACACCCTAAATAATTAAGCTAAGTGTCAAAACCAATTTTTAACATTAACTTCCAAATTTTATTTAAAGGAAAGATTTTTTTTTTATTATTAACAAAGCTCAATGAATAAGATTCACACCACAATAAACTGGAACGAAAGAATCCAATATATAAAACATTCATCAACGAATGTCAACATGCGAGAAAATAAAGTAATACATCCGTCCTGAACAAAATCCCAAAATAACAAACTAGGAAATAACTGAAATAACAAGGTCCCAACATAAAGAAATAATGGAAAGGGCTACACATGCCCATCTGAATGAAAATTGTAGGAGTGGATCTGAATGAACGAAGTCGTCTAATCAAAAGACCTGCAACTCCCACCTAAGCTGCAGCGCGTTCCTTCCAAAAGATCCTAAGCAAGACGCCCCTGTGGCTGGGCACCTGAAATACATACATATATATATATCCAAGGGGGAGAGGGAGAGATAAAACGGGTCAGAGCCCGAAAGTGTGTATGATTTAAAATTAGTTTAGCAAGTATTTAAATTGATACAGGCCAATGCAATAACATATTAGTTCGACACTCTCTTGAGAAATTCTCACCTCTCTTCTAGTGTGCACGCCTATCGTACTAACCTTCCCCAAATGGTTTAACTTAACATATTATCATACTAACCTTCCCAATAATTTAGTTTATCTTAACTTACTCATAAGTTTTAAAAACCGAACAATGTCAACGTGTGAAAAGGGTACTTTCAAAGTGTAGCACAACTCTCGTTTTAGCTTCATTAATTTATAAAGTTTCCCAGTGTCATATTATACTCTCATAAAACAAGTATTTCCAATCTGATTCATCAAACATGACTTACTTACCAAATCACAGTAGGTAGTTCCAAGTCTCAGAACTTCATATATATTAAATACTCGTGTAATATATATATTCTAATGGCACCCCACATAAAAATTATGGTGCGGTCATACTCTGCTATCCAATCCCCGTATCAATCGTACTAAGGGAAATACAAGTTCGGAATCACTCTCGAACTGTATCAATACAAACACAAACAATATTGAGGCGAAGTATAGTTTCCAAGTCCAAGAGGTCAGCACATACCCTCGCGTCTCTTAGGACCGTGACTACCGATTTGATAGCCTGTACCTAGGATTCCTATCTTCTAGGGTACGAATCAATATCCCCCGTAAGGCAACACAGGATAAGATCGTCCCAGCGCGGTAACCTCAGGGATAGCAAGTAGCGCGGGTAAGTTTTTCACATGTATATAATATATGCACACACAATCATATAAATATACTAATTTCATCATATTAATATAGGTCACTCTCGTTACCCATAATTACAACATTTATCCTTAATTTCACATTATTAGTATTACGCATAAGGTTTCGTCTCTAACCTTAACTCGAAGGGTTTTCTCACTAGTTATGGAACACTCATGGGTTCTATCCATCCAAGTAACAAATTCAGTAGGTAGACATCTATTCACTATCGTAGGTATTCGTCATAATCCCTCACTTGAAATACGTAGTTCGTCATTCCTTAATTAATTATCCCTAAAACACAATAATCATTTCATAATAAAGTTCTCAACACTTAATCATATGTCCTACTGGTCTCTCCTATATCCCAAAACATTTTATTTAATATGCCCAAGGATTATTCCATGATAAATTAATTCAACTAATTAAACATGGGGAAATAAGAGGCTGCCAGGAAGGGTCGATCGATCGACGGGTGGGGCTCGATCGATCGAACCTTCGATCGATCGATGCTCTAGGGTCGATCGATCGATCAAGCAGGTCTGCGAAAATTCTGCAGAATTGCAGTTGCGGGTTTCACCAAAATTCTTCATTCAAATTCATATTTTCCAACCCTAATCGTCCCAAAACTTATACCACAAACATAATAGCATATTACCAGATGTTTCTAACGTTAAGCATGCGTATAACCATCATTAAACATGATTAAACAACCTAAAATCTCATCTAATCATCAAGAACCCTAAGTTTTCTTAACTTCTATTCTAATCAGTTTTTCTCCAGAATTTCATTCTACATAATCATCAAAATTCGTGGGTTAATCATCTACATCATATAAGACTTCCAGAATATGGTTTTAATCTTTTCTACATGCAAATTCCTATCAAAAAGTGGGGTTTTCTTCCATAGATTATACTCCTAATCATTCCTAACTAATATGAATATTGGACCAACGAAAATACGCAAGTTAAATACTTGCCTGGGATTTCAAAGGTCTGGTTTCCTGCTGGTATTGGTGTGGTTGCGTTCTCCTCCTCGCGATTTACGCGTTGGTGGTGACGGCGGTGCAAACGGTGGTGTTTTGGCCTTGAATCTCCTTGAAAGGTCTCTCCTCTCTTCTCTAATGGCCATTCTAGGATTTTGTAGGTTTTAACCCTAAAAGGCTAACTTAACCAGCTGATAAAGGCTGCTAAAATTCGTGGGTTTACTTACCCTATTTTGTAAAATGACCAAAATGCCCTCCCGGGTCACTAATTAGGCCTAAAAACATCCCGAGACTCAAACTAAACCCCCGGGTACACTTTTCTGACTATCTCGACCCTTCCGGACGCGTTGGCGCACTCAAAACGACCATACGAGCAACTTATAAAATATTCACTTTTATATATATATAATTAATCCCGACGCGACACTGGCGCGTCCCGACTAAAATTCCCAAAACTGCCATTTCATTCACTCGTGACATTTACTATAATCAATATCATATATTACTATGCTCATAAGTAATATTCAAAAATTTCATATAATTACTAACTCACGCCACGTCAATAATTATAACATAATTAATTTCCGGATTTTTATTAAATAAATCATCACATTAAATTTAATAAATCCCCAAATTAAATATAGCATAAAAATACGGGGTATTACAGGGTGCTAGACAACCCCTTTAAGGCCACCTTAGGAGTTGGGGGTTGTCATCTTCATTGATTCTTTCATGCCTTCCAATGATTTGGATTTACTTGAGGTGGGACAATCTACTCTTTATATTTGGGACTCTTTGTGTATATTGTAGTCTTGTGATTGTTAAATATTAAGAGTAGGACTATCATGAAATAATAATGTGTTTGCTAATAAATCTATAAATATTTTTATGGGAAATAAAAATGTAAGAAAATATTGTTGTACATATTTTCAAGTAAATCTGAAAATAAACATTTTTACGGGAAATAAAAATATAAGAAAATATTGTTGTGCATATTTTGTAGTACATTTGAAAATAAACTTTTTTACGAGAATAAAATGTATGAAAATATTGTTGTGTATATTTTCTAGTAAAGGAAATAATGAACATTTTTATGAAATAAAATGTAAGAAATATCATTTTTTGCATATTTAGTGAAAGCGATTAATGGACATTAGGAAATAATGGACATTTTTATGAAATAAAAATGTGGAATAACATGAATGTTGTCAAAATATTTATGAAATAAATATTTTTAACTTTCTTGCAAAATAGAGACTTTATGACTACATGGACATTGATGAGTTTAAAGAAATTGATTAAATGTCTTTTTTATTTGAAATGCATGTTTAATCAATTTGGTCATAAAACATGAATGATTTTAATACAAGTCACGTGTGTGTGGAAAAGAGGCTTCAAAAAGAAAAGAAATAATTTTCCAAGTGTTAATAGAAAAATGAACGGTTAAGTCCGGGTTTTGGCTTCGGTCGGATAAAAGTAAAGATGCAGAATAATGTGGACATTTTGTCAAAAATATTAAAACACATGAAAAGAACTCGGATGACACCGGGATAAAGAAAGAAGGGCCAGGAGCCCTTGGGTGAAAATCCCTAAACCACTGGTCAGAGCATACGGTGCAAGTAGCTGACGATGTGGAGCCCGTTAAAGTATGTTGATAATTGGGAGATTTCGAGAAAAGATAAATGAAATATGGAATATGTCAAGAAATGGCTGTGTGGTAATGTGTTAATACAACCTAACTTGAATGAATGAATAAATATTTTGGTAAAGGGTAAATGGATAAGTAAATGCGTAAATCTATTAATGACCATAAGAGAAGATAAAATGGGATAAATTAAGTGGATAAATGGGTGATTACACAACCGAGTTGTTAAGACCATGATTTTATGAGTAAGTATTGAAAAGTTTTTTAAGTGACACATAAGTATTTTCTAACACGGTGAATGCGTGAGTTGAAATGGAAATTTTCAATGAAAATATTAAAGTTTATATAAATGAGTTAAAGGGAGTAATTCCGATAGAGGAAAGTATTTGGGTAAGTCAAGTAGAATGGTTTCAAGTGTTGAACCGTGTGGGTTAAATAACGTGAAAGATGCTGAGTTTGAATAAAGGAAGCATTTTAAGATTAAAGTAAATTAATCTGGGCAAGTACGGTTTTCGAAGTAAAACGGTTAATGCATTGGATATGTATTTTCAAATGTTTGCATGCATGTGTTGTAGCATGTGAGTATTCCTTCCTGCCGTTCGTTTCTGTACTGCTTGTATATTCCCACTGGGCATAAGCTCACACCCTCTCTTTGTTACGACAGGTTGGGTGCAATTTCGTATTTTGAGGGAGTTGTACAGGTAAGTGTACTTTATTTATTTTACATTAGTAAGCTTTGTTTACTTGAAATTTTGGGTGCTCCCCTTGGGTCCCACAAGTAGTTTATCTTGAAATTAAAATCGCATGCTAACAAGTGGAATGTCAACTAAATTAAAACCGGACTAGTAATATTATTTAGGTTGTTTCATTGCACTTCACACATAACGACTCGATTCGAATCGGGTTGACTCACGGATAACTCATAAATCCGGGTTGGGGCGTTACAAATGGTATCAAAGCTTTAGGTTCAAGGTTCCTTTCGGGTGTGACTTGGTGAGGTCGGTATTGGATCTTTCGACGTTGGTGTGGTTTGGGTTAGTCATGCTAGTTGATGACGGTTTAGTTCGTGTCCTCGACGGTACGGTCAAAGATGTTAGCAGGACTAGTGAATTAGTGCCAAGTGGCATACAATTAAAGTTGAATATTATAAATCGCTTTCGTAAATTTTGATTTAGTGTGCTAATATTTATGAGTATCCATATAAGCCAAAAAGTGGTGACACCGTGGTTTGTAGTGTGAGGTGTTTGTGTTACAGCCTTTATAGGCGTAGAGCCTCTAGAGATGTAATAAAATGAAATATTACCCATTGGGCAAGTGACACTGAATTATGAATAATCAACGGTAGAGACTGATTGATAGAATGTTATAATTATGTGAAACGGAATCGTGATTGTAAATTATAAGTATCATTGGGTGTAACACATATGAGGGGTCAATAACGATGTGATAATTAGGCAATTTTGATCCTGGGGGTAATACCGTGATTGATGGTAAATTCGATGAGCATATAAATTGAATGGGTCAACATTATAGGATAAGTCAGCCTTAGTGGAAAGAATGCTATCCTGATGGGTGAGTGCCTTAGTTATCGCTGGGCGATGAATGTATATTATAAGCCGTGATTAGAGTTACTGGCCATTTATGGCAAAGGGTCACATAAGTGACAATGATGAGTTATAGTGGCAAGTGATCGAACTTTAGGCAGCTCTTCTGAGTGGTGATTTAATTAGTAATGCAACATTTGATGAATAGGATCTTTGGTGACACTAGTGGCGTATGCCTGGGAATATGCGAGTTGTATATAGTGTCTTGCATCCTAAGAAAAGGTCCTGGTAGCAATGGTAACATCGTGTAGTGTTCACCACGACTTAGCCGGAAAGGTTGGGAATTACCCTTTTGGAATTAAGTGATTGAACAATGCGTTTATAAGTGTTAGATACGTGGTGAGAACGTACTAGGTCCCTTGGTTGTAGGCTTGGATTTAATATATCATGTTATGTGTACCTTTACTATAATGTGGGTTTAGATAACCTTGATGAATGAGGTAACCTAGGAGTGAGCCTAGACAACCGTGGTGACTTAGTATTAAATATGTGAGAGGTAATGTTTTAGAATGTGACCCCTTACGGCATCTTTAGGGTGGGTCTCCTCTTGGGCAATACCCTACGTCCTGTGTCCTACCAGAACCTAGTTGATATGAATTTAGAGTTTGGTGGTTGTAGTTTGGTATTGAGAGATATGATCCCTTGTGACGTTCGCAAGCAAGGGCATTAATGTTCTTAGATAATGATAGACGTTCGTATCCTATCAACACACACACACACACACACACATAGATATATAGTGCATGGTGTAGGTGAGCCTTCCTCATATATATATATATATGAGGAAGGCTCACCTACACCATGCACTATATATCACACCGTACATCACACCTAATTCTAGGCCCTAGATTTTTTTTTTCAAATTTTATATTTTCCCTTAAAATTAACCTTCCAATAAACCCATATGCAAAAAATTAGGTCAAAATACAATTTGTATCTATTTTTAAAAATTCCACAAAAAATGTTGACGCAGATCCTTATAAATAAGGTATTTTTGGGATTTTTTTTGTGGATTTTTTAAAAATAGCTACAAAATATATTTTGACCTAATTTTGTACACATGGGTTGATTGGAAGGTTAATTTCAAGAGAAAAATAGAAAATTTGAAAAAAAAAGTTTTTTAGGGCAAAGAATTAGGTGTGATGCACGGGTGATGTATAGAGCATGATGTACTATAGCGTGGCTCATATATATAGATTTGTGTTAATTAGTAGGTTAGCACCTAGTATGAGGTTTACATAGTAAGGCATTTCAGATATAGCGGTGGAACAATCATAGGGGTTCAAATGATGTGGTATAGTGAGGTTGACTTAGGGTTAGTAACATGGTTAGACATGTAAATCGTATTGAAAATTTCCTTGGAGATGTATACTAAGGTTTATCTAGTAAGTTGTTAATGCGAGTGGAACACATCATGTAGTAATAGTGATAATTGAGGTTGGGTACCGTGTATTATATTTGGGATTCATTGTTGCATTGAGGTTTATGTAGTGGTGTGCATTTCATAGTGATAAAACTCGAGGTCGGGTGGCATAAGTCATGGCATGACTTGTGATTGCTTGTAATCGTTGTGTAAGTTTTTTTGAGGAATAATTGACTTGGATGTCGCCACTATGAGGCATTGGGAGTCATCATTTTACCTGAGTTTATTAGTGATGATGGACCATTGATGACAATAGTATGATTAGATCATGATGATTTGTGGCATTGCCTTGGGGTTTGTGCTACGCTTTTATTTATAAGCATGTGTCATGATATGACATTCGAGGAAAATTTTGAAGATAGATTGAACAATTCTAGGTGTTTCACCTGGGGAAATTAGAAAACGATGATGCATGTTGTGATTTTTAGAGATGGCACTCAGGATGAGGTGATAGGTTTAATTATATCACTTACGTGTGCTACCTGTAAGGTGCGGTATGATTCTAGTGAGTGAAATCTTTACGCCTTAGGAATGGCTGATGCATAAAAGTTTGAGATTTCATTAGATGATTATAATTTAGATACATGAAGGCTGTGCTGAGGGTTGTAGTAATGGTCTATGATTTGAATGTTTGAAACAAGTTAGCGCGGTGTTTCACTTGATGAGAGTGATCTCAAAAACCAAGATTAGTTATCGCGACTAAAATTATGCAGGACTTGGTAGGATGGGTCAGTGACTAGCGATAAGTGTTGAAGGAATGCAAGTTCATTTGGTTCGGTTGGTTGCACTTACCAGCGATAAAAATGTGGCATAAGTCCTAAGGAAGGAAGCCTATAGTTTTAACTTCCCGAAGAAATTTATTGGTATTCCGTTTGTCTGGCATGGATAGATGATTCGTGGTTAAGACTCATCAGGGTTAAGAGGCCGAGCCAGGGTACGTGGCAAGGATAAGGCACTAAGAGTTTAAGACTTCAAGTATACATTGTGGGTTCTCACTTCGTGTAAGGCGACTCATTGTCGAAATTTGATTGTGGCGGTCGCCTGATTCGTTGTATCTTATTTCATCCCAGTGATGGGGAGTTGTTAATCATTTGTAAATTGGGTACAACGCTGCATAACCTTAGTAATGATACAGGTTAGGTCGGTTGTAGCTGATGCATCACGGTATATGAGTGCGCCCTTCTTCGGAAGCACCTTGTTCTACACTAGTTATGTGTACACGTGGTCTCACGCTGTTGTATGTGGTTGCATATGTTACTTAGGAGTCTTAGGTTAACGTGTTTCGTTAGTTAATCGATATAACTAGTTACGAGCTAGTCGTGTGTCCCGAGGTCGTGACTTGAGAATATTCTCTGTATAAGGACTTGATGAAACATTAGGTGCTAGTGTTGCACTCTGTTAAGAATTATGCGGGTTGAGGATGTGATGGCTCATATCTATATGCTTGTGTTGTGATACCTATGGTGACTCTTGGTTAGCATAAGAATCTCATAAGAGATATCAGTCGGGTAGACCTTTGCGATAAGGTGACTATCTTAGCAATAATTGGTGTGTGTGATTATAGACGTGATCCAAATTTGTTTGAGGAAACGTTGGTTTTGAATCATAATCTAAGAATAGCCCATGATGACGAGTTCACTAGATATAGTGCCATATGGGGTGGATATCGATTATCTCGAGGTATCGTCTGGATGACATGTTAGGCATGTTTGAGTATTATCACTACGGCCATAGGATTCATCGTGACTGGGTCAATAATGGTAATTGATAAGAGTAAACCTTTGGGCTCGAACTTTAGAGTTGAGGATGCTCTAGGATTTAAAAACTATCCGTAGTTAACCAAATGCTATTTTATGATAAACTAAGAATTTTGAGGATGAAATTCCCTGAGTAGGGAAGTTTGTAATTCCCTGCCTTCTCATTAATTAGTTAAAACAAAAACTACGTAGTGGGGGTAGGATAACTACGAAAAGTTTATGTAAAATATGCTCAAATAGGGGGTCTCTTGGACTTTACACATATTTTAGAGGTCATACGTGGGGTTGCATGTCGTATGCATGGCATCGTATTGGAATTAATCGACACTATTGACGAAATGATGTAATTATGTGGAGATTAAAAAGTGTATTAATTTAAGAAGAATTTAGGGTACGACACTGGAATTTTATTGATGTTATATGCGCATGCCAATTTAAGTATAGTATGTTTTTTTTAGGTGTCAAGTTGTACTCGTTCGTACACATTGTGTTTTGGGACAAAATGGACGAATGAAGAGGGAGCAAGTGACACACCCATAAGAAGCAAATAAAAAATGATATTTATATAAGCCACGTTTCCATGGGCATAACAACAATGTAAGACAAATTTTACGTGAAGATATATGAGGTCAAATACGCTAACAACATTAGGTGGTTCGTAGCTTTCAAGTGGAGAGACACATATGGTCCCTTTGGTCAAAGATGGTAGGCTATTTACCACGTGTCTCCATATTAACAAACCATGATAATTACGAGGGAACCAAACAGGAAACTTAAACCTCCTAGGATATATAAGTGACGCACGCGGGTATAAACAAAGGGGTGGGATTGGTCTCGCTAATCTTTCGAAATGTGGCCTAAAATGGAAATGTGGAAACTTAATAACCATTGGAAAAAATAAAACTTGTTACGGAACCATGTTGCGAGTTTGGAAAATAAAGGGTAAATTGGTAATTTACTTAAAGCGGAACTTTTTATGGAAATAAAACTATTAAGGCATGTCTTTACACTAATGTGTGTGAAAGAGGATTAAGTCCTAAAATGTGAATGATTATAATACAAGTCACGTGTGTGTGGATAAGAGGCTTAAAGAAGAAAAGAAATAATTTTCCAAGTGTTGATAGAAAAACGAACGGTTAAGTCCGGGTTTTGGCTTCGGTCGGGTAAACGTAAAGATGCAGAATAATGTGGACATTTTCTCAAAAATGTTAAAACACAGAAAAGGAACTCGGATGACACCGGGATAAAGCAAGAAGGGCCTAGAGCCCTCGGGTGAAAAGCCCTAAACCACTGGCCAGAGCATATGGTGTACGTAGCCGATGATGTGGAGCCCGTTAAAGTATGTGGATAATTGGGAATTGGGAGATTCCGAGAAAAGATAAATGAAATATGGAATATGGAATATGTCAAGAAATGGGTTGTGTGGTAATGTGTTAATACCACTAACTTGAATGGATGAATAAATATTCCGATAAAGGGTAAATGGACAAGTAAATGCGTAAATCTATAATGTCCATAAGATATGATAAAATGGGATAAATTAAGTGGATAAATGGGTGATTACACAACCGATTTGTTAGGCCCATGATTTTATGAGTAAGTATTTAAAAGGTTTTTAAGTGACAACTAAGTATTTTCTAACACGGTAAATATGTGAGTTGAAATGGGATTTTTCAATGAAAATATTAAAGTTTATATAAATGAGTTAAAGGAAGCAATTCCGGTAAAGGAACGTATTTGGGTAAGTCAAGTATAATGGTTTCAAGTGTTGAACCGGGTGGGTCAAATAACGTGAAAGATGCTGAGTTTGAAGAAATGAAGCATTTTAAGATTAAGGTAAATTAATCTGGGCAAGTACGGTTTTCGAAGTAAAATGGTTAATGCATTGAATATGTATTTTAAAATATATATATATATGTAGATACATATATATTTTCGCATGAATGTGTTGTAGCGTGTGAGTATTCCTTCCCGCTGTTCGTTTCTGTACTGCTTTAAAATTTCCACTGGGTATAGGCTCACACCCTCTCTTTGGTACGACAGGTTGGGTGCAATTTCATATTTTGAGGGAGTTGTACAGGTAAGGGTACTTTATTTATTTTACGTTAGCAAGCTATGTTTACTTGGACTTCGGGGTGCTCCCCTTGGGTCCCACATGTAGATTATCTTGAAATTGGACTCGCATGCTAACAAGTGAAATGTTAACTAAATTAAAACTGGACTAGCAACATTATTTAGGTTGTTTCATTGTACTTCACACATAACGACTCAATTCGAATCGGGTTGACTCACGGATAACCCATAAATAAGGGTCTGGGCGTTACATATGCCAGGGTGTGAGTATAGATATTGGAAGTCTTATTTTACCAGCTAATATACTTGTGTTAGATATGTCTGAGTACGACGCCATTATAGGCATGTATTGGCTAGTCGCGTATAGGGCTATGATTAATTGATATAGTAGGAGCATTATTTTTTCTATTCTGGGACAGGAAATGTTCCTAGTTTGGATACCTCTCAAGAGGTAGTGATTTATCTCGACTCGATTTCGGTTGTTTGCGAGTTCATTGATTTGTTTCAAGAGATACCGGGATTACCACCTGTCAGGGAAATATAGTTTGTGATTGATTTAGCATCAGGCACTCGGCCGATAGCCCGTGTGCTTTATCGGATGGCTCCTACTGAGATGAGGGAGTTGCGGGATCAAATTGAGCAGTTGTTGGGATAAGGTTTCATCCATCGGAGTACCTCACCTTAGGATGCACTAGTTCTGTTTGTGAAGAAGAAGTATGGATCCTTATGACTTTGTGTGGATTATCGGTAACTGAATAAAGTCACGATACGGAATAAATCTCTGTTACCTCGTATCGATGATTTGTTCGACCAAAATAGAGGAGCAGTCTACTTTTCTAAAATAGATTTGAGATCCGGGTATCACCAGTTACGTATCAGGGAGCATGATGTGTCTAAGGTTGCATTTCTGACTAGATATGGGTCCTACGAGTTTTGAGTTATGACATTTAGATTAACCAACGCGCTGAAAGTATTTATGGACTTGATGAATGGGGTGTTTAGATAGTTTTTAAATCAGTTTATCATTTTCTTCATAGATGACATCCTTATTTGTAAAATGATGTGTGCAATATCAATCGAGTTCTCAATTATTTAATGAATTTAAACACACTTATTTAATTAGGTGTCTAACTTTGAACAAACCAAATTAAATTTTATTCAACCCCTGTGCATGTATCTAAGTGTTCAATCAAATCAATCAAATCATGCATGTAAAATAAAGACGACAGATTCAGGAAAAAAACCTCTTTCGGGTAATAACCTTTTAATACTTTGAAAAGTTTGCAAGACCATTTACTTACATACAACCTGGTAATTTCCCACAAGTGTAATGAATGGTGTCTTCATCAAACCTTCAAATCTATGCCTCAACCCATAGTCCAAGTAATCCACACACAGAGATATATGCTCGGTATCCACCGATGAGCAGTGAGTTCCCTCCAGAAATCACAAGGTATGGAGATACCGTCTCCACAGAGGTTGAATAATAGCACAGTTGTTCTTAGTGTTCCTAAACAATTCACATAAATATATTGGGATTTTGTGAATTGAAAAACAAAAAGGGTTTTAAGCCCTAAATGAAGAAGCCAAAAGTCTTCTGCTGATATGCAGTTTTTGCAAAATGAAAAAAATGAAAGACTTCTTGTGGAAAAATGGAGTTGGAAAGTCCATTTTATAGATGACTTAAGGCGGTGGTGTCGTTTGAACGAGAGACGATGTCGTTTGAAGTATCGCGTGACATCAGGTTTCGTTTGAGCGACAAACGATGTCGTTCGAACGACATCTATTTTTAAAATTATTTTCTTCTTTTTTTCTTAATAAATGCGCCGCCTGAAAAACTCCGAAAATTATATTTTTGACCAAAAACATTAAAAGCTCCGCTCCAACACTTAGAAAATATTTTGTAAAAAATATCCCAATACTCTAAGTTCACTATTAAGGTACTCTAAAACATAACCTTACCAAAGTTAATCATGCGGAGGATATTTATTGAAGAACCTTGATTATTCGGATCCATCTTGATGTGAATGTGATCTTGAACTTCTTCGAGGGTGTAGCAGTATACGACATACAAATTGATAACGGTAAAAAATGTCCTTACAAATCCCCCCCTATGTGTATACCGGTGCAAAATAAAAATATCCGAATTATCAATATCAAATGACCTATACAAATCTACCTTCCCATGAACCCCAAACTGAAAAGGTAAATGTCTATTCTTCAAAATTTTTTAATATTCAACAAACTTCAAACATTCTTTGTCATCATCAGAGTGTGAAAAAATTATCTTCAAATGTACCTAGGCACATGAGATAAAGCAAATACCTAGTGACATATCGTGTTTGAAATGATAAACATAAAACATGAAAGCATAATCAATTCTCCCCGATACTTAAACTCACCCATAATATCATAATTCGTTCTCCCCCTTTTTATTTGTCCGAAATAGATAAGGAAAAGAATAAATAATATAAATTAAATCGGGGTGTCACTGTAAACTAAGGCAAAGATTTTTTTTTTTTTTTTCAAAATTTTCATACAAAAATGCAAAATTTGATGTTACAAAAATCACACACCATGAATTTACACTAAGACAACCAAATCATGGATACGGAATGAATGTGTGTGAACACATTCGATAGGAAAATAAACTCAATCATGTCATGTGTGCACGATGCACAAGTGTACTCGTAATGAATGAACATCAAAATAGTCCTTAGGTATAAAATTATTGAATTTCGATGACATCGTCTTAATCATATCAACAAATCAAAGTATAAATGATTTCCACATCAATAACATCCAAAACTATGAAATGCTTTTTTCATGACTCTCAAGGACGTGCAAACCGTAGAAAATTCAATCCAAACTCCCTCTTTAAAAGATAATGCTTTTTATTTTTTCTTATGAGGTGATGAAACTAAAACCTATTGGCCCATTTGTGGCATATATATCTTTTTATTGCCTTTCAATTTTGTTGGGATATTTTAAACCTCATTGCACCCCAGATAATTTTCAATTTCTCACTTTTTAGGTCCATTTAAACGGTGACTTTATCACAAGTGAAAAGTGAAATACCTTTCGCAACCCTTTTTCGTTTTTTAAAATAAAACACACAATCTCACAAATGGTTTATAAAATGCACTACTTTTTGTCAAGTTTTATCGTATTTGGTTCGTTTTATTGATAGAATTGAGATGTAAACACTCAATCAACATGTTATAGACAAGTAAAAAAGTAAAACAAATCTGTGCATATGTACAATAAAGGACAAATGAGTCAAACATGCAGGTAGCAACATTATATATCATCTCAAAGACTCCAAACTTTGTAAAGCACATGAATAACACAACATATTGTCTCAAAACACTATCAAATAGTCACATGGATAAATAAAATGATATTGTAACTTGGTCATCCTAAATGTCAATTCATATAAGGTGCAAACAAAATACAAAACTCATTTTGGATTTTTCAAAAATTTTATCAAAATAAAATGTTTTTGACTTTTTCAAAAATTTTCATACAAAAATTCAATACAAAAAGTACATGTCAACACATTAGCAAATATATATCATGAAACCACAACTAGTGTATGACAAAAATTATGTAAGAAATCAAAGATATGAAATATCAAGTGACGAATCATGTGCAAGCATGTGAGAATCAGCACATCTTGTAAGGACATTCTTATCATGTCCGAAATGTTTCATTTATTTATGTCGTACGCCGTTACATTTGGCACGTCTCTACACGATCGCACACGACAACCTCAATCCAAATTCCGGGAATCAAGCCTTTATGATCTCCATCTTGTGTCCGTCACCTGCCTCAACGACTTCACGTTCCATGATTTTAGGCACGTAAAGTAAGTGGTACGCAAGAGAAGTCAAAATAGTGCAACAAGGTTTGATATGGAAGTTCAAGGGCAATTTGGTAATTTTACAGCCACCGTTTGGAGGACCGGTCAACTGGAAAGTTGAAGATCTTGTCGCAACAAAGATACTGGAAGAAATGGAACCTTAATCCGAGCTACGGTGAACAAGTTATGGCCCATTGAAAATGGAGTTATTTCTAAGAAAAACCTTGGAATTTTTTCTAAGTGCTGAAAGCCCCTTTGACCAACGAGTTTCCTCGAACCCTGCCCGAACCGGTTCGGGGGGGCGAACCGGTTCGCAGGGTACCCGAACCGATTCAGTGTCCCTATACGCTGGATAGAATTTAAGAGTTTTAAAATCGTGGATCTCTTCATGTATTTTCCTATAAATACCAACTTCGGGGGAGCTGTTTCATAAGACTTAAAAAGACGAATTTGAGAGTCCAAATACCTCAAGTCTTCACCTTTTTGAGTCCCAAGACTCATGTTTTGATTCACACAACTCTTCCAATCCTTTGTGAATCCGTTTGCAACCCAAGAACACATCCGTGTGTCTGTTCGTACTCTTGTGAAGAAGACCGTTCTTCTTCTTCTTCTTCTTCTTCTTCTTCTTCTTCTTCTTCTTCTTCTTCTTCTTCTTCTTCTTCTTCTTCTTCTTCTTCTTCTTCTTCTTCTTCATTGCTGCCCTTCTGGAAAGGGAAACTTCCAGCCGTCGACTACAGAATCGATGCCTGCGGGTAACTCTGTGTCACTGTATTTTCATTGTAATCCTAAATTGTATGTTACAATATTATAATGAAAATAAATGGTTTTGCCCCTTTGGGGGATTTTTCCTTACATATATGTGTTTGAATGTTCTTACATGATTCATCATCATATTTAATCACATATAGATGCATGTTTAGGATTTAATTAATAAAAACTGTGTTTAATTAAATAATATCTCTATTTGAGCGCATGCGCATTCCTCTCAAATTGGTATCAGAGCCAGTTACACAATTTTACCGTGTAATTTTCCGTAAATTTTTTCTAAGATATCAATTTTCTGAAAAATTGATTTTTGAAAACGAGTGTGTTCATTATGGAGAAGTTATATAATAAAATGCCAGTTTTTGACGGGACAAACTATGCATATTGGAAAGCCCGTATGAGATCTGCTTTAAAAGCCATTGATGAACGTGTCTGGATTTTGGTTGAAAGAGGGTGGACACCTCCCTCCGTCACTGTTGATAATGTGATCAATTTAAAACCTGTCACTTCTTGGACTGAAGACGAATTTAGATGGTCATCATTTAATTCTAAAGGTCTGAGTGCTATTTCTGGGTCTGTCACACCTGATGAGTTCAAATGAATAATGACGTGCACCACGTCAAAAGAGGCATGGGATGTTTGACAACTCACCCATGGAGAAACTAATGCTGTGAAAGAGTCTAAATTGCATAATTTGACAACTCAATTTGAAACAATCACCATGCATGAGACTGAATGTTTTGATGATTTCTATGCTTGGCTTTCTGACATTGTTAATACTAGCTTTAATCTTGGTGAACATATTCCTAATGCTAGAGTTGTTAAAAAGATTCTTCGTTCTTTGCCTAAGCGTTTTATCCGTAAAGTCACTGTGCTAAATTCTATGGGTAATTTAAATACGCTAAAATTGGAAGAACTTGTAGGAGATTTGCAGACTTATGAAATTGATATGTTCCCTAAAATTGCTAGGTCTAAAGATAAGGGAATTTCACTTAATGCCAAAGAGAGAAAGAGTGAGGGGTCGTCTAGAAAGAGGGTAGAGTCATCTAGAAAGAGAGAGACTGACACGTCAGATTCTAATTGTGATTTTGACTTCGATGATTTGGCTCTTTTTGCAAAAAATTTCAAAAGAATTCTCAAATTTAAGAAAAATGGCAATTTTAAAGATAAAAAGAAATTTGAGAAAAATAAGTTTAAAAAGAAAAAATGAAAAAGTTTTTAAAGATCCTCCTAAGAAAGAAAGTGATATATGCTTTGAGTGCGACGGTAGGGGTCATAGAGGCTTTGAGTGTGCCACACGTCTTAACAGAGAGAAATGGAAGGCTGTCCTTAATGCTACCCTTAGCGATGACAGTGAGGTCGAGTCGGTGGATTCTAGAGTTAAGTCACCGCATGAGTGTAACTTCACCGCATTTATGGTTAGTCATGTGAGCACTTCTAGTTCCTCTCACGATGATGAGGATGCTGTATCACAGGGACACCTCGATAGTGAAATCGATGTGAGTGAGGGGGAGGATGACACAAGTGAGAGCGAGAGTGATATTCAATGCGCCTACGCTGAGTTATATTTTGAGTCTTTTAAAACTAAAAAGCGTAACAAAGAGTTAGTTCTTAAGATCACCGGCTTAGAGGAAGATTTAAGAAAAGCGAGAGAGAGAGAGTCCTCCACCTACACCGCCCTGAGAGAGAGAGAATCTGCCTGTGTTGAGAAAGAGAGTTTGTTTAGAGAGAGAGAGTAATTTTGAGAAAGAGAGAGGGGACTTGACTAAACAAGTGGCTAGTCTTACGAGTGATCTCCATTCCTCCGTGGAGACTCGAAAGAAACTTGAAGCCCTTGTTGCCCAGCTGACTCGTGATCTTGAGAAAGCACGAGAAGTCAAGGTACAAATCGAGGACAGATCAGGGAAAATGGGAAAGATGCTCCTCGGCCTCGCTTTAGGTTTTGGTGATAGGAAGGGAATTGGTTATGATGGTGCCTCCACCTCCCAAATTGCACCTGGACCAGTTCCTGAGTTTACTACGAATCCTTATGGCCATCGTCAAAAACCTCGAAGGAGAGTTCGACCAAGAAAAACAAACCAAGGTCCTCCTTTGACTGTGTTCTTTTGTACTTATTGCAAAAGAAAAGGCCACCTCAGGGTGTTTTGCTATAGCATGGGTCGAACATGACGTACTACTGCTCCTCCACGTCATACTGATGAATTTTCTAGTCTGAGAGAGCGAGTTGAGTTTTTAGCTGCCATGTCTCAGAGTTTGATGGAGGAATTCCGACGGATGTCTTTCCCGTCAGTGAATGCTTCTCACATTCCAGCTAAAACCAACAACAACAAAGGCAAATAAAAGGTTACCAATTCATGGGTGCCTAAGAAAGATAAAAAGGCCTTTGTTGTTCATGTTGTTCTCAAAGCGCATAATACCTCACAGTGGCATTTTGATAGTGGATGCTCCAGACATATGACAGGTGATGCCTTATTTTTTACATCTCTTGAGGATTATCAGGATGGCAGAGTCACCTTTGGAGATGGGAGCAAGTCTAGCATTGTAGGACAAAGTACTGTAGAGTTACCAGGTTTTCCTAAGCTAGAGAATGCGTTATACGTCAAAGGTTTGAAAGTAAACCTTCTCAGGATTAGCCAGCTGTGCGACACTGACTTTGCAGTAAAGTTTGATCGGGACGCGTGTAATGTCTACAATCAAGCCGGTAAACTTTTGATGCAAGGGGTGAGGACCGAGGATAATTGTTATGGGACTGAGCCTACTTCCTTACTTGTCTGTAACAGCGCCACGATCACTCCTATGAATCTGTGGCACCGACGTCTAGGTCATGTGAATATTAGAGATCTCACTCGCTTAGCTAAAAAGGACCTAGTACGTGGTTTACCATCTCTTGGAAGGCCAACTTCTACGGTTTGTGGACCCTGTCAGTTAGGAAAACAAATTCGTAGTCCTTATAGGAAGTTGCATTCCATTAACACGTCTCGTGTTCTTGAGCTTATACACATGGATCTTATGGGTCCCACTCGTACCGAGAGTCTGGGTGGTAAGAGGTATATCCTCGTGATGGTGGATGATTTCTCCAGATACTCCATTATAGGTTTTCTAAGAGAGAAATACGATGCTATAGAGTTTTTAACGACCAAGTGACGTGTCTGGCAAAATCAACACAGAGTCACTATTAATAGGATAAGTTGTGACAACGACACTGAATTTAAGGAAGCAAAGGTGGATTTGTATTGTGATAGCCTTGGGATCAAACATGAGTTTTCTGCTGTGAAGACTCCTCAGCAAAATGGGATTGTTGAGAGAAAGAATAGAACGATCCAGGAGATGGCTAGATCTATGCTTCTAGATCGTAAAGTTTCTAGGAGATTTTAGGCAGAGGCAGTGTCTACTGCATGCCACACGGTAAATAGGGTTTATCTCTATCCACACACACTTCAGACACCTTATGAGTTGTGGACTGGCAAGAAGCCCAACCTGGCATATTTCTGTGTTTTTGGGAGTAAATGCTACATCCTACGGGATAGAGAGCAATTAGGAAAGTTTGACTCTCGGAGCGATGAGGGAATATTGTTAGGCTATTCATCGAATAGTAGAGCGTACCGAGTTTTTAACCTGAAGATCTCTAAGGTTATGGAGTCAATAAACGTCATCGTGCAAGATGACGAACCTCTGACGGCTATTGATCCTAACCTTCAGTGTGAGGATGAGGACTTTTCTGACAGTGATTTACTTGTCCCTCACCCACACTTTGTTGTCCCCACTCCTGTGTTACGGGACACACCTGCTTGGTTTCGCAAGAGTCATGACCCTTCTTCCATTATTGGCGATCCCACTCTTGGGGTCAAGACTCGTGCTCAACTAGAGAATGTTGTTAGCCATCTTTGCTACACGTCTAAAGTCGAGCCCAAGAATCATAAAGAAGAACTCAAGGATGAACACTGGATATCTGCTATGCAGGATGAGTTGCTTAAGTTTAAAAAGAATAATGTCTGGGAACTAGTCCCTCGACCTAGTGAGACTAATGTGATAGGTACTCGATATATTTTCAAGAATAAAATGGATGAAAATGGTACTATAATCCGAAATAAGGCTAGGTTGGTCGCTCAAGGATACACACAGATAGAGCGTGTAGACTTTGGGGAGACATTTGATCCTGTTGCGAGGCTTGAGTCCGTCCGTTTACTACTCACCATCGCATGTCATCTGCGCTTCAAGTTATATCAGATGGATATCAAGAGTGCCTTTCTGAATGGCATTCTACAGGAGGAGGTTTATGTGGAAAAACCAAAAGGGTTTGAAGACCCTAAACACCCGGAGCAATTCTACTATCTGAGGAAAGCCTTGTATGGTTTGAAGCAAGCACCTCGTGCTTGGTACGAGAGGCTTACTTCCTATCTCTTAGCCCGTGGCTTCAAGAGAGGGGGAGTTGATATGACGTTGTTCGTCAGGAGAGATGACGGTGCAATTTTGGTTGCCCAGGTCTATGTCGACGACATAGTCTTTGGATCCACGTGCTCTCAACATGCTCATCACTTTGAAGAGGAGATGAAAAGTGAGTTTGAAATGATCATGGTTAGTGAGTTTACTTTCTTCCTTGGTCTCTAGGTTTGTTAGCTAGAGGATGGGATGTTCATCTCCCAATCCAAGTATGCTAGAGACCTAGTGAAGAAATTTGGTTTAGACTTCACTAAGCATGCACGTACACCTATGAGTACCACTACAAAGCTTAGTAAGGACACTTCAGGCAAGGACGTAGAGCAAACCTTGTATCGGAGTATGATAGGTAGTCTTCTCTACTTGAGTGCTAGTTGTCCTGACATAGCCTTTAGTGTTAAAGTCTGTGCGCGATATCAGGCGTCCCCGAAAGAGTCACATTTACTTGCTCTAAAAAGTATTATTAAATACGTGAGTGGGAATATCTCATACGGTATTTGGTATTCCTTTGATACTGATGACCGTTTGTCTGCCTATTCAGATGCCGATTGGGCCGGGGATGTAGATGGTTGTAGGAGAACTTCTGGTGGGTGTTTCTATTTTGGTTCTAATCTTGTCTCCTGGCTGAGCAAGAAGAAAGATTCCACCTCTTTGTCCACTGCAGAGGCTGAGTACATAGCCGTTGGGAGTTATTGCATGCAACTCTTATGGATGAAGCAAATGCTGGAAGATTATGGGATTTTATAGGACACCATGATCATTTCCTATGATAACACGAGAGCAATACACATATCTCGCAATCCAGTCCAGCATTCGCGCACCAAGCACATCAGGATACGTGAGCACTATATACGACAGTTAGTTGAGGAGAAAGTCGTATCCCTGAGTTTTGTTCCCATCGACCGTCAGTTAGCCGATATTTTCACGAAACCTTTAGATGCCCTTAGATTTGAGAGTCTTAGGAAATGTTTGGGGTTTTGCACCGTTGACTAAGGGGTTGGTCTATGTCTAGAATATGATGCTTTTTCATGTTCATATCATATGCTTCCTATTGCTAGTTTGTTTTATATGTATCATTGCCTTGTTGTACAACTATTTATTTATTCTTTTGAAAAATCCAAATAGATTTTTGTTTTTGTATATTAATATTTCAGAAAAGCACAAAAAGATTTTTGTATTTTATAATGCACCTTTTATGGATGAGCATTTAAGATAGCCAAGTCACTAATTTCATTCTATTTATCCACGTGACTGTTTGATGGAGATTTAAGATGCTACTTCATTTCATCCATGTGCTTTACATTGTATGGAGTCTTTGAGATATAATTAGTGATATTTTCCTACATGTTTGACTCCTATCTCCTTTATTGCACACATGCATGGCTTTATTTGACTATTGTACTTGTCTATCACATGTTGGCTTGAGTGTTTCCATCTTAATTCTGTCTATACAACTTACAATATGCGATAAAACTTGACAAGATTGGAATGCATGTAAAAACCGTTTTTGTGAGACTGAGTGTTTATTTAAGAACGGGGAGGGGCTGCGAAAGGTAATTATCTCTTCTTTGCGCAAAAGCCACCGTTCAAAAGGACCTAAAAAATGGAGGAATTTTATTATCCGGTGTCCAAAGAGGTTAAAAGAGCCCGAAAATTTTTTAAGGCAATAAAAAGCAATTCATGCCACATATGGGCCATTTAGGTTTCACCATTAATTCTCCAAAGTTTGAGAATTTAGAAAGCCTCTATTCAAAATATAAATCTGAGGGAGTTTGGTTGGAGAATATAAACAAATTTGCACTTTCTTGAAAGTCCTGAAAAAGCATGAAATAGTTTTTGACGTTATTGGTGTGAAAATCACTTTGAGCTTTGATTTGTTGATTTGATTGAGTCAATGTCCCATATTACCACCTTTTTACACCAAAGGAAGACTTTGAGTTCATTCGTTAGGAGTATCCGATATTCATCGTGCAAATATGTCATGTTTGTATGCATTGATTTTCCTATCGAATTTTATCACACCCCTTCATTTTCGCTATCCTTGACTTGGTTGTTTTTGTGATCTTTCATGGTGTGATTTTATGTTGTATTATTTGTGTGAAAAATTTTGAAAAATTCAAAAATAGTGGTTTACTACCTTGTGAGAATCTCCATGTACATCTATTTCTGCTTCCCATAGCTGTCTATTTCGGGACATCATAAAAAGGGGGAGAAAGAATTATCATATTATGGGGGAGTTTTTGGAGATTAATGATCTATTTTAAATTAGTATATATGATTAGCTCATTTCAAACTCGATATGTCACGTGGTATTTGCTTGTTCTCATGTGTGTAGGTACTACATTGATAATCTCTGAATTGCACACCCTGATGAGAAAAGCTTTGAATGTATTGAAGATTTGAAGATCAAACGATGAAGACTTATTCATTTTTATCTTTCCAGTTTTGGGTTCATGGAAGGGTAGATTTGTATAGGCAATTGTGTTATTCGATAATTCAGATTTTTTATGTATGTACCGGCATAGACATAGGGGGAGATTTATAAGGACATTCTTATCATGTCCGAAATATTTCATTTATTTATGTCGTACGCCATTACATTTGGCACGTCTCTACACAATCGCACACGACGACCTCAATCCGAATTCCGGGAATCAAGCATTTATGATCTCCATCTTGTGTCCCTCACCTGCCTCAACGACTTCACGTTCCATGATTTTAGGCACGTAAAGCAAGTGGTACGCAAGAGAAGTCAAAACAGTACAACAAGGCTTGATAGGTAAGTTCAAGGGGTTTTTGGTAATTTTACAACCACCGTTCGGAGGACTGATCATCTGGAAAGTTGAAGATCTTTCCGCAACAAAGATACTGGAAGAAACGACACCTCAATCCGAGCTACGGTGAACAAGTTATGGCCCTCCAAGAAAAACCTTGGAATTTTTTCTAAGTACTGAAAGCCCCTTTGACCAGCGAGTTTCCCCGAACCCAGCCCGAACCGGTTCGGGGGGGAGAACCGGTTCGCAGGGTACCCGAACCGGTTCGGTGTCCCTGTACGCTGGATAGAATTTAAGAGTTTTAAAATCGTGGATCTCTTCATGTATTTTCCTATAAATACCAACTTCGGGGGAGCTGTTTAATAAGACTTAAAAAGACGAATTTGAGAGTCCAAATACCTCAAGTCTTCACCTTTTTGAGTCCCAAGACTCATGTTTTGATTCACACAACTCTTCCAATCCTTTGTGAATCCGTTTGAAACCCAAGAACACATCCGTATGTCTGTTCGTACTCTTGTGAAGAAGACCGTTCTTCTTCATTACTGCCCTTTTGGAAAGGGAAACTACCAGCCGCCGACTACAGATCCGATGCCTGCGGGTAACTCTGTGTCACTGTATTTTCATTGTAATCTGAAATTGTATGTTACAATATTATAATGAAAATAAATGGTTTTACCCCTTTGGGGGATTTTTCCTCACATATATGTGTTTAAATGTTCTTACATGATTCATCATCATATTTAATCACATATAGATGCATGTTTAGGATTTAATTGATAAAAACTGTGTTTAATTAAATAATATATCTATTTGAGCGCACGCGCACTCCTCTCACATCTAAAGTCTAGTATATCCAAAAGTGATTTCCTAACCCAAACGGATGTGACACGTCGACACGGGGTTTTGGGAACCAATAAAATACTAGACTTAGACTTCCAAGGAACTCTTCGAAGATCAAAATAGAAACGCTTAAGGTGCCATTTCCTACCACAATGTGAACGAATGTAAACAGATGGAACAACACCTATGGGTTGACCTTTTCTAACGTCCATAGGAATGGTTGACCCTCTAAAACAAATAATAGTTTTGAATTTAGCAACGGAAGCATTAGAACATGACGAGCCATTACCATCACTATCAAACCTACTTGAATCATTTAAATCATTTTTCAACTTCAAAATATTTGATTCAAGAAACAAATTAGACTCTTCCAAAAATAGGGATTTCTTTTTCAAATTATCAGTTAAACTTAACAGTTTATCGCGCTCGCCCTCAATTAAAACAAACTTATTCCTAAGAGTCTTTTAACTTGCCATAAAATCTTCGATTAATTTTTTATCCTCGACGCCCCAAACGAGAACCCTAGAATTTTTAAAGTCCTCCAACTCTTTTTCCAAAACGAGGACTCCATCATCACTCTCCTTTTTGGATAATTTTAAAGCATTAAAGTCCTGGTTCAAAGAAACAAATTTTTCACGAATAAAAATCTCTTTTATTTTGAACCGTTTGCAAAAGATCCATCGTGAATTTAAGACGAGAATTTTCTTTTTCCAAAACTTCAATTCTTTTCGTAAACGTCAAATTCAAACTATTTAAATCGCTAAAACTCTTACTCGTGCCAAGAGGAGGGGACACCCGGTTACATAAGTGATCCATTGAAAAACTTACGATCTTAAACATAATCAAAATTTTCAAACAAAATCAATATCATACAAGTTTGCGAAAAATAGGAATACACGATAAATTAGCGTAACCTGCTCTGATACCAATTTGTAAAATTGTGTGTGCAATATCAATCGAGTTCGCAATTCTCTAATGGATTCAAACACACTTATTTAATTAGGTGTCTAAATTTGAATAAACCAAATTCAATTTTATTCAGCCCCTATGCATGCATCTAAGTATTCAATCAAATCAATCAAATCATGCATGTAAAATAAAGATGACAGATTCAGGAAAAAACACCTTTCGAGTATTAAACTTTTAACACTTTAAAAATTTTATAAGACCAATGCCTTATATACAACCTGATAATCACCCACAAATGTAATGCACGTTATCTTCGTCAAACCTTCAAAGCTACACCTCACCCCGATATCCAAGTCGTCCACACGTAGAGATATATGCTCGGTATCCACCAATTAGCAGTGATTTCCTTACAGAAATCACAAGGTATGGAGATGCATTCTCCACAGAGGTTGAATAATAGCACGGTTATTCTTCGAGTTCCAAAATAATTCACATAAAGATATTGGGATTTTGTGAATTGAAAAACAAAAAGGTTTTTAAGCCCTAAATGAAGAAGCCAAAGTCTCCTGCTGATATACAGTGTTTGCAGAATGAAAAATGTGAAAGACTTCTTATGAAAAATGGACTTGGAAAGTCCAATTTATAGATGATTTAAGGTGGTGGCATCGTTCAAACGAGAGACGATGTCGTTTGAAGTATCGCGCGACATCATGTCTTGTTTGAGCGACAAACAATGTCGTTCGAACGACATCTGTTTTTTAAATTATTTTCTTCTCTTTTTCTCAATAAATGCGCGGCCTCAAAAACTCCGAAAATTATATTTTTGACGAAAAACATTTAAAGCTCCGCTCTAACACTTAGAAAATATTTTGTAAAAAATATCCCAATACTCTAAGTGCATTATTAAGGTGTTCTAAAACGTAACCTTACAAAATATAATCCTTCGGAGGCTATTTGTTGAAGAACCTTGATTATTCGGATCCATCTTGATGTGAATGTGATCTTGAACTTCTTCGACTGTGTAATGGTATACGACATACAAATTGATAATGGACAAGAATGTCCTTACATTATTTATTCATGAACGGAGGAGGAGCATTCCGAGCATTTGCATCGGGTCCTAGAGACACTACGTGAGCATCAACTGTATGCTAAGTATGAGAAATGTGGGTTCTGGTTGCACGAGGTTCAATTTATGGGGCATATTGTGTGAGATTAGGGGATATCGGTGGATCCTAATAAGGTGTTAGCAGTGAGGGAGTGGGGACGATCCACTACACCGACAGAGGTACGTAGTTTCTTAAGGTTAGATGGGTACTAGATATAGTTCATCCGAGGATTCTCGAAGATTGCAGGTTCGATGACTAATTTGACTTGTAAGGGAGTACAGTTTGTTTGGGATGATGCGCGCCAGTTGGCATTTGATGAGCTGCAGGATAAGTTGACTTCAGCACCCCTACTAGCACTTCCCAGATCAGGGATGGAGTACGTTGTTTATATTGACGCATCGTTACAAGGGCTAGGTGGAGTGTTACAGCAGAAGGATCAAGCTATAGCTTATGCTTCCTACAAGCTTAAGCCTCATGAGTGGAATTACCCCTCCCACGACTTGGAGTTAGAGACAATCATGTTTGCACTTAGAATATGGAGACATTATCTATTAGGGGAGAACTTTTGCCTGTTTACAAATCACAAGCCACTACAGTACTTATTCACCCAGAGAGATTTGAATATGCATGAGCGTATGTGGCTTAAATGAATGAAAGACTATTAGTTTAAAATCCTGTATCACCCGGGGAAGGCTAATGTCATAGCAGATGCATTGAGCTATAGGTCAGAAGGTGAGGTGGCCTAGGTGTGGAAGGCAAAATGGAAGGAGTCGGGACATCAGGATGCAGTTGCCCGGTTATTTATGTCTGTTATGACTGTTACACCCCAGATTGTGTCGAGGGTGGTACCGGCTCAAGCAGCGGATCCATTTTGTCAGGAGAGGATTAGATAACTTTTAGCCGGGGGAGAAAAGTCTTACTTAGTGAGTTCCGAACGAGGCTTGCACTTCAACGGTAGACTGATTGTTCCTGAGGGGGAGGATTTGCGACACGCTGCGATAATAGAATCACATTGGTCTCGATTTACGGTACATCCCGGTAGGAATAAAATGTACCAGAATATGAGATGGCAATATTGGTGGAGTGGGATGAAGAGGGGAACTGCTGAGTTCGTCTCGAAGTGTGCCACCTGTAAGCTAGTAAAGATGGACCACCAAAAGCCAGGAGGGTTACCTCAGCCGCTAGATATTACTATGTGGAAATAGGAGAGCATTTCCATGGACGTTATCACAGAGTTTCCTACTTCTCAAAGGGTTCGTCACGATTCAATATGGGTGATTGTAGATTGATTGACTAAAGTATCCCAATTTTTACCAGTCCGAATGGATTATACTATGGCACATTATGCTCAGATTTTCATTGTCGAGATAGTGAGATTACACGAGGTGCCCCTAGATATTATGTTCGACAGGGAAAAGATTTTTGTGTCTCATTTTTGAGAGAACTTCCAGGAGGCCATGGGCATGGAGTTACGATTGATTATGACCTATCACTTGAAGGAAAATGGGAAGACTGAGCGGACTAATCAGATGATGGAGGATATATTGCGTATGTGTGTTCTTGATTTTATGGGAGGTTGGGAGCAGTACTTTCCACTAGTGGAGTTTGTGTATAATAACTCCTATCAGTTGACTATTGGCATGGCTCAATTTGTGGCATTGTATGGAAGAGCTTGTCATTCTCCTGCTTGTTGGCTAGAGGTGGGGGAAAATAAGCTACTCGGGCTAGAGGTGATTCAGGATTCGTCGACCAGGATTGATATGATTCGGACTCGCATATGGGTAGCCCACTATAGACAAAAAATCTACACCGATGCTAAGTGGTTCTTTCGAGAGTTTATTGTGGGGGACCGTGTGATCCTACTAGTATATCCTATGAAGGGGATTATAAGGTTCGGGAAGAAAGGGAAATTGGCATTGAGATACACTGGGCTATTTCCTATCACCGAGAGGATTGGATCAGTAGCGTATAGACTTAAAAGTAATTTATTTTTAAGTCATCCAAATGGTCATTTCGAGTGCACCAAAGTGTCCAGAAGGGTTAAGATAGTCAGAAAAGTCTAACCGGGAGTTTAATTTGGGTTCTGGGTTAATTTAGGACCAAACCGGCATCCCGGGAGGACATTTTGGTCATTTGTATTTTTTGGGTAATTTAATCTACGAATTTGCTAAGTAAAATATATCTAATAAGAGAAGGTAAGTTGGGTGAGATAAGGGAGAAACAAAGATAAGTTATAGAGAAGCCATAGGAGGAAGAGGAAAGGAGTTCCAAAGGCTAAGACCACCGTTCCTACACCTTTTGCACTACCGACACTACCGGAGCGTAGATTGAAAAGAGAGTGACATTAATATACCCATTTTCTTCAGAGGATCAGACCTTCATATTGAGGCAAATGTTTAATCTTACAAAACTGTTGCATGTATGATATCCATGTTAGTGTAGGATGTATCACATAAGAAATTTGTATAATTTGGGTTAAATTGGAAGACTTAAATCGTAATATTATGTTGGAAATTGATATAGGATTGAAACCTCCATGTATGTAGCATGAAACTCGCGAAATTGCAATGAATAAATTGGGATTAAATTGATTAATGGATGATTATTGATGATTCATGATTCTTGTACGTTTGAAATCATTCATATATGTTGGTATAATGTTTGAAGAAATTGGTTGGGAGTTTGGGAATGCTTTGTTGATGAAGGTTTTGATGATTGAAAATGGTGAAACCCATAGGAAAAACTATGTAAAATTTGAGACCTGTAGGTGGGAAATCGATTTGGCTCTTGACTAAATCGATTCGCCAAGAGAATCGATTCGGACCGGGGCGAATCGATTCAGTTGCCCAGTTTGGCCAATTTCTCCCTTTTGTTTAGTATCTTTGAGGGAACCTTTGGGATTCAATCGTGGGACTTATTTTTTAAACATAATGGGAATATATTGAGACACCAGTGGGCCTAGGTGGGGTTTTGGTCTAAGTCCTAAGAGGGGGAATTAAGGTCTAAACTTAATTACGATTTATCGAGGAAAATACCTAATTTGGAGAATAATTTGGGTCTCGTGAATTCGAGGGAAATGATGACTTATACCAGTATGGTATAGGGGGTTTACTTACTTATATTATGTGTGGAATAAAGGATACCCTTCGAATGGTGAGAAATACTCGGGAGCGTACGATAATAAGCAAAGTTATAAATTATTAAATACGTAGAATGTTCGGGACATACATATGCTACGTACGGGATATATGATACAAGATGTGTGTATACTTATACTGTTGATATATATATATATAGGTGGTGTGAATACGTATTGCTTGATTTGTTATGTGTATGACATACCTACGCTACTTGCTATCGGGAGGAGGTTTCGCATTGTGGACGATCTTATCCTGACGAGCCCACTGGGGAAATTTTAGACTCATATGCTAAACATAGAACCCTGGACACGTGCTATCTGAGAGTATGATAGTTTTGACGGTTGAATGGGTGCGTAGGTATGTGTGTGACCCATCTGGTTAGGGATTATGTTCACCTCCTAATATGTGTGGTTTGTATTTATGGTTTCAGGGTGACACCGAACCGATTGTACTTATTTAGTACGTGATGTACCAGGACTTGATTGCAGAGTATGCATGCATCGCAGTTGTGCCTCGAGAGTATATATATATATATATATATATATATATATATATAGTACTGCTCTTGTGCGAACCAATCCACATTTTAAGAAGGCGGATAAGACATGTGTCACCTAGCGGTGAGCCCAGAAAAGAGAGAGAATGTGCCTATAATTTAGTCGATATTTTCTAGGCTCACCGCCAGGTGACAGATGTCCGGTTTACAATCTTAAAATGCGGACTGGTCGACACAAGGGCAGTATTGTGTGTATATATATATATATACATATATATATCCTTGTTATTATTCTACTGTATGGACTTGGTAGATAAGTAAGATGGTAGAATTTGAAATAATTTAGTTTGTAAACCCTTAACCATTAATTGAGAAAAGCCTTGTGTGTGATAGGAAAAGGAATAAATATATTTAATAAATGGATTGTGTGGGAAATATGTGTGGACATTATGAGTTAAAGTTAGAAGACTTACAATTACAAACTAGTTAGGTGCTGTGACAGTAACTAGGGGAGTTTAGAGGTACGTTAGGCGTGCACATTAGATAAGAGGTGAGAATCTCAAGAGAGATCTCGAGAAGCTAACATGTATGTAGTATTTGCTTTACAACATTTTAAAGTACTTGTTAAACTGTTTTAAAATATTTTCACTCAGACTCTGACCCGCTTCTTTCAAATATATTTTCTTTGTGCAACTATTTTAGGTATCTTAGTAGTCCGTTGATCTGACGTGCTGCAGCTATTATGGAAGTTGAAGGTCCTCAATATTACACGCCTCCACATCTATCCATTAAGTTTATGATGTAGTCATTTCAGTTAGGGCATTTTGCCCATTTCTAGTTACCATTTATTTATGAGATACTCTACTCTTTTATTTCAGTTGATGGAATTTGAATTTATTATTTGGTTATATGTATTGAGACATATAACTGGAACGTTTATTCCAGTATTGTTTGTTCAGTTAGATGGTTTCTCATTCATTATTATTTTATTCATTAGAATGGTTAATGTGGTTAGTGGTTTAAATTGTTGGATAATAATTAAATGATTAAAAGTTTTTGACACTAGCTTAATTAACTATTAGGTGGTTAATAAAGTGAATGTTTTCGACAACGATGCTAAGAATCAACCAACTGGATATTCTGATTTAAATTTAATAAAGGATTAATCACCCGGTATTTAATTGAGCGAGGTGTCACATGGTCCTAACAAGGCCAAGATTTAGGCATAATTCATACAAAATAATACACTCATCAAATACACCCAAACCTAAATTTTGCTAGTCCTCGAGCAAAACTAAATTTTTTAAAATCTAACTCACTTTTGTAGGAATCACGATTGCACTTAGCATGTGCTACAAGACGTTAAACCCCTAGGTTACCCTAGTGGGCGATTTTTATCTCGTGAGGGTTTTCTGTGAATATAGCCACAAAGTTCAAAAACTTGACTCGGTACAAAAGTCTCAAAAGTAATATAACCAAGTTTGAATGCAAACTTCATAAAGATAGTAGAACTTCACTTTTCAATCTCAACTTATCGTGTGTGTGTGCATAGCCAGTATAACCGTCCATTTCAAAAGATTTGACCGTTACATTTCTTAGCCGAAAGTTCATTTCGATTTCAAAATCTCACGGAATGAACTCCCAATCGAACACTCAAAAATGGGTTGTTTTCTCTCGGTATATGTGAATAAAAGAGTAAATTTAAATGAACAAATTTCACACATACATGATAAAAAATGGACTTTTTTTATAATGGATGAACATGATCTCATAAATGGAAAATCGATTACTTATTGAAACATTGAATTGCATAATAGATCCTATTCATCTTTTCTCTACACTATAACTAACTTCACTTGAGATCGATTAGGAATTTCTTTAGTTGTATTATAGGCTCGAATTTGGATAGAAAGAATGGTTTTTGGAGTTCAAAGTTTCTGAGAATATAGAGCTTTTTCGGTATTTTGAATTTTAGGCACTTTTTCTTTGAACCTCCATTTTCCTTTTTTTTTCACGTACTCCTTTTTTTTCATTCTTTCTTTATTTTCTTTTCTCATCATTCTTTTGTAAACTTATTCCTCTTTCATTTTTAGACTTTTTTTTCTAACCGTACATTTTACCCTAGTATTATCAGAAAATGGGTATGACTTCTTTTTATGGGATTTAAACTCTCAGTTGGAGTTGGGTATGATAATGGGTTTTTAACAAAAGGCTTATGTTCTTTTTGGGTCAAATGGTCTTGCAACGGAATAATGTACAAGGTTGGAGTTTAGGCTTAATTTTAGGCTTTCACACGATGGCCTAATCTAATTTCTCAAGTTTTGTCGTGTTCATTTGTGTCTCAAGATGATTTACTAAGACTTCTAGTGCTTAAGATTCACATATTGACATTTTGTTTTCAATAATTGAACAAAACAAAGATATTGAGATCATCAATGAATTTATCACTGAAGGAAATGTTGAGTTGTTTTAACTTGGATTGATTTAAATCTCTTGAAAACGATGAATGGCGCAATATCTCACCGGGTTAAAATCTCCACATTTATTCATTAAGTGTATTAACTTTCGCCTCAATATCCATTTTTGATCATATTATATAGCTAATGTGTAAAAATTTCATAAGTTGAGAGATCCGTGAATTAAATTATATATTAAGAATCATTTCAAAACTCAATTATATTGAAAATCTTTTTAAATTTTTGAAAATTTTCTGATTTTCTTTTTTTTTCAAAGTGGAGAAAAATGACCTCAATACCCTCAAACCTAATTTCTACATTTTCCTCAATGTACAAGAAAAAAATTGAAAAGGCGGGAAAGATATGAAAGATATTACCATAATGAGGGACTTTTTCCAACGCACAATTCCTGTTAAACAAAAACTATAATACAACAACAATGACATAATTTCATGTACATTCTTGGTACACAGGGTCTCGGAGGAGAATGTCCTCCACTTTTGGATCTCGTAATTCCAGATATGGCTTCAATCTTTGACCATTAACTTTGAAATTTTTTCCATTTTTAGGATTCTCTATCTCAACCTCCCCATGTGGGTAGATTGTCCTAATAATAAAGGGACCAGACCATGTAAACCTCAACTTACCTGGAAACAGATGTAATATAGAATTATACAAGAGAAATTTCTGTCCAGGCTCGAATGACTTACGCAGGATGGACTTATTATGGAATATTTTTATTTTCTCTTTATACAATTTTGCATTTTTGTACGTATCATTCGTAATCTTTTCCAACTCATTGAGTTGGAGTTTTCGAGCCTCTCCCATAGCAGGTAAATCGAAATTAAAGGTCTTAATGGCCCAATAGGCCTGACATTCTAACTCTATCGAATGGTGATAGGATTTTTCGTAGACACGCCTATACGGAAACATACCAATTGGCATTTTATAGGTAATGCGATAAGCCCACAATGCATCCAACAACCTTAAGGATGAATCCTTTCGGTTTGGATTCACTATTTTCTCGATGATTTGCCTATTAAAAATTTCTACTTGACCACTGGTTTGAGGGTGATAAGAACATCATACTTTATGCGCGACTGAATACTTTTTCATGAGATTCTCGAAGAATCGATTACAAAAATGGGTTACCTGATCTTTAATGATGGCTCAAGGCATACTAAAATGAGAGAAAATATTTTCTTGAATGAATTTGACCAGGTGGAAGTTAGTCTTCCTACATGGTATGGCTTCTACCCACTTAGACACATAATCACTCGCCAAAAGAATGTAAAGATTACTATAGAAATTAGGGAACGGACCCAAAAAATCAATGCCCCAACAATCAAAAACCTCAAAATCAGAATGGGATTTAAGGGCATCATGTTCCTACGTGTAATCTTTCCTAACCGTTGGTAACAGTCACTGCTCATACTGTAATCGTTCGACTCACGAAAAATGGTGGGCCAGTAGAATCCACACTATAAAATCTTTATATCGGTCTTCATAGCATTAAAATGACCTCCACAGGCTTGGCCTTGGCAGAAAGAGATTACACTTTGAATCTCGTGATCAAATACACACTTTTGAATGATTTGATCAGGGAAATACTTGAAGAGATATGGATCATCCCAAAAGAAATGCTTGGCTTCCTTTAAAAATTTGGAACGATCTTATTTAGACCAATCTAGAGGCATTTCACTCGTCATAAGATAATTCACAATATCGGCGAACCATGGAAGCTGAGAGACAAGCGTCAGTTGATCGTTGGGTTAGGACTTATTTAGCGATAACAGGTTATCGGATGATTCAATGGTTAACCTAGATAAATGATCAACCACTACATTCCACACTCTTTTGTATCCCAAATTTTAAGGTTAAACTCTTGCAGTAATATAACACCTTATGAGATGGGCCTTAGCATCCTTTTTAGATAAAAGGTATCACAGGGCCAAGTGATCGGTGAAAATGACAACTTTGGATCCTATCGAGTAAGACATAAGCTTCTCAAGAGAGTAAAAACAACAGCGAGGAACTCTTTTTCAATCCTGGAATAGTTCAATTGGGCATCATTAAGAGTCCTACTGGATAGTAGATGACTTGAGGAAGTTTCTCATTACACTGACCTAGAACCGCACCTATGGCATAGTTGGAAGTATCAGACATGATCTCAAATGGCTGACTCTAGTCGAGGGGGTCTCATAATAGATGCAGAGGTCAATTCATTTTTTAGCCTTTCAAAAGCTTGAAGGTATTCTTCAATGAAATCTAAAGGTGTATACAGGCCAAGAAGATTGCACAAGACCGAGAGATTTTGCTAAAATCCTTCGATAGAAATCGACGTGTCCTAAGAATGATCGAATATCCCGCATAGTTTCAGGGGGTGGGAGATTAGCAATGATATTTATTTTAACTTTATCTACCTCGATCCCCTTTTCAGAAATGATGTGACCTAGCACTATGCCTTGTTTGACCATGAAGTGACACTTGTCCCAATTAAGCACAAGGTTCTTTTCCTTATGCCTCTTCAGAATGAGGGTGAGGTGATGGAAGCACTCATCAAAACTAGACCCAAATACAGAAAAATAATCCATAAAGACTTCGAGAAAACGCTCCACCATATCTGAAAAGATACTCATCATGCACCGCTGAAAGGTAGTGGGTGCATTGCATAACCCAAAGGGCATATAACGGTAAGTAAAAGTTCCAAATGGAAAAGTGAAATTGATTTTCTCTTGATCCTCATGAGTGATGGGAATTTTATTGTATATGGAGTAATTGTCAAGAAAATAGTAATATGGATAGCCGGCTAATCTCTCTAGCATTTGGTCTATGAAAGGAAGAGGAAAGTGATACTTCCTTGTAATAGCGTTCAACTTCCTATAATCAATACACACTCGCCAATCGGTTTGAATTCTAGTGGGTACTAACTCATCATAATTATTTGTCACCATCATAACACCATATTTCTTAATGACAACTTGAACGGGACTGGCCCATTGACTATTAGAGATGGGGTAGATGATACTCGCATCGAGCAATTTTAGCACCTTGGCTCGGACGGCCTCTTTCATATTCAGATTAATTCTATGTTGTGCTTCATGGGAGTTTTTATCATCGTCTTCTAACTATATCCTATGCATGCACATCGAGGGACTTATCTCCTTAATGTTGGATATGGTCCATCATATGTCTTCCTTGTGTTATTTGAGAACACGCAATAGTTACCTTCTCGTTATTTGTCCAAATCGGATGCGATGATAACAGGAAAGGATTCAGAAGGTCCTAAGAACCTATACTCGAGCGTTTCAGGCAGTGACTTCAATTCAAGCTCGAGAGCTTTCTCAATCGAGGGTGGAATAAGTGACATGGAAAGTTAGAGGGGTTCAGGCTTATACTTCAAACTTCCAACTTCCAACTTCTACTTCCATGATAGGGGCAGAGATGAGGAGGGCATTAACTTATTTGATTTACTCTTCAACATCAAATTTAGACCCAAAAAATGCAAGACATGTTGCTAAAGTTTGCTTAAAATTCTCTTGGATGATACTATCAATCATGTCGAGATTCACGGGTTCATCGTCATCGAGTGGTTGTTTGTCTATATTGAACATGTTAAGGTCCATAGTCATATTCCTAAATGATAGGTTCAATTGGCCACTACGACACCTAATGATGGCATCAGATGTGGCGAGTAAAGGACGATCCAAAATAATAGGGACTTGTGCGATAGGATTTTTCACTTGTTGGGTGTCTAAGACAACAAAGTCGATGAGAAATATATAGTCACACACTTTAATTAGGACATCCTCAGTGATACCTCTCGATATTTTCACAGAACGGTCGGCTAAGGATAAGGTAATCCTAGTCGGTTTCAATAATTCCAAACCGAGTTTCTCGTATACAGTACAACAAAAGGTTCACCCATGTTCCTAAATCTAGAAGGGCTTTCTCAATGAGGTGCTCCCCTATCTTGATAGAGATCGTCGGAGTACCGAGATCCTTATACTTAATGGAATTCGATAAGAAATGATCGAGCTTTCTTTCTCGGTGAAAAAAGCTTTCTTGGGTACGTTGGTGCTTCTCTTGAAGGTACAAAGGTCCTTTAAAAATTAGGCGTAGGACGAAACTTATTGAATAACATCAAGCAGTGGGATATTGATTTGTACTTTCTTGAATACTTCCAACATCTTATCAACATGCGTTTTTTCTTTTGAGGCACTAATCGTTGGGGAAATTGAGCTTTTGGGACATAGGTCTCTACAGATGGCTCGAAAGGTGAGGGCGAGGAGTAAGTTGGATCCACGAGTGGATATACCTTCTCCTTACATTTCTCGAATTCACTCTCGGTAGGTGGTGAAACGTTTTTCTCCACTTCCTTACCGGACCTAATCATGATGATGGGTTTCGCACGCTCTTAGGTGTGTGACTTGCTCATGTCTTCTTGAATAACAGATTGATCCCTAGGCATGTTACCCTTTGGATTAGGTTCGGGATGACTAGGGAATGTTCCCTTATTCCTCTCACTCAATGCGTTCGCAAGTTGGCTCATTTTAACCTCGAATGTTCACATGCATGATTTATTGGGTGGATTGGAGGACATTTTGAGTGGTTTACTGGAATTGAAGGGTACTTTGGGCAATAAGGTTCATCGAATCCTCTAAAGATTGGATATTTTGGAACGAGGGATATGATGGTGCGGTGCCATTCTTTTGGAAACCCGAGGGGGGTTATCGGAAGATTGACGTCCACTTCCATGGTATTGACCCTTGGACCATGAAAGATTGGGGTGGTCTCGCCACCCTGAATTGCATGCATTGGAATATGGGTCATACTTTGGCCTATTTTGGTAGAGGGCATTGGATTGATTGATGAGTGCCTTGTGGACTGGAAGGGCGGGGCAGTTCTCGTCTAAGTGGTCACATGCATCATAAGGTATACACATAGGGGAACCTACATGTTGAACGATCACAGGTGCGGGTTGATTACCCTCTTTGCTCGTCTCTAAAGTTTCTAAATGTCGGGCCAATGTGTCCATTTTGGCATTTGAATCATAAATTTGTTCGACTTGGTGAGCGAAACCCTAATTGGACATGGTGAACCTAGATTCTCCATTGGATTCCCATCACTATGACCTTTTCACTATGGCTTCTAGGAATACCCACGCGTCTACCTCATTTTTCTTGTTAAAATAACCATTACATAGTGACTCGAGCATAGTTAAATAATTACAATCTAACCCCTCATATAAAATTTGGACTTAGCGACCCATCTCAATCCTATGGTGCGGACATTGCAGTAGTAAATCCTTGAATCGCTCCCAATACATCCACAAGGCTTCTCCCTTCTTTTGTCTAAATGTGTTGATGGCGTGACGTATCGACGTTGTCTTTTGGTTGGGGAAGAGTTTCCGTAGTAAGGTGACAGTTGTTTGGTTCCAAGTGGTGATGGATTCTGGTTTTAATGAGGTAAACCAACTCTTAGCTTTGTCTTTCAGTGAGAACAAGAACAATTTAAGTTTAACAATCTCGTCAGTGAGTTGTTGGTACTTAATGGTCCCACATATCTCCTTGAATTCATACAGATAAAGGTAGAGATCCTCTTTTTCGGTACCTCGAAACACGAGCAACAATTGGATTATTCCCGAATAAAATTGAAAATTGTTTGGATTGTGCTCGGGTAGAAGTATGCATAAGGGTTGACTAAGCATAGTCAGATAAAGGTAATCTTTAAGGGTACGTGGTGCTAACTCGCCTCCCATCTATGTGAATATCGAAAATCTACCTACGTAAGTATCGAGAATGCTAGACTCCACACTCGACAAATGACCGGTACGATCTCGAAACCAACTTCGCATACACTGAGCTCACTCGAATTTTTCTCTTTTTTTATGTGAATAAAATTAAAAAAAAAATATTTGACTCAAACCACGTAATTCCTAGCTAACACACAAAAGATTGAATTATCTAATTTAGATGAGAGAAATTTCAATTTTAAAATCTAGTTTTTTCGAGATTAATCAACGACAACATGGGCCTCCAGATTAATTTCCCTAAATAGACAACTCCTACTATTTGACAATGGAGAATTTAAAAGACAACCAACTACATTTATCTCCTCAAATCCCATTTTTTCCTCCACATAGGTGGTCGGTATGAAGACTCATTAAAAACCATCAATCCTAGACAAGGTGAAACATGATCGATTAGACAAGGTTGCGTTGGAGTAACTTTCAATTCTAGCCTCGTTAAGAGGTTTCTTATGAGCTATGTGATATCCTAAGGCCAATGTCTACTTGATTTTAAAGTAAACGTGATAGCTCGGGATGTGCAAGTGCTTGGTTAATTAGTGACTTTCGGGCTCTGAAAGGGTGATGAAATCCCAACCTTATCCTTGACACGAGTTTTACCCTTAAGTCTATTTATGCAACGTGCTAAATTAAATGCAAAATTAAACCACGTACGAGCAAACAAAAATGTACCTCCGACGTGGATTTTTTACAGTCACTTGTTTATGCCGGGCCGAAGTTTATGTTGACGTCGATCGAAGGAAAACATAGCCTACATTTCAGTCGGCTCCGAGAGTTCCTTGTGCTCGTGACAAGATTGCACAATTTTTTTCTTCACGTTCGCGCACCGTTGCACACTTTTTCGAATTTATCTTCACTTTTGTCCCCCCTTTTCTTATTTTCCTCTTTTTTTTTTATTGTGATTCTGAAAAAAACAAAAGAAACTACACCAAACGTAAAGTGCAACACAAAAAAAAATATAAAAAAGAAAGAAAAGAAAGGAAAGGAAAAAAAATGACACGACACACACACTAGCGAGATATTTAACACACAAAAGGTAACAAAGTACACTTATGAAGCAATTTTTTTAATTTTGGAAATAACAGAACGACAATAGATAATTTTTTTTAGGGACTACTTACTAAAAAAATAATTCTGGCAAGTTTTGTTTTTTTTCAATTTTTAGGTATTTTTGTCATATACAAGTGCTAAATGTACTATTTACTAAAGAAAGCTTAAATCTGATTTTTTTAAACTAAGTAAAAAAACAAAAATATAAGTTGTTGATTTTTTTATTTTATTTTCAGATTTATTTTTTGTCTTTTATGAAATTTTTACTAACAATATTTTTAAAACTAAAAAAAACTAGTCCGGAAGTCACAACTTCTTTAGAAAAAAATCGAACAAATTTCCGGCAATGGCGCCACAAACTTGTTGTCAATTTATAAAATACTGTAAGTGCACGGGTTATTATAGAATAACAAGTGTAAGTACGGGGCGAACCCACATAAATTTGTTAATTTCTTCATTCAAAATTATTATGACTGTCCAACTAGACTAGATGGGTTTAGAGATAAGATATACTAGTAAACTAAGCTAACACAAATAAAAAGTGTGACTATACAAGATATAAACTAGTGTGTGAGAAACTCGAACATTGGATCCATGTATCACGTTTAACTAATACAATGCAATAATTTAAACTCGTTATTCCCAATTTCATAACTAAAATTAAACCGACTCTCGTCGCGTTTAATTCGAATAAGAAAAACTTAGGTTCTTAATAAAATTTAACATCTCTAAATTTAGACGGCTAAAATTCATATTCCCTCAAAAAGTTTACTTTTGAAAATTTAAAATATAGTCTTTAAGCATGGGCTATCAATTAATTTAATAAAAGTATAATCCATAAAAAATTATCCACACTTAAAAATAAAAATATGATTTTTTTCAAACAAAAACAAAGGTTTAAAATACTCTCTCGTGTTGTTTTAAATGAAAATCGAATTTTTTAAAACTTTTTAGTATGTATTGGGAAATAAAGACGAATTTAAACTATATACAATATTAATCAAACATAATAAATTTTACCTAGTCCTAATAAAGAAATTAAGCTAGCATAATTGAAGGCATAATAAAATTGCAAGAATGAATACTAGTTTTTAATAATAAAACAAAATTGCAAATATTGTGTCTCACAAATAATCTTGATCAAAATTCCACCTATAAAGATACAATTTGTGGTCCTCAAATATAAATAAAACTCTCAAAATAAAACTACTGAAAATTATTCTAAAGGGGCTTTATAAAAATTCTCCCAAAATAATGAGCCAAAAGGTCCTATTTATAGGCTTAGGGGTGAGGTGTTTGGGTTTGTGTAAAACATATATTTTAATTGGTAAAAAGCAATTTTAAAATTCATTACCAATTTTCACGAAATTTGAGTAATAATCTTCTCTTTTGTTGGGATTTGAAATACATTCTCATCCTTAAAGATTGATGGCGTGGCAGATGACTGGTCAAATGACTGCCAAATGGCGCTTACTGTACTGATGATGTGGACTACTGACTAGATGAGGACCGAACACTGACTAGGCAATGATGTGGCGGATTAACTCCCAAATGTCTATGACTGGCATGCTCTTACAAAAAGAATTATTGGCCTTGATAAGAATCGTACCCACAACCTCAAGCCTCTTACTACATGAGACTAACCACTACACCAAACCATGCATTTGAAAATATTATGCCTCCATAAATACAAAACCCTTATCTTCACCACTTTTCCAAATTCATTCTTTGGACCCTAAAACTTATAAAATCTTCTTTTGACCTTCAATCCTCACCAAAATTCAAGGGTACCTGTCAAAGTATAAATTAACTGATATTAATTAAAATCCAGCCCCATAAAATTTAGAAAACTATGAATTTATCCTTAATTGCATTTTGGACCCCAAAATTCATAACTTTTTCGTTTTAACTCCGAATTCAACCAAATTTCAAGGAGAACTTTTTTTTCCTAGATAAACATTTAAAAATTATTTTTAGGCCATAAAGTTTCTGAAATTATGATTTCACCCCCTGAGATTATTAAAATTTTATTTTAACTCGAATTTGATTCAAACTTGCATTTTTCTTTTATTTTATGAAAACGATTCTAAAAGCTCGTTATTTATGATACAATGGGCCTAATAAGGTCTTGGTTTGGGCATAATTCATACAAAATAATGCACTCATCACCAACCTCCCCAATAAGCTGAGATGGACATGTAGATGATTGATGATGCTACTATAAATGTCCTAGGATCATCCTCATAGATTCATTCAGATCCTCTACGAGAAAAAATGTTGGTTATATGTGGAGGAAAGATATGATCCTGGCCTACTTGAAGCAAAAGACCCCATTGGAAATAGAAAGAAGTATAGAGAAGGACCACCAATCTCACATACCTATAGTCTCCCAATTCCAGAATAGGTTGCAGATTTCCCCTCCACGGCATAGACCAGTGACGATTCCTGGCCTTATACTCCACAAGCTAATTCATCCAGTTCTCCATAGAAAGGCCAAACTTAAGAAAGATCGTGAAAATAAATTAGGAACCTCCTCCAAAGGCTACTCAATATGAGTTTCCAGGCACAATATCTCCAACAACCACATGAAAAGAATCATAGGGCGCCCTTGTAGAAAATTGGCCTGATATTCTTTCCAGGAATCAATTCCATTCAGAGTCTCTGCTAATATGACAGTAGTAGGATTACAATGATGGGACATCCATAACATAATTATGGCCATTTGGGGGTCATCCATCATGTCACCAGTTAATAAAACCAACCTTGCAATCGACTCCAGGGCTACAGCACCAGCAAAACCATTATTACTATAGTCTCTCCGACATGTTAAATCAAACATAACCGGGGAAAAAAATACTCACCTCCAAACACTAATGATATGAAAAGCAAGACAAAGTTATGATGGTACTTTCCTCATCTAACTGTTTTTATTTCAAAATAAGTCCCTTAAAAGGGAAGCTCTTTGCAACCAAGTCTCAATGTTATTCCTGTATTAAATATGCCAAAAACACATTAAAAAATTCCATAAAATATTTTCCTACTTTTTCTCAAGATAATTCTCAACGAAAAATTAAAGTGTACGTAAAGTAAGCCACTAAATCAAGATAATCAAATAAAAATGCATCATTTTTCTATTTTAATTCTCTATTCACGTACAAAGAAAAGCCACTAAATCAAGCATACAACATCGCTAATTCCAAGCTCCCCTGGTCATAATAATGGATATGCATGAAAATCTTAAAAGGAAAAAACCAAAAATATACCTTGTCACTACTCCTTATCACCAACGTACTCCTTAGAAAGATCATAATCAAAGCGTGCTAGCACTCGCAGAGCCTCACCAATCCCATAACCCCCAGTGGAATGAAAGAATGTCTCTCATAACATCAACTATTTAGGTCCTCAAAATCAACTTCGACCCTCTGTATCGATCACACTCAACTCCTTAGCTCCACATAATCGACGTCGACCCTCTGAATTGGTTACCTCAACTCCTTAATCCTCAAAATAGACCTCGAACATATGAATTAGTCACCTCAAACTCTTTAGGTATGCATGAGTGACCTAGGTCTATAATATTGACCTCGACCCTTTGAATCAATGGCTCTCAACTATTTAGGTCCGCTGAATCGACCTGAACCCTCTGAATTAGTCACCTCAACTCTTTAAGTCTACAGAATTGACCAAGGTCCTTAGAATTGATCTTACCTCTGAATTGGTCACCTCAAACTATTTAGGTCATCATAATTGACCTCAGACCTCTGAATCGTTCATTCTTAACTTCTTAGGTATCGACCTCGACCCTCTGAATCAATCACCTCAAATCTTTAGGCTTGCAGAATATACCAAGGTTCGTAAAATCGACCCCGACCCTCTGAATCTCTCACCTCAACTCTTTAGTTACTCAAAATTACCTACGTCCATAGATCTATCCTCAAGCCTTTGAATCAGTCACCTTCATTCTTTTAAAACCGCGGTAGAAGCCTCGACCTTCCAAAACTCTCAAACGTCTATGAGTTGTCTATTTTTCGATGACCTCCCCTTGTTACAAGCTCACCCATAGAGGGTCTCTATATACACCCCATACTATTACCCTCCAGATACCTCCTTAGGTCCCTAACACTCCTCCTCTCACCCTAAGACCCTAGGTCCAACTCTAAACCCAGATCAATAGGCCACCAGGAACTCTCGAGCCTTATTTGACTTTGGTGACTCTCTAACCCGAGATAAGATCATTGAAACTTTACAAGGATTTGAATACCCTTTACAAGGGCCCATACCGTGTGTGAATTGTCCCTATGGTTCGCTCGTACTCACCTTTTTACTATAAACCCTAATCGAGAGGCCACTGGAAAATCCCAAACCCAATTTGACTTTGGTCAACTCATTAACCTGAACATAAACCAATTCTCATTCATAGAGATCTAAATTTCCTTTGCAACGTGCCATACCTTGCGTGAATATTCCTCACGATTTGCACGTACTCACCTCTTTACTCTGAAAGCCCCAGTCTAGAGGCCATTGAGTGCTTCCAAGCTCTGTTTGACTTTAGTTAGCTCTTGAACCTGGGAGTGGCCTAATATATTTTCATAAGACTCTAAATACTCTTTCCAATGGTCCTAACCATGCATGATTTGGACTTATAGTTTGTATTTTATGCCTATTTTTCCGAAAATGGCCTTTCTAGACTACCTATAGGCACCCCGGATAACATTCTTATAGGCATATGTATTTTTTACTTAGGTAGAAAGCCAGGGGTATGCCGATAGGCAGGCTAGGCCCTATGCTGATCGACAGTCCTCTGAACCCTAATTTTTACTATTTAAAGAGGACATGACCACATTACCAAGGACCCCCTTTTCACCAATCAAAACATTCTCAACCTCGAAATCAGTGCGTTGTCACTCCAAAAAATTCAAGTTTCCAACATTCCTTTCAATTTCTTTACCACACTTTTATGCCACCTTTTCCCACTTACCTCACCTTTACTTAACCATTTAATTAGTGTTTTTTACTTACTTTTCTTTGGTATTTTCTAGTCTTACTCCATTATCACACATCAACTAATATCCTTTTTTATTACTAGTATTCACATAATATATTTTCATAAAGCCAAAAAGACAAAAAGAAAGTTCAAAACCTTTAAGTAGGATTTCCTCACCTTAACACTTGAGCACTCTTTCCAAAACATCTAAACATGACTCCTAAATTTGGATTTATGGATCAAACGCCACCCCCTTGTGATATGTCGAACTGCCTGGACTTTACTACCTAATTTTACTATATAGGCATCCTGAGTCATTATTGGAATTCGAACTCTATTATACTCATTGTGTTACCTTTGTTATATCTCATATTTAGTTGTATTATACGTATTAGTGTTCCTAACTAACATGCACATTCTCTTTCTAGTAGTGAATTATGATTCCTCGATACTAAAGTCGTATTTTTTATATATTTTTTTCATATACTCTTTAAGATGAATCCTATCCGTCCTCCCCGTGATGTGAGTAGGATGATTCCTCTTTTCTCATTCATTTTCACATCGCACACATGCTACACATGATTTTTATCTTATATTAAAAGGATAACTTTATTATAGCCCATGAGATATAGAAATGGAGGAATAGGTGTGATTTGTCCCGAATCATGCACATATACACCCTCTATACTTATGCATTTTAGCCCCCTCGGGTACTTTAATTCCTATAATTATGCTCATTAACAAGACAACATCCGTTTTATATGTTAACATGTTATTTGAGGTATTATTGAGTGTTTTTAGGTATTAATGTGCCTAGGGTGAAGTTTGGTTGCATTCCGATAAAGTTTCTTCGACGCTCGCACGTTCAAGGGAAATTTAGTAAATTCACACTTTGGTATTTTTTCCCAAAGTACGCACGAAAGTTAAGGTCCTTAAAACAAGCTTCGTGTGGTCACGAATGGTGCGCAAATCCGAGCCCAACCGAAGATTGTACGGGCCTTTGATCTGAGAGGAATTATAAGGGAATTAAATAAATAACAAAACATAACAATTTGATAATTGTCAATTGTGTCCTGCTTCTCTTTTGACCAAGTTGCAGGTCTCCGGATATAGCATCGGGTTTCGATTTAAACCAAATAAAATGGGATTTTACCAAAAGGAGATGCTATTTTAGCAAGAAACTCGCAACCTTGAACTGCCACCACCGGTCGACCGACCACCACCCGCGGTCGATTGGGTTTTCTAATTTTGGCTTACGTCAATTAAAGTGGGCATTTGCTGCTACTTTAGGTCGATCGGCATTGACACCCGATCGACCGGTCTTCCTGATTTCTGCCTACGAAGCTAATAGTGGGTTTGATTTCTATTTCACAATCAACCGACCACCACCCTTGGTCGACCGGTTCCCTGTTTTTGTTTTAGCCGAGATAGCTATTACCCTTTTTCTCTTTTCTTTTTCGTTTGATTCATTTAATTCGCAACTTTTTATAAATAAGAGAGTTAGTTTATATTTGTAAACATTTTAATATTTTTATCTCTTTCTTTTTAGGAGAACCTAGGGTTAGAACATTTGGGGATTATTTGTGGAGTCTCCCCTCTCCTCCATTTCTTGTTGTGTAATACCCATTAATGTAAGATTTACTATTCATCTTCTTCCCTGAGCTCTATTTCCTTTATTTTCATGCTTTATTATTTATTTCCAAGCCTAGATAATTGTTGTAGTTAATTTAATTCTTGTTTGATTTAATTAATTAGTTGCTTTAATTTATGTATTTCATTATGATTAGTGGCTAACTTAAATCAGGCTGTGTTGGATTGAAATCACTAAGGGTTGATTTAGTTGCTTAGCTTTGGTGATGGATTTTATTCATTTAATTCGATTGGGTTGTCCTTGTTATTACGCCTAGGAGATTTAATGAGGTATATCATGTATGCTCCATATTTACAACCATGCGTGTATAATTTCCAGGGTGTTTGTTGACGCCAATATCATATTAGGCTTTTATTCGAATTCAGGGGTGACAACTCTAGATTTAATTAATTGTTGAAATGAGACTCAATCTTACTAAATCTGTAGACCCATGTAACCATTTATACTAATTAAATCTTGTTGAGGGATATCTGTCGCAACCTATAGTTTTTATTCGTTTTGTTAATCTAGTTAAAATACACATGCCTAGATTATGTTTTCTCTGTTGTTAACAATCATCTTTACACTTTTATTCCTGAAGTATTAAATCAATTAAAGTCTAACAACTAGTCTTTGTAGATTTTTTATACCCGAACTGGCCGCTATACTCCCTTAAAAGAGTGTAGTCATAGTTTAGGTTTTTATATTGAGTTGGTGAGCTGAATATAATAAATGAAGGATGCGTAGGTGACTCTTATGCCGCGGTGAAACCCAGTCTCAATCAAATGGCTCCGTTGTCCGGGACTTGTTTATTTTAGAATTTAAGTGATTTAGTATATCGTAGTATTTTCTTTCTATTTGTATTCTTTGTTAACTATTTTGTAGGACTTTTACATTTAAGCATCAAGAAACGCTCGAATTTCTCGATCGCACATCACTTTGTGGAATTTGCCATCTCGAGCCTTCTTTGGGGTAAGCATTCTTATTCAAATATGTTCGATAATCGTAATGATAATTCTTAAAATCTCCCTTTGACTTTTGGTCAATACTTACAGGACCAAAAAATTGCAACATCTAAAATGTCTTTGGGTGAGTATTACGAAAGTCAAACTAAAGGTTACGAAAATTTTGAGAATGATTATTCCGATTTTATGCCACAAGATCTTTATAATAAGAATGGTGAAACGAATTGCAATCGCTTTCAAAGTTCTCATGTTAATGATTTTGGTAATAGTTCCGAGGATAATTTTCAAAGTCCTCATTTGCAAGAATTCGCGCATCGATCTATGATTTTCGGTGAGGGCTTGCGTATTCTTGAAAATGAGAAGATTGAAAATCGTTCTCGGGAAGAAAATCGTTGTTGGAAGCATGAGTTGGATTTTTTATTTGAATCCGACAACGATTTTTCTTCTGAGACTTTTTAAGTCGAGGAATGTTTTGAACCAAATGAGGATTTTGTGCCTACTTTGGAACAAACCATTATTGACTTGGCCCATGGTATAATAGAGAATGAAAATGAGGAAGAAATGGACGCAGTATCCATTTGCAATTAAATGATTTCTTCTTTAGTCCCCAAAGAATAATATTTAATTGAAAATGATCTTATTTCCTTTGAAACTCAATCTTCAAGCCATGATGACTTATCTCTTGAATTTGAATTTCTTTCGTCCCCATCTTTATTCTATATTGTCGAACTGATGCAAGTACCCAATGAATCAGTTCCAGACTTTAAAGTGTTATCCTTTTCACCAATGAGGGGGTACTTGCTCGAGTTGCTTTCCATGAAGGCAACTTTGCCTCCATGTGCACCACATCCCATTACGATTTCAAAATATTGAGGAGAAAATTTTATTTTTCTTGACCCCCTTGTGTTTTTTTCAACCGTTTTATCCAAATCCTCCATCCTCCCTCCAAATTTTTTGACTGGGGATGGTTCATTTCTTCCGTCTTACTCATGCCTTTCGTTATTTGAATGAAATTCCTATTTTCCGGAAGGTATGCATGAAAGGGAGAGTCCCCCATTGATCCTCCAAAATCAAATCGTGTTTTGGGTGGATCCTCAAAAATTTCAACTTCTAGTGTATAGGTAGTTGGAAGTTAAAATTGTAAGTTATAAATAGTTAGTTTTGTTTTATTTTCTTAGTTTTCTTTAGTCTTACTTATTGTCTAGTGTAGTTAATTAAGTTTTTGTTATGTTTTTTTTGCTATGCTTGGTACTTACATGTTTTGTAGAATCATTGAACTTGTACTTTCACAAGATCGCTCCATTTTGGGTACTATCGCTCTCTTCCTCTCTTTAACTTGGTTCTTAATTCACATTGAGGACAATGTCAGTTTTTAAGTTAGGGGGTATGGGATATTCTATCAATTAATTGGTAGTTTCTTTGATTTGATTATATGTTCTTTCCAAGCATGCTTTTCCGGTAAAAAAATAAAAATTTCAAAAAGATTTTATTTCTTTTTTCTCTGTTTCTGAGCTTTTTGCCGTTGTTTTCGATGATAAATTTTAATAATTGCCTGATCCAATAGACAACTCAATGATTCATGTTCTCGATTATAGAATTTATTAGACTTTAGTCCTCAATTATTGATATTATGAATAACTTCATGAATTAAACTTTAATCCCATGAGTACATGAATTTTTGAAGAGTGCGCTTGCGTTCAAATTAAGAAATTATTTAATTAAACATAGTTTTTCAATTAAATCCTTAAACATGCACCTACGTGTGTGTGTGTGTGTGTGTCAACCCATAAATAAATAAAGCATGTGACACAAAATATCAGGAAAAATCCCCGCAGGGCAAAATCATATTATTTTCACTATAATTTGTAAAGAACGGTTACATGGATTATAATGAAAATAAGTGTGACATGAGAAATACCCGTAGGTGTCGGTTCTGATGTCGTCGACTGGAATCTCCCGCAAGAATTCCAGATGGGCAACAATGAGGAAGGGACTTGCTTCTTCACAAAATACTCCAAATGAGTAAAATGAATCTTCTTGATGGTTTATAAAATCTGCACATGTAAATGGGAGTGCAAGTGTGCATTTAAAGAGGTATAAAGCCTTAAAATGATGAAGTCTAAAAAGAGGTCCGTTTTAGGCTGGTTGGTTTCAGAAAAGGAGTGGTAAAATTCAATGAATCAGTTGAGTAGAAAGGGACATAAAGAGATTAAACAATACAGGCTATGCCAGGTACCTCAAACCGGTTCGGGTGTACCGCGAACCGGTTCACCCCCGAACCGGTTTGACCTTTGGTTTGCAAAAGTTCGTTGGGATTGAGGCTAAAAGGACTCAGAATTTTTCAAGTATTATTCTTGAAATTTTCTCCATTTTCAAAGGGACATAACTTCTTCACCGATGCTCGAATTGAGGTGTCGTTTCTTCCAGTATCTTCGTGGCATTGAGATATTCAAAATTCCAGTTGACCAGACCTCCGGACGGTGGCTGTAAAATTATCAAAATGCCCTTGAACTTTCATATCGAGCCTTCTTTCACTATTTTGACTTCTCTTGCGTATCACTTGCATAAAGTGCCTAAAATCATGAGGCAGATGTGGGACACATGATGGAGATGTTGAATGCATGATTCCCAGAATTCGGATTGAGGCCACCATATGAGATTGTGTAGAGACATACCGAATGTAGCGGTATCAGACATACAAACTATGATCTAGAAAAATAGAAAATTCCTAGATACTACCCGGACATTTGTAAAATTATGTCCTTAAAAATCTCCCCCTATGTATATGCCGGTACATACCTAAAAATCCGAATTGTGCATTCTACCAAATACAAATGACATATAAGATAATATCCTCATTAAATACTAAAACTGAGAATACTAAATGTCATGACTTCAATCAAACATCTTCAAATCTTAACACCTCAGAAACTCCCAAAGCTTTTCTCATTAGGGTGTGCAATCCAATAGATATCAACTTTGTACCTACACACATGAGATAAAGCAAATACCCGTGACACGCAACAGTTTGAAATATAATGATACGAAAAAGTCAAAGATCAATTAAGCTTAAGAAAATCATAGATAAATTAATAGATTACTCCCCCATAATAGATATTTCTCCCCCATAATTCATTCTCCTCTTTTTTATGATGTCCCCAAATAGACAGATATGAGAAGCATAAATATGGAAAATGTCACAAAAAAAATCTTTTATTTTTTAATTTTTCAAACAAAATATACACCAAAGAATAAAAAAAATCTTCTATTTTTGTAATTTTTCAAATTTTTTTATACAATATATACAACAAAGAATCACACCATGAAAGAACACAAAAACAACTAAGTCGATGATAGCGAAAATAAAGGGCTGTGATCAAATTCGATAGGAAAATCAATGCATACAAACATGACATATGTGCACGATGAATTTCGGATACTCTTAATGAATTAGCTCAACATCTTCCTTAGGTGTAAAAAGATGGAAATATGAGACATTGACTCAATCTAATAAGCAAATCAAAGCTCAAAGTGATTTCCACACCAATAACGTCCAAAACTATTTAATGCTTTTTCAGGACTTTCAAGGAAGTACAAACCCGTTAAAAATTTCCAACCAAACTCCCTCAGATATATAATTCGAATAGAGGTGATCTAAATTCTCAAACTTTTGAGAATTGATGATGAAACCAATGGCCCGTACTTGGCATGTATAGCTTTTTATTGCGTTTAAATTTTTCGGGCTCTTTTAACCTCTTTGGACCCCAGATAATAAAATTCCTCAATTTTTTAGGTCCGATATAATGGTGTCTTTAGCGAAGGATAGATAATTACCTTTCATAGCCCTTCACCATTTTAAAAACCACACAATCTCACCAAACAATTTTTACATGCATTCCAATCTTGTCAAGTTTTATCGCATATGGTTCGTTGTATAGACAGAATTGAGATGGAAACACTCAAGCTAATATGTTATATACAAGAAAAATAATCAAATAAACCCATGCATGTGTGCAATAAAGGATATAGGGAGCCAAACATGTTGAAATATATCACTAATCACATCTCAAAGACTCAAAACAATGTAAAGCACATAGATGCAATGATGTAGCGTCTCAAATCACTATCAAACAGTCACATGGATAAATGGAATAAAATTTATGACTTGGCTATCTTAAATGCTCATACATAAGAGGTGCAAATAAAATATAAAAATCTTTTTGGATTTTTCAAAAATTTATCAAAATAAAATCTTTTTGAGATTTTCTAAAATTTTTGTAAAAAGAAAATATTTTTAGATTTTTTCAAAAAATATAAAAAAAATGAAAACAAACTAATGATACAATCTAGCAAGAGGAATCATATGATATGAAAAAGATAATACATCATATGATATACACGGACCAACCCCTCAGTTAACTGTGAAAATCCCCAAAGACTTCCTAAGGCTCTCGAATCTAAGGGCATCTAAAGGTTTCGTGAAAATATCGGCTAACTGACGGTCGGTGGGTACGTAACTCAGGGATACGACTTTCTCCTCAGCTAGGTGTCGTATAAAGTGCTCGCGTATCCTGATGTGCTTTGTGCGCGAATGAAGGACTGGATTGTGGGATATATGTATCGCTCTCGTGTTATAACAGGATATGGTCATGGTGTCCTGTGAAATCCCATAATCCTCCAGCATCTGTTTCATCCACAAGAGTTGCATGCAACAACTCCCGACGGTGATGTACTCAGCCTCCGCACTGGAAAAAGAGATGGAGTTTTGCTTCTTGCTCAACCAGGAGACAAGAGAATAACTAAAATAGAAACACCCACCAGAAGTTCTCTTACAACCATCTACATCCCCAGCCCAATCGGTATCCGAATAGGCGGACAAACGGTAATTGGTATCAAAGGAATACCAAATATCGTATGAGAGAGTCCCACTCACGTATTTGATAATACGTTTTAGAGCGAGTAAGTGTGAATATTTCTGGGACGCCTGATATCGTGCACATACTCCAACACTAAAGGCTATGTCAGGACGACTGGCAGTCAAGTAGAGAAGACTACCTATCATACTCCGATACAAGGTTTGCTATACGCCCTTACCTGAAGTGTCCTTACTAAGATTGATATAAGTTCTCATAGGTGTACGAGCATGCTTAGCGGAGTCTAAACTAAATTTCCTCACTAGGTCATGAACATCCCATCCTCTAGCTGACGAACCTGGAGACCAAGGAAGAAAGTAAGCTCACCAACCATGCTCATTTCAAACTCCCTTTTCATCTCCTCCTAAAAGTGGTGAGCATGCTGGGAGCACGTGGATCCAAAGACTATGTCGTCCACATAGACCTGGGCAACCAAAATAGCACCGTCACTTCTCCTGATGAACAACGTCATATCAACTCCCCCTCTCTTGAAGCCACAGGCTAAGAAAGAAGAATAATCCTCTCATACCAAGCACGGGGTGCTTGTTTCAAACCATACAAGGCTTTCCTCATATAGTAGACGTGCTCCGGGTGCTTAGGGTCTTTAAACCCTTTTGGTTGAACCACATAAACCTCCTCCTATAGAATGACATTTAGAAACGAACTTTTGACATCCATTTGATATAACTTGAAGCGCGAATGACATGCGATGGCGAGTAGAAAGTGGACGGACTCAAGCCTCGCAACAGGAGAAAATGTCTCCCCAAAGTCTACACCCTCAATTTGTGTGTAGCCTTGAGAGACCAACCTAGCCTTATTTCTGATTATGGTACCATTTTCATCCATTTAATTCTTAAAAATCCACCTGGTACCTATCACATTAGTCTCACTAGGTCGGGGGATAAGTTCCCAGACATTATTCTTTTTAAACTAAAGCAACTCATCATACATGGTAGATATCCACTGTTCATCATTGAGTGCTTATTTGTGATTCTTAGGCTAGACTGTGGACGTGTAGCACAAATGACTAACAACATTCTCTAGTTGAGCACGATCATGATCCCTAAAGTGGGATCGCCAATAATGGCAGAAGAATCATGACTCTTGCGAACCCAAGCAGGTGTGTCCCCTAACACAGGAGTAGGGTCCACAGAGTGTGGGTGAGGGATAAGTAAATCGCTGCCAAAAAAGTCCTCATCCTCACACCGAAGGCTAGGATCAATAAATGCCGAAGGTTCATCATCTTGCACGGTGACGTTTATTGACTCCATAACCTTAGAGCTCTTCAGGTTAAAAACTCAATAGGCTCTACTATTTGATAAATATCCTAGAAATATTCCCTCATCGCTCCGGGAGTCAAATTTTCCTAATTGCTCTCTATCTCGTAGGATGTAGCATTTACTCCCAAAGACATGAAAATATGCAAGGTTGGGTTTCTTGCTTGTCCACAATTCATAAGGTGTCTTAAGAGTGTGTAGACGCAAGTAAAACCTATTCATCGTATGGCATGCAATAGACACTGCCTCTGCCCAAAATCTCCTAGCAACCTTACGACAAAGAAGCATAGATCTAGCCATTTCTTCAATCGTCCTATTCTTTCTCTCAATAATCCCATTTTACTGAGGAGTCTTCACAGCAGAAAACTCATGCTTGATTCCTAGGCTGTCACAGTAAAGATCTACCTTTGCTTCTTTAAATTTCATGCCATTATCACTACGTATCATGTTATTAGTGAATCCGTGTTGATTTTGCAGGACACGACACTTGGTTGTTAAAAACTCTATAGCATCAGATTTATCTCTCAGAAAACCTACAATCGAATATCTGGATAAATCATATACCATCACAAGGATATACCTCTTACCACCTAGACTCTCAGTACGAGTAGGACCCATAAGATCCATGTGAATCAATTCAAGAACACGGGAGGTGGTAATGGAATGCAACTTCCTATGGGGGCTACAAATTTGTTTTCCCAACTGACAGGGTCCACAAACCATGGAAGTTGGATTTCAAAGAGATGGTAAGCCACGTACAAGGTCCTTTTTAGCTAAACGAGTCAAATTTCTAACATTTACATGACCTAGACATGGGTGCCACAGATCTATAGGAATGATCGTGGCACTGTTGCAGACAAGTGAGGATGTGGGCATAGTCCCATAGAAATTATCTTCTGTCCTCACCCCTTGCACTAAAAGTTTACCGGCTTGATTATAGACATTACACACGTCCTGGTCAAACTTTACGGCAAAGTTAGCATCGTATAGCTGGCTAATGCTGAGAAGGTTTGCCTTCAAACCTTTTTATCATTATAATGGGCCCTAAGGATTTCGATGAACCTTTTTACGTGCTCCTTTGGGTTCCCCATATTCCAGTATACTTCTCAAAGATAGGGGGAACATACCCTTTAAGGTATGGTTCATTGTTATACTCTTCTAGGTATGAAGTATGAAAATTATCATATATTGAGGAGGTTTCTCCCCCGCCTTACAGGCTAACATCATCCGTAAGATATCCCTTTCCATTTCTTCCATACTAGGTGGAAGGAGGAAAGTTTGAATAGGCACCAACACGGGTGAAACTACCTTTAGTGGTGTGATAGGAGCCACATTCTCTGCACTAGTAGGAGGAACCACAATGGGTAACACCACTATGGGAATGGATGCATTAGTGGCATTTGGTTGAGATATTATAGCAACTGAGGCAAAAGGCACCATTAGCATTATTGGTGGTGTCATAAAAGAATTTGATCCTCTAGAAACACCCAATAATGACCGAGCACCTGGGGTTTTGATGAAATTCGCAAATAAACTCATTAATTCATTGATTTGTGGTGTCCCACTGGCTGCCATCGCGATAGCTGGTAGTCCCGTCACTGTTGGCACCATCACGTTGAACTCCGATAAGATGGTCAATTCCCCTTCTTCCTCATGATGTATAGAATCAAAATCAATGTAATTCACTATGTCATCGTTAATCATTCCTTAAAGAGAATACTTCCCTAACATAGTTACCAAATGTAATATGTTGGTTTGATGAATACGATTAGTATTCAACGTGACATAACCATATTTAGAATGATAATTAATGCGAAAAGAATAACAGATTCCTTATATTGGAAATAAATTTCTTCAATACTTGCAATAAACAGTCTGAATACAATTAAGTGTATATAATAATCCTTTATGATATAAATTCTCTTACATCACAATAAATGAAATTAATCTCAATAACTAACTTGGTTAAAGGGAGAAACAACAAGCACTTTGGTGCAATAAAGGTAAGATAGAAACCCTAAACGACCCAACAAGTGCAATCATTAGTAATAAATACTAACCATGGGTCTAAGAAAAAATGATATAGTCAATGATAAGAGCTCACATAAAGCTCTCGTGTATGGAGAAATCGGATGTCAAGATTCCAGCCCTTAAAAAATGATTATTGAAAGTATTTATAGGAATGAAAGGTCATTAGAGTGAACTTTCCTGAATTAAATGCTTTGAGCCTTCATTAAATGCCATTTAATGCAAAATATGTTATATTAAATGCGCGAGATATTGTACTTGGGCGGGAACACGATTTGGGCTATCAGAATGTCTCTCTCATTGATTGTGATGTGATAAGTTGGTACAAAGGTTTTCACATTTGATATGACATTCTTACAAATGGGCAAAGGTCCAAGGAATTTACCCACTCAAGGGCCAGTCTTCTCGAGCTCCCAAGTGTCATAAATCATGACACTATAAAAGATATTAAATAGTGGTAATAAGATATGTTGTGTTGTCAACGAAATGAGGTTCCTAGAGATAAGGTTCCTCGAACAACTTTACTTTGTATGTGTTGGTTTGGATGAGGTTTCTCTGTGAAAGGTTCCTCAAAAGATCTGCTTTGACGAGGTACCTTGAGTGAGGTCCCTCGGGTAAGAGGTGTTTTTATAATAATAACTTAATCATATTAGCGAGAGGTTTTACCGAAATGTACCAAATAGGTTTTATTTCCCTATGTTTCCTTATTCTCCATCCTCCAAACTAATTACCTATAAGATTCCCTAGATGAGGTTACTCAATAAAGTATGAGATCTCTCCCATGTCCTGCCAAGCATGGTCCTTCACAAGTACCAAATAACTTTAATACCAGTAAAATAAGTTCCAAATATTTAACAAGTGAGAACAAATATAAGCTAAGTACATATTACAGGTATATTCTTGAAGTCCCTTAAAATAAGGATGATTGTTGTGAGAATGTCTTCGAGTGACCTTGCTTATGGTAGGAGTGCCTTAGAGTGACTTTTCTTATTATAGGAGTGACTTTGAACGGGCTTTATTATTGTGGGAGTACTTTGGAATGGGCTTCTTTCGAATGAACTTGGTCCTATTCGTTATACTTGATCATCCTATATTCCACCTTGACAAGATTGATTAATGTTCGATTAACCGTTATCTTTATCCTCCCTCAACAAACTCTATAAAAAATTATCCTTACAAATCTCCCATTTTGGCTATTTTAGGATAAAAACACGAAACAATTTTTTTTATAGGATGTCAAGCTCTCTATAAAGAATCAATCTCTAACACCAAAAGGAAACATTATAGACTTTAGCAGAACACTAAACCCATCAAAGATAATATACAATAATATAAATCATCATAAGAATCCTCCTTTGTCTAATAATATCTACCTAAGCTAGAACTTCTCCGCTTAAAGTAAAATTCCTCCCAAACTTTAAAGATTGAGATAACATTTCTCCCTATTTTTGTTCAGGAATAAACAAAGATAAAGATGCATATTAAAATGATTTCTCCCCTACATAAAACATGGATAAACATACGGGAATAACAAGTATACCATGTGTGGCCATCCCGGGCGATCGGGCACCTTCGGGGGAGGAGAGATATGAATACTTCTCCCTCCTTAGGAAGGCTGTACCGCCGTCTCGCACCCCTCCCTCTTGGGAAGGTTGCTTTGACCGTCATTGGTGTGGGGGTAAATGTGAAGAGATAGAGTCGCCAACCTATTTTGCACAAAATAGGCAAAAGAAATGTTGCCACTTTGAGAGAGTGGCATCAAGGACAAACTGATGCATACGAAACCAATAGTTCGAAGGTCCAGGGGCTAAGTTACGGAACGAGAAGGTGCTAGGCACCCATCCCTCCCTTTCGGTCTCTCATGGGATAGTGTTATTATCTTCCTTTATATCCCCATGAAGTGTTGGTGTGTATTTATATAATGGAGATTGGATTTATTCAACTCGTACCATGGTCAAGGTAGAGTGAAGTCATCCATAGGAATGTTCCCAAAATACCACATGTAGAAAGTATAATTTGTGCGTCCATCATGATATTGGTCATTACTAGGAAACGATAATATGTGTTGGATGAAGCGCAAACAAGTATGATATATATGTGTGTGTGTGTGAAAAGGGGAGGTTTTTAGAAAATAAAAAATTTTGAGAAATTGAGCAAGTTGGAAAATTAGACTCGAGTCTTAGATTTTAATCCGAGACGCCTACGTAGCCAATAAACGCATCAAAGTCCATGTAGTTCGAATGTAGCATAGGGGGTGGGGTTTATCCCATAGATTCAAATGGAATTTTATTATATGTGTATGTATAGAAAGTGTGTTGTTTTGATTTTGGAAAAAGTGTGATGGATAATTTTGTTCGGAATTTACGGGTGTAACCCTCTTTTATTTGTTTTTTGGATTTTTGTAGAAAAATAAGTATGTCTAATATACTAATATAAAGTGTAGATATTAATGTGTATGAACTAAAGTAAGAACTAGATTATGAATCTAATGTTTATTATGCAAAAAATAAGGAATTTAAAGAAACAAAGAAGGAATTGAACCTTCTTTGAAGCTTGATCTTGGATGAACTCCCTTGAGTGTTGATGAATGTTTATGAGAGAAGAATATTTTGCCAAATTGGGTATGAAAAGGATTGGAATGTAAGATTGGATGTAACTTCACATGAGGGACTTCGCTGATTTCGAGGGAATGTTGCTGAGATCACTGATGCTGATGGATCTGTTGTGTTGTCTGGAGTGAGGTTATGGCCCCTATTTATAGGGTCAGAGGCGTGACGATGGGTGTGCCCCAAGGAGTGCCTATCGGCATGTGCCCCCAGACACAGTGCCGATTGGCAGGGCTCAAGACATGCCAATTGACAGCCCCGTACAGATTTTCTAAGAAAATGGTCGTAGAACAAAAATCGTTGATCCAAATCGTTCACGGGGCATATAATTAGAAAGGTATTTCAGAGACCTTCAAGATCCCTTGGGACTTCTCCTCAATTCGGTAGTTGACTTTGGGTCAAATGTGGCTCGAAAGCGCGTGTCGGTCCTTTGGACGGCAGATCGTCGGACGCAAGCGGATCGTTCGTCCTCATGGTAAGTCAGAATCGCACACGGGGCAGACTGTTGGAAAGGTTATGAGATGTACTTCGATATTCCAAAGAGTTTTGCTTGGTTAGGGAAGTTGAATTTGGTCAATCGGGGCTTGGAATCTCCCGGGAACCTCTCAGAGTAAAATAGATCTTTCGTCCGCACTGTATGTCAGAATCACACGTGGGGTGGATCGATAGAAAGGGTATTCAGTGCCCTTCCAAGATTAATTCATTCTCATTCGAGCTAAAGAGTAGACTTTGGTCAAACGGAGCTCGAGAGCACCCTGTGGCGCCTCCAAATTGATTTTCGAGGGAAAATTGATCATTCATCCGAACGGTTATGCTGTTTTATGGATGGGGGAGACCATTGGAAAGGGATTTCAATTTCCTTCGAAGATTCAAAGAGTTTTTTCTTTGACGGGGAAGTTGATATGGGTCAAATTGGGGCTCAAGAGTGTCCGGTGGCCTCCGAATCGATCTTCGGTAGTAAAATGGTCCATTCGTCTAAAATGTTATGCTATTTTGTGCACGAGGTGGACCGTTGGAAGGGGTATTCAGGGGCCTTTAAAGATTCAAAGAGTTTTCGCTCTGACGATAGATTTGATCGAGGTTAAATGGGGCCTGGGGGAACCCGGTGGGCTCTAGATCGGTACTTGGAGTGCGACCTAGGGTTTAAAATTAGATGGGGGAGGTGCTAAGGACCTAAGGGCAGACCTAGTGTGTCCTAGAATGTGGTGTCCACAGAGCCCCTCGACGGGTGAGCTTGGAATAAGTGATAACCGTCGAATAGACACCGCATGATAGAGGTTGCTTTTATGGACCTAAGTGATGACAATGACCAATTGAGAGGGTTGAGGTCGATGATGAGGACCTAAGGTGATGTTGGGGTAGCCAATTTTGAGGACCAGAGGTGACCAATTCTACGGGTCGAAGCCAATTCGGATGGCTTAAGTAGAAGCGACCAATTCTGAGTGTCGAAGCCAATTTCGCGGGCTTAAGATAGAGACAAACAATTTCGAGAGTCGAAACCAATTCCGAGGTCTCAATTAGAAGTGATCGATTCTGTGGGTCGAAGCCAATTCTGAGGGCTTAAGTAGAAACGACCAATTCTGCGGGTCGAAGCCAATTTTGGGGGCTTAATTAGAAGCGACCAATTCTGCGGGTCGAAGAAAATTCTGAGGGCTTAAGATAAGGATGACCAATTCTGTGGGTAGAAGTCAATTCTATAGGCTTAAGATAGAAGCAACCAATTCTAAGCGTCGAAGCCAATTCTGAGGGCTTAAGTAGAAGCGACCAATTCTGCGGATCAAAGCCAATTATATAGGCTTAAAATAGGGGTGACCAATTCTGCAGGTCGAAGCCAATTCTGTGGGCTTATGATAATGATGACCAATTCTGTGGGCTTATGATAGAAGCGATCGATTCTGAGGGTCGAAGCCAATTCTGAGGGCTTAAGTAACCAATTCTACGGGTCGAAGCCAATTCTGCTGGCTTAAGTAGAAGCGACCAATTCTGCGGGTCGAAGCCAATTTTGCAGGTTTATTTAGGAGTGATAAATTCTACGGGTCGAAGCCAATTCTGCGAGTTAAGATATAAGCGACCAATTTTGTGGGCTTATTTAGGGGTGACCAATTCTACGGGTCGAAGCTAATTCTGAGGGCTTAAGTAGACGTGACCAATTCTGAAGGTCAAAGCCAATTCCGAGGGCTTAAGATAGGGGTAACCTATTCTGCTAGTCAAATCCAATTCCTCAGGCTTAAGTAGAAGAGACCAATTTTGAGGGTCGAAGCCAATTCAATGGGATTAAGTTAGAAGCGATGAATTCTGCGGGTTGAAGCCAATTCTTAGGGCTTAAGTAGGGGTGACCAATTCTGATGGTCAAAGCCAATTTTGAGGGATTATTTTTCCTTTGGGAAATTTGGGGGCTCCATCGGGGATGTGTGATATTTATCTGAGGATTTAGGGAAGCATTTGGTTTTAAGTTTCCCTGGGGAAGAGGGAACAATCCGAGGATTTTGAGCTGGGGAATTTTTGTAATTTTGGGGTGTCCTTTGGAGACATTGTTGGGGAGGATTGTTCTATGGAATTCCACTGGGGATGTGGAAAAAATGTTTTTCTTGGTGAAGAGGTCTAAAAAATAATATGGGTATTTTAGGAATTTTTGTGGATTTTTTTGAGGTTTTTTGGTATTTTTTTGGACTTTTTCTACGAAATTTTAAAGGGGGTGACGACCGGCATAGATGGAGGGGTGCCAAACGGAAGTGGCATGGTCTTTTGGGGTGCTTCGAGCAGGTGGAGATCGATGGTGGCAGTGAGATGCCGATCAGCATGCCCCTTAGCCTCGTATAAAAAGGGGGAGGGTTCTCCTATTTTTTCACCGATTTTTGAATTTCCTTCTTCCATAATTATCTTTTGCAAATTGTTACAACGTTCTAAAGTCAAGAGATGGGTGAGTTTTCAAGCAACGCTACTCACATGGCATGGTTTAATGCCGGCGATTGGGCAAGGTTGGAGTGGAGGGCTAAGGCGCCCTTTGCACTGGGCAGTGATAACTTCTTTGACGCATTTGAGCCGGTGGTGGATGATCGGATTCTTCTGTGTGAGCCCTCACGTCATCATTCTTCTAGGGTGGTGAATCCTGCTGGCTATGTAAGTATCTAAAGACCTTTGGTATTCTTTTCCTTTTTTATTATCGAGGTTTCTTCATTTCTTGAATTTGACAATGGTTTTCTTTGTTTCTTCTTCAATTCGATGTTTCCATGTCGATTATACATGACCGAGGGGCAATGGGGCTAAAGGATATTTGGGATCACCTTCCATCTGTGGTGAACTGGATGGTGTCATCAGCCGGCTTTGGGAGATTGGTGTCTGCTCTGGATGGGACGCCTCGTTCTACGACCATTCTGTGTGCTCTGGGGGAGAGATGGTGGGACACTACCCACACATTCCATTTTAGCTTTGGGGAGATGACGATGACTCCCATTGATGTGAAACTGTTGCTGGGTATGGATTGCGATGGTGCTCAGATTGAGGTGGACAGAACACTGAGGGTGACACCGGAGGCAGTTACGACATCCTTAGGTGATGTGTAGAGGGTGGCCTATGGGGATTCCATTCGTTTGTCTCTGCTGAGGGAGCTGTTGTTAAGGAGGAGGATTGATGAGAGTGACGAGCAACAGGTGCATCAGATGGACCACTTGTTTATTCTACTTGTGTTGGGAGGTTTTCTAGTGTCGACGAGTGGCGACGTCGTGTACTTATAGTTTTTGCCATTTCCGAGGGAGTTCTTGAACATCCGCCTTTATGATTGGGGGAGCCTGACCTTGGTGACCCTTTATTATTCTCTTGATACATTCAGCCGGTGCTACCGGTAGTCTTTTACTGGAGTCATGTATCTTCTGGAGGTATTCTTTATTTTTTGGCATTTTTCCTTTGTGCATTTGCATTTTCCTTCATGCGTTTTTTCTTGATTCCTGAAATGAGGGCCTTTGCCTTTCGTAGGCCTGGTTTTATGAGGTGATTGGGTTAAACACCCAATTGATAGCTTTAAAGTATGACTCTATTAGTGACTTCTACCGGATGTACTGGTGGCGAAGGTCCAACCGATAGTCAAAGAAGTCTCTCTCTCTGGAGCCGGTGCGTCAAGTCTTGAATGGCCGAATGAGTGAGCGGGTAAGCCTTCTTTTATCTTGACACTGTTCTTTCCTTTGATGGTCTCTTATTGATATTATCCTTTTTCTCTTGCTGGTAATTTGTAGGTGACCTTTTATCCCTGGGGGGTGGCCATTCAACACACTGGGGTGACTGGGGGATAGGCGCAGATGTGGCGTTTACTGGCGCATGAGTTTGGATATTCTTGGTACCTTAGGGAAAGGGTAGTCCGATAGATCATGGAGGATGGGGTTACGATGCCTCCGGTGAAGCCCTCTATGTTCATGAGGTGGGTGCGGGAAAGAGGATTCTCGGGTGACGGCGATGATGGGGAGACGTACTCTCTGTATAGTGACACCACGGTGATGTAAAATTACATGGATTTTGTGTCGAGATGGTTGATGACTCCCAGTATATATTATGTGATGGATCTTCCTCGTGTGAGTTCGAGTCGGCAGGTGGGGTCCTCCCACAGTGAGGGCGGTGCAACGATGTCAGCGGCAGTGACAACTTCGGAGGCTCCCTTTGTACGGAGGTTCTCGCATGGTTACAACATTCGGAGAGCTGATGGGGGGCCGATGCGTTTAAAGCATCATCCCAATGCGATGGACCCGGAGGAGTTGGTCGTGACAGAGGAGGTCCTTCGACCCGAGGTACACTTTGTGTTTTTTTTGTCTGTTGATTTCCTGATTCCTTTCTTTTCTTCTTTCAGACTTGACTGATATGATATTTTTATTTTCTTTTGCAGCACATCCGGGTCTCCACCACTTGATTGAGGGATATAAGGGATTGGATATCTTCGACGACTGCCCATATTAAGGATGCGATTTCGGTTCCTTCTTACTTAGTGTCGTCTGCCTCGTCCGGGGAAGGGTAGAGTTCTGGGAGTGGTGGCACATCGTCTCACCGCAGGGGAAAGAGGGCGCGCGTAGGGATGGAGGCCCTTAGAGGGAGAGAAAAAATGTGGGTGAGAGAGAGAGAGAGAGAAAGAAAATTGGGTTCGGGCTGAGTCCCGTTGTTTTGTTCTTTTGTTTTTCCTGTAAGACATCAATGTAACACAAAAAAATATATGCAAATAAAGATGAAGTTTTTATTAATTCTTGCTTTAGTGATTAATGCACATGCTCTTTTTACATTGCTGCTGAGATTGTAAAAGGAATTTAAAGATTGACTTAAGAATGATTTTATTTTAAAATGGGACGAGTAAAAGTATGAGAAAATTCGAAATTACCTGAAGATAAAATTTATTTTTATTGAATATTTTGATTTTGACAAAAGAGGAAAATCGAAATTTTCCCAAAATAGTGGGTTGCTGATCGGCTTGACCCCTGACTTGCCTATCTCACATCAGTCCAGTCCAATTAACCTAAGGCTTTGATTGCACTTTCTTCAATTGCTTGGTCCTTGGTGGGATAAGTTTTACTCCGATTTCTGTAGGGTTTCTTGTCTTTGCTTGAGAGTTTTTTTTAGTATAAACAGGGGTGTGAATGGGGCTTTTCTCCTCACACTTTCATTTTCTTTCTTTTTTACATTCTCATTTTCTCATTATCTTCTTTTTATGCAAGATGGATCTCCCTGGTAGAATTGAGTTCACCAACTACCTTGAAGCCTTGGAAGCAATGTGTTATTACAATTTTGATTATGATGCCTTCCACATGTGGCAAGCCTCTCTGTGGCGTAATCATCCCATTGAGTGGAACATGTTGATCGCAACCATGGAATTTTAGTACCTCAAGGACTATGTTTTTTTCTTTGGGTTGGATGAAATTTGTCCTACCTACGAGGAGTTTTCTTCCATGCTGGCGATAAATCCCAATGTTGCTACGAATTTGCCTGAGTTTTCCCGTTATCCTAGGGAATTATTGGCTGGGCTTCTTCATATCTCGCCTTCGACAGCCAGGCCGTTAGTTACAAGAGGAATGATTTCTCTTCTGGCAGTGCTGCGATCTATGCATTCACAGGATGTGGGTGATGCCGCTATACTAGGGCCATTATTCTGGGCCTGGTTTTAAAAGTGTTATTGGTGACTGGGGAAATGCTGGTGGACCCCCAACTTGCAACTATTATTTCCTGGATGTCGTACCATCGCAATCTTGTGGCGGTGATACTGGTAGAGGCTTTGAATGGTCTAGATGCCTGGAGGGATGGTCGTTTCGCCTTACTGAGGGGTAGCCCTGTAATGTTATTTAGGTGGCTGTCAGAGAGGTTTCATATGGAGGTACCACTCGAGTATCCTTTGTCAGTGGTGCTAAATTTCTTCTCGCATTATTTCATTAGCGTAGGCCTGGACATTGAGAGTTGGGGGAACTGGTTTGTAGAGCACGGGGCTTGCGCTGGTCAATGCCTTGGTGGGGGGAGCTGCTACCCATTCTGGAACTCGGGGAGTACCAATATTTTTGGTTAGTAGGCCTCAGGCAGACCTCTTTCTAGTTTTTTTGGCGGCTGCTGCGCTAATTTGGTTAGGAGCAAATTGTGCCATTGCGGACTCTGAACTTCTTTACTGTGGAGGTCCTGACAGAGCGTATGCGCATGCGACTCGGATCTATGCTGGAGAATCATCGTCCATCTACCCATCCTTCCCAATATGTGGGTTGTGTATGGAATATCTCCGGGGACTACATGAAGTAGTTGTGGAGGAAGGAAGTGGCCAAGATGTTGGTTATGTAGACTGGGCAAAGGTGGTTTGCCATATCTGACACCATGGAGGGAGACGTTGTGGTTTTGCCCAAGCTAGTCCGGCTTATCGCTCTATGGAGCATTTCCGATACTCCATCCAGGTAGGGGAGGTTTGGGGAACCGAGGATGCAGGTGATGATGGGGCCGGTTCCTCTGGCAGCTGCGGGTAGGACTTTGTGAAGCTTTTGTATTAGGTGTGATTTGTGGGAATAGTTTGGGGGGTAATTTTTAAGAGTAGCGGGGCTTGTTTAGGAGGGTAGGAGTAGGCTTACAAGGGAAGTTGTTTAACTCCCTATGCCGATGTAATCCTATTGAAATTTTAGATAATGAAATAAATAAGTTTTTGATCATCTAGTTGTGCCTCTTGATGACTTTTACATTTTGAATTATCTATACCAATCGCGAAGGCATACATAATCCTTTTGTTCATGTATATGTTAAAATGAACTATTATTCTCGGGAATAAGAAAAGAATAGGATTTTGTGAAAAAGAAGGGGGCCGTGCTCATGTACACGGATGAGATGCCTACGTACCTTAGGGGGTTTTAAAAATTTTCTGAAATTTATTTTTTGTAAGAAAGAAGTTTTTTAGAGGATCAGGCCCTATGTAGATTTGATTTGGGGGAAATGAATAGATTTTTTTAATAGAAGACAGATGAGAAGAGTCGCAGTGCACTGGGATTTCGATCTAGGGTAAAATTTCTTGAAACGGTCCAGGTTGACTAGATGCGCCATTTCTTCTCCATCAAGGACGCTGATCATAGCGATGCTGCCCGACAGGATCTTCTTCAAGATGTAAAGGATGTTCCAATTAGGCTTACATGTCCCTCTGGGGTCCCATATGGGATCTATTATTTATTTGAGGGCTAATTCACCTTCTCGAACACCGCAATCCATGACTCTCTTGTTTAATGATCGCGCTACATGACGATAGTACCCTTGTGTGTGATATAGAGATTTCAGCCTTCTTTCGTCTAAGAGGGACAGCTCATCAAGATGGTTTTGGTGCCAGTCTTCCTCACTGACTTTGCTTTTAAGCATGACGCGTAACGAAGGGATTTCTAGCTCCACGAGTAAGACTGCTTCCATATCGTAGACTAGAGATGGAAAGGGCGTCGACTAGGTTATTCTTTACTCAGGGAAGGTAGTGGAAGGTTAGTTCTTAGAATTGTAAAGCCAACTCTTCACGGTGGGCATGGAAGGGTAAGAGTTTCTCATCCTTGACTTTCCATTTTCTAAGTACTTGACTGATGATGAGGGCTGAATCCCCGTAGACATCGAGGTATCGAATTCCTTTTTTAAGGTCAACTTTGAGGTCTACCGTGCACGCCTCATATTCAGTCATGTTTTTAGTGCAAGGAAAGTCCAGCTTGATGGCAATGGGAGTGTAAGAGTCATCAGGGACAATTAGGAGGATCCCAATGCCATACCCTTTGTTGTTGGCAGTGCCACCAAAGAACATTTACCATCGAAGGTATTCTTGGAAGGTACAAAGGATATTCTCATATGGGAACTCATAGATCCAGACATCGATTTCTTCCATAAGGTAGTTAGCAAGGTAGTTAGATATGGCTCTTCCTTTCATGGCCTTTTGCATGACATAGGTGATATTAAATTCAGCTAGGAGCATCAACTAATGGGCCATTCAGCTGGATAAGGAAGGCTTCTCAAGTAGGTATTTTATGGGATCCATTAGGGATACAAGCTTAATGGGGAAGACGAGCATGTAGTGCCGTAACTTTTGGGTAACCTAGACAAGAGCGACACATGATTTTTCGAAGGCAATGTACTTAACTTCATAATCGGCCAACTTTTAACTGGCATAATAAATGCCTTTCTCTTTACGAGTTTCTTCGAGGTATTGGGCTAGCAAAGCCCCAGCAATAGTATCGATTATGATTAGGTATAGGAGTAAAGGAAGATCAGGCTGCGATGGCATGAGAACCGAAGGTTGGGTTAGGTATTACTTGACTCGATCGATGGCTTCTTGGCAAGCTTCATTCTATACTTTGGTTGAATCCTTTCGAAGGAGTTTGAAGATAGGTTCACAGATAGAATTCAATTGGCTGATAAATCGACTAAAGTACTGTAATTTCCTAAGGAATCCTTGGACTTCCTTATTCGTTCGAGGTGGCGGAATCTCAAGTATGGCTTTTAGCTTGGCAAGATTTGATTTTATCCTTTTCTACTAAACATTAATTCCAAAAGTTATCCTTTAGTGATGCCGAAGACACATTTCTGTGGGTTGAGCCACATCTGGTATTATCGCAGTCATTCGAAGAACTTCTGGAGAATGGGAACATGGCTCTCCCTAGTCTTGGACTTGATAATCAAGTCGTCCATATAGACCTCGACTTCCTTATGTATCAGATCATACAAAATAGTTGTGGTACCCCTCTGGTAAGTAGACCCCGCATTTTTGAGACCAAATGGCATGAAAGTGTAGAAAAAGGTTCCCCAAGGGGTGATGAATGCGATTTTCTCTTGATGATCTGGGTGGATCTTGATCAGATTATATCTAGAAAACCCATCAATGAATGACTTGAGAGCGTGACTGGATGTATTGTCCACAATCACGTCGATGATGTATAGTGGGTAATCATCCTTCAGAGAGGCCTTGTTCAAGTCTCGATAGTCGACAAATATGCGAACCTTCCCTCTTGATTTCGACATAGGTACGATATTGGCTAGACATATTGAATATTCGATCATACAAATGATGCCCACTTTAGTTACTTGACTACTTCTTCTTTAACTTTGAGTGACCATTCGGTGCGAAGCTTTCGTAGTTTTTATTTGACCGGTTTGCATTTCGGGAGAGTTAGAATCTCATCCCGTGCTATCTCAAGGTCAATACCGAGCATATCATCGTAGGACCATGCGAAGACACCCATGAATTCCTTTAATAGTTCTACGAGTTGCACGCGCTCAGGCTCATTAAGGGTGGCCCCTATCATAATCTCGCACATTTGGCTACTAGAACCGAGATTAATAACAACAGTTTCATCTTCATTAACTTGAACGCGATTATGTTGTTTGTTATTAACCTTATTTAAATCAATTAAGAATTATTCATTTGCAAAATCATCATCATCAAGAGTTTGATTAGAATCAAGACAATTAATATAATGCACAATAAGATACTCAAAATATCCGTTTGTCTCATTGATAGGAAAAATAGCATTGAGAACCACATCAAAGGAGGTTAAGATTAAATCATAATGAGGGGAAACAACTAAAGGTGAAAGGGGATAAACATCGGGTTTAGGTTAAACATTATCAGGTGGCACAGGTGCAACATGCCAGTTGAGAAGAGGTGCATGAGCATCTTTGATGAGACATGATGGGTTAGACGATGTAGCCCTATAGTGGATCATATAGAGTGTCATACCCAGTATCTGTAAATTGAAAGAGTCCTCGGAGTCACTGCCCTTAGAATCTTTCGATCTCTTTAGTGAGTGGTTGTACACGGTTTTGGGAACTCTCGGCCCATGGGTTGCTGTTTTGAAAGAAAATCTCCATTCCTGGTTTCATCCTTTTGTCTACATGGTCATATAAAGGTTTAGGGAAGCTTCAGAAGGGAAAATCTTCACCTTCTCTGATGAATATTCCATTTAAGGAATCTTCCGGGATAATTTTGGCACATTTTAACTTCCTCTTCAGTCGAGGCTGACGGATCAATCTGAGTTCTTCTTCTGATGGATGATAGCCCAAGCCACAGGGAAGAAATGCCTACTTTAACACAATAGGTTCAATTATCCCGTGCTATCTTCGCCTTAGCCCCAATCCAGGCATTAAGTGCATGTTCTTTAACATTTGGATTACATTGATGTTTCCATGGGGTCCATATTTCGAACAAACCCTGTCATTGAAGTTATCCCCTGCTGGGAGTAGGAGTGGTTCAACTTGGAATCCTAACAGAAGCATATCATTCACCCCGTATTATATTTTGAGTACTGGATTACTGGTGCTTGCATTCTTGGTGTTTTCACTGTCTCCCTAGATGGTAATAACCTGCCCGTTGGTGAAGAACTTCAATTTCTGATGAAGGGAAGAAAATACCCCTTTGATTCTATGGATCCACGGTCGTCCGAGCAGCAGATTAAAACAGGCTGGGATGTTGATGACTTGGAATTCAACAACAAGATTTATAGGGACAACCCTATTGCAAGCTTGATAGATCCCATTACTTCTCAGCGGGTGTTGTCATAAGCACGTACTGCAACAAAGGTTGGATCAAGGTTGCTCACTTTTAATCCTAGACAATTGAGGGTTCTTAACGAGAAAATATTTAGATGTGATCCGTTGTCGACGAGAAAGAGGGGAACAGTTTTCCCCATAACTTTAACAGAGATATTAAAAGCATGCTTGTGGTTGGGACCAGTCTTAGGTATTTTTTCTTTAGAAAAGGAGAGCATTCTAGTAAAAGTCAAGGATCTGACTAGGTTCACCGCTTCTTCTGGCGTGGTTGAGGGAGGAACTATGGGTCCTATGAGTAGCTTGATTAGGGCATTTTTGGTGTAGTTGGGAAGACATAAAAAGCCCCCATAAAGTGATGTTGGCTTAGGTTTTCTTCAGTTGATCAAGAATCTTTCTTTCCTTCAGAGTTATTTTTGGCATAGGGAGATTCTCGACACCGTTTACTTTATCACTTGCTGACGGTTGAAGACTTGGGGTTTCGTAGTGTCTTCCAAACTTGGTCATGTGGTTCACAAAAGGAAGGAAAAATAAAAATACTCTTTCTTCATCGATATCAGGTTATTAGGCCACCTTTGTTGATTTCTCCTAGCAACCCCTCGAATTATATCATCGTGCATATATTGGCTATATGGACAGTCTTTTTTGAATCTCGTTCTTTATCTGAATCTTCAAAAATTGTCCCCTCTTCTGGTGGCAACGATATAATCTGATATGCCCTATATGTACCCAACAGCTCAGAGACACCAACCTCGTCCTGGAAGATGTCCGAGGTTAGAAGGGCCCCAGATTGGTGACCAACGGTGTCGTCCTAAGCAAGGTAAGCCATGGCTGACGTTACTAGTTACCTCACAGCCAAGCAACAACTGAGGTCCTCATGGTCCATGCAGTTAGTAATCCATCAGGTCGGCTGGAGCCGGCATCATGCCTACACTATACATCAACCTAGGCTGGGTGTAAGTCAAGGAAGCAGAGACTATACAATCATCATAATCAGCCTCGACTGGGAACCAGTCGACGTTCCTGCTACTCCACCATTACCTCGGCCCTGACCGACATTACAACTCCATCTGCCTTACCTCGACTCTCCTACTGAGCCAAGATCATCGCGGATAACCTTTGATTGGGCAGTTGCCAGACTTCATCAACCTCCTACTCTTCCAGGCCGAGGTTAGTATCACCCGAGGACAGTCGAGCTTCTACACGTTCTTGTATAACTTGGAACACGTGGATAAATCTATTATAATCGAATTATTCCCTCCACGTAAGGGAATATTGAGGTCATCATTACTTAATTGATATCATCCTGGTGTCACTCTCATACTGGCTTGGGGCTCATGCATATGCTTATTGTATGCTTGGGGGGACATTACACCCCCCAAGCACTATATATAGTGGTCATCCTCTACCTTGCAAAGGGATCCAAAATTATAACCCTAGCTGAAACTCTGTCATTTTACACAGTAGAGAGAGAAATCTTGAGAGATTGTACCCATGGTCATTAGTGTCTTCATTCAGTGATATTACTCACACACACTCACAGTGGACGTAGGCCAGATTGGCTGAACCACTTACATTCAAGTGTTCATCCTCTTCTCCTCATATCCTTCTACATATATACATATATATACTCTCCGGTGCTGCCATTGTTATCATTTTCTTGAGCTTGTCAACACCTTACCTGGTGGTGCTATTTCCAATATCATCATTTTGGCACCGTCCGTGGGAACGAGAAGTTGTCTCTTCCTCTTTTTCTGCATAACCTCACCAGAGACTCTGGTGGTAAACCAGGCCTCACCCCTTGCGTGGAGCTGTTTCACCATTGAAAGAGGTCCATTAAGGTATAAATATCATTGACTCTACAAGCTCTTTAGTTAACATACATGACACTGTAATTACCATCACCTCTTCCACCGCCTGGTGCTGAAGGGCCTAGTTCTAGCCAGGCGCCGCCTCAGTCCGAAATGGCGGAAGTGGCAGCAGCGTTGAGGTCCTTGGCTGCAACACAGTAAGCAATGAAGGAGAAATTTGCACAACTCAGTTAAAACATGATGAGAGCACCTGGGGTCTCATCGGAGATGATTACTCCGGCGGCCCTTCAACCTCATCCTGATGCCAGGGGACCACCCCAAGCATCGCGAAAAGACCAACCTACGCCTTAGCGGAGGAGGGATGTTCCTGACCCTAGACGTTTGCGTCTGGGGAGGTAAGGACAACCTTGCCCTGAGGATAGGTATGATGATTTGGAGGCATAAGAAGCTCCAAAAGATTATTGGGAGCCATATGAGGATTCAAATAACACAATATGTACTGTTCAGCAGAGCCGAGGCTGTGGAGGCCGAAGAGGTGAATAATCCCAACAAAGAGGGTCACCTTTTGATTGATTAAGCAGAGTGTCGGCCTTTGAAAGCCTCGAACCAGTGAACGACCTACGACAGAGGTTATCGAGGTCAAGAAGTGTATCCGGCTTACAAAGGTAAGAGGGGCAACGTCGGCCTCATCAAGGCCGACCTAACATAGGATAAGCTAGGGACCAAGAAGAGGTCAACAGCCGACGTTGTGCTGCAGCTGGGGAACCCTTAGTCCACCCCTTGGAGGTGGCTGGGGACAACCTCAGCCAGGACGACGTTGCAAGACCATGGAATGACTACATCCAACTTCTTGAGGACAACATAGGAGACCTCATTAAAAGTCGGGACCCACTGCAAAGAGGATTCTTAGAAGGCTCTCCATTCGTGGCTAAGATAGTGAGCTTCCCTACCCCTGCAAAGTTCAAGCCACCTACGGTGTCTCCCAAGTATGACGGTAGCACCAACCCTGTACATCATATTGAAATGTACCAGTCTGCGATGGACATTTACTCAATACTAGATGAGATGAAATGTCGAGCCTTCTTCGGGACTTTGATGGGAGCTGCACACATCTGGTTTACCTCTCTTTTGAAGAACTCAATAGAGAACTTTAAAGGTTTAGCTAAATGGTTCATTCACAACTTTTATTTTGGGGTAGACCTCAAAATAAGTGTACCCATCTGTTGTATGTTAAGCAAGCCAAGAACGAGAACCTAAGGGACTACATTTATAGATTCAACAAAGAAAAACTCGAGGTTGAAGACTACGAAGAGAATATAGCCATGATCGCCCTCATAGGAGGTCTACAGAAAGGGAAGTTATTGTGGAAACTTGGGAAAGACCCTCCCAAGTCTATGGCAGAATTATTGGAAAATGCAGGTAAGGTCATGAACGCTAAAGAGGCCATGACCGCAAAGTATGAGGATGAGAAGGACAGTGGCAGTAGGAAGTTCCAAAGAAAGAAGGATGGAAAGAAGAGGTCAGCTGATGACAAGTTTGCACGTTATACCCCTCTTATTGTAAGCTGCGAACACATCCTCAATGAGATCAAGAATGATCGGTCCCTAAGATGGCCAGAGAAGCTGAAGTACCCTCCACATAAGAGGAACCAAAACTTGTGGTGCTAATTCCACCAAGATCATGGACATATTACAGACAAGTGCTTCGCCTTAAAGGATGAGATAAAAAAATATTTAAATCAGGAAAGTTGAGAAAGTACGTTGATGGCAAGGCTCCTAAAAGGGGAAGAGATGACCCTAAAAATAAGAGAAACGATAGATGTCATGACGATACTCCAGCAAGAAGAGATGATGACTTGGAGGGTCATGATGAGGACGATCCGTAACTCCCACCAAAAGATGATAATGCCCCGGTAAAGAGGGTCGATATGATTTCCTTTGGTGTCAACACCATATGCAGAGGACTCGCAGGAGGCAGTTTTGAAGTGGCTGACCGAAAAGCTCATGCGGCGGAGGCCAAGTCAGTGGCCAAACCAGAATTGGTGAATCTGACATCTTCCGAAACTAAGCAGAAGAGAAAGAAGGTGGATATGGACAATCTTATAGTCGGGTTCTCCCGACTCGACTTCAAAGGTATCCTAGCTCCGCATGATGACCCTTTATTAATCACAACAAGGGTGCATGATTACGAGGTACCGAGAATCCTCGTAGATGGTGGAAGTTTAGCTGATGTGATGTTCTGGACCTTCTTCAAAAGCCTTGGCTTTAGCAAAGCTAGGCTGCTACCCTATCATGATCCGTTAATAGGCTTCAGTGGTGAAAAGGTCCATCCGTTGGGCATGTATAAGATGGACGTACGAATGGGCGATGAGTGGACTAAGAGGTTGGCCCGAAAGATCAATTTTTTTTTCATGGACAAAAAAATCTTCTCGGTCTATAACCTCATCATCGGAAGAGTAGCCCTTTAGGAGTTTGAGGCCATACCGTTGACGGTCCACCAGATGAAAAAATTACTGACCCCCTATGGGGTTAGGGAATTGCAGGGTGACCAGAACATAACACGAGAATGCTACTTCAACTCAGCCGAAGAGAGAGAGGCCCATAAGAGAGAAACTACCACATATAACATTGATACACTTGACCCCAGAGATGAAATGAAGTTGAAGATGGGAGAGGCCGCAGAAGAGGTGGAATCCATCGTCCTCAAGAGGAAGAATCGAAAAAAATCATCCAGGTCGGTAAAGCCTTAAAAGCAGAGATCAAGGAAGAGCTGATAAGTTTCTTGAAGAAGAGGCAGAGTGTCTTCGCTTGGAGCCACGCGAACATGCCTGGCATCGACCCTGAGGTTATGTGCCATAAACTCAACGTGACTAAGGATGCTAAGCCAATCAAACAGAGATGAAGAGTTTACTCTAGGGAGAAGTACGAAGTCATCCGGGAAGAAGTCAGAAAGTTGGAAGAGGCCGAGTTCATAATGGAAATCATATATCCAGAGTGGTAATTAAAAGCAGTCATAGTGCTTAAGCCAATGGGAAATAGAGGATGTGCGTAGACTTCACCGACCTGAACAAGTCTTGTCCAAAAGACAGCTATTCCCTACCTCGGATCGATCAGATGGTGGATGCCGCTGTAGGGCATGAGCTCATGAGCTTCATGGATGCATATTCAGGCTACAATCAGATCTTCATGAATGCTGAAGACTCAGAAAAGACAACCTTTATCACTGATAAGGGGACATATTTCTACAAGGTTATGCCCTTCGAATTGAAAAATGAGGGGCGATGTATTAACGTCTTGTGAATAAGATGTTTGAAAATAAAATAGGCAAGAGTATGGAGGTGTATGTAGACGATATGCTGACGAAGAGCTTAAAGGCCTGTACCCACGTGGCAGACCTCGAAAAAACCTTTAATACCATGGACTTGTACAGAATGAAACTCAATCTCGCGAAATGTGTCTTCGGGGTAGGAGCAGGGAAATTTCTTGGATTCATTGTCAATCAGAGGGGAGTAGAGGACCCTGATAAAATTAAACCTTTGCTTGACATGAAGACACCAAGAAGTATCAAGGACGTTCATAGGCTCACTGGAAGAGTAGCTGCACTCAACAGATTTGTTTTCAGAGCGACGGATAAGTGTCTTCCGTTCTTTAGGGTGCTTAGAAAGTCCTTCTAGTGGAACAAAGAATGTGATGAGGCTTCACTATCACTAAGGGAGGAATTGTCTTCTTTTGGATTCTTTCCCTCCTTCCTAATTTAGTGGGACACTCACCTAACCTATGTCCATAACCCTCACACCCAAAACATTTATCTGGATCATCCCCTTTATAACTATCATTACATTTTCAAGGAATTTTACAGCTTTTTTTAAAACTATTTTCTACGAACTTTTTTCATATTTCATTTTTTTTCATACTTGAGAAATTTCTTAAACTTCTTTGAAAATATGGAGGTATCATCTGAATCAGTGTCAAAATCTTCATTAGAAACTAGTTTTTCTTCCTTCTGGGCTTTGGAAGCAACACCCCTTTTCTTTATTAATCTTTTTCTAGGTAAATATGCCATGATCATAAGTTTTAAGGTCACCCACATTCTTATCGAGTTTACTAGAGTCAAGGGTAACCAAATAATTCAAAACAGTAATTTTGGGATTGAATGTTTCAAGTAAGGACCTTAAGATTTTCTTAACACTCGCAATTCGAGAATTCTCTCTCCCAAGTTAAACGACGAGTTTATAATATCAGGCACTAAAGAAAAATGATCAAAGTTTTTTGTTGGTGCGCGAGGCCCCCAATTCTAAAATATTATTTCCTTATTATGTAAATCGATGCGGAAGCGGTGTGGTGGTTCAACTCAAAAACAACAAATTTTAATTTCTTAAACAAATTAAAATTAAACCAAGTGAAGTAAAATTAAACAATTAATATATTCACTTAAACCAATTAATTAATTCAAGTCCTAGAATTTGCCTAAGTCATATTTATCAATATTAGCAAATTAGGCGAAACCAAATTTTAGCAAATGACTTGAATTAAATAAACTTTACCCAATATTTAACTTAGCACCAAATTAAATGAGTGTGATAATTTAAACCAAATTTTATCTTGAATTATTCTAAACATGCGTTCTACGTTATTTTGCAAGATAAAATAAATCAATCACACTACGCCGCGATGTACGAGGAAAAACCCAAGACGGGAAACAACCTCGGACGACCCTAGCCATAAATCCACTAGATACGGAATTACAAGTACAAGACAAAAAGACTTACAACACACGACTCGATCCCTTTCAAGCCTCGACGCTTCTTTTTGTAGACACCTCTTCCTAGCGGATAACCTTGGAACACCACCGCAGTCTCGGAATCCACCGATAGGACTTTATATGGTCACCATCACCCGAGCAAGGAGCCTTTCTCCAACTGGGTAGAATCGCAACAAAACGTCTTTTTCTTTGATGGATGTAGAAGCAAACCAAAACTTCTCTTTGAAACGAAAGAGATAAACAGGTGCCAAACTCCAAGCAATTGATATGTATATATGTGAACTTGGATAAACAATATGGGTGTAAAACTAGAGTGATAAAATATTTTCTCTTGAAAAATAGCACTCAAAACATGAACATTTTCCTTAAACAATTTTAGCTCTCAAACTCTCTCTAAGAGATGGAATGGAATGGAAAAGTTAGATTAGAAAAATGGTTTCCCGCACATACATATTCAGCAAAAAGATAATGGGGTAAACTAGTGGGAAAATGGGTAAAAACTGCCAAAAACTGTTCCCGCCAAATCTCGTTCGAACGACATTTTCGTTCGAACGAAATCTCGTTCGAACGAGATTTCTAACGAAGTTCCAGAATGTTTAAAAAGGGAACTCGTTAGAAGTCTCGTTGGATATCTCATTCGAACACAGGTTCGTTCGAACGACATATCGAACGACACTCCAGTGGCCTAATATGGGAACTCGTTGGCAGGTTCGTTCGAACGACAATCTCGTTCGAACGACTCTATCGAACGAAAAACCAGAAAGTTTGAATATTCTTGTTTAAGCCCAGAAAACTTTATAAACATTTATTTAAAGTTTTAATTAATTCTTTCTTAAAACAAAACGTAGTTTTTATAAAACCTAACACCCAATAAACTTGTTCCAAGCTCCTATATATATAATATTGCATTCATACCTTGGTAGCATGGAACTATGATTGATGACGTAGAAACGAGGCATGCAAATCGGCATATTTGATGAAGCTTTATACTCTTTGCCACTACGTCTTCAACAAACACTTCATAGGCTTGAGAATATTACAATTAAATACTATCCTATGAATAAATGTTTTTCTCCGAAATTGAGCCAAAACTATATATGGACTCAATTGGAAATTTGTGTCCTTACAAATCTCCCCCTTTGGCTATTCCGGGACAAAAACCAAATAAAAATCCTAAAGGTCCGTCAAGCTCACTAGACTCAATACATAACCCGCCCAAACTTGACTCAACCCAAGGATCAAAGGCTTTGCCATCTAATGTTGCCACTTTAGAAGAATTCCTGCACACTTAAGCAAACATATCAAATGCATAGGGAATATCAAAGTATTAAATGCAATTAAAATAAATACTCCCCCACAATTACTTCTCCCCTTTATCAAAACAATCTACCAAAGAAGGTCGCGACTCCCCCTAAGTTAAATATCCTAAATTAAGGTATGATTACAATAGGATTAGATACCATTTCTCCCCTATCATTCTCCCCCTTTTTTTTCAGGAATAGGCAAAGGATATAGAACTAATAAACACAGTGAAGCTTAAAGTGATAAGACGTGAAAACATATGAGCAAAAAAAGCATAACTAATCCATTATAGATACTAAAAATGAAGTATAAGCATAGAAGGACTAGAAAGAAAGGCAAAGACAAACAAATATCATATATATATAAACTAGAAATATACCAATGAAGCACTTGCATATATATATAGATATAAACACACATATAACACAAAATACAATAAGTTTGCACACTCGTATGGCAAAAATGTGTCATATGGAAACGTAAGTGTTGGGGTGTGAACTAGCAACAATTAAATTTAGACCCAAACACTTAATAAACATTCACGGAGTTCTCATTTGTTTGCAAAATTTATCACATTTAAATATAACCTCATGTGACAATATGAAGATTGAACTCAATGAACAAACATACACAATGCATACAAGCCTAGCATGATGATGATTCTACAAACCAAATAGAGTCATGACATTAAAGACAACTAGGATAAACGGACATTGTGCAAACCGTTGATATACCATCCAATTCTCCCTCAATAAGCATGTATATTCTTTTGCTTTTGAATGAATATATCAAACAAACATAGGCCTTGGCAATTGTTTTCTTTTTAATGCCAAATATTAAGTTTTTAGGCCTTTAGATCACGTATTTCTTTTAGATCCAATAAACGGTGGCTTACTATCGCAAATGATTTAATTCATCATTTCGGAGCCCTTCCTCGTGCACATTTAGATATATAATTTTTTATCTTACAAAGCTCACGTGCAACAGATTGTGACATGCACTAGTCCTCCTAGGTCATAGATATGTAGATGACTAGATTGGTAGGAGAACACCTCAAAAAGCTCAAATATAACATGTGACATTAAGATTTCAAAAGAGCTTGTGCATGTGTGAAAATAGGCATATAAAAAAAAGAATCAATTTAAACAATACAAACTCCAACTACTCCATATAAAACATGGTAAAGAGCATTTTAAGGATTGAAAATCTAAACCAAAAGTTCTAGCCACGTGGGAGCGTAAAAGATGGGATCCAAACACAAATATATGCCATATAAAGTGTGTCAACCAAAAATACACACAAAAAAAATCTTTTTGAGTTTTTAACATTTTTAATCAAAAATAAATATTTACTCGAAAGGACAAACAAAAATCATTTGTATTTTTCATTAATCTCGAATGAAACAGATAAAACACAAATGATAAACAAAAATCTTTTTATATTATTCAGTTAATTCAAAGAAAAGAAATATAATACAAAAAGATAAACAAGTCATAATTTCTAGCATATGATATGAAATGAGGCAATGACTAGAAAATGACTAAACATGCATACATCTAGCAATGATATATAATATGAAGCATAAAAAGCTAGAGTATGCATAAAACACTAACACATTCAACCTTTAAATTTAGCAAGGGAGGTTTCATGTGATAGTAAATGAGAATCAACAAATCTTGTATCTAGCGCATTTAATAATGATTTCCTAACCCATATAGATTTATATTTAACATGATGGGGATTAGGAAATAATGAAATGCTAGATAAAGATTTCCTTGGACTTCTTTTAAGATCAAAACAAAATGACCTAAGGTGACCTTTCCTTCCACAATGCAAGCATGTGTAAACACGAGGAATGTTACCTAAGGTGTGACCCTTTTTAAAGACCTTGGACAAAGTTGACCCTATAAAACAAACAATGGTTTTAGCTTTAGCAATGGAAGAATTTGAGCATGATGTGCTAGAACCATTAGAACTACTACTAGAGTCTTGAAAATCATTTTTCATTTTTAAAATTTCGGACTCAAGTAATAAATTAGACTCCTCAAAATTATGGGACTCCTTATTTAAATTTTCAATAATTCCTAGAAGGTTAACACGCTCTCCCTCAATATGAGCAAACTTGTCCCTAAGAGTCTTTTGACGATTTTCACTCTCTTTCTTGGACTTTTCTAAAATATCAAAATTTGAATGTAAGTCCATGAGCTTTTCAAGAAAAATATCTTTTTGAGATAAGGATATTTGTAAAGACTCAATGTGAGCTTTAAAACAAGAATTTTCATTTTCAAGAAATTTAATTATTTTTACAAATCTCAAATTTAATTCCTTTAAATTTTCGTTACATTTGTTAAGCCCATTTAATTCCTCTCAAAAATCAAAAATTTTATTTTCATTAAAATTGGGCAAATTTTCATTAAGACGTCCCATTGAGAAGAAAAAAAATATGAGAGTGATAAAAAAATTGAACCACCCAAAAAGGTAAGGAAATACAAAAAGCCGAAAAACGGATCTTTAACGCGATAACTTAGCGCTCCGGCTCTGATACCACTTGTTGGTGCGCGAGGCCCCCAATTCTAAAATATTATTTCCTTTTTATGTAAATCGATGCGGAAGCGGTGTGGTGGTTCAACTCAAAAACAACAAATTTTAATTTCTTAAACAAATTAAAATTAAACCAAGTGAAGTAAAATTAAACAATTAATATATTCACTTAAACTAATTAATTAATTCAAGTCCTAGAATTTGCCTAAGTCATATTTATCAATATTAGCAAATTAGGCGAAACCAAATTTTAGCAAATGACTTGAATTAAATAAACTTTACCCAATATTTAATTTAGCACCAAATTAAATGAGTGTGATAATTAAAACCAAATTTTATCTTGAATTATTCTAAACATGCGTTCTACGTTATTTTGCAAGATAAAATAAATCAATCACACTACACCGCGATGTACGAGGAAAAACCCAAGACGGGAAACAACCTCGAACGTCCCTAGCCACAAATCCACTAGATACGGAATTACAAGTACAAGACAGAAAGACTTACAACACGCGACTCGATCCCTTTCAAGCCTCGACGCTTCTTCTTGTAGACACCTCTTCCTAGCGGATAACCTTGAAACACCACCGCGGTCTCGAGATCCACCGATAGGACTTTATATGATCACCATCACCCGAGAAAGGAGCCTTTCTCCAACTGGGTAGAATCGCAACAAAACGTCTTCTTCTTTGATGGATGTAGAAGCAAACCAAAACTTCTCTTTGAAACGAAAGAGATAAACCGGTGCCAAACTCCAAGCAATTGATATGTATATATGTGAACTTGGATAAACAATATGGGTGTAAAACTAGAGTGATAAAATATTTTCTCTTGAAAAATAGCACTCAAAACATGAACATTTTCCTTAAACAATTTTAGCTCTCAAACTCTCTCTAAGAGATGGAATGGAATGGAAAAGTTAGATTAGAAAAATGGTTTCCCGCACATACATATTCAGCAAAAAGATAGTGAGGTAAACTAGTGGGAAAATGGGTAAAAACTGCCAAAAACTGCTATTTAACTGTTCCTGCCAAATCTCGTTCGAACGAAATCTCGTTCGAACGAGATTTCTAACGAAGTTCCAGAATGTTTAAACAGGGAACTCGTTAGAAGTCTCGTTGGATATCTCGTTCGAGCATAGGTTCATTCGAACGACATATCGAACGACATTCCAGTGGCCTAATATGGGAACTCGTTGGCAGGTTCGTTCGAACGACAATCTCGTTCGAACAACTCTATCGAACGAAAAACTATAAAGTTTGAATATTCTTGTTTAAGCCCAGAAAACTTTATAAACATTTATTTAAAGTTTTAATTAATTCTTTCTTAAAACAAAACGCAGTTTTTATAAAACCTAACACCCAATAAACTTGTTCCAAGCTCCTATATATATAATATTGCATTCATACCTTGGGAGCATGGAACTATGGTTGATGACGTAGAAACGAGGCACGCAAATCGACATATTTGATGAAGCTTTATACTCTTTGCCACTACTTCTTCAACAAACACTTCATAGGCTTGAGAATATTACAATTAAATACTATCCTATGAATAAATGTTTTTGTCCGGAATTGAGCCAAAACTATATATGGGCTCAATTGGAAATTTGTGTCCTTACATTTTTGCTTGCCTCTATCATAATGGTTTCGAATTGCGTGATGAGGTTTTGGAGTTGGAAGACTTAACATAATTAATGCCCTCATGGGTTAGTTGAAATATATCTTAAGATCGATGCCTCTAACGTCTTAATATGGCAGAACTCCTCAGCTATGACCACATAAAGTAATGCATTCAAACCACATGAATTGTAATTATCCAATTTTTGTTTAACCTCACTCTAATTTTTTAAGGGTTTAGGTACATGAAGTTTGCCTACTAAAGTCATGGGTGGACTCCACCTTTTAATAACAACTGACCATAGCCTCTCATCTATAGACTTCAGTGATCATTTCATACATGATTTCTAGTACGTCTAATTAGCCCCATCAAATATTGGTGGCCTAGAAAACAATTGACTCTCTATATAAAAACCAAAAAGATTCATACCCAAACAAATTATAGACAGCCTCTCTGATACAATGTAAAGATGTAGAGGTTGATCGAGTAATCATGTTTATAGACGAGGAACTAATCGACAAGAACGTGGATCACAATGACGCCCTGGTTTGAATAATAAAGATAACTAAATTTGATGTAAAAAGTATATTAATTGATCAAGGAAGCTCTTTAGAAATCATGTACCTCAGCATGCTGGTTAAGATTGGTTATAGCATTCAGGTTAAATACAAAAATGTGGGATTGTTGATAATTTTCATTAAAAATATGAAGACCTCACTAGGAAAGATTAAACAGCTTGTGAAAGTTAGATCTGTTAATCATGAGATAGAGATCCAAACCATCTTGTCAGAAGATCCTAACAATTCCATTCTAAGGAAAGGATGGCTTCATATAATTGTGATAACTTGCGTATTCTAATACTGAGTGACCAATTCTCTACTAAAATAAAAAAAAATCCATTATGCTTTCATTCACAATATCATTGCCAAAAAAGTAAAATAAATATAAACGAATAAAAACTATACAACTAAATGAACAAAATAAATCAAACATTTATAAATAACTAAATAAATGTGAATCGAATAAACTATCGGTCATTGATTATAATCATCCAACTAAAGTAAAAACTGAATAATAAAATAATATCTCTGACTCAAATAAAGTCCTATCCAAACTATGGGAATCACACCCAAAGTAACTTACTGAAATAACAAAAGTCCTATCTAGATACAAAGAGCTAAGGTGGCTAAGTCAAATCCTACACCGTCTGCAGCTACTGCAAAGGCAAGAAGGGATCTAAAAATATTTTTTCTACTACTGTTGCACACCTGGGGTTTTAAAAGAAAACAAGAAAATAATTTTCCCGCTAATCAAAGCCCAAAAGTTTAAAAATATTTTGTAAGTAATTAAATGTTTTAAATCGACAAAACACACAGTGTATTGCTTTTATTGTTAATTAATCGGTTTCACTCACATGAGATAAAACCTCACCTCTCATCCATCGTGCGCATCTAACTTATTAATTTTATTACCCTAATTACACTACCCAGTCTAATTACGATAATAACCACTAACCAAACCCAAACACGCTAATAGTCACAATTTAGCTAAATGTATACCACCCGTACTAGGTATATGTTCATAAACAATATTGTAGCAACACATGTGCTATAGAAAAATATTCACACAATAAATATAACATAGAGACACTCGTTCTATAAATACACACACACACACACACACACACACACTATATCATATAAACAAACATATATGCCACTCACTATATATACCTAAAGCATGGCCCTTGCGAATACATACCTCATGTGTTATCGGGCTCCAGACATCACACATCACACTAAGACATTGGGTCAGGATCTCACCATTGAACCCAAACATAAGCACATACAACGGAGGCAGTCATAAACATATATGTGGGGTTCGTGACTATACCACATCGCATGAAACCACTTTCCAGAACTACACCTATACTAACACATGGTTAGTGGTCATGCAATAGTATTATGACCCGGAGAATCAATCCAACACCTGTTGGTCAACACCTAGGTAGATTTCCCACTACACGCAACCTCCTAACGATAGCACTACCAAGTAGGTATGTTCAATATAAATAAATAGCAATCATATATATACGTACACATATTCAAGTCCCCCAGTATGTATATATATAATACTGACCTCGTACACAATCCCAAAGTGTATTGGTCTCCCAAATCTCGAAGCCCAAACCGACTTCCCGATTTTACATCTAAGAGCTCTCTCATGGTTGTCTTCACCCGAACCCAACTATCCGTTGACCTATCACACATACCAAACCCTGGAATTATTCCCTAGTAGTCCAATTTTACCCTAGAAACCCCTATGGTCATTCTCCAAGTTGTAATGGGTCAAAACAACACACGAACAAAATTTGGGCAGGCTAACAAATCGAAACAGTTCTCTTGGCAGATTGAACCAGTTCAGTTCGATTCGCTCCCCTACCAACTGGTTCGGTTCACTGGGCTTCCTGTCATCTTCTTCCTCAGTTTTTCTCCATCTAACCCTCTAATAGAGGTCCCAAGTCTCCCCAAACATAAAATCAACACCCTATATCATTATACTAACATCCTATAATTATTCTAATATACAATTAGTCCTGAATCCATCCCTAGGATTCCAAATCAAACTTTAATCAGTCAAACCCAAAATTTACCCAATTTTAGTTTTCATTGATTCAAACATCTTATTATTGTTCTACATGTTCATCATTGAAAGCCTAGATTTCATTTTGAAATTCCCATAGAATCATCATCGATTAAATATAAGTTCCAATCAGATATAAGTTGCAATCTACATCTCATAATTAATTCCTTATAGTTTTAACCTTTTAAACATTTAAATCATAAATTTTTATACCATTAACTATGAAAGTGATTAACTACATAAACATGCAATGTAAAGTAAGTAACTACGTGCCTTTGAGGATCTAAATCCTAAGTCTTGACGGTTGTGAGGGGTTGAATCTGGAGATGGCTCCCTCTTTTCTATTCTACAAGCCTTTCTCTCCCTTTTTTTCTCTTCTCTTAACCTTTCTCTAACTCAATTATGCAGGAGGCGAAAGGTGGTCTGCCATCCACTTCCCCTTCCCTTAAATACCTCCAAAATATATCCTAATATCGTTTTTCCATTAAATCATAGGTGTGAAAAGACCAACATACCCTTATACGGGTCCTGCTATGCCTAAAAGCCCTCGAACCCCAATTATAATACATGGGTACCTATTTTGGACTATTTCAATCCATTTTGGATCACCGGTGTATTCAAAAAGGTTATCTGAATCACCCAAATACAAATACACCAACATCTCATTAATCGGGCTTGACACGTGCGTACAATAAGCGTCGCCCATAAAATATACAAATCCGCTGATGTAACACTCTATCGAAATAATATAATAAATCGTTGCTTTTTAGTCATACTCGACATGTAATAAATCACATATCTATTTACTTATCACATTCAAAGAGATAATAATAATAATAAATATTAATTCTTAACTCCCTAATTAATATTTATTGAAACCTAATTCAAATTAACCAATTAAATTAATAATTAAAATGAACATGAAATTTAAATAATCATAAAAGTATGGGGTATTACATTCTCCCCCTAATAATGGAATTTTGTTCCTAAAATTTGAATGTACCTATCGGGAAGAGCTCTGGATATTTTCCCCACACGTTATCCTCATGCTCCCACATCTACTCAACAACATTGTGGTGTCCCCAATGTACATGTACATGCACTAACAGCACCCCCTTTGACCAAAGCTTTTGCTCGCAACGGTCCAAAATGGCAACATGTCTCTCCTCATAAGAAATATCCTGCTGCAAGTCAAGATCCTCCAACGTTATGTGCTGGTAAGACATGTCATCACTGAGATGCCTCCTTAACGATGACACATGGAACACATCGTGAATTCGTTGTAAATGCTTCGATAAGATGAGACTATACACAACTGTCCCTATCCTCTCGATAATGGGAAAAAGCCCTACATACCTAGGCGTCAACTTCCCCTTCTTCCCTAATTGCATCACTCCATTCATGGGAGATACCCACAATAACACCTAATCACTTATGCCACACTTTAAAAATAGACAGTTCGCATCAGCGTAACACTTCTGGTGGTCCTGAGCTACCTGGATATGACTCATGATTAACTCGTATTCTTGACATCTTTTGAATTATGTTTAGATCGAGAAATTTGTTGTCCTAAACCTCTAACCAAAAAGAGGGAGAATGATAAGGTGTCCCTTACAAAGCTTCTAACGGTGCCACGCCAATAATAAATCGGTACGAGTTATTATATGCAAACCCAACAGAAAATACTGATTCGATTTACTCTTACAGTCCAGAATACACATTGTCAACATATCCTCCATTATTTGATTCACCTTCTCCATTTCCCATCAGTCTATGGGTTATAGTCATGATCAAATGCAACTTTGTCCCCATCGTCTCCTGAAAACTCTGCCAGAAGTGGGACACAAAGATCTTATACCAATCTAAAAAAATATTAAGCAACACTCCATATAATCTCACCGCCTCTTATATGAAAAGCTGTGCATACTACTCCATCGCATAATCCACCTTAACTAGAAAAAATGATCTACCTTAGTCAATCGATCCAAAATACATATATAATTGTGACTCCGTTATGATGTAAGTAGCCCCATGATGAAGTCTGTCAAAATACTCTCCTATTTCCACATCAAAATCCCCAACGGATGTAGAACCGTGAATGGTCTCTGATGATCGATCTTCACATCTGATAAAAGGTGCACTTGGAGATAAATCCTGTTATGTCCCATTTTATATCGGCCCACTAACACTGCCTACTCATATCCTGGTACATCTTATCCCCTCTGGGACACACCGAAAACTTTGACCTCCTCAATAATTTGTTGTGTCATAGATCCTCATCGTCTACGAAATTCAACCTTCAATTTAAGCGTAATCCACCCTCAGATCTAATTGAGTAAGACTCCACTCCACCCGACAGTAACTACTGAATCCTTTCTTGACAAGAAGGGTCCCCTGCCTATGACTTAACAACCCTCAAAATGATCTCGAGTGTGATAGTGATCACTTCTATATATGCTCGGACTACCTCATCGTCCTAACGAAGCACAACCCACTTGTCCTTCCACAATGTTGCCAATTACCCCACTGGTATACAGCTCAATGCATCTGCTAATATAATATCCTTCCCCGAATGTTTTTGATGTCAAACAAATAATACTTCATGAACTCAAGTCATCTGCGCTGCCTCATGTTCATATCGTTTTGTGTGAAGAGATATTACAGTGACTTGTGCTTTGTGAACAATAGTAACTTCTCCCATAATGCATAGTGCCTCCAAATCCTCAAGGCCAAAACAACTGTCGCTAACTCCAAATTCTGTGTAGGATAGTTTTTCTCACGAGGTTTAAGCTTGCGAGATGCATAAGATATAGCCTACTCCTCCTATTTTAGAACTCCCCTAAGTCCATATAAGGACGCATCAGTAAATACAAAGTATTCCACCCCTCCCCTAGGCAATGCAGGCATTGATGCTGAAGTCAACTTGTCCTTTAGCTCATCAAAATCTAGTTGATATGGGTCATCATAAATAAAAGGTACTCCTTAATGAGTCAAATTCATCAAGGGACCCATAACATTTTAAAATCCTCTAATAAATCGGTTGTAGTAACCTGCTAACCCCAGAAAACTAAGAACCTCCATTGGTGTCGTGGGCTGGCCACACTCCTTCACCGCTAACACCTTACTCGAATCCACAGAATTCCCTCTCTTGCATACTATTTGTCCAAGAACTTCACCTCCTATAACTAGAATCCACACTTTTCAAACTTGGCATACAACTGGTGTACCTGTAAAGTTAGAATAACCATACATAAATGCTCTATGTGCTCTCCCTTTATCCGAGAATAAGCCAAGATATCATCTATGAACATAATGGAAAATTTATCCAAGAAATCCCTGAACATCCTATTCATGAGATCCATGAAAATTGCTGATGCTTTGGTTAGCCCAAATGACATAACCCTGAACTTGTAAGACTCGTATATTATAAAAAAAGCAGTCTTAGGGACATCCTGCTCCCTAATACGTAACTGATGGTACCCTAATCTCAAATTAATCTTAGAGAAGTATGTTGCTCCTCTCAGCTGATCGAATAAGTCATCGATACACAACAACAAATACTTGTTCCGAATCATAACCTTATTTAACTTCCAATAGTCGATTCACAATCTTAACGACCCATCATTCTTATTTCCAAACAGAACTGGGGCACCCCAAGGTGATGTACTCCTGTGGATAACTCCCGCATCTCTAAAGGCGCCATACGATACGATGCTTGTGCTGTCCTCCTAGTCTCAGAAGCTAAGGTGTTCACAAACACAACCTCCCGATTTAATGGTAACCCTGGTATCTACTTAAATACATCAGCATATTCCCAAACCATAGGGATACAATCTAGCGAGACAACTACACCCACAAAAGTATCCACCTCAATATAATATAAATGTGTGCTCGATCCTCCATCCGGATGAGGCATCGCCACAATAAATATATCCTACCCTGGAATAATAAACACGATAGTCCTACCGTAACAATCCACCATCGCTTCATACGTAGTTAACTAGTCCATACCCAAAATAACATCATACTCGTCCATCTCTTGAACACGAAGATTCGCTAATAAGCATAACCTCTCCATGTACACACCCGCTCCCCTGCACATGGAATGAATGAGAGTCTCACCACTTAATGGCGAATCTACAGTCATAATGACGTGTGATGATAAATCCACTAAACTCGTTGCATGTGCGAATCTAGTGCTAACAAATGAACGTGACGCTCCTCTGTTAAACAAAACCTGCCCTGTGTACCCATGAATATAATATATACCCTCAATCGAGGGCAATTCTAGTGGTAAAATTAGTCCTCGAACATGATACACATGCCCAAACTGCCCTAGCAGAGGTGGTAATGTTGGAATTGCCGTTGGTACTGGAAGCTATTATTACTGCTGCCCTGGCTAGGCATCTTGCTATTAACCGCTAACCCTGTTCGAGCATGCAAGTTGTATACGGACCTTCTCCCCATATATAAAACACCTACCTATAATATTTGCCTACCTTTGGCCCTACTGGCCCTGATGTGGCCGCCCTTGTCTATAGCCCTGCTAGCTTCTGGTGTGGTTACCCTGGCCTTGAGGGCCTACTTGAAATTACCACTACTCCGCGTGAATATCTTAGCTGAGTCCCCCTGTTGGGAACCTTTCTCATGCTGCCTCCCGTGCTGCTAGTGTGGTGACCTTCTTGCACCATTGCCCCCAGTCTCATCCTGCTGTCTAAACTCTCATGTCCTCTTCATCCCCTCAGATGGAAGAAATGGTGTCGACAGTGGAGCAACACGAGTTAATAATCACAGTATAAGTCCACAATGTCAGGTTCCCATATAAGTGCTAGCTAATCCTCCAAGTAAGGCCATCTGTAAATTTGGGGACCCTCCACTCCTCAGCGTTCACCTCATTTGGCACAAAGTTTTCCAGGCGAGTGAACTACTCCTCGTACTCGGCCATAGTTCGACCCTTTTGTGAGAGATTTAAAAATTTCCTCCTTATTTTTGTCTAAATTGATGAGGGAAAGAACTTGCTATCAAATTGTACGTAAAACTCATGTATCATAATTGTATCTCTCTCTTCCGACTTGGTAACCGACTCCCACCACTAAAGAACTTACCTAACTAGCTTGAACGTAGCTAATACTTGCTTTTGAGTGTCACTTCACTCAACCATATGTAAATGACTCTAGATGTCCTTCTTCCATTGACTAGCTGTTACAACATCAACACTCCCTTAGAACTCCAGCAGATGGCCCTTCTGAAAGGCTTCTCTAACTCTCTCCAAAACGGACATCATTGGGTGAACCAGAATTGGTGTTGCCACTGGCCATTGTGGTTATGCCCGAGGAAAATATTGGGCTAGGGCGTTCATAGTAGCATTAACAGACTCTGTGACTATAACTACGACCTCTGCTATTGTCACAGTCCCCTGAGTTACGAGTGGCTCCGGCTGAGCCTCCTCCTCTACTGCCTTCCTTGCAACACATGTTGTTCTACCTCTCATTGCATTTGGCGTCTGAAACCAAATTTAAATTTTACGAGATTAACTTACAATATATAATGGAAGAGAAACATAAATGCACAATACAAAATAAAAGTCCTAAGTACAGGGATTTATATCAAATAAACTCAACGCTGAAAACGTAGCAAGTTCACACATATCCTAAGGATAATAGGACCTCATGCTTTGATACCAATTGTGAAAACCCACCCATTCTAATACCGGGTGACCAATCCTCTACTAAAATAAAACACGAAATCCAATATGTTTTCATTCTCAGCATCACTATCGCAATAACTAATATAAGTATAAAGGAATAAAAACCATACAACTAAGTGAACAAAATAAATCAATCATGCATAAATAACTAAATAAATGTGAACTGAATAAACCACTGGTCATTATACACTACTCATCCAACTGAAGTAGAAATTAAATAATAAAATTATATCCCTGACATCAAATAAAGTCCTATCCAAACTACGACAACATGCAAAGTGAAACACTGGAATAATAAGAGTCGTATCTAGATAGAAATATCTGAAGAGGCTAAGTCAAATCCTATAGCGTCCACAACTATTGCTATGACAAGAATGGATATATCCCCGTTGTCCCTGCTGCTGTTGCTGCACACCTGGGTTTTTTAAAAGAAAACATGGAAACAAATTTACCCGCGGGTCAAAGCCTAAAAAGTTTGAAAATATTTTATAAGTGATTAACTGTTTTAAATTGACAAAATATGTAGTGTATTACTTTCATAACTAATTAACTCGTCTCATTCACATGAGATAAAATCTCACCTCTAATCTATAGTGTGCACCTATTGCATTTATTTTATTTTTCTAATTACACTACCCAGTATAACTAGGACAATAACCGCTAACTAAATCCAAACCAACTAATCTTCATAATTTAGCTAAGTGTATACTATCCTCACTAGGTACATGTTCATAAACAATATCGTAGTGACACATGTGCTATAGATATTTATATTCACAAAATAAATATAACATATCTACACTCATATTATAAATAGATATACTCTTTATATCATATAAACATAGATATATATCACCTTCTATATATGTATTACTTCATCCCTAGAGCATGGACCTCCTAGATACATCCCTCGTGTACTATTGGGCTCTTGGCATCTTGCATAACACTAATCCATTGGATCAGTATCTCACCACCGAACCCAAACATAAACATATACAATGAAACATACGTCCGAGAGTCATGATCATACAACATCGCACCTAATCAGTCTCCAAACCAACACCTATCCTCACATATGGATAGTGGTCGTAAAGAGTACTATGACTTAGGGAATCAATCCTATGCCTACTGGTCAACGCTAGGGTGGATTGCCCACTATGTGCAACCTCCTAACGATAGAATTACAGAGTAGGTTTTTCTAATATAAACACATATCATTCACACATATACTTACACGAAAACAAGTCCCCTAACACGTATATATATACTGACCTCGTACGCAATCCCACAACGTACCGGTCTCCTAAATCCCGAAATTCAAACTGACTTTTCAATTGTACATTTAAGTTCTCCCTCACTTAAATTCCTAGTTCTCCTCCACAAAACCTATCTACCCGTTAGCCAATCTCACATACCAAACCCTGAAATTATTCCCTAGTAGTCCCACTCTACCCGAAAACTCCTACGATCATTCCCTATGATTTAACGGGTTAGAATAACACACAAATTTTTTTGGACAGGCTAGCACAATGAATCGGTTCACTTGGCAGACCAAATAGGTTCATTTAAGCAAATCGGTTCGCTACCCAAACGGATCGGTTCGGTTAACTGGGTTGCCTTTCATCTTCTTCCATGAGTTTTTCTCCTCCAAACCCTTAAATGGAGGTCCCAAGCATCTTCAAGCATAAAATCAACACCCTACATCATTATAATAACATCCTAAAAGTATTATAACATATAATTAGTCCCAAATCCATCATCGAAACCCTATCATTCTAAATCTAACTTCAATTCAATAAACCCTGAATTTACCCAATTTGAGTTTTCATTAATTCAAATATCCTAGCATTATTCTACATTCTCATCATTGTAGACCAATATTTAATTTCAAAATTCCTACAGAATCATCATCGATTAAATGTAAGTTCCAATTAGATATAAGTTACAATCTACATCTCTTAATTACTTTCTCAAAGTTTCAACCTTTAAACCTTTAAATCACACGTTTTATACCATTAACATTGAAAATGATTAACTGTATGAACATGCAATTTAAAGCAAGTAACTACTTGCCTTTTAGGATCTAAACTCGAAGTCTCTCCGATTGTAATGGGTTGAATTCGAAGATGGTTCCCTCTCTTGTCTTCTCTTCTTTAAGCCTTTAGTTCCCATTTTCTTCTTTTTTTTCCTCTTCTCTTGAACTTTCTCTCTAAATCAATTATCCAGGAGGCTAAAGGTTGGATTCCATCCACTTCCCCTACCTTTAATACCTCTAAAATACACCCTGATCCCCTTTCCCCACTAAACTTTAGGTATAAAAAGACCACCATGCCCTTATACAGGTCCTGTTATGTCTTAAAAGCCCCCGGAATCAAATTATAACACCCGGGGTATCTATTATGGACTATTTCGACCAATTTTAGATCACCTATGTACTCAAAAAGGTTATCTAAGTCATGAAACTATAAATACAACAACATCTCATTAACCGGTCCCGATACGTACGTACAATATGCGTTGCCCATAAAATATACAAATTCGCTGATGTAGCACTCTATTGAATAATAAAATAAACCGTCGCTTTTCACTCACACGCGACATATAATAAATCACATATCTATTTACTTATCACAGTAAATAAGAATAATAATAAATATTAATCCTTAACTCGCTAATTAATATATACTGAACCCTAATTTAATTTCTTTAATTAAATTAGTAATTAAAATGCACACAAAAATTAAATAATCATAAAAGTATGGGGTAATTAAACTATGAGGATCGTCCCTTCATCTCTCTATTAGGAACTCAAGTTTCTCAACGATCACGTAGTTGTGGAGATCAGAGGGTACCAAGCAGCAAACCACAGTTGCTTTGTTGCGGACATAAAGACAAAGTAGAATAGATTAAAGAAGATTCAGAATGATGATGATTCAGAGGATGACCAACCCAAGTACCAACCAAAGGAAATTCATCTAAGGGTTGAGGAAACTAGATTAGCCATGCATAGTAAGTAATGGAAAAACTAATCACTGTTCCTATAGGTTCATCCCAACCAAATAAGACCTTTTTTATAGGATCATAGTTGTGTATGGAAGAAGATCATTCACTTTCTTAGGAGTAACACCAACATCATCATTTACAGCAATATGATCTTTCAACAATAGATCCAGAGACTGCCTATCATCGGCGCTCCGATCGTCCGACCAATATAACATAAGTAAAGGAAGTCATTGGGAGATAAATTAAAAGTTATTAAAATCAAAGTTAAAAACTCATCCAATATGGATCCATCACTGTGGTCTAACTCTCGTGCTAGATTTATAACAATAGTGTGGTTAGAAAGTAGACGAAAAAGTGAAGAGCGTGCATAAACTTAAATGACCTCAATAATCATTACCCGAGAGATAGTTTTCCACTACACGAGATTTATTAACATGTGAAATCAATTGACAAACACCAGTGCATGAGATTCATGTATGCATACTATGGGTATCATCAACACCACTCTGCGGCCTAAACTAAGATAATACCATGTTCGTCATAACCTTTCGTCTATGTCAATAAAAAAGAATACCCTTTTGTATGAAGAATGCTTGGGAAACTTTCCAACACCTTATGACCAATATTTTTAAAAATCATATTGGCGAAAGCATATAGGTCTACATTAATAAAATTATTTTCAAGAGAAAATAATCGCCTAATCACATTAAAAACCTCATAGAGTTCAAGATCCTTTGAGATTTCAAGATGAAGCTGAATGCCTCCAAATCTATATTGGGAGTATGATTTGAGAAATTTTTGGGATACTTAGTGATGAAAACGGGAATAAAAGAAAACCCAGGTCCAATAAAGAATTTATAGGATATTAAAAGGACGACTACATGAGTGACATTGAGGTCCTCATGAGAATGCTGGCCACACTCAATTGATTCATGTCTCGATCATCAGATAAATGACGAACTTTATTTCAAGACCTGAAAAGGGAAGTACAATAGGATGGATAAAGAAATGCGGTTGGTCACTAGTATGAATTTGATAGTATTTAAGATTCGTTCCTTTATTGTGAACTCGTACCACCGAAAAAGATCTCTACTTATACTTAGTTTTCTACCGGTATGGAACTAATGCATCATTAGTGCAACATATAATGGAGAACAATTGTCGATGTACTATGTCAACCATACTCTCCTTGAGGCAGGCAAATATACATGCATGCTAAGAAGATGGTCTTAAAATTACTGACATCATCCAGGAAGTTATGACATTATTTTGATGCTCACATGATAGTTGTCCCAACGAATTACTCATGGAAAGAGATTCTTATGAAGGAAAGTCTCTCCTAAAAAATGATGAAGTGGTGTTTGGAGCTGTAGTAATTCGACATAATGTATGATAATTAAAAATCAATCAAGGGATAAATCTCACTATCTTATTTTGGAATTGTTAGCCATCATTGAGGATGATAAAAAATGGGAATTATTCATAGGTGGGGCAACCAAAGAATATAGCACCGAGTATCGATCATCTTTCTCAGAACAAAGGGTGCCTTTTTGAGAAAGTTGATCAACTCCGATCCAAATGATCTAAACAATGAGGTTGAATTAAAATCCATGCTCCATGGTCTACAACAGGCGATCAACCTTGGTGTAACAAGCTAGTGTCATGGTTGATTTGGTAGATATAGGGTTACATCCAACATCAACTTGGTAAAGAACATTAATGGTTCAAATATGTATATTTACACGCTTCTAACACTAAGACTTTTTAGCTCCTCTAGTAAGGCAAATATTTTGTAATACTGTCCATGCTATGAGTTCAAAACCGTTGGCAACAACTTATGGATATAAGCTGGAATAAAACCCCATACTTCGATGGGAAGTGGGTAAATTGTAAAAAATATATGTGGTGGTAGAGTTCGGTGTTACTGTGGCCATACCTCCACGATTTGGCGCGCATGCACGGGGGTGGTTCGCGACCTTCCTTAGGGTGCTTCGATCTTCATCAATTGGGGTGATGTATAGAGATACAGTCGTCAGGATATTTTGCACAAAACTGGCAAAAAAAATGCCTTCACCTCGAGAGAACTACATGAAAGACATACTAATGCTTGCGAAACCAATAGTTCAAGGATTCGGGGACTAAGTTATGGAATGGGAAGGTGTTAGGAACCCATCCCGCCCTTTTGGTCTGTCGTAGGCATGTGTTATTCTTCTCTTTAATAACTTCATGAAGTGTGTTCATGTATACATAAATGGAGAGTAAAATTACTCAACTCGCATCAGGGATAAAGGCGGAGTAAGGTCATCCTTAGAAGTGTCCCCAAAATAATAATAAAAATATTACGTGTGTGTTTGTCGAGTCATCAATCATTTATAGGAGGACGATGGCGTAGGTTGGATAAAACACAAGCATGAATCACAAATATATTATATGAAAATAATACATGCAATAAAATAGGAGAGGACTCAAATCTCGAATTTTACCCTAGACGCCTTGTAACCTTAAAAGGTATCAAAGTCCACGTAGTTCGCTTATAACACGGGGTGGGATTTATCCCATAAATCCAGCTGGGGATTTTTTTATGTGTGTGTGTAAAAAGGATGTTTTAGTGTGAGAAAATGGAGTGAGAAATCCCCTTTTGGAATATCCTTTTTTTGTTTTTTTATAGAAAATATAGTATGTGCATTACTACTGATAAAAAAGTTGGATATTAATCTGTGCGATCTAATAGAAATGATATGCTAAAATAAGAATTAAGTAACTAGTGGAAAAATAAGAGAGTTTAAAGAGAGGGTGAAGGATTTGGAACTTCATTTGAAGCTTTGAAGTTGACCTTGAATGTTGAAGGGTTCATCTTGAAAGTGGATGAAAGTAGTAGGAGGAGAGGGAAGGGAATTTCCCAAATAGGGTAAGGAAAGGATGGAAATAGAATATGGGGGAGAGGTTTCAATTTGGAAACTAAGTTGACTTCGAGAGAATGTTGCTAAGATTCCTGAGAGGGACATTTTTTGAGGTCCCTTTTGAAGTGAGCTGATGATCTCCTTATATAGGGTCAAGGGGGTGTCAATCGACATTGTCCTTATTTTGCCTATCGATAGAAAACCCCATACACATTGCCGATAGGCAAGGAAATGGGTTTGCCATTCGGCAGTCCTCTACAGATGTTTTTGGAAAAATGGTTATAAAATGCAATCTATAAGTTCTAATTGCGCATGGGACAAACCGTTGGAAAAGGTATTGAGAGACCATTACGAATCCGTGGGCTTTTCCTCGGTTTGGAATTGACTATGGTCAAACGGGGCTAAAAATGATCATGGGTCTTTTTTCTAAGAGGAAAATGGATTGTTCGTCCGAAGCATAAGGCCAATTAGAGTATGGGATAGACCGTTAAAATGGTTATATTTAGATCTTCAATTTTTCAAAGAGATTTGCTCGGTTCGAAGAGTTAACCAGGGTCAAACGGGCCTAAAAAATACTCAGTGGTCCTTTAAAGTAAAATGGGTCTTTCATCCATACCGTAAGGATGGTTCGCGCACAGGGCAGACCTTTGGAAAGGGATTCGGAGCCCTTAGAGGATCCAAAGAGCTTTGCTGAAGTTTGAGAGTTGACCGGAGTCGAACGGGGCATGGGAGCTCTTAGTTCCCTTTAGATTAGTTTTTAAGGGATAATTAACCATTCATCTGAATTGTAAGGCCGATTCATGCAGGGGCAGACCATTAGAAAGCGGATTCAGGGATCTTTGAAGATCTAATGAGCTTCTACTCAGGTAAAAAAGTTAATCAGCAGTCAAACGGAGATCAGGAGCACCAGATCTGTACTCAGAGAATTACTTAGGGGTTATGGTGAGGGAGGAAGTGTTAGGGACCTAAGGATATGACTGGGGGAGGTGGTCTTAGAATGTAGTCTCTATAGAGCCCCTCGATGAGTGAGAATGGAACAAGTGAAAGTCATTGAATAAACACCACATTAGCTTTGGGAGATAGGTTGTTTAAGGTCAATATTATGGATTAAAAGGGATGAGGATGTCCGGTTCTGAAGGTCGGGGTCAATATTAAGGACCTAAGGTTGTGCTGGGGATTATCGATTCTGGGGTTGTGGTTAATTCTGAGGACCTAAAGTCGTGACGATCGATTCTGCAGGTCGAGGTCAATTCTGAGGAACTAAAGTTTTAAGGACCGATTTTGCGAGTTGAGGTTAATTCTAAGAACCTAAAGTTATGATGACTAGTTCTGAGGTTTGAGGTCAGTTTTGAGGCCTAAAGTTTTGGAGACCAATTCTACAGGTCAATTTCATTTATGAGAACCTAATGTTGTAGGGACCAATTTTACGAGTTGAGGTCAATTCTGAGGACCTAAAGTTATAGGGATCAATTCTACGGGTCGAGATAAATTTTGAGGACCTAAAGTTATGATGACTAGTTCTGAGGACCTAAAATTATAGGGGCTGATTCTACGAGTCGAGGTCAATTCTATGACGAATAATTCTACATTTAATTATGAGGACTTAAAGTTATAGAGATCGATTCTGCGGGTTGAGGTCAATTTGGAGGACCTAAAATTAAGGGAATCGATTTTATTGGTCAAGGTCAATTCTGAGGACCTATAATTGAGGGGATCGATTCTGTGGGTTGAGGTCAATTATGAGGACCTAAAGTTTTGACGAACCGATTCTATGGGTCGAGGTCAACTCTGAGGACCTAAAGTTGTGGGGACCGCAACTGCTGTTCGAGGTCAATTATGAGGACCTAAAGTTGAGGGGACCGATTCTGCAGGTCAAGGTCAATTTTGAGTACATATAGTTAAGGGTACCTATTTTATGGGTCAAGGTTAATTCTGAGGACCTAAAGTCGTGAGGGACAGATTCTACAAGTCATCATCAATTCTGAGGAGCTTACGTTGTAGCGACCAATTCTGAGGGGCAAGGTCAATCCTAAGGACCTAAATTTATAGAGAATTTTTTAGGGTCGAGGTTAATTATGAGGACCTTAAGTTGTAGAGAATAATTCTGAGGTCCATGGTCATTTAAGAGGACCTAAAGTTATAAGGCGGGGAGTTTCTCTCCAAGGGAGTTTTAAATTATCGTTGGGGTGTAGACTTACCTGCAGTTTCTCTCGGGATTGTGTTATTTTAAGACTCTACAAGGTAAGGACTTACCCTCAAGACATTCAGCTGGGGATTATGTGGTTTTGAGAGGGGATGACTTTTTTGGAGAAGTCGTAAGGGATTTTGATGCAGGCGTATCTTTAGGTTTCGCTGAGGGGTTGGTTTATATTGGAGATTTAAGATTTCACTAGGGAATTACAGTAGACTTAGATACGGGCGCATCAATGGATATGTTGAGGGTAGATGTGTAAGATTAATCTGACTAGGAATTATGCTGGGAATAAGAGCATAATATTATTCCTTCTAGGGATTTTAAGAGTTTAGTGCTCCAAAAAATGGTTTTCTTGATGAAGAAATGTTCCAATATTTGTTTGGTATTTCTAGGAATTTTTTGAGTAATTTTTGAATTTTTTTGGCATTTTTATTCCAAATTTGAAGGGGTGCCGATAGGCAAGTTGAAGGGGTTACCGTTCGAAAATGGCATGGACTCCTGGGCTTCCTTGGGAAGAGGAACAAGAAGGTGCCGATTGGTATGTAGAGGGGTGTGCCGATCAGCATGACGCTTAGTCTCCTATAAAAAGGGGTGATCCCCCCTCATTTTTTACACATTCAACTGCTTGAATCTTATGATTTCTCCTTCTAAAAACCATTCCTAAGTCCTTTTTCTTTCAAGACTTCAAATGAAAGGTTCTTATAATGAGGGATACAATGTGGAGTGTCTAGGCGTTGATGACTGGGCTGGCCTGTAGTGGTAGCCTAGGGTGCCCCTTACCTTAGACAACGAGAATGCCTTTGACCTCTTTGAGCGCCTTCTTTTGCACAAGCCTGCACACTACCATTATTCTAGGGTGAGGAACCCCAGTGGCTATGTAAGTAAGGTGACTTTTGGTATTCTAAATCAGTTTTTCCTTTGTTCTTTGTATTGATAAAAGTTTTTTTCTTTTTTTCTTTGATAGACTGATATAGATCCTTCGAGCTTGCGTTCTCAGGGAACAAATGGGTTGAAAGGTGTTTGGGATTATCTCCTTGCGGTGGTATGCTGGATGGATTCTTCTGCTGTTTTTGGCCGTCTGGCACTTTCTTTAGATGTGATGTTGCGTTCTACTGCGGTGTCATGTGCTTTGTGAGAGAAGTGGTGGGAAACTACCCACACCTTCCATTTGGGCTTTGGGGAGATGACTTATACTCCCATTGACGTTCAACTGCTAGAGATTGACTATGAGGGTGTTCAGATAGAGGTAGATCGCATAATGGGGGTGACGCCAAAGGAGATTTAGGCGGCGCTTAGGGATTTGGGTAAGATATTTTTAGGGGATTCTATCAGCATATCTGCTCTTTGGGAGGTACTTTTTAATAGGAGAATAGACATGACTAACGTGCGGGAAGTGAGAAAGATGGACGGATTGTTCATTATTCTTGGCGGATTTCTGGTGGCAACGAGTGGCAACATCGTTCATCTCTGGTTTTTGCCATTTTTGAGGATGTTTTTCAATGTCTAGTTTTATGATTGGGGGAGCCTAACTTTAGTGAGCCTCTATTTTTCTTTCGATGATTTTAGCCGATTCTACCGGCAGACCTTTATAGAGGCCACATATGGAGGTTACTTTAGACTTATTTTTCTTCTTATGTATTTCCTTGCATTTTTCTTTAGTGTCTTCTTCGCTGATTCCTGTCATTTGTAGATGTGGTTTCATGAGGTGATTAGGATTAATGTGAGGTTGATAGCCCTAAAGGATGAGGATTTGGGGGACTTCTACTGGATGTTTTTGGTGGAGGAATTTCAATCGAAGATCGAGAAGTATTTATACTTGGCGGCGGTGCAACATGCTTTAAACACCTTGACAAGCGTTATAGTTATTTCATGATTCTTTTGAGTCCTTCTTTGGAATTTTCTTTCTTGCATGAATACTGATTATTCTTTGGGGATTGTAGGTGACATTTTACCCTTAGGAGATGACTCCTCGGGATATGGGGGTGATGGGTATGCACACGTAAATGCGAAGATTAATGGGGCACGAGTTTGGGTCCGTTTAGTACTTAGGAGAGAGGGTGGTGCGACAAATTGTGGATCATGAGGTGGTTGTCCCATATTCAGTGCCACCAATGTACATGAGGCGAGTGAGGGAGATGTCTTTCGTGGCTTGGGTGATAGTGTTGGTCGACGGGCCCTACATGCTCTCTACGGACAAGGTGGCGAGTTATGACTACTTGGACTTTATAAATGATCTGGTTGATGCCCCTTTTCATTTATGACGTGGTGAATATACATCTGCTTCCTACAGTTTTGGGTAGGGGTACTAGTAGGATGGTGCGATCTACCCACAGCATGGGTGGTGGTAAGTCATCATCGACGACAACATCAGAGGAGGCTCTGCTTATTCAAGTCACTCCCCTTATTATAATTTCCATCTGAATAACGGGGGTCATTGAGCATGACGTATCATCCTAATGTGTCAGCACCGGGGTTGACGGGGCTTACGAATGATGTCCTTCAGCCCGAGGTATATTCATCTTTTCTTATCTTTTCTCTTTTGATTCTTTCTTTGCTCATTACTATTTGGTTGGTCTTTTGCTTTCGTTTCTTTTCTTGCTGTATGCTCGACTACCGACCACCCAACTGAAGGATATTAAGGGATAGGTGGCCTCTGCGACTGCTTACATCAAGGATTCCGTTCCTTCCTGTTTGGTTCCATCTTCCTCTTCAGACAACGGATCGGGATCGACTAGTGGAGGTTCTACTGCTCGTCGCCAGGAAAAGCGTGCCCGTCACAGAGGGTGAGGATTTGGAGAGAGAGTGAGAGATTATGGGTTCGAGCTGAGTCCCGTTGTTTTGTATTTTTCTAATTTTCTTATTTTGACTTACAAGGATGTAATAATGCAACAACAATATATATATATACATGAAGGAGATGCATTTTTAGTTTTTCTTGCTTCAATGACTTATCCAATATGCACTTTACTTTTCTACTAATATTGCAAAGATGACAAAATGTTTATTTATTATGGAAAAAGAGAGTATGTGGCCATTACTTCCTTTGGATCACTCCTCTCATCTCGAGGGGTTCCCGATGCTCACGTGCGCTCACTCAAAGAGGGAGAGAAGGTATCACACCTTTTTTTAGGGGTGCTTCGGCCGTCGTCGATATGGGGTGATGTAAAGATATGGACGTGCCAGACTATTTTGCAAAATAGGCAAAGGAAATATGTCATCACCTCGAGAGAGCGACATCAAAGACAAACTGATTCTTACGAAACTAATAGTTTTGAGGTTTCGAGGCTAAGTTACGAAATAGGAAGGTGTTAAGCACCCATCCCGCCCTTTTGATCTCTCATGGGCTTATGTTATATTTTTCTTAATTTTTTCATGAACTGTGTGCCCGTGTATATATAAATCGAGAACAAAATCGCTCAACTCATATCATGGAAAAGGTAAAGTGAGGTCAACCAAATGAATGTTACCAAAATAATAATTAGAAAATATGTTGTATGCACATATCGAGATATTGATCGTTATAATGGAATGATAAAATTTGTCAGATAAAATGCAAATATGAATCACAATTATGATATATATGAGTAATATGTATATGGATAAAATTGGAAAAATATGAAAATATGAAAATTGGAAAATTGATCTGGAGTCTCGGGTTTTAGTCCAAAATGCTTACGTAGCCTATACAGGCATCAAAGTCCACGTAGTTCACATAAGGCACAAGGGTGGGGTTTATCCCATAGGTTTCAATGGGAGTTTATTACATACGTGTGTGTAGAAAAGATATTTTAGTTTTGGGAAAATTTAGTCAATAACCCCATTGGAATTTATAGATGTAACCTTCTTTTTCTTTATTTTGGGTGTTGTATAAAAAATAAAGTATGTGCAATATAACTAATAAAGGATGATATATTAATGTGTACGAACTAAAGTAAAAGCTAAATTAAGAATTTATGTAACTAATGAGAAAATAAAGAAATTTAAAGAGAAAAAGGTATTTGGACCTTCTTTGGGGGCTTAAGGCTTGATGTTGATCCTTGAGGAGCTTCCTTGAAAGTTAGAATGTTCATAGATGAGGAGAAAAACAAAAACCCTATTTCTTCATCTATCTCGGGCTGTTCGGACAATTTGTTGATCTCTCCTAGCAGATTCTCAAACGATATGATCCCATACACTGATTGTTGGACTATTATTTTCTGGGCTTTGGTCTACATCTGAACTATCGAATTCGTCCCCCCATCCGGTGGCAATGATGTCATCTTTCCACAAGAAGTCAATACATTCTATGACCTCAACGACCTCTTCATATAAATCCTCCCACTCAATAGGGAGATGTAGAAGTCAAGGGACCAACCAACCTTGTATCTTATAAGCATTGAGTAGCTCGGAAATACCGTAAATTTCACCAGTCTGTTGAAACGAGTCTGCCATAATTTGGATGGCATCATTTAGACTAACTTCATCAGTGGATAGCACCCAATTATCCGACTCTCGAGCCCATTTAAGAGCTTTCAAGAATAGTGTGCTGAACTTTTGGCAGTCAATGGTCATTTATGAGGGCAATTTTACACCGAACTCTAAGAGTTGGTTCAGTACCACTGGAAATTCCATATTTTTCCTTCAAAATAAGTACGAATGATAATGTAGGATCTTGTAAGAAGACATTGTGACAAATTAACAAAATAGGTAGGATGTAGGAGAAAATACGGACAAAATTTATTGGGTACAATCTGGGTAGATGTGTTAAATTTTGGATAATTTTATAGGAAGATAGCATTTGCATGATTTTGAAGTGGGTTTTGAGTAATGTTTGTCTTAGAATTGGTTGGTGGGCGATGGTATCCCAGTCAATCAGACCTTGGATTATATTCTGAATGGGTCAAATTCTGGATAATTTTATAGGAAGATAGAATTTGCATGATTTTGAAGTGGGTTTTGACTAGTGTTTGGCTTAGAATTGGTTGGTGGGCGATGGTATCCCAATCAATCAGACCTTGGATTATATTCTGGGGATGGAAGAACTAATTAGTGGTATGGCTGGTAGTTTGGTGAAAATCACAATGGGCATCGAGTTTAAAATTTTTAGGAAGTAGGTTTGATAATGGATGAGGGTCTAACGACTTTATGAGATTTCGGCGTAATAGGGCTTGATAAACTTTAAAGAGGAGAGAATGAAGCTAGGTGTATTCTTTTCTGGTTAGGTTAGGGCAATTTTTTAGTGGTCATGAAATGGAAAGATGAGAGATGCTATTGATGGTTAAAACGGTGGTATTGGCAGGCTTCTCATACTTTCTGGGAGTGAATTATTAGGATACTTTCTTTAGCTCAGCTTTTGTCTTGGCAATGCTTTCTTCAATCTCACTCTTGCTTCTCGAAGGGTTTTAAAATAGGGGTAGTACTCTCCTCCCAGTGTCGCTCAGACATGGGGTAAGAAATTTTTCATCATAATATTGACTTGATCCTCTTCGGAAGGATAGTTTGTCGTGGTGGCCTCTTTCTCTCTCCACCTTGCTATGAAGTTACTAACATTTTCTCTAGGATTCTACTTGAGAAGTTCCAAATCACGACATGTAACTTTTAATTCCTCGTTGTATTTTTACTGCGACATGAATTCATGGGCAACATCTTCCCAATCATAAGTTCTGGATTCTTCGAGGAATAGGAACCAACAAAGAGCACTGTCCTTCAAAGTCTATTGGAATATCTGGTCCATTATTTCCTCGGAGGCACCTAGGAGATTCATGGCTCAGTCGTAACTTCAGAGTGAATAAATGGGGGGCCATTACCCCCAAACTTCTCAATGTTAGGCATCTCAAATTTTTTCAGCAGCCTTGCTTTAGGGTAGGGAGACATATAGGTGTAATCCATGAAGTTCTCGGAGATTCAGACTTGGTCAAATTTCTTGGTCAATAGCTTAAGGTTCTCCTTGACCTTGTTCGAATCTTATTCCTTCGGATCGATGGGTACTAGAATGTTAGCCCCTAGTTGGGCAAGATTCGGGATAGGGAGCTGAGCTAGAGGTGGTCCATTAATAAGAGGGACACATGGAGCGTGATGATACTCTTTTGGGATTCAAATACGCTCAGGTGTGGTCGGACCCATAGCGCGAGGGAAGAGGACCTTGGGCTCTCTGGGAATAGGGACCCGATGTCGCTGCATCTCCTGCACCTTGGTTTGAAGGTTGTCAATCCTGGAGGTGAGTTGGACAAGGACCATCATCAAATCAGGCTGCACATTCGATACTAGGTCTGCGTTCTCCATATAAAATGGGTAAGGATAGATTCCGGAATAGGAGGAAGTAGAGGGAGAACTGACGGAGCCTCGTGGAGGTTCGACGGAAGACCATAACCAATAGGGAGTCAGGCCAAGGGTCGGGTATGCGATCTACCTGAGAAGGAAAATGATTCGAATTTATTTTTAAAAGTGAAAAAAGAAGAATATTTTTAAAATAAAGAGGAAAATGTTTTTGATATTTTTTTGGAAAGAGGAAGAAAAAATATTTTTGACAAAAGGAGGAAAAAAATGTCTTTTGACATTTATTATAAAAGGAAGGAAATGTTTTTGGTATTTTGATAAAAGAGGGAAGTTTTTTTATGACACTATTAGTAAGGAAGAAGAAATGAGAGAAGAGCCTCAATATGATTATTATTTATGTTTATGTTTTCACTTATATTAGGTTTACCAAAATTCAAAAAGAAATGCCGGACGGGACCTGAGCCTAGGAAAATTGGGTTTGAAAAATATGTAAAATACAGTTTGAGTTGTTGCTAGGCTCATGGACAGGGTCTCATTTTGGAAAAATACGAAATTACGCAAAGATTTAGGCGGTATGCTGACCCAACATTTTGGTCCAGTTTTGGGTTGTAACCGGCAAACTATATATGATTGCATTAGGTTTGACGCCTATATGATGTTATTGGGTTAGTGGAAAAGTTCCCCCATTTGGCATAACTTCCATGATATATATCTTGCTTTTGAGGGAAATCAGTACGCGTGTACAAGCCATTTGATATACCTGAATGTACGTGAATTGCCTCACTATAAAACTCGTGGGGATAGTATTGTAAGAGTGAATTTGATATGCTCAATGTACATAAACGAGTTCCCTGCTATATACCTCCCGTCATGACTTCGGTCAATTGGTACGATGCGGGGGGAACCGTTCGATATACATCGAATGTACTTTTCCAATGGAAGGTGAGTGCCATATTTCTTAGTCTAACTGTGACCTGCTAGACTAGTGCCCATCACAAAGTGACTCCCAGTTACGGGACAAAATTTGGTCAATATCCATGCTCTTTGGTGATGTATTGTGCAAAAGGCTTGATCTTGATTAGAATATTATGAAGAGAGTATTTTATTTTTCATGATGAGCACTATACTAACAAGAAGAATGCACAAGTATTATGAAAAGTAAATCTATCATGGAGCATGAATATTATACTATTCATGGATGTGTGGGAGTGTGTGATGTGTGAATATCTACAAGTGAGTGCGTGGTAGTGAACCTAACCATGGATCAACTGCAAGTGGCGTGTGAGTGAGCATAGATATATAAGTGATATAAGTGGAGGTGTGTGCTTGTGACACCTAAGCATGGATATTCTATGTGGTGTGTGCAACATGTGGATATAAGTGATCTAAGTAGTGTGAGGTGTACATAAAGAGTATCTACAAGTGAGAGAAGTGAAAAGTGAGTGAGAGGTGATATGAACATGAGGTAAATATATAGAAAAAGTAATAGAGGAGAGAATACATGTAGGTGAATACGCACACATGCAGAAAATGATAACACCCATGCAAATAGAGTCTAGCCCTTTTATGACAAGTCACAATCTATTCCCCAGTGGAGTCACCACTATGGACATCCCTTCCTATGGATATCTCCTCTCATATCGGGGGGTTCCTAACACTCGCGTGCACGCACTTGTAGAGGGAGAGAAGGTCTCGCGCCCTTTTTCTAGGAGCGCTTCAGCCGTCGTCGATGTGGGGTGATGTAAAGAGATGGAGTCACCAGCCTATTTTACACAAAATAAGAAAAAGGAAAATGTCGTCGCCTCGAGAGAGTGGCATAAAAGACAAACTAATTCTTACAAAACAAATTTTTCAGAGGTTCGGGGTCTAACTTACATAATGGGAAGGTGTTAGGCACCCATCCCACCCTTTCGATCTCTCAAGGGCTTATGTTACTATTTCCCTTAATTTCTCCGTGAAGTGTGTGCGCGTGTATATATAAATAGAGATAGGAATTTCTCAACTCATATCATGGATAACACAGAGTGAGGTCATCCAAAAGAATGTTCCCAAAATAATAAATAAAAAATAGGATGCATGCGCTTATCAAGATATTGATCGTTATAATAGAAGGATAATATTTGTTAGATAAAACGCAAATATGAATCACAAGTATGATATATATGAGTAATATGTATATGGATAAAATAGGAAAAAGATGAATATATGAAAATTGGAAAATAGGACACAAGTCTCGGGTTTTAGACCAAAATGCCTACGTAGCCTATAAAGGCATCAAAGTCTACATAATTTGCATACGGCACAAGGATGGGGTTTATCCTATAGATTTAAACGCGAGTTTATTATATGTGGGTGTATAAGATATTTTAGTTTTTAGAAAATGTGGTCAATTATCCCGTTGGAATTTATAGGTGTAACCCTCTTTTTATTTGTTTTTTAATAGAAAATAAAGCATGTGCAATATAACTAATAAAGAACGAGATATTAATGTGTAAGAACTAAAGTGAAAGCTAAATTAAGAATTGATGTAACTAATGGAAAAATAAAGGAATTTAAAGAGAGACAAGGGTATTTAAACCTTCTTTGGGGGCATGAGTCTTGATGTTGATTGTTGAGGAGCTTCCTTGCAAGTTGGGATGAATGTTGGATGAGAGAGAGGAATATTTTTGCTAAATTGGGTATGAGAATAATGGGAATGAAAGGTGGAAAGAAATTTCACATAAGGAAACTTCGCTAATTGCAGAAGAATGTTACTAAGATCATGTGACACCCCGCCTAATTAAATACCGGGCGATCACTCCTTTATTAAATTAAAATCAAGGTGAACAGTTGGTTCATTCTTAGCATCATTGTCGTGCAAATAAATTTCCAATTTAAACACCCTAATTAATTAAGCTAAGTGTCAAAACCATTTTTAACATTTCATTCAATTTTTTTTTTAAAAACAAGATTTAAATTAATTACAACAATTTAATATATAACGAATCACATCACAAGTATATCGGAACCAATCAATCCAATAATTTAACATTCAACCACTTGCTACTAACAATAAAACTTAAAGTAAACCATCCAGAATATAATAAATCCCAAAGTGACAATACTAGAAATAGATGAAATACAATATCCAAATAACAACTGAATAATGGAAAGGGCGACACATGCCCCAATAATGAACATGCTAGGAGTAGAATCAAATGGATGAAGTTGTCTAAACAACAGGCCTGCAACTCCCACCTAAGCTGCAGCACGTTCCTGCCAAAGGACCCTATGCAAGACGCCCCTATGGCTGGGCACCTGTAATATATACATATATATATACAAGCGAGAAAGAGAAATGGAAACGGGTCAGATCCCAATAGTGTATATGATTTAAAAATTCGTTTAGCAAGTATTTAAATTGATTACAGGCTAATGCAACAATATATTAGTGCGACACTCTCTTGAGAAATTCTCACCTCTTTTCTAATGTGCACACCTATCGCACTAACCTTCCCAATGGTCTATCTCGTCATATATCACACTATCTTTCCCCAATGATTTAACTTATCTTAGGTTATTCGCAGGATTTAAAATTGAACGATATAATTGTTTGAAAATAATATTTCAATTAGTATCGAAAATTCTCGTTTTAACTTTATTAATTTATAAAGTTTTCCAATGTCATATTATACTTTCTCAAAACAAGTATTACAATTTGAGTCATCAACCATGTCCTACATATCAAATCACAGTAGGCAGTTCCACATTTCAGAATTTCATATATATATTAACTACTCGTAAAATATATATATCATAACAGCACCCCACATAAAAATTATGGTGCGGGCATACTCTACTATCCACACTCCGTATCACTCGTATTAAGGGGAATACAAATTCGAAATCACTCTCGAATTGTATTAACACATACACAACAATATTGAGGCGAAGCATAGATTCCAAGTCTCTAAGAGGATGGCACATACCCGCGTCTCTTAAGACCGTCTGAACTATCAAATCGATAGCCTGTACCAAGGATATCTATGTTCTAGGGTACGAGTCAATATCCCCCATAAGGCAACACAGGATAAGATCGTACCAGCGCGGCAACGTCAGGGATAGAAAGTAGCGTGGGTATGTTTTTCACACATAGATAGTATATGCAAACACAGTCATATAACTATACTAATATTACCATATCAATATTAGGTATATTTCAAATCCCATACTTACGACTTTTATCCTTATTTTCACCTTTTTAGTAAACACATATAACGGTTCGTTTCTAACCTTGATTCGGTATTATTCCAACTTACCACATAACTCTCATGGCTTTATCCTCCCAATTATAAAATTCAGTAGGTATTCATCTATTCTCTATCATAACTATTTGACGTAATCTCTCACTTTAAATACGTAGTTTCATCGTTCCTTATATAATTATCCCAAAAATACAATTCTCGTCATATATTAGAGGTCCCAAAATTTATTCATATACCCTACTGGTCCTCTTTATCTCCCAAAACATATTTATAAGGGTGACCATGAATTATTCCTCATTAAAGTGAATTTCAACTAATTAATAAGGGAAGATATGAGTCTTCCAGGAGGGGTCGATCGATCGAGGTCTAGGGCTCGATCGATCGAACCTTCGATCGATCGAAGCTCTGGGTTCGATCGATCGATCAAGAAGGTCTGCGAAATCTGCAGATTTGCAGTTACGGGTTTCATCTTCTAACCTTCACCAAATCCATATTTTTCATACCCAATCGACCCAAAATTTATACTAATGACATTATATCATCATACTATGAAATTTCAACGTAAAGCATGTAGATTTCTATTATTAAACATGGATCAACAAGCCCCAAATTCATATAAAACCGCAAGAACCCTAGAATTTCATTAATATGTTCCAATCCATCTTTTCCAGAATTTTCTTCATCTACAACCTCATAAATTCGTGGTTCAATCCTCTGCATGTTAAGGGGTTTCCAGAATAACAATTAATCCATCCCTACATGCAATTTCCTATCTCATATTTTAGGTTTCTTCCATAAAAACTCATTCTAATTACTCCTAAACAAATATGAAAGATGAATCAACGAAATAATCAAGATAAAAACTTGCTTGGGATTTTCAGAAGTCTGGTTTGGTGCTGAAATTGGTGTGGTTGCGTTCCCCGTCTCGCGATCTACGCGTTGGCGGTGGCGACGGTGCAAACGGTTGAGTTTTGAGCCTTGGAATGCCTTGAGAGCTCTCTCCTCTCTTCTCCAATGGCCGTTATAGTGTTTTGAGCTTTCTAACCCTAGATAATAACCCAGATATCTGATATAACCCTTTTAATTTTCGTGGGTTTAATTACCCAAAAATGTGAAATGTCCAAAATGCCCTCCCGGGGTACTAATTAGGCCTAAAAACATCCCAAGACCCAAACTAAACCCCAGGGAACACTTTTCTGACTATCTCGACCCTTCCGGACTCGTTGGTGCACTCAAAACGACCATACGAACAACTTATAAAATATTCACTTTTATTTATCAATATTTAGTCCCGACGCGACACGGGCGCGTCCCGAATCAAATTTCCAAAATTGTCATTTTATTCACTCGTGACATTCAATATAATCAATATTATATATTACTTTGCTCATTAGTAATATTCGACAAATTTCCCATAATTACTAACTCTCGTCTCATTAATAATTATAACATAATTAATTTTTGGATTTTATTAAATAATTAATTCACATTAAATTTAATAAATCCCCAAATTAATATAGCATAAAAATACGGGGTATTACATACTTCCCCCCTAATAACGGAATTTCGTCCCGAAATTCAGAAAATAAGGCATACCTGGTAAGAACAAATCTGGATATCTCTTGCGCATATCGGCCTCGCACTCCCAAGTGGATTCCTCCACATTATGATGCTCCCACTGGACCCGTACAAGTGGAACTATCTTCGACCTCAATCTCCTCTCACTATAGTCTAGGATAGCCACCGGTCTCTCCTCGTAAGAGCTATCAGGCTGTAAGTCTATATCATCTATCACGATGTGAGTATGGGCCATATCATCCCGAAGATATCGTCTCAACGACGAGATGTGGAATACATCGTGAATGCGATGTAATTGCTCTGGCAGTCCCAACTTGTATGCCACTGGCCCAATCCTTTCGATGATGGGAAATGGTCCTACGTACCTCGGAGCCAATTTCTCCTTCTTCCTGAACCTCATCACTCCCTTCATAGGAGATACACACAGTAGCACTTGGTCCCCCACATTAAACTCCCGGAAGAACCGTTTCTTCTGCCTGTCCTGGGCTACTTGAATGCGACTCCTGATCATTTCAATCCTCGCGGAGGTTTCCTGAATTACCTCTGGTCCTAGCAACTTGTTATCCCCCACCTCGAGCCAACAAGCTGGGGAACGACAAGGCCTGCCGTACAAGGCTTCAAATGGAGCCATACCAATCGTGAACTGACAAGAGTTATTATAAGCAAACTCTACCAGTGGAAGATGTGGCTCCCAACCTCCTCCAAAATCAAGAACACACATGCGTAGCATATCCTTTAACATTTGATTAGTACACTCTGTCTGTGGGTGATAGGCTGAACTCAACCTCAAATCAGTACCCATAGCCTCCTGAAAACTATCCCAAAAACGCGACACAAAAATCTTGTCTCTATCTGACACAATATTCAGGGGCACCCCATGTAATCTGACAATCTCAACAATGAACAACTGAGCATACTGACCTGTGGTATAATCTGTCTGCACCGACAGAAAATGAGCCACCTTGTTCAAACGGTCTACAATCACCCAGATAGAGTCATGGCCCCACTGTGATGTAGGAAACCCTGTAATAAAATCCATGGAAATACTCTCCCACTTCCACGCGGGTACTTATAATGGCTGAAGCAATCCTGACGGTTTCTGATGGTCCACCTTCACCAGCTGGCAGGTAGAACACTTGGACACGAACTCAACAATGTCCTTCTTCATCCCACTCCACCAGTATTGCCTCCTCATATCCTGGTACATCTTATCTCCTCCAGGATGTACCGTAAATCAGGACCCGTGAGATTGGGTCATCACTGCATAACGCAATTCTGCCCCTTCTGGAACGACTAACCTCCCATTAAACCTCAAACCCCCATCAGAACTAACAGAATAGGACTCAGCACCCTCGGCTAAAAGTCGTACAATCTACTCCTGGCAAAACGGGTTTGTGGTTTGGGCATGTATTACCCTCGTAACAATCTCGGGTGTGACTGTCATAACAGATATGAAGGAACGGGCTACTGCGTCCTGGTGACCCAACTCCTTCCACTTCGCTTTCCAGACGTCCACTACCTCATTTACCGGTCTACGGACCAACGCATCAGCAACTACGTTGGCTTTCCCCGGATGATACAATATGTCGAACTGATAGTGCTTCACAAACTCTAACCATCTGCGCTGATGCATATTCAGCTCTCGTTGAGTGAACAGGTACTGCAGTGACTTGTGGTCTGTGAACAAACGGAACTTCTCCCCCAATAAATAATGTCTCCATATCCGCAGTGCAAAAATGACTGCTGCTAACTCCAGGTCATGGGTAGGGTAATTCTTCTCATGCGGCTTAAGCTTACAGGAGGCAAAATCTATAGCCTTCTCTTCCTGCGAAGTACTCCCCCAAGTCCCCGTAAAGAGGCATCGGTGTAAACTAGGTAATTTACACCCAACTTTGGTAAAGCAAGGACTGGCACTGAAGTAAGCTTGTCTTTCAGCTCGGCGAAAGCCAACTGACAAGCGTCATCCCAAACATATGGTACCCCCTTGCGAGTCAGATCCAATAATGGACCCGCTATTTTGGAGAATCCCCGAATGAATCTCCTGTAGTAACCGGCTAACGCAAAGAAACTACGCACTTCCGTCGGTGTCGTGGGCTGTCCCCACTCCCTCACCGCTGACACTTTACTCGGGTCGACTGCTATCCCCTGCTTAGAAACAACATTCCCCAAGAACTGTACTTCTCGCAACCAGAATCCACACTTCTCGTACTTAGCATACAACTGATGCTCTCATAAAGTCTGAAGAACCTGCCTCAAGTTCTCGGCATGCTCCTCCTCGGAGTGTGAATATCAAAATGTCATCTATGAAGACAATGACAAACTGATCCAAGAACTCTCGAAAAGAATACTCGGTTCATTAAGTTCATGAACACGGCTGGAGCATTTGTGAGGCCGAATGGCATCACTCTGAACTCATAAGACCCATATCTCGTCAAGAAGGTAGTCTTTGAAACATCCTGCTCCCTAATACGTAGCTGATGGTACCCCGACCTCTGATCTATCTTCGAAAATAAAGTTGCTCCCCTCAGCTGGTCGAACATATCATCGATTCGAGGCAACAGATACTTATTCTGTATCGTGACCTTGTTCAACTCCTGGTAGTCCACACATAACCTCAGTGAACCATCTCTCTTCTTCACAAACAAGACTGGAGCGCCCCAAGGTGAGGTACTCCTGCGAATGAAGCCCTGACCTAACAGCTGCTCTATCTGATCTCGTAACTCTCGCATCTCCGCCGGAGCCATACGGTATGGAGCGCGTGCTATCGATCTAGTATCCGGTAATAAGTCTATGACAAAGTCTATCTCTCGACTGGGGGGTAGGCCTGGTATCTCCTGAAACACATCGGAATACTCACGAACAACTGGAATTGAGTCTAACGGAATCACAACCTCCTTAGAGGTATCCTCCTCTATATAATACAAATGAGCGGTCGAGCCTCCCTCTGGGCGAGGCATCGCTACCACAAACATCTCTTGCCCCGGAATGGCAAAAATAATGCTCCCACCGAAGCAATCAATCATGGCTCTATAAGCTGCGAGACAATCCATACCGATAATAACATCGTGCTCATGCATATCTAAGACTAACATGTATGCGGGTAATACCAAACTACCAATCTCTACCCCCACTCCCCGACATATAAAGAAGATAAGCGACCCACTCCCCAGTGCTGAGTCTACACACATCACTATGCTCTCCGCTGTGGATAACAACCCTAAGGCCTTCGTAAAATGCGTAGCTATAAAATAATGCGTCGCCCCAGTATCAAACAAAACCCGACCCATAGTACCATGGATATGAAACATACCCTCAATCGCGGGTGGTGACTGTGGAGCTGCTGCCTGGTGGATGTTATAAACACGTCCGTACTGTAACTGCCCCTGCTGCACTGGAGCTATTGGAATGACTGGTAGGGCTGGCACCTGGGCTGGAGCTGGGAGGGCTGGTGGAAAAAGTGGTCTCTGCGGCTCATTACGGGCACCCTGCTGCTGTGGGGACCTATCTCCCTCTGGACAATTCTGGCGCCTATGGCCGTGCTTTCCACACCCAAACATCGGCCTTTGAAGTTTCCTCCCCTCTGACCCTACTAACCACCGCCCTGCTAGCCGTTACCACTACGCCACTGGCCCTGTTGGCCTTGATGAACACGCTTATAGCCCTACTACTGACCCTGCTGTCGGTGTTGGCCTTGCTGGCCCCGCTGACCTTGCCTATAACCCCCAAATCCCTGCCTGGAATCACCTGAACGGAATCTCTTAGCAGGATCCCCCTGATGGGAACTCTACTCGTGTTGACGAGTCTGTCCATGAGATGGTGCCCCACTAGCACTACTACCCCCGGTCCTGTCCTGCTGGCTGGACTCTCCTGCTCTCCTGCTTCCCTGCAGATATGATCCTAAAAATGTAGTAACGCAGCATTGAGTACATCAATGAAAGTACTCAGAGATAGATTGCCTATAAGATGCTGACGGATCCTCCAAACTAACCCGTCCACAAATAACATTATCTTCTTACTATCAGTAGGTGCCTCATCTGGCACTATGGTGAGAAGTCTCGTGAACTCCTCCTCATACTCAGTAACGGTAGAGTTCTCCTGTTTCAAATTCAGTAATTTCCACCTCATCTCAGTCTGCACGGCGGGTGGAAAGTACTTGCGGTCAAACCGCTCCCAAAACGACTGAATAGGGATCGTGTCCCTCTCCTCTAAGGTGGTAGTGGACTCCCACCACTGCAAAGCGACCCCCACTAGCTTAAAGGAAGCCAATAACTGCCTTTGCACGTCGGTTCACTCATACATACGAAGATGCCGTTGGATGTCTTTCTTCCATTGGCTGACTGTGACGATATCTGAGCTACCAGAGAACTCAGGGGGATGCGCCTTCTGAAAAGCATCCCTAACCCTCTCCCATGCAGATGGAAGCTGTGCTGGTACTGGCGCCACTGCCTGAATCTGGGGTGGAGCCTGCTGAACCACCGCTAGCACGGCATTCACCGCCTGAGCAACAATGGCGGCTACTTCATTAGCATTCATAGTGCCTTGTGCCGGAGCTGCTGGCTGCTCGGCCTGGGCACGCCTATCCTTCGGTGCACGTCTCGGAGGCATCTGAAACGTGAAGAAGTTTATTAGTTTACAGTCATTATCAAATCTTAAATAGCTGAAGACGTAACGTAAAAGCAGAAATACAACAATCCTAAAAATAGGGCTCTATAGCAAAAACGTTAAGCTGAAAGCGAAAATAAGTCGTACAGATCCTATGGACACTAGAACCTGATGCTCTGATACCACCTGTGACACCCCACCTAATTAAATACCGGGCGATCACTCCTTTATTAAATTAAAATCAAGGTGAACAGTTGGTTCATTCTTAGCATCACTGTCGTGAAAATAAATTTCCAATTTAAACACCCTAATTAATTAAGCTAAGTGTCAAAACCATTTTTAACATTTCTTTCAAATTTAATTTTTTTTTAAAAACAAGATTAAAATTAATTACAACAATTTAATATATAACGAATCACACCACAAGTATATCGGAACCAATCAATCCAATAATTTAACATTCAACAATTGGCTACTAACAATAAAACTTAAAGTAAACCATCCAGAATATAATAAATCCCAAAGTGACAATACTAGAAATAGATGAAGTACAATATCCAAATAACAACTGAATAATGGAAAGGGCGACACATGCCCCAATAATGAACATGTTAGGAGTAGAATCAAATGGATGAAGTCGTCTAAACAACAGGCCTGCAACTCCCACCTAAGCTGCAGCACGTTCCTGCCAAAGGACCCTATGCAAGACGCCCCTGTGGCTGGGCACCTGTAATATATACATATATATATACAAGCGAGAAAGAGAAATGGAAACGGGTCAGATCCCGATAGTGTATATGATTTAAAAATTCGTTTAGCAAGTATTTAAATTGATTACAGGCTAATGCAACAATATATTAGTGCGACACTCTCTTGAGAAATTCTCACCTCTTTTCTAATGTGCACACCTATCGCACTAACCTTCCCAATGGTCTATCTCGTCATATATCACACTATCTTTCCCCAATGATTTAACTTATCTTAGGTTATTCGCAAGATTTAAAATTGAACGATACAATTGTTTGAAAAGAATATTTCAATTAGTATCCAAAATTCTCGTTTTAACTTTATTAATTTATAAAGTTTTCCAGTGTCATATTATACTTTCTCAAAACAAGTATTACAATTTGAGTCATCAACCACGTCCTACATATCAAATCACAGTAGGCAGTTCCAAATTTTAGAATTTCATATATATATTAACTACTCGTAAAATATATATCATAACAGCATCCCACATAAAAACTATGGTGCGGGCATACTCTACTATCCAAACCCCGTATCACTCATATTAAGGGGAATACAAATTCGGAATCACTCTCGAATTGTATTAACACATACACAACAATATTGAGGCGAAGCATAGATTCCAAGTCTCTAAGAGGATGGCACATACCCGCGTCTCTTAGGACCGTCTGAACTATCAAATCGATAGCCTGTACCAATGATATCTATCTTCTAGGGTACGAGTTAATATCCCCCATCAGGCAACACGGGATAAGATCGTCCCAACGCGGCAACCTCAGGGATAGCAAATAGCGTGGGTATGTTTTTCACACATAGATAGTATATGCAAACACAGTCATATAACTATACTAATATTACCAAATCAATATTAGGTATATTTCAAATCCCATAGTTATGACTTTTATCCTTATTTTCACCTTTTTAGTAAACACATATAACGGTTCGTTTCTAACCTTGATTCGGTATTATTCCAACTTACCACATAACTCTCATGGCTTTATCCTCCCAATTATAAAATTCAGTAGGTATTCATCTATTCTCTATCATAACTATTTGACGTAATCTCCCACTTTAAATACGTAGTTTCATCGTTCCTTATATATTCATCCCAAAAATACAATTCTCGTCATATATTAGAGGTCCCAAAATTTATTCATATACCCTACTGGTCCTCTTTATCTCCCAAAACATATTTATAAGGGTGACCATGAATTATTCCTCATTAAAGTGAATTTCAACTAATTAAGAAGGGAAGATATGAGTCTGTCAGGAGGGGTCGATCGATCGAGGTCTAGGGCTCGATCGATCGAACCTTCGATCGATCGATCAAGCAGGTCTGCGAAATCTGAAGATTTGCAGTTACGGGTTTCATCTTCTAGCCTTCACCAAATCCATATTTTTCATACCCAATCGACCCAAAATTTATACTACTAACATTATATCATCATACTATGAAATTTCAACGTAAAGCATGTAGATTTCTATTATTAAACATGGATCAACAAGCCCCAAATTCATATAAAACCTCAAGAACCCTAGAATTTCATTAATATGTTCCAATACATCTTTTCCAGAATTTTCTTCATCTACAACCTCATAAATTCGTGGTTCAATCCTCTACATGTTAAGGGGTTTCAAGGATCACAATTAATCCATCCCTACATGCAATTTCGTATCTCATATTTTAGGTTTCTTCCATAAAAACTCATTCTAATTACTCCTAAACTAATATGAAAGATGCATAAAAGAAATAAGCAAGATAAATAGTTGCCTGGGATTTTTAGAAGTCTGGTTTGGTGCCGAAATGGGCGTGGTTGCGTTCCTCGTCTCGCGATCTACGCGTTGGCGGCGGCGGTGCAAACGGTTGAGTTTTGAGCCTTGGAATGCCTTGAGAGCTCTCTCCTCTCTTCTCCAATGGACGTTCTAGTGTTTTGAGCTTTCTAACCCTAGATGATAACCCAAATATCTGATATAACCCTTTTAATTTTCGTGGGTTTAATTACCCAAAAATGTGAAATGTCCAAAATGCCCTCCCGGGGTACTAATTAGGCCAAAAAACGCTCCGAGACCCAAACTAAACCCCTGGGCACACTTTTCTGACTATCTCGACCCTTCTGGACGCGTTGGCGCACTCAAAATGACCATACGAACAACTTATAAAATATTCACTTTTATTTATCAATATTTAGGCCCGACGCGACACGGGCGCGTCCTGACTCAAATTTCCAAAATTGTCATTTTATTCACTCATGACATTCAATATAACCAATATCATATATTACTTTGCTCATTAGTAATATTCGACAAATTTCCCATAATTACTAAATCTCGTCATGTTAATAATTATAACATAATTAATTTTTGGATTTTATTAAATAATTAATTCACATTAAATTTAATAAATCCCCAAATTAATATAGCATAAAAATACGGGGTATTACAGATCACTCATATTGATGGATCTGAGGTCTATTTTGGGAGTGAGCTCATGCCCTCCTTTTATAGGTTAGGGGGACTATCGATTGCCATATCCCTATCCCTTCCAGTCGACAAGTGACCCTAGACATACGACAAGGAAACGGATATGCCAATCGACAGTCTCGTGCGTATTTATTTAAAAAAATGGTCAAATAATGCATTATGTAAATCCAAATCATGCATGGGGAATACCGTTAGAAAGGTAAATCAGAGACCTTCAAGAGTCTTTTAGGTCGCTCCCAGATCCGGGAGTTGACTTTGGGTCAAATGGAGCTCGGAAGTGCCCGTCGATCCTTTGTATAGGAGATCGTCAGAAGATAATGGTTCGTTCGTATAAACCATAAGTCAGAATCGTGAACGGGGTGGACCATTGGAAAGCTTATACGAGGCACTTCTATGTTCTAAAGATATTCGCTCGGTTCAGAGAGTTGACATTGGTCAAATGGGGCTAGGAAGTGCCCGGTTACCTTTTGGGGTAAAATAGGTCATTGATTCACGCACGAGACAGACCGTTGGAAAGGGTATTTAGTGCCTTTCAAAGATGGATTTAGGATCATTAAAGATGAAGAGTTGACTTTGGTCAAACGGAGCCTGGGAGTGCTCGGTGAACTCCGAATCAGTTTTAGGGGAAAAACGAATTGTTTATCCGAATGATTATGCCATTTTGTGCACAATGCAGATCGTTGGAAAGGGGTTTCAGTTCCCTTCAAACATTCATTGAGATTTCACTCTGACGATGAAGTTGATTGAGGTCAAATCAGGGTCCAGGAGCACCCGATGCCCTCCAGATCAATTTTCAGTAGTAAGATGGACTGTTCGTCTGGCCTCCAAGATCTATTGAGCTTTCATTTTGATGATGAAGTTGCTCGGAGTTATACGGGGCCCGAGATCACCCGATGGACTCTAAATCGATTCTCGGGGTATGACATAGGGTTTGCAGTGAATGGGAAAGACGCTAGGGACCTAAGGAGAGGATTATGAGGTTCTAGAATGTGGTTTCTACATTGTAAATTAACTCAGGGAAATGATTTATTTTGGAAATAATAAGTAAAAATGGATTTTAAGGAGAAATGACCCGTTCTTTTTTTCAAAATAAGGATTTTTTTTCAAGAATTTGATTTTGACAAAAGAGGAAGGATGGATTTTTCCAAAATAAGGGGGTTACGATCGGCATACCCCTTTATCCTACCTGTCGGCATGTGGGTCAAGTCAAATCACTCTAAGGCTTTGATTTCACTTTCCTGCATTCTTATGGAGCATGGAATTTACTCAGATTTTCAGATGCTTTGTCTTTTTCCAAGTATTTTATGTATAAAAGGGGAGGTAAGTAATGTGATTCTGCCACCCATACCCACTTTTTTCTTATTACTTCTTGCTTTATTATTCCCAAATGACCCTTATAGTGCATGCAAAATTTTCCTCCTACCTTGATGGTCTAGAGGCCATGTTTTTGTATAATGTAAACTATGAGCCTTTCAACTTACATCAAGTCTCTCTGTGGTGCAATAAAGACATTGACTGGAATATGCTAGCAGCAGCGGTACAATTCTGGTACCTTCAAGACCATGTTTTTCATTTTGGCCTAGATGAGGCCTGTCCAACTTATGAAAAATTCTCGGCCATGTTGGGAATAAATCCCAGTGTAGAAGTAGCTATGCCTGAATTTTCTCATCCTCCTCGGGCATTGTTAGAAGAGTTGTTCTGTGTTTCCCCTTTGGCAACTCGATTGTTGGTTACTAGAGGGATGATTTCCCTTTCGTATATTATGAATTCCACGCGCTCGAGGAATTTTAACTATGCGGGCTATGCTAGAGCTGTTATCTTGGGCTTTTACTGGTGATGGGGGACTTAATGGTGGATCCCTAGGTGGCTGCGATAACAACTTGGATGTCTTACCTTCGTAGTCCTGCGGCAGTGATACTGGTTGAGACTCTGAATGGTCTTGATGATTAGAGATAAGGTCACTCCATTTTTCTGAGGGGGATACCGATGACGTTGTTTATGTGTCTCGTTAAGAGGTTCCGTCTGGTGGCTCTTTCTGAGTACCCCTTAACGTGTGTGCTAAATTTCTTTGCTCGGTACTTTTCCAATTTTGGCCCATCTGTAGAGAAATGGGTTAACTGGTTTTTATAACATGGATCCTGGTGCCTTCTTTGGTCGGTGCCATGGTGGGGAGAATTACAGCCTGTTCTAGAGCTGGGTGATTTTCGATGTGCGTGGTTAGTTGGCCTGCGACGGACTTCATTCTATTTCCCTTAGCGACTTCTATGCCAAGTTGGGTGGGAGAAAATAGTGACTTCTCTCACACTAGAGATATTTTCGGTGGAGGACCTGACTAAATCTTGAAACATGATGCTTGGTTCTCTCTGGGAGAGTCATCGATCGTCTACCCGTCCATCTCGTTCTGTAGAAAGGTCCTGGCATGTGTCCCAGGACTATCTGAACTGTCTGTGGAAATGATTAGTGGAGAAGATCCTAGTGGAAGAGACCGACTAGAGGTGGTTTATTCTTTTCGACACCATGGAAGGGGGTAGTGGTTTTTTCCAAACTGGTCAGGGCTTACTATTCCATGGAGTGAATTCGGCATATTAACGAGGCGGGGGAAATCTGGGGACCTCAGAGGGATGGTGATGATGAGGCTGGGTGTTGTGATAGTTATGAATAGGGTTTTATGAAGCTGGGGAAAATTCGTGTGAAGATTTTGTGTATTTTTCTAGTTTTTTGATGTAGCTTGATAAGGACTAGTTTTCAGTGGGTGAAAGGGGGTGGTTTATTTTAACTCCCTCTACTGATACTTTCTATAATGGTGATGTGTTTCCTTAACTGAAATAAAAAAATGATTTTGATAATATTTTATTGTGTCTCTTGATTAGTTTTGCATTTGAATTATCTATACCAATCGATAGAGCATACATAATCCTTTTGTTCATGTAAATGATAAAATGAACCACCATTCTCTGAGATTAGAAAATAATAGCATTTTTTGAAAAAGATGGGGATTGTGCCCATGTAAGGTGTATTAACTGCCTACGTACCTCTGGGGTTTTGAAAAAATTTATAAGTTCCAAAAAAGTTTTTTTTGAGAGGATTAGGTTCCACATAGTTCTGGGTAAAGATAAATGAAGAGATTTTTTAGAACAGAAGGGGGATGAGAAGAGTCAAAATGTGCCGAGATTTTAGATTAAAGGTAAAACTTTTTGAGATGGTCCAAGTTGACTAGACGCGCCATCTCTTCTCCATCGAGGTCTATGAGCATAACGGTGCAACCTAATAGGATTTTTTTACTATGTAGGGCCGCTCTAGCTTGACTTGAATTTCCCTCTGGGTCCCAAATGGGTTCTATGGTCTCCTTCAGGGCCTAGTCTACTTCCTTAACACCACGATCCATGACAATTCGATTGAATAATCGTGCTATCCAGTGATGGTACTCCTATATATGATATAGAGAATTCAGTCTCTTTTTATACAAGTGAGATAATTCATCTAAACAGCTCCAGTGCCATTCTTCTTTATCCACCTTGCTTTCGAGCAAAACGCAGAGGGAAAGTATTTCTAGCTTAATGGGTAGGATTGCTTCCATGACACATACCATAGAATTAGGGGTAGCCCCAGTAGATGTTATGACTAAAGTTCGATATCCCCAAAGGGATTAAGGTATCCAGTCGACCCAATCTCTGCAACTCTCAATCATTTTTCTAATAATGGCTTTGAGGTTCTTATTGGCAGCGTCGATGGTACCATTGGTTTGAGGTCGATATGGAGAAGATTTGTGTCTCTAAATCCCGTATTTATGGACCAATTCTATGACCATGGCTTTGAAGTGTAACCCATTATCTGATACTAGCTCTTGGGGGATCCCGTATCAACAGATTATGTTCTTTCTGATTAAATTGGCCACTTTCTTGGTATTTAGCACTGCGTATGGCTCAACTTTCACCCATTTGGTGAAGTAATGAATGATGTCTAGGATGAACTCATTCCTATTTGAAGCTTTAGGTGTGACCTTCCTTATGATGTCAATTCCCTAGGTGGAGAACGACCCGGGAGAAGTCATGTTGTATAATTCCATAAGAGATAAGTTTTGGATTGGAAAACTGCTAGCCTTTGAGGCATCTTCGGATATAGGCGGTGCAATCTTGAACCATTGTGGTCTAATGGTACCCTTGACTGATGATTTGTTTAGCAAGCATATGACCATTTATGTGGGGTTCACATTCCCTCTGTGGATCTTCTGTGTCATTTCTTTAATGCCAGTCCCTGTAATACAGTGCAACTGGGTTCCATAAAAGTTTCTTTTGAACAATGCTTTGCTACAAATGATGTACTAGGCAACCAGTTTATGAAGGGTCATATGGTCTTTATTATCGGCATCTTGGGGGTACCTACCATATTTAAAGAGGCAATAAATATCGTAGTACCAGAACCCAACCATATTGAAATCTTCCTCGGTGACAGGCTTAAAGTGGTAGCAGTAGGTTGGTATAAGTTATTTTTGGAGTAGGAAGGGGGCCATTATTATTCCCTCGGGCATATTGACCATGGATTCCATGGAGCAAGGGCATCAGCTAGGCTGTTCCTTGTATGAGGAAGGTAATGGAAGGTGATATCTTAGAACTATGAGACAACTCTTCTAGATGGGCGTGGAAGGATAAGAGTTTTTCATCTTTAATGTTCCATCTTCTAAGGATTTGGGTGATGATGAGGGTAGAGTACCTGTATACATCTAGGTATTTGATACCTTTGTTGAGGTTAAGTTTGATGCCTACAGTTCATGCCTCATATTTGATTATATTATTGGTGCATGAAAAATATAGCTTTATGGCAATGGGAGTGTGAGAGTCATCAGGGGAAATCTAGAGTATCCAAATGCCATATCCTTTCTTGTTGGCAACCCCATCAGAGAATATTTTCCATCTGAGATCTTCTTGAGAAGTGCAGAGAATATCTTTGTATAGGAATTTAAAGACCCAAACATCAAATTCTTCCATAGGGTAGTCATCAAGGTAGTCAGAGATGGATCTCCCTTTCACAGAGTTTTGTGTGACATAAATAATATCAAAACCAACTAGCAACATCAAGCATTAGGCCATTCAGCTGGATATAACAGAATTTTCTAGCAAGTGTTTGATGGGATCCATACGGATTAAAAGTCTGATGAGGAAGGCGAGTATGTAGTGCCATAACTTTTGAGTGACCCAGACCAGGGAAACACATGCTTTCTCTAAAGCAGTGTAGTTAACTTCGCACCCAACTAATATTTGGATGGTATATTAAATGGATCTCTCTTTGTGGGGTTATTTGATATGTTGGGCTAGCAAAGCCCCTTTTGCCTTATCTGTTACGATCAAGTACATGATTAGAGGGAGACTTGGTTGCAGAGGCATAAGCACCTAAGGCAGGGCAAGGAATCACTTGATTATGTCAAAGGCTTCTTGGCAGGCCTCATTCCAGACTTTGGTAGAATTCTTTCGAAGGATTTTAAAGATGGGATAGCAAATAGAAGTCAGTTGGCTAATGAACCGACTGATGTACTAAAGTTTATCCAGGAATCCTCGGACTTCCTTTTTTGTCCGTAGTGGTGTCATTTCAAGTATGTCCTTCAGTTTGAAAGGGTCTGATTCATTTTTATTCTTGATAACCATGAATCCTAAAAGTTTTCCTTTTGTAACCCTGAAACTGTATTTTTACGGGTTTAGCCGCATTTGGTATCGCCATAGTCATTCGAAGAACTTTTCGAGGGCAAGAAAGTGACCTTCCCAATTCTTGGACTTAATAATCACAGCTTCTATATAGACTTCAACCTCCTTGGGTATCAGATAATGCAATATGGTTGTTGCAGCCCCTTGGTAGGTAGCTCGATCCTTCTTAAGCCCGAATGGCATAATCGTGTAATAAAAGGTTCCCCAGGGGGTAATGAATGCATTTCTCCTGATGTTCATGGTGCATATTGATTTGGTTGTATCCAACGAATCCATCGACGAATATCTTGAGGGAGTGGATGGCTGTATTATCCACAATGATGTCGATATTAGGCAATGTATAATCATCTTTTGGAGATACTTTATTCAAATCCTGGTAGTCGATGCACATATAAACTTTTCCTCTTAATTTCGGTATGGGGACAATATTGGCGAGCCTTGTGGGATATCCAATCATACGAATGGAGCCTACGTTGAATTATTTAACTACCTTTTCTTTGACGTTGAACGACCATTCTATGCGGAGTTTTCTTAGCTTCTATTTGACCGACTTGCATTTTGGGAATGTCGGTATCTCGTGTTGAGCTATTTTTGGATCGATTCCTGGCAAGCATTCGTAGGACCATGCAAATACATCCACAAATTCCTTTAGTAGTTCTTTAAAATACGCGCGCTCATGCTCGTTAAGGGTAAAACTTATCCTAATCTCGCGCTGTTGGTAGCTAGAACTGAGACTAATAACGACAGTTTTATCATCATTAATTTGAACACAGTTATGTTTTTTGTTATTAACCTTATTACGATCAGTTAAGAATTTTTCATTTGCAAAGTCATCATCATCAAGAGTTTGATTAGAATCAATACAATTAATATAAGCACAACAAGATACTCAAAATCCTTATTTATTTCACATTTGAGAAAAACAACATTGAGAACCTCATCAAAGGAGGTATCGGTTACATTAATATCAGAAGGGGAGAATCAATAACAGGTGAAGATATAGGGGAAATAATAAGGTTGGGTTGAATCTCAGTAGGTTGGACTGGTATAACATTTTAGTTAAGAAAAGGCCTGTCAACAGCCTTGATCGGAGTGGATAGGTCCGACAGTGTAGCTTCTGAATGGATCATCTAGAGAGATAGTTCTAGTGTCTGCAGGTTAAATGAGTCTTCGGAATCAGTTTCCTCGGAGACTTTTGCAACTGTTATGACTTTCTTGGTGAGAGGTTTCACTTTATGCTGGCAGTCTTCGACCTAAGAGTAGTTGTCTAGAAAAAAGATTTATATTCCGATTTTATCTTCTTATCGATGTGGTCATACCATAGTTAATGGAATCTTAAGTCTTCACCCTCCTTGATAAATCTTCCATTCAGATAGTCTCTCAAAACAGTCTTTACATCTTCTAAACCCTTTTTCAGTCATGGTTGGTGAAGAACTTTGAGTTCTTATGGTAAAGGCTAATATCCCAGACCACACAGGGAAAAGGCTCTTTTCAGGACTATAGGCTGAATAATCCCTTATTGACGTCACCCCAGCCCTAATACGAACATGAAATGCATGTTCTTAAACATCTGTATCACATTAATATTTTCACGAGGGCTATCTTCAGGACATAACGCGTCTCTGGAATTATCTATTGCGGAAAGGGTAAGTGGAACAACTCTTAAGTCGAAGTAAAGCATGTCATTCGTCCCATAATGGATTTTTAATATCGGATTACTGATTTTGGCAATTTTTATACCATCATCATCCCCTAAAATGGTGATGAACTTTCCTTTGGAGAAGAATTTTAATTTTTAATGAAGGGAAGAAGATACCCTTCGGATGTTGTGAAGCCATGGTTGACTAAGTAGCAGGTTGATGCATGAAGGTATGTCGATGACTTGGAATTCGGTAATAGGGTTGATATGGCTAGCCCCTATTTTAAGTGTTATGGATCCCATTACCTCTTGACGGGTATTATCGTAAGTATTCACTACGGTAGAAGTATGAGTAAGGTCATTGACTTTTAACCCCAAGCAATTGAAAGTTTTGAATGAACTAACATTAAGGGCGGATTCGTTGCCAACGACTGAGAGTGGAAATGTCTTTTAAATCAATCCAATGGAGATTTTGAGGGAATAGTTATGCTCAGGACAAATCTTTAAAATTTCCTCCCCTGAGAAGGAAATAAGTCTAGTGGAGGTCAAGAACCTAACTAACTGGACAACTTCTAAGGGAGTGGTGGAAGGAGGGAGTGTTAGTCCGGTGAGAAGCTTTACTAGAGCATTTCGGTGCATCTTGGAGGAAATAAAAAGTCCCCATAAGGCGGTGTTATCTTTAGTCTTCATGAGTTGGTCTAGGAATTTTCTCTCCTCAATGGTCAATTCTAGCATAGGAAGTTCTTCGACAACCCCCTTTCCTTATCTATTCCTGATGATCGAGGACTCAAATCCTTGTAGTTTCTCCTTGATTTAGTAATGTGTCTTACTGAGGTGGGGAATAATAAGAACCCCGTGTCTTTATTTATTTCTGGCTGAATGGATACTTTACTGATTTCCAATAGGTCTTCAAAGGATATCATTTTGCACATGTTGATTACTGGACTGACTTTTCCCTAACTCGATTAATCATTTGAACTATTAAATTCATCCCCCCATCCGGTAGTGATGATGTATTATTTCAAAGAGAAATTGATGCATTCAATAACCTTGATGGCTTCCTCAAATAAATCTTCCCATTCAACAGGGAGGTGCAAGAGTGAAGGGACCAACAACCTTTGCAGCTTCAAAGCAGTGAGTGGCTCATCAATACTGCAAACTTCATGTCTTTTGAAATGCATCATCCATAATGTTCACTACGTCATCTAAGATAACTTCATCAATGGGTACCAGCCAATTATCTGACTCCCGAGACCATTTTTAGGTTTCCATGAACAAGCCACTGAATTTATAATAGTCGACAGTCATCTCCGTGGGAAATTTCAGCTCAAAGTCTAAGAGTTGGTTCAATATAACATGTGACTCCATATCTTTCCCTCCAGACCGGGTATGGATGATTCTATAAGCCCTTGTGAGGAGTGACAGAGATTGGTCGGCAAAGCAAGTAGGTTGTAGGAGAAAATACATGCAAACTTTGAGCGATTTGGGTGAAATTACGGGTATGATGGGTGCTTTACTGGGAAAAATTTGAGTAGATGTCTGGGTCATTCTCTAGAAATATGGAATTTGCATGGGTTGCAAGTGGGTTGTGTGTGGTGTTGGGTTTAGGATCTTTTGGTGGAGCAATGAGACCCCGGGCAATCAGGCCTTGATCCGTGTTTTTAAGATTGAAGCACTGGTCGGTAGTGTGGCCTGTGGATTGGTGAAAGTCACAGTGGGCATCAATTTTGAAGTTCTTGGGAAGTGGGCTTGGCAAAGGACGAGGGTCCAAGGGTTTGATGAGGTTTCGACTTAGCAAGGCCTGTTAGACTTTAGATAAAGGAGCATGAAGCTCGATATATTCCTTTCTGGAGGGATTAGGGTGAATTTTTGGGGCCCAAGAGGAAGTGGGTTAGGAGATATTATTGATGGTTGAGACTATATCACTGGTAGGCTTCTCATAATTTTTTGGAATGAACTGTCCGGTAATCTTCTTAGGCTCAATTTCTACCTTGGTAGAATTTTCTTTAATTTTTACACTTGCTTCGCGGAGATCTTGAAAGTGTGGATACTATTGACCTCCCGTAGTCACTTGGACATGGGGAAAGAAATTCTTCTTCACGATACTAATGTGTTCCTCCTTGGAGTGTCTATTAGTCATGGTAGCATATTTTTCTCTCCACCTTCCTATAAAGCTACTAACTATTGGCCTAGGGTTCTTCTTAAGAAGCTCTAAATCACAGTGTGCAAACTCTAGTTCTTCGTTGTAGTTGTACCAAGATATGAATACTTGGGTGACATCTTCCTAACTACAGGTTATGGATTCTTCGAAGGATAGGAACAATCGCAGGGAACTTTGTTTCAAAGCGTGTTGAAAAATTTGGGCCATTATATCTTCAAATGCGCTGGGAAGGGTCATGGATCGGTGATAACTACGAAGGTGCATAATTGGGGGCCCATTTCCCCTGAACTTCTCGATGGCTGACATCTTGAACTTATCTAGCAATCTTGCTTTGGGATATGAAGCATATGGGTGTAGTCCATGTAGTTTCTGCATATCCTTACTTGGTCAAATTTCTTAGATAGAAGTTTGATATCTTCCTTGACCTTGTTCAGTTTTTCCTTCTTGGGATCAATAGGTACTGGTAGGTTACCCCATGGCTGAGCAAGGTTTGGCATAGGGAGATGAGCTGACAGTGCCCCATTATCAGGCGGGGCACACAGAGCATGATTATATTCTTCTAAAAACCAGACAAGCTCAGGAGTGAGTGGAACCATAACACGAGGAAAGAGGACCTCGAGTTATTTAGAAATCTAGACCCAATTTTGCTACATCTCATGGACCTCATTTTGAAGGTTGTCAATCTTGGCACTGAGTTGGACTAAGACTGTCATCAGATCACGCTGAACATTCGGTGTTTGGTCAGTATTTTCCATGAAAAACTAGTAAAGGTAGATTTTGTACTCAAATGAAGTAGGAGAGGAACTGGCAGAGCTCCGAGGTGGTTTGACGGAAGATCGAAGCCAATAGGGAGATCGACCAAGAATCGGGTGTGCGATCGACACGAGAAGGAAAAATGGTTCGAATTTATTTCTGAAATATGGAAGAAAGAATTATTTTTTGGCATTTTTGATAAAATGAGGAAAAATATTTTTGGTATTTTTGATAAAAGGAGGAAAAATGTTTTAGGTATTTTGGTTTTTTGAGAAAAAATGAGAGATGAATCTAAGGATGATTACTATTATTATTATTATTATTATTATTATTATTATTATTATTATTATTATTATTATTATTATTATTATTATTATTATTATTATTATTATTATTATTGTTGTTGTTGTTGTTGTTGTTGTTGTTGTTGTTGTTGTTGTTGTTGTTGTTGTTGTTGTTGTTGTTGTTGTTGTTGTTGTTATTATTATTATTATTATTATTATTATTATTATTATTATTATTATTATTATTATTATTATGTTTTCACATGTATTAGTTTTTCCTAAATACAAAAAAAACATTCTCGAGCAAGACGCGAGCCTAGGAAAAATGGGTTTGAAAAATATGTAAGACATGGTTTGACTTGTTTTCAGGCTCATGGACAGAGTCTTGTTTTGAAAAATGGAAAAATAGCGCCAAAATTTGGGTGGCATGCCGACCCAACATTTTGATAGGGCTTCGTTTAGTAACCTGCAAACTAAATATGAGTGCCCTAGGTTTGACGCCTATACGAGGTTTATGCAGTTTGTTAGGCTAATAGTAGGGTTCTTCCCTTTGGCATAACTTCCACGATATACTTCTTGCTTTTGAGGGCAATTGGTACGTGTGTACAAGACATTTGATATAACTGAGTGTACGTGAATTGCCTCACTATATACCTCTTGGGTACAATACGTGTGAGAGCAAATTCGATATACTCGATGTATGTGAATGAGTACCCTGTTATATACCTCCCATCATGAGTTAGGTCAAGCGATAGGATGTGTGGGGGGTCGTTCGATATATGTCGAAGTTACTAGGATAATGGAAGGTGAGAGTCATATTGCTTAGGCTAACTACGACCCGCAGGATCAGCGCCCATCACAAAGTGATCCCCCACTACGGGACAAAGTTTTGGTCTATATTGCAATGCTCTTGGTGATGTAGTGTGTAAATTGCATGATTCTTAATTAGTATATTATGGAGATAGTGTCTTTTATTTGGCATGATGATTAAAAAGAAGTACTATAATAATGAACACCGTACAAGTATTATGAAAATTTAATCAAGTATGGAGCATGAAGACTACACTAAGCATGGATACATGTGAGTGAGTGATATGCGAATATCTACAAGTGAGTGTGTGGTAGTGAGCCTAAGAATGGATCAACTTCAAGTGGCGTATGATATCTTCAAGTGGGCATGGATATATACAAGTGTGATAAGTGGAGGTGTGTCCTATTGAAGCCTAAGCATGGATACTCTAAGTGGTGTGTGAAGCATGTGGATATAAGTGATCCTATATACAAGTGTAGGTAGTGTGAAGTGTACATGGAGGGTATTTACAAGTGTGTGAAGTGAAAAGTGAGTGTGAAGTGATATATACATAAGGTGAAGGAGTAATAGAGGAAAAAGGAAACATACAGGAAGATACATACTCACACATGCAAATAATACTAACACATATGTAAAAATAGAGTCTAGTCCTCAAAAGAATGTAATTTAGTCCCCACCAGAGTCGCCACTGTGGCCATCCCTCCCCGCTTCGACGCGCGTGCACGAATGGTTCACGCCCTTCCTCGAGGCTCTTAGGCCGTTATCAATTAGGGTGATATATAGAGATAGAGTCGCCGGGCTATTTTGCACAAAACAAGAAAAAGAAATTGTAAATGCGGTGTGATATTGATTCAAGCCAATTCATAAATTTCCAATTTCAAACTCATTTAATCACTTGTCAATTTTTAAATCAATTTAATTCAACCATAAAATATACAAGTATGTGTGTGAAATCAAACCATCATAAATAAAATTGCTAAGACACAGACCAAAAGAAAAAACCTTTTTATTTCACTATGTAAAATAAATCGCAACTTACACACATAATGAAATTTGCAATGAATATCATGCGGATAATCACATAGACCTCAACCTAGAATCAAAAATCAAATTTCGCAACAACTCCACAAGATAACAACGAACACCCACGAGCACTCCCAAAGACCACAGTCATAGTCAGACAGCACCTCCCTCAAGTGGTACCAAATCATCAGTAGGAAATATTCCCTACAAGAAATACTCAAGCAAAGATGTATCTCAGGTTCCCAAAAAAAATTCATTATTGCATTTGGCATTTTTGTGAATTGAAAAACAAAGTGTTAAACCCTAAAAGAAGAAGACTAAAACTTTCTACAGTTTGCAGTTTTCGTAGATCTGTAAAACTTGGGTCTTCTTGAGTAAAATGACTCATTTAACACACTATTTATACAAAAATTGTGTCGGTAGATCGCTCGAACGAAATCAGGAAATCACTCGAATGAGAAGACATGTCGCTTGAACGACATCATGCGACATGCTTATGACTCTTGAACGACATTAAGCTGTCGCTCGAACGACAAGAGTGAAAAATATTTTTTTATTAAAACTTCGCCTTAACACTTAGAAATATTCTTTTGACGAAAAACAACACCTCAACACTTAGAAAATATTTTAGAAAACTTATCCCAACACTTTAAGTTAACCGTTAAAGGACTTAAACACAACGTTACCAAAATTCATCTCGTAGAGGCTTGAATGTTGAAGAACGTTGATCTATGGATCCGTCTTGAGGCATAAATCAACTTGAAAAAATCTTCGAGGGTTGTAGCAATATACGACATACACTAATGTAAACCAAGACTTATAAAATATGTCCTTACAAATCTACCCCCATGTCTATGCCGGTACAAAATAAAAATATCCGAATTATCAAACCAAATGTCCTATACAAATCTAATACCCTCCCATGAACCCAAAACAAAAAAAAGTACTAAAAATGCAAGTAAAAACCTTTTTCTTCAAAATCTTCAACTTCAAATCTCTTTGATTTTCTTTGTCATCATCGGGGTGTGAAAAAATATGATCTTAAACTTTGTACCTACACACATGAGACAAGAAACAAATACCTACATGACGTATCAAGTTTGAAATGAGATAAAACGTAACTCAAAATATAGCTCAAATCTCAATTCTCCCCCATAATTAAAAACTCCCCCATTAAATCATAATTCGTTCTCCCTCTTTTTATTTGTCCGAAATAGACAAGGAATAGACTAAAAAAATAAGCATGGAGTGTCATGACAAGCAAAGACAACAACTACGATCATCAAGGATAAACTCAAAAACTTACACCAACTATTTTTGATTTTTGATTTTTTCAAAACTGCAAAAATAATTTACAAAAAATCACAAACCATGAATTTATACTAAGACAACCAAATCGTGGATACAGAATGAATGTGTGTGAACTATTTCGATAGGAAAATCAATGCAATCAAATAAATATACGTTCATGATGAATACGGATACTCGTAATGAATGATCTCCAAATCGTCCTTAGGTTTCAAAAAATGTGAGTTTAAATGACATTGACTCAATACATCAACACATCAAAGTCAAGAATGAATTCCACACTAATAACGTCTAAAACTATGAAATGCTTTTTCAAGATTTTGTCAGGACGTGCAAACTCGTTGATTTATTTTCAACCAATCTCCTTCATAAATAATAAATCATTTATTTTTCAATTGAGGTGATGTAAACTAAATGGTCCCTTTTTGGCATATTTACCTTTTTATTGGTTTTAAATTTTATCGGGCTCTTTTCTAACGGTGGCTTTCACGACCTGATTATTATTCACTTGTAGCCCTTTCCCGTGTTGACTCATCAGTTTTTCAAATTAAAAAAAATTCCTCACGGGCGATGGTTCTTATATGCACTACTTTCACTATCAAGTTTTATCGCATATGGTTCGTTTTAAGGACAGGATTGAGATAGAAAAACTTCGACCAACATGTGATAGATAATAATCAAACAAATTCGTGTAAGTGTGCATTAAAGGAGACTAATGAGTTAAACATGTAAGTAGTAGTCAACTAAAAACATATCAATTACTCCACACATTGTAAAACACAAAAAACGAAACGACATCGCATATCAAAACACTATCAAACAGTACCATGGATATGGAATGAAGTTGTGACTCGGTCATCTTAAATGTCCATTTATAAACGGTGTAAACAAAGTACAAAAATCTTTTTGTCCTTTTCTAAAAAAATTATCAAACTAAAATCTTTTTTACTTTTTCAAATTTTTCTCAAAAAAGGAAAATATTTTTGTATTTTTCCAAATTTTTTCAAAAAAAAAAAAATGTTTTTGGTTTTTTGAAAAATATATCAAAAATTGAAAATATAAATACAAAAATGATACACACTAGCAATAGGAATAAAATATCATCATGAAAATCATCCTATGCTAGCAAACAAGTCTAAACTTCTACCATTAGGTGCAGTGGAGTTTTCCAACGGTGGTGTCATCCTATGAAAAACATCAATCAAATTATGTGAAGTCTTGACCAAAAACTTAACTTGCTCTATAATATGTACAAACTCTCTCATGTACTCATCGAAAACATCATGTGGGGGTTGGTGTGTGAGAACACATGGCAAAATTGTATGAGACACACTACCCAACTTAAAACAAAACTCAATAAGGTGTCTTCTCTTCTTGCAATGGGTGCAAACATAAACGGGCCTAGGAACACCTCTCTCAAAACGTCTACGGCGTATTCTCCTATCAGGTACGGGATGCCTAGGTGGGTTAGTTTGAGGGCCATATGGATCAATCAAAAACTCGAGAACCATCTTGGGTGCGATATGTGAAGTGGACGCACCGTCATAACCTATTCCTAGTCTCTCAACATTACACAAAGCGGGACTGAGGAGCATCTTTCCTACCTTCTTAGATGTGTTCTCTATAGAGATCTTTACCTCCCGAGAATGTTCAAGATCTCTCTCTAATTGTGACACATGGGGTATAAGTTCACTCATCTCCCGACCTAGGACGATCAACTGCTCAATCAAAGTAACCTTCACCTTCTCTAGTTGACTCACTGACACCTCAAAACCTCTACCTCTCTCTCCAAATCTATCCCCCTAAGTCCTAACTCTTTATTCAACTTCTTCGTCTTTAAGGTCTAAGAATATAAATCTCTAAACGCAATTTTGAGCTCACTATCACCCTCACTAGCGCACTCACTCCACTCTCACGTTCACAAGTATCCTCATCATCGCAGGACAAACTAGGTGTGCTCACATGACTAGCTAAAAAGGCAACACATATCCTAAGTGAAGACTCATCACCAAAATCTCCTCATCCTCATTATGTCTAAGCGTGGATGGCATAACAATCTTATTGGCTTTTCTCTTTAGCCTAGACATTCAAACACCTTATGCCCTCTACCGTCACACTTAAAACATCTCTCTTCTTCCTTTTTCTCTTTCTCACCTCTCTCTTTGCCCTCATCCTTCTTTGTTTTTTCTCAATTTTGTTTATTGGAAGAATTTTATTTTGAGAACTTGGTAAAATTTTAAAATTCTATTTAAGCATGGCCACATAATCAAAATCAAACTCGCCCTCGAACTCGGATTTACAAACTCTCACTTTATTTTTCTTCTCTATCTTGGACACTTACTCTCCCTTCCTAGATTGGGCTCTCAGTGCTGTCCCTCTATCCTTTGGCTTGACAATGTCAGGAAACATGTTAATTTTATATGTCAGGAGATCTCCTACCATCTCTTCTAACTTAAGATTGCTCAAATTACCTAAGAAATTCAAAACAATCACTTTCGGGATAAAACGTTTAGGCAAAGATCTCAAAATGTTTTTAACTACTCATGCATCAGGTGTATGCTCACCAAGATTGAAACTGGTGTTTACAATATCAGATAAATGTGCAAAAAACTCATCAAATCACTCACTTTCAAATATGGAAATTGTTTTAAATTGAGTAGTTAAAATTTGAATTTTAGAATCTTTGATCGCATTCGCGCCTTCATGAGTAAGTTGTAAAACATCCCACACATCTTTAGATGTGGTGTACATCATGATAGGTCAAAACTCTTCAGGAGTGATGACACTAGAAATTACATTTAGCCCATGACAATTAAAAGTACTCCATTTAAACTCATCGTCGGTCCAGTCTGCCATGGGTTTTAAATTATTGATATTATTTGTGGTGACAATGGGAGGAGTCCACAATCTTTCATGAACAACACAAACTCTCTCATATATTTATTTTAAATGAGATTTCATGCGGGCCTTCCAGCAAGCATAATTAGACCCATCAAAAATTGCCAATCGACTATATAAGTGTTCATTTGGAAACATTGTGAAAATTTTCAATATCAGATTTAAAAAAAATCAATATCACAAATTTCCAATTTTAAACTTATTTAATCACTTGTCAATTTTTAAATCAATATAATTCATCCCTAAAACATGCAACTACGTGTGTGAAATCAAAGCATCACAAATAAATTTTCTGACCCACAGATTTTAGAAAAAAAACCAAAACGGAAAACCTTTTTATTGGACTATGTAAAATAAATTGCAACCTATAGACACAATGAAATATGCAATTAATATCACACAGATACTCACATAGACCTCAACCTAGAATCAATAATGGAATTCCTTAGCAACTTTATAAGACAACAAGGAACACCTACGAGCACTCCTAAAGACCGCAGTCATAGTCAGCCAACACCTCCCTCAAGTGGTACCAAATAAGCAGTAGCAAATCTTCCCTACAAGAAAAACTCCAGCAAAGATGTATCTCGGGTTCCAAAAAAAATCACCAAAGCATTTGGGATTTTTGTGAATCGAAAAACAAAATGTTAAAAGAAAAATACTAAAACTTTCTGCAGTTTGCAGTTTTTGTAGATCTGTAAAACTCGGGTCTTCTTGAGAAAATGACTCATTTAACATGATATTTATACAAAAGTTGAGTCGACAGATCGCTTGAACGAAATCAGGACATCGCTCGAACGAGAAGACATGTCAGAGCAAAAAATAATTTTTTATTAAAACTCCGCCTCAACACTTAGAAATATTCTTTTGACGAAAAACAACGCCTCAACACTTAGAAAATATTTTAGAAAAATTATCCCAACACTTTAAATGAACCGTTAAGGGACTTAAACAAAACCTTACTAAAATTTGGCTTGTAGAGGCATGAATGTTGAAGAACATTGATATTCGGATCCGTCTTGATCCATGAATCATCTTAAACAAATCTTTGAGGGTTGTAGCAGTATACAACATACACTTATGTAAACCAGGACTTATAAAATATGTCCTTACAGAAATTTTGTTTCCCCTGGAGAACGGCATAAAAGACATACTGATGCTTGTGAAACCAATAGTTCAAGGATTCGGGGCCTAAGTTACACAATGGAAAGGTGTTAGGCACCCATATCGCCCTTTCGGTCTCTCATGGGCATGTGTTACTCTTTTCCTTAATAACTCCGTGAAGTGTGTGTGTATAAATGGAGAGTGGAATTACTCAACTCACGTCATGGATAAAGGCGGACTGAGGTCATCCTTAGGAGTGTACCCCAAATAGTAATCAAAATATTATGTGTGTTCGTAAAGTCACCTATCATTCATAGGAGGACGATGATGTCGGTGGGCAAAACACAAGCATGAATCACAAATATATGATATGAAAATAATATATGAACAAAAATAGGAGAGGACTCGAATCTTGGATTTTACCCGAGATGCCTACGTAGCATATAAAGTGATCAAAGTCAATGTAGTTGACATATAACATAGGGTGGAGTTTATCCCATAAATACAACCAGGGATTGTTTTATGCGTGTATGTGTAAAAAGGGTATTTTAGTGTGAGAAAATGGAGTGAGAAATCCCCTTTTGGAATTTACAAGCAATCCCTCCTTTTTTTTTTGTTTTTTATAGAAAGTATAGTATGTGCAATACCACTAATAAAAAGGTTGGATATTAATATGTGCGATCTAATAGAAATGAGATGTTAAAATAAGAATTAATTAACTAGCATAAAAATAAGAGAGTTTAAAGAGAGGGTGAAGGATTTGGACCTTCTTTTGAAGATTTGAAGTTGACCTTGGATGTTGAAGGTAAGTTCTTACAAGTGGATGAAAGTGGTAGGAGAAAAGGGAAGGGAATTTGACAAATTGGGTAAGGAAAGGATGGAAATAGAATGTGGGGGAGAGGTGTCAATATGGAAACCGAGTTGACTTCGAGAGAATCTTACTGAGATTACTGAGAGGGATGTTTTTTGATATCCCTTTTGAATTGATTTGATGCTCTCCTTATATAGGGTCAAGGGTGTGTCGATCGACATTGTGCTTGTCTTACCTATCGACAAAAATCTCTAGATGCATTGCCGATAGGTAGGGAAATGGGTTTGTCATTGAATAGGTCTCTGCAGATTTTTTGAAAAAAGGTCATAAAATGTAACCCGTAAGTCTAAATTGTAGATGAGACGAACATTTGGAAATTTTATTCATAGCCTTTTAAGAATCCATCGGGCCACTCCCAAGTTTGTGATTTGACTATAATAAAATGGGGCTCGAAAATGCAGTTCGTCTTTTAGACAAGAGGAAAATGGATCGTTCATCTGAATTATAAGGTTGATTCATGAATGGGACAATCCATTAAAAAGGTTATGTGGGGCTCTTGGATGTTCCAAAGAGCTTTGCTCGGTTCGAAGAGTTGAGCAAGGTTAAATGGGGCTCGAAAATACCCACTGACTCTTCAGAGTGAAACGGGTCCTTCGTCCATACCATAAGGATGATTCGCTGATGGGTCAGACCTTTGGAAAGGGGATTCAATGACCTTCGAGGATCCAAATATTATAGCTCAAGTTGGAGAATTGATCGGAGACAAACGGGTTCTAAGAGTGCCCAGTGGCCTCTAGATCAATTTTTGGGGGAAAATTGACCATTTGTCTGAACTATAAGGCCGATTCATGCATGGGGTGGACCATTAGAAGGGATTTCAGGGGCCTTCAAAGATCCAATGAGCTTCCACTCAGGTGAGGAAGTTAATCAGCAGTTAAAACGGGGCTTGGGAGATCTCGATGGCCTCCAGATCAGTACTCGGAGTATGACCTAGGGTTTATGGTGAGGGAGGAGTTGTTAGGGACCCAAGGATATGCTTAGGAGGGTCCTAAAATTTGGAGTCTACAGTTACAAAATAGTATCAAATCCAGTACCTATCCCGAATAAGTGTGCTAATGTAATAATCGGGACTTTCAAATCTATTAACGAACCCTAATCACCTATATTTGTTATTTTAACCCTCATGAAGTATTCAAATTCAAAAGTATTCTAGCAATAATGAAACTATCCTTGATGCCCTATAACTTTACTAAATTAAACTATACCCCAGAGTTTCAATAATTACAAATTATCCCGAAAAAACTTCAATTTAACAACAATTGACTTAAACTTAACCACTTAAACCAAACTTTATATCAAATTAATCTTGTAGACTTCAACTAACACAAAATTATAATTTAAGACCTTGTAACTATCTATATTTTCAACAATACCCCTAAACTTGATTAAAACTACACTTTTAAGGCTATAAATGCATATACTTGACCAACCAAGGACCAAACACCAAAGTTTTAATAATTTCACAATCCCCCTGTCCAGATAAGCCTACATATTAGCACAAAAAGTCAAAAATCATATGTGTATACTACTCACACATGTGAGGAACATCTCCCAAGATAAAAAATTTCATAATTTCAGTTTAAATCCACCTCCCTTCTCCACCAATGAACTCTCCTGATCAAACACTATAAATACCCCACAAATTCCTCAGTTCAAACTCACCCCAATAGCAGTTTCAAAACTTGAATTTTTATCTCCAAATAGGTACACTATGATTTTATGTACTATATTATATTCTTTTAGTTTCAATCGATTTCTGTGCTGTAATAATGCTAGAATAGATAAAAACAGTAGAATTCTGACGTAGAAAACATGTCCTAGGTAAAAATTATAAAGTTTCCACCGTTAAAGCTTGAGCTTTAATGGTGAACTTACAATTAATGATCAAAACTCAAGTTTAAATCTTTGAATGTCTTCATTATAACCTCAGGAACTCAAGTGTAATGATCAAATTCCATTATTTTGCATAATAAGCTCTAATTGATTGAAAGTGTATTTTGAACCAAAAAATTGAAAATCATAAATTCACCCTGTATAGCCCATCTCAACCTTTATAATTAAAACCAAACTACTGCTACACATAAAAAAATTTAACTATGTTGATAATAATCCCTGCCGTATCCTTGAAATCCGCGAATATTAGATCAAATATTCAGTAAAATAAATAATTGTAGACTTGAGATATACTGCATCTCAATCCACAAAACCTATATATTTGGATTCCTTATGAAAAATTAGGTTGAGTTTGTTAAGAAATCATCTGAAATGGTTTAGAAATGAAGGAGAAAACTCAGGTGAAAAATAAAAAAACCTAAAGCCAACTGTCGAGGGAAGAAGATGAACTTTTTGACCAGAAACTTTGACCTCGTGCATGGGGGCGCGTGGCCAATCAAAATTTTCAGAATTTTTCTAGTATATTTATTTTATGTTTCTAGTTGAAATGATATAAGGTAAGGCCATGTTTGGTTCATCCTAGCCTTAGTTATGGAAAAATGAGGTTTTAACTTTGAAACATTTTTCTTAAATTGCAATTTTACCCCTCCTAACTTTTTCAACTTATAAGTTTTAATCCCAAACTTTGTCTATGAATACTTCAAAGTATTTTAAGGCAAAATGTCTCTTACACCAAATTTCAAATATAACCTTAAGTCCAAGATTTTAAAGTTCCATGTTATTTATAATTAAACCCCTAAAACTTTAAAAGATACAATTTTTTTGTATATAGTGACCATCCAATCTCAATTCTAATATATACTTATATGCCCAAACATTGTATGTAGATAATCAAGTACCAGCTCCTCCAAATATCCTCTTTTGATCTATAAAGCCGTACGAAATACCGAGCAAGTAGGGGTTTCTACCTTTTCAATAGTAAAATTTGCGTATTTGACATATTTCTATTAATATCACTATGTGATAGCTCCTATTTACTTGCATGTTATAATACTGCCATACTACATATTTTTATTAAATATCATTGATATTTGAATTTGAATATGGATCAAGTTAACCATTCTCACCTAATAACTGATGTCATGCTCTTTATTAAATCAGTTCTCCCCTGCACTTTTATGCTATTATTTACTTTATGAGCATCAGTATTAACTAAAAAGTAGACTGACGTGTTATCCCATGGAACGTTCTTCTTAGCCTAATGGTCTCAGATGATTGAGAGCCTTGATTATTGCTAAATACGTATGAGTGCCACTTTAATTGTCTGCCTAATCGGTTACTTTTTCCCAAAAGTTTTGAGTTGATTATTATTTGGTTTTACTGATGGCTTAATTATTTCTATATCCCTTAGTGAAGTGGTGAGTATGAGATTTATTAGTTAAAAGATCCTTGAATTTATTTATATGATCCTTAATGAACTGGTAAGTATGGTATTATTAGTTGAAAGATCCTTGACTTTATTTATAAACTCATAAGTATGGGATTAACATCTTTAATTCTTTAGCGTTTCTATGCACAGAATTCTATACACACTCAAACTCTCTCATATATATATATATATATATATATATATATATATGTATAGAACTTGTAAAGCTTACTTAGCATATTTGTGCTAATTCCTTTTCCTCCAGATGAATTCAGAGAAAGAGGATAATATCTTTTCCCTTTTAAAGACATATACCGGTCACCTGTTTGGATACGTGACTGTGTGGGCAAAGAATAAGTCAGATGGGGACAAGGAGTGGGGCTTTTTGATTTTCTACTTTATAGTCTGTGTTAAAAAAATGTAACTCACCCCTGTGGTAGTACTACTCTATGTAAACTATTTTAATATTGAATAAAGTTATGTTATTCCTCCTTAACTTTAATTCATTTCTTTATATATACTCTCTTATTCATTCATACTAAAAAGCAGGATGTGACAAGTTGGTACCATAGTATGTTTTAAATTTAACATATCGCCGGGTTAGCATTCTTCTCGAAAAAAGAAATTTATAAGATATTAGTTATTTTATATTTTTTTAACTTCTTTTACGATTATTATATGGTAATTCCATTTTGCAGTATGGATACTTGGGATATGTTTCTGTTCAATGTGGAGATTGAGCCGAATAATTGTTGGGAAACTAGAGTCCACGAAGAAGAGTTAGCAAAGTTATGGGAAATGATTCGTTCAGTAGAAGAATATTGGGCAGGTGACAGTAGCCATGCCAAGCGGTTAGTACTGACTAATAGCATTTTAGGTGTAATGCAAGTTATGAGAAAAGTAGATGACTACGTGAATGATCTAGTCATATTCTAAGAATCTATCAATCTTGCACTCACATATACTCCACCTACACCACCTATGTATCCAGACGTGACGTCGAATGGAGAAATTCATGGTGACTATTCTCCTAAGACCAATAGCGACTAATCGACTGATGATTCTCTAGACTAAGAAGATTACCTATTTAGCCGGAATCCAGTTATGAGGACGAGGTTGTTGTTTCTACCTAAAATCCAAAGTTAAAATTGTCTCCTAATACATATATCATAATAAAGTATTATAAACAATGTGCGATATTACGCTTTAGGAGATTAACTAAATGCTGTAATTAAGCACTAATGTGGAATACAACTTTCATGTATCATACAACTAATCTTGTATAATATAATAAGCTCATGAAATATCTTTATTTTATGATTCTTATTTTTAAAACTATTCTATTATATTTCAGGATTGTTAGTTCTTGAATTCCCTCTGCTAGAACTCAAACTAAACAAACTCAAATTGAAGGAATCATGCAATGTCTTCAAGAACTCACTTCTTTATCCCAATACGAATAAACTTCTTATTTTACTCCAGAGGACATTTACGAAGAAATATATGGATGAATGCCCGTAAAGAATTTTTGAGATAACAACCTCTGTATGTTCTTGGTAATGTTGGTGCTAGTGAAGTTGAGAAATGGATAAGTTAGATTGTGAAAATAATGAATGGAGTAGGTATAGCTACTAATCTACGAATAACTTCAGAAGCCTATATGTTTGAAGGTGAATATGATTTTTGGTGGCAAGCGGTGTCACATAACAAAAACATTGTTAATTTTACCCGGGAGCAATTTGAAGAGATTTTTTTTCAAAAAGTATTTTCCTGAACGAGATAAAAAAACTATTGATTTCTAAAATTGCAACCAACCAATCTATCTGTAGCCCAGTAGGAAGCCAAATTTACCTAGTTATCTCGTTACACCCTTGAGTATATAGATACTGAGATAAAGAAGTGCAAGAAATTTTAAGGAGGACTACATCCAAGAGTCAAGAATTCAGCCGCTCCTTTATAAATCCGTGAGTATTCTCAACTTATTTACGTTGCAACAATTGTAGAACGAAATTCTTCTGCCGTAAGACAATCTTCTCCCCCATTATTAGAAATAATAATGTTATTAGAACCCCACCTCAATCTCGAACTCAATTTATCCAAATTCGAGTGGACAAGCTTACTCCTAGGTCAATCATAACACAGATCGTTCAGTGATTCGTTGTCCTGAATGTCACAAACTAGGATATATCTGGCCATAATGTCCTAAGTTAAGTTCTATTCCAATTCGTTGTCAATCAAATAATCCCTCACAAAATCCAAAATCCCATCCTATCCAAAATCAACATAAGCTAAATCCTGTTAAGGAAATTGTGCCAGTCCCAAGTCGTGGAATGAATTACACAATACTGCCTAAAAGAAACTCCCATGACGTTATAGAAAGTATGATAATTTTCCAATATCTTCTTGCACATGCTTTATTTGATTTAGGTTCAACACATTCTTTTTTTAGTCTTAGACTAGCCAAATTATTGCAATTACTACCTACATCTTTAACTTCTCCATTGGATATTGAATTACCATCAGGTGAAATCAATATACCAACACAATGGTATGTCAATTGTAGAATTCAGCTTGGTTTAGGAACACTCCTCGTTAATTTTATAATGTTTGATAATTTTGTTTTTGATATTATTATCGAAATGGATGTTCTTTCAAGACATCATGCTTATATCGATTGGCATGCCAAGAAAATTTATTTTCAAAACGAAGATAATTGCATTTTTGTATTTCAAGGATCAGGTATTGAAATCTATTCTTTAATTCTGAACCTTTTGGAACAATTCAAAGATGCTTTTATTGAAGAATTACCAGGATTATCTCCTTCCCGAGAAATTGAGTTTAATATCAATCTTTATCCTAATAAATTTCCTATATCTATACTTCCGTATCAAAGGGATCTTTTTAAAACTTTGAGAACTACGTACCTAATTAGATGACATTCTTGAAAAAGATTTTATTCGACTAAGTTCATCTTTTTAGGGAGCTCCAGTATTATTTGTCAAAGAACATAATGAAAGTTTTATATTATGCATAGACTATCATAAACTGAACTCAGTAACTAGTAAGAATAAGTATCTTTTACCCCGTATAGGAGATTCGTTCAACTTCGAGGAGCAAGGGACTTTTCTAAAATAGACTCACGATCCGCTTACCCTCAGTTGCGAGTTAGATAAGAAGATATTTCAAAAATATCTTTTTGGACTCATTATGGACATTTCAAATTTACGATAATGTCATTTAGGTTAAACAATGCACCCGCATATTTTATGGATCTAATGCATAGAATATCTAGGCCTTTTCTCGAGAAATTTGTTATCATTTTTATTGACGATATTCATGTTTCTTCTCAAAATCTAGTAAAACATGTCCAACATTTAGAAGAAGTTTTAGGTACTCTCAGAATCCATCAGTTATATCCTAAGAAGAGCAATTACGATTTTTCAATGAAGGAAATAAATTGTTTAGGACATTTGATTTCTGAAAATGGAATCCAAATCGATCCATCCAAAATTTCAACCATTTCAGAATGGAAAAATCCTACTAATATCACCAGTTAAAAAGTTTTCTAGGATTAACTGGATATTCCCATCGTTTTATAGAAGGGGTTTCTTGCATTGCTCTCCCCCTTTTAAAGCTAACTAGTAAGGAAGTTCCATTTGTATGAACTAATGCATGTAATCAATCATTCCAAAATTTGAAGGATAAATTAACCACTCCTCCGATCCTTGCCACTCTTTCTAGTGATGTAAACTAATATGTATACACCGACGCCTCATTGCCAGGGTTAGTATGTGTGTTAATACAAAATGAAAAAATGATAGAGTATGGGTTACGACAACTCAAAACTCATGAACATAATTACCATGCCCAAGATCTCGAGTTAGCAGCTATAGTTTTTGCATTGAAAATTTGGCATTGTTACTTTTATGGTGAAAATTTTCAAGTCTTTTTTGACCACAAAAGTTTAAAATATATTTTTACTCAAAAGGACTTGAATTTAAGACAACGACGTTGGATGGAATTTTTGAAATATTATCGATTTAAATTAAATTACCATCCATGCAAACGCAATGTAGTAGCCAATACTTTAAGTCGAAATCTAGGAAGAAGACTCCATGCTTTAATTTCTTAGGATAATACTTCTACCATAGAGCAATATGACCTTCGATTGATATCCCCTTTCAGAAAATTTTCCAACATCATTGCATATCCCTAATTGAGAGAGAAAATATTAGTTTAACAAACCTAAGATTCTTTTGTACAAACCTTGTGAGAAAAAAATACTGACTTCTCATACGATAAGGAAATGGGTTTACTACTTAGAAATAAATTGTATGTACTTAATGATTCATCTCTCTGAGAAGAAATATTGCAAGAAGCCCATCATTCAAAATTTATGATTCACCCCAAAAGTTCAAAAATGTAAAATGCCTTAAAGAAGCAATATTGGTGGCCAAATATGAGAAATGATACCGTGAATTTTGTAAGGAGATGTCTTACTTTTCAACAAGTAAAGATAGCACACCAACAACCTGGTGGACTCCTCCAACTCTTACCAATTCTCGAGTGCAAATAGGATCATATTACCATGGATTTTATTAGTGGACTACCTCGTAAATCCCAAGGATATAATTCCATTTGGGTAATAATAGACCGACTCACCAATTCTGCTCATTTTTTGCCAATAAAGACCACCGACTCATTCAGAATCTTAACAAGCTCTACATTCGAAAAATTGTCTGATCACATGGAATTCCTTTATACATAATATAGACAGAGATTCCCATTTTGTAGGAAACTTTTTGCAAGCATTGCAAATCGTAATGGGTACTAAACTTCATTTAAGTATCGCATTCCACCCACAAACGGATAAACAATCATAACGTACAATCCAAACATTAAGTTATATGCTACGCGCTTATATGTTAGATATAGCCGACAACTAGAATGTACATTTTCCCCTTATTGAATTTTCATATAACAACAATTATCAGACCAGTATTAAAGTTGCCCCGTTTAAAGATTTATATGGAAGATCATGTAGATCACCTATATGATGGATAGAATCGGGAAGTAGTAAACAATTTGGTCATTAGATAATCCAGGAAACCTCTAAGAGAATACAATAAATTCGAGAAAGATTTAAGACAACCCAAGATCATCAAAAACGTTATGCAGACTAACGCTGGAAACCCTTATAATTTAAAGTTAATGACCAAGTATTTCAGAAATTTTCTCCTTGGAAAGGAATCTTATGCTTTGGAAATAAAGGAAAATTAGCCCCCAGATATATTGGACCTTTCACAATTTCTAAACGAGTTGGCTCTGTATCCTATCAATTAGAATTACCTGTGTAAGTATCCAATATTCACAATGTATTTCATGTGTCTCAGTTATGCCAGTATATTTTTGATCCATCTCATACCATTCCGTGGCAATACATCTCTATTGAGCCAAACCATGAATTTGAAGTATGCCCTATTCAAATTCTGGATCGCCAAGTGAAGCATCTCAGAAATAAGGAAATGCCCTCAGTTAAAGTACTTTAGGAAAATTAAAATCAGTAAGAAGCCACATGAGAACCAGAACAGGCTATAAAAGATTAATATCCTGACTTATTTCAAGGTATATTAGAGGATAAATTTCTTTTAGGTAGGTAGACTATAATAATCACGACTTTCAAATCTATCAACCAACCTTAATAACCTATATTCATTATTTTAACCCTCATAAATTATTCAAATTGTAAAGTCTTCTAAGAATAATGAAACTATTGTTAATGCCCTAAAACATTACTAAATTAACCTAGATACTCTGGAGTTTTAATAATTACATATTAGCCCTTGAAAACTTCAATTAAACATAACTTGACTTATACTTAACCCCTAAACCCCAACTTTATATCAAATTAATCCTCTAGACTTCAACTAACACAAAATTACAATTTTAGCCTTTGTAACTATTCGAATTTTCAAAAATACCCCAAAAATTTACCAGAAGTATACTTTTAAGGCTATAAATGCATATACTAGACCAACCAAGGACCAAACACCAAACTTTTGATACTTTCACAATCCCCTTGTCCAAATAAGTCTACACATCAGCATAAGAAGCCAAAAATCACATGTGTACACTATGCACACACGTGAGGAACATTGATCAAGCTAAAAAACTTCATAATTTTAGTTCAAATCCATTTCCCTTCTCTACCAATGAACACTCCTGATCAAACACTATAAATACCCCACGAAATCCTCAGTTCAAACTCACCCCAACAATAATTTTTATACTCAATTTTTTCACTCCAAATAGGCACACTATGATTTTATGTACTATATTCAGTTCTTTTAGTTTTAATCGATTTCTGTGTTGTTATAATGCTAACATAAATCAAAATAGTAGAATTCTTACGGAGAAAACAAGCCATAAGTGAAAATTATGAAGTTTCCACCATTAAAGCTTGAGCTTCAATGGTGAACTTCCAAATAATGATCAAAACTCAAGTTTAAAGCTTTGAATGTATTCATTAGGAACTCAGGAACTCGAGTGTGATGATCAAATCCCATGAGTGTGCATAATAAGCTCTAATTGATTGCAAGTGTATTTTGATTGGGAGAGGCAGAGGTTAAATTGTCTTATCGATGAACAATAATAGTCATACAGATTAAATAGCTATTTTATCATCTCCCAATGTAATAGATCTAAAGAGAATGATTGAAGTAGAATACGTAGGAACAAAAATTATCATGCGAATTCATTTGCTACTCTGGCATCAACCATTAACACCGATATAAAGAGAATTATTGAAGTAGAGTATGTAGATCGACCCAGTACTGGTGAACTAGAGACAACTTATTATTCTGATTAATTCATCACCCATATGGATGGATACGATCATGTTCATTTTAAAAATGATGATCTACAATTAGATAAAAAATATTCTCATAAATTAAAGACTCATTTGATAAGGTTTTGTCTCAACTCTAAAGGAAAAATTTGTTAGTAATCATTCACTGGTCCTCTCCTCACATGTGTCCACCTAGAACAAGTGGAAGGAGTTATCGACGAGATGAATTAATGAAGTTGAAGAGACCACACAGTTCAAAGTTCACTCGATTATAGGTAAATATCTTAGGGATATTAGTGTCCCTTTATGCAAAAGTATTCTCTTCACTTCATCCAAAATTTTATCAAATGATAGGAATTTTCCTTAGTCATTAAGCATCCAACCGAACACCTGAATGCCTTACGATTCCTTATCCCTTTCCTCAAAGGGGAGTGGATATTGTAGGATCTCTACCTCTAGCTCTTGGTAATCAAAATTAATCTATAATATCCATAAACTACTATACTAAGCCGGTGGAGGCATAACCACTCATACACATCATAGAAGTAGATGCCAAATGGTTCTTGTGAAGAAATATTGTCACAAGGTTTGGGTTTCCAAGAGCTTTAGTCACCGATAATGTAACATAGTTTGACAACGATATCTTTTGTGATTTTGGGTGCAAAATATAGGATCGGGATCCACTATGCATATATTGTGTTTCCATAGTGTAAAGGTTAGGCCGAGATCGTTAACAAAACCTTTTTATCATTAACCAAGTTCCTATTAGAATATCCAAATATAAATAGGTGGACAAACTCCCATATATCCTTTGGTCTTATAAAATAATGCCTAAGAGGCTGACTAGAAAACCCATATTCTCTATCATACGGTATGAAGGTAGTCATACGTTTGGAGAAAAATCTTCAAACTGTGAGGAGAGATAATTTGAAGATGGTCATAATGATGACGAAATATCTCATGAGTTTGATATAACGAAACAATGAAGGGAATAAGAACTCATACACCTATCCAGTTACCAACAAGAGCTATCCAAGTAGAATGCCAATAAGGTCAAATTCAGAGAATTCCAAGTTGGCGACATAGTTCTCAAGAAGTTCCTCCTGTGAATTTTTTTTTATCACATGGACAGATATCACTAAATTGATAGGGTGCATGCAAAATAACATCAAAGGGAGGTGACATATCCTACCATCAGAGGATTTAGATGTCATAGTAGTACCAAGGTCGAGGAATTCCATGAACCTCAGAAAATCTTATCATTAGATAGGTTTTTAGTTTTTGAAATTTTAAATTTATATGTGACTAATAAGCTTCTTCATTTAGTATTGAGGACGTGGTACGATTTTCAAGGATAAAATCCAGCTAAAAATGGAGGTAGAACATAAGTGGGATGGTTGTCCAATAATTAACATAAAGACACTTAATAATTAAGTGGAACAACTTAAAAATAAGTTGGGGGCCTAAACTTGGCATAAAAATCACCTGGAAATAGTAGTACAACCCAAGTGGGTTGGTCATCCTAGATAGACATAAAACCATTTAAATATTAATCGGTACAACTTATAAATAAATTGGCATTTTATGTTTGGCATAAAACCCAACAGAAAAAAGTGGTCTAGCCGGCTTATAATAGGCATAAACCCACTTAAGAATTAAGAGGTTCAACTTAAAAATAAGTTGGGGAAAAAGTTAAACACAAAAACCACATGAAACAGTGGGACAACCTAAGTACTCTGCAATTTTTACGAATTAATAAAATTGAATAAAATTAATTATTTTCTTCCTGTTGTGACTGGTGATGTCACTATTTAGATCTTTATGTTTTTATTTAATTTGGCTTTCAAATTGGATATATATCATGGCTAGTAATTTATCAAATTATTAATAGCCGAACTAATACCGAGTAATTATTAAATAACTGAGTTGTTAGTTTTTAGGTATTTTTGGTAGTTGACTAATGGAACATGTAGAACGTTCGTTTTTAATTCAAAATGTTGGTTTTAAAACCTATAGAATTTGGTCAAGGTTCGACAATGTTTCAAGCCAATTGGAATTGAATTTGAGCCCTTTTGGGGATGGCCTATTCGGGGGCCAAGTGTAATTTTGTGGGTTAACGGATGTAAGGGGTCATTAGGGATCTCATTTATCACAAACACATTTGGAAAGCCCTTAGATTTTAGAGAGGGAAGGAACATGGAGAGGAGAGAAGAGGATAAATTAGGAGATCTGGCTTGGTTTTCTTAATAAATCTATGAAGCAAGTTTATGTAGAATATGACTATCATTGTACATGTGTCAAGATTATATCTATTCATTCCAAATCTAAATCAAATTAGGTTCCAAATATGATTTCGGATAATTAATTCGTAAATTTTCATAATTAACCAAATTTAAATTTTAATTAGGTTGATTCCCCTTTATAGTGATTCAATTGTCCATGAACTTGGATTAAAACTACTAGATAATTATTTGATCTTGTTTTATGTTGATAATCATATAAAAACCTTATTTTTTATTGAATCAATCTGTGAAAATTTGTAAAAATGGATAGATCTCGGGTTCTTAAATAAAAAATGGATATTTTCTTTAAATCTTGATGTATATTTGGAAATTAATGACGAAAATAGGTTCCAATTGTGTAGGTGATTTGCTTTTTATCAATTGAATGTTAATGGGGGTGCTCGGATGATGTTTTTAGGTTCATTAATGGAGTATGGAGAGCAAAAATGCGGGTTAAAGATGAAGAATCCTGTGATAAAGGAGAATTGGGGTGGTTTTGTGTTGATAGATTGATCGAGACTTTGTCGTTGATCGATCAATAGTAACAAGTAAGGATAAGGTGAGTCTTTTGTTTTTTTGTTTGGATTTTTAGATTGTGAAGCATGTGTTTAGTTTGTTTTATCCTTGTGCTTTCTTGTGTTATGGAATAGAGTTAGACTATAATATTTTGAGGTGTTGTAAATTAGTTTTGGGGATTATTGGATTATTGTGAAATTGTTGATTTAAAGGGTATAAATTAAGGATTGTCCATTTGATTGTTACTTCGAGTGTAGTATGGGTGGTAATTTGGAATTTGGAAGCTTAAAGGATTGGTGTTTGTTGTCTAAGATTAGGAGAGTCATCGTGATTGACTAATGGAGAGTTTATCCTTTGGGTGACTTTAGGAATTTGGTTAACAATCCCTAGGGAAGGGTAGTTATCAATGTGATGGTTTTATATAAATTAGGTGTGGATTAATACCTAGACTCAATGCCTTGGGAGATTAGACTAGGGATAATTGAGATTGAATAGAGTTGTTATATTTATTTTAGTGTGTGGTACGGTGAGACTATGCCTAGATTCAGGAACTCGTGACGTTAGGTTAATGTATTACAGTATGAATATAAGGTTATAGATGTGTTATACCTTTAAATGATATCGATTCTAGTATGACCCGATAGAATTGGGGTCGGTATGTGTATGTAACTTAACTTAACCCATTTGTGAGGGTCATGTATGTGTTTTCTTTATCCCATTAGTAAGGGTGGAAATTAGTTATGCGTTTTACGTGACATGTATACTATTGGTTAATGCTCACGGAGAACATACTAGGAGGGATTCCATGATGGGGATTATGTGTGGGGGATCGCATTGGTACTTTGGTGAGTAGACGGGATCTTCCTTGATAATATTTACCCTAGGTTGATACGTCTAGGTATGTATGTACCGAGAGTGTTTATGGAGATATTTCATCGTGTAATCTTTGGTATGGTATATTATACGAGTGATGGGTAGGAGTATGATTTATCCCTTGACTGTAGTGAGGTCTTAGGTATGTGATGACACAAGACTATACCTAGTATGCACGAGTGGTCTCAGAAGGCAAAAATATAGGACTTTGTTATATGTGGGCACAAGATAGGATGAGGTGTTCACAGAATTTCAACAAGATCCTATTGAAAGTAAGTTCAAGGGATGAGCCAATTTGGATATTTTTTCCCAGTTCATCCTCATTGAGGAAGATAAATTCTACCTCTCTCGTTGTCTCTCCCTCTTTTAATTTCTCCTCGTCTCTAAGGTGAAGACTATTAATGTTTTAAGAGGTGGTTTTCCTCTTATGGGCTTCTCTCTCCTCTAGAGAGATAATGTGGCACTCCCATGCTTCCACTTGATCATCATTGACTTTTCTTACTGTATACGGAGTGGAGAATTTCATCATATGATGTATAGTGAAAGGCACGAATTCAATCTCTTTTAGGTACACTCTCCCCAAGATAATGTTGTAAACTTAAAGTAAATTCCCATCTATCACAAAAATATATTCTTCTTATCAAGCATCTCGGCCAGGTACCTATGCAGACATCCATTTCGAACATTCCTAATTGGTAAACCTTCTCGCGACTTAATCCTATTAGGCGATGATGGTGCAAGACGGGTATCTTATTGTTGAGTTTCAGACCATTAAAGTTATCCTAGAACATAACATCTTCCCCCATTAACTAGGATACGTGACACATTGTAATGGTGAACTCGTGTGCTGATGACGAATGGGTTGTAATGGGGTTTAGGAACCCCTTGAAATCCATCTCAGAGAATTGAAACTACAAGACTCTATAAGTCCACATTTTTCATTTTTCTTTGTTTTCCCTTTGAATTTTCTGGGTCAATATTCATCCTATTTAGCATAAACTTGGCTTCAATCACATCAACCTTTCATTGGACTAACTTTGTTCCTCCAACTATTTACCCTTAGACCATTTTAACATTAAATGAAATCATTTAGAGATTAACTTTAAATTCCCAAGTTTTACTAGGAGATTTGGGTCATCCTCCTCGTCGTCATCTGACTTTTTATCATTCTCATTCACCTGAACTTCTTTCTTACTCGGCTTATCGTCTCTCGATGATGAAGATCTTTTTTTATTGTCCCGTCTTCCACCTCTTTCAACGAATATCACAACTTCCCTTTCTTCAGTAACTTCTCAATCTTGTATTTTAGAGTGAAGCATTTATCCGTTGTGTGGCGTTAATCCTGGTAGAACTAACATCACTTGTTCTTGTAAGGAAAAAATTTCAATTGACTGAATTTATTTATAATTGGATTAATTTCGGACAAAGCCTTTGAGTCATAGGTTAAGCTTTGTATTATCAATCTCGTATGCTTATAACATGTTTGATGAATATGTAGCGGCCAAGCTTCAAAGTTTGATACATATTATGCCATCATTGTCAAGTTTTTCTCCACATTTACCAAGGATCACACAAGTATGAATGCATCTTGAATATGGTCCTTTAATATTTCCAAGGGTGTTTGATTTTTGTAACAAAATCTTTTGGCACTGTTTTTAAAATGTTTTTTTGAAGATTTTTTTTATTCTGATATCATCAATAAGATATTAGAATATCGTTAAAACGAAATGCTATTTTCATTTGGACCCCTTTTTATCACGTTAGAAAGAGTTTGGAATCCCGTTAGAATGAGCATCTAACAAACATCAAATGAGACCTCTTTGTTTGGCATATCTGTTCTCTTTGAAGCTCAATGGAAGCTCTTTATAATGAGAGACCCAATTTGTTCGAACAAACCTAGATTTTATTGGAACAAAATGGTATTATCGTTCGAAAAAGAAAGGTCTTTTCATTTAAACGAATTTTCCCCTTAAAAATTCTTGTTTTCATTATTTAAGACATATTAGACTTAGATTTTTTAAAATTTTTTGGAGAAAATTAATTCCTTACCTATTTACCAAAGTTTTAAAACCCTTGTTTTGCCCTTTGAGTTTTAAGATCCAACTTTACATATGCATACGATTTGAGATCTTTGTATTGGGCACCAAAGTTTGTTTCTCATTATCTTGTACTGAGAAAATGTTCCTTGTGGTGGACGCCATACTTGGTTTCCTAAGATATGGTGATGAAGCATTGTTTCGTGTTCCGATTCTATAGACGGTGGTTGAGCCTCATTAGTGGATAATGATGCATGCGTGGACTCGTGAGCTGTGGCAGCTTTCATGAGTGGACTCTTGCATTACACTGTGGAGGATAAGTAAAAGATAAAAGAGTGTCAAGGCTTGCGACGGATATGAGTCATTGAGTAAGTCTACTATTTATCTTTTGTATAACCTTATCATAATGAATTGTTTGACTAGGTCTTCTGAGGTTTTTTGTCGTTGTGGGTTTTCCTCGTACATCGGCGCATTATGGATGTTTTACTTATTTTATCTTCTTATACCTAGATGCATGTTTTTGGTTAAAAAGATAAAATTAGGAGACTCGGTTTGTCACAAAAAAATGTTTAAAATTGGTGCATAAATTTAAATAACTTTAAAGTTATTCAAAATTTTGATCTTTAAAACTAAAAAATCTAAAAACAGAGTTTTTGTTTGCAATACCATCCCTGCCTAAGCACACACCAGAAAGGGTCATTTTTCTTTTTTAAATTGGTATCAAAGCGGGTTGCGCTAAATTATTATGTTTTGATCCCGTGTTGTTAGCCATGATTTTTGGTGTTTTTGATGGTATTAGAACCCCAATGTTTGATGGGTCAAACTAGGCATATTGGAGAATGCGTATGAAAGTAGAACTTAAGGCCATGGATGAGAGAGTATGGCAATTGGTGGTAAATGGTTGGACTCCACATACTACTTTTATTGGACATAATAAAATTCCCAAACCCATAAAATCATTGAGTGAGGCTGAGCATAAGTTTTTAAATTATAACTCTAGAGGTTTATATTCTCTATTTTGTTCTGTCACCTTGGATGAGTTCTTCCTATTAGATGTATGAAACATTGAAAGAGTCTTGGGATGTACTCCAACTCACTCACGAAGGAACTATTGATATGAAGCTTCCATACTCCAAAACCTCACCACTCAGTTTGAAGTGATTAAGATGTTGGAGAGTGAGACCTTTGATGAGTTTTACGCTAGGATTTCCCATATAGTTCACACGTCTTTTAGTTTTGGAGATAAAATACCTAAAAATCGTGTTATCAAGAAAATTTTAAGGTTGTATCTTGAAAAATTTAACCCTAAAGTGATGGTTTTGAATTCTTTGGGTACTTTAGACTCTATGAAACATGAAGATCTTGTAGGTGACTTACAAACTTATAAGCTTGACATTTTTTACCTCTAAGATTATGAAAAACAAAGATAAGAGAATCGATTTGAAAGCACGAAAGGAGGAAACACTAGTTTCGGATGATAAATCTAACATCGAGTCCGAGGATATGGTTATGATTGCAATGAAATTCGTGAAATTTCTCACATTCCGAAAGAAATAAAAAGATCCTATAAGGTTTGAGAAAAACATGCATAATAAGGTCTATCACTTCCCCAGAAATTGAAATGATAATCGTAAGAGGGAGGAGTTTAAAAGATCTTATCATTTTGAAGGTTATGGAAATAGGGTAGCCGAGTGCTCCACTAAACTAAGGATGGAGGGAAAGAAATCGAAGGTGCATAATGCCAACCATAGTGATAGTGATCCGGAAGAGGGACTCGATTCCACCAATAAGCACAACTACACCACGTTCATGGTTAATCAGGTGAACTTTGATGACATGAAGATATTTCTAAACATGACACTTCCGAGTCCAAAGTTTGTTGATCCCAAGTTAGCTATGGTCGAGAGAGTGGAGATGAGAATGAGGAGAAGAAGAGGAGGAGGAGAATGAATCCAAGTGCCTTATGTGAGTTGTATGCAAAAATATTGAAACTAAAAAGGGCTAACTTAGAGTTAGAAGTTAAGTTAAAAGAATGTCCCACATGAAATAATGTGTAATACCCCATAATTTTCTAGAATAAATAATAAAATGATATTTTTGTAATAAAATAATTTTTTTTGGAAATTGGACTTAATCGGTAAATTTAATTTATTAATTGTGAATATGTCATTCGTTGTTATATCATATTTATGTGTGGTTGATTTTGTATGTTAATGTTTATAACAATTGCACGTGTTGTAGAAAGTGCATAAATGATGTGTGATACAATTAAAAATATATAATGTTGGGATAAAATTATTGGGATGTATTTCGAGGAGTATACAGGCTCATTTAGGTGTTTTAAACCATTATAAATGGTCTCGGGGCATAGGTATATAAGCTGAAAAACTTTTTGGATAGTTTTGGTATGGATTCGGGCCCATTTGGGGGTCCAAAATTGGGGATTTTAACCCAACTCGAGATTTGGGGGTTTATCACTTTAATTAAGAAGTTAATTAACTTCCAGGAGGTTACTTAATAGAATCCTATCCACGCCGCACTGGGAGAGAGAGAGAGAGAGAGAGAGAGAGAGAGAGAGTGGAAGAAGACATATCAATAAATTGAAAGGAATTCAAAGGAGATTACATCCCCGTATATCCAGGCAAGAATTCTCTTGCTTAATTTAATTTCCAATTTGATTCTTGATGCATTATAATGACCCCATATGATTTATAGGTTTTAGGTTTTATTTTGGTGAATAAATTTTAGGAATTTATCTCATGCACATAGAGGATTAATTGTAACATTGGTTGTAACCCAGAAATCTTGGAATCGATTCTTGAAATTTGATGGTAGAAGCCTTAGGGTTATTGAGAAGAAATTGGAAAATCTTGGAAATCATATGTAGAGAACTTAATACATGTTTATGATCTGTAAATTTGTGACTCTAATTCCATGATTATGCCCCATAATCTGTTATTCACTTAGTGGTTCTTGTAGAAGAAATCTGGGATTAAAGATCTTAAATCTTCTTATGAAATTTGGGGTAGAAATTGAAGTGGAAATGTTAAATAAATGGCTATAATATGTATAACTAAGTGTTAAGTACCCATTCATGTGTTTATATAAATGAAATCATGATTGTAGAAGAAACAAAAGAATTCATACTTAAGAAACAAGAAGATTTGGGCAACTACCAGATTCCAAATTGATTCGACCTTGGAGCGAATCGATTCGGTTTGGCAGTGAATCAATTCAACCTTAGGGGCTGAATGAGCTGGGCCAGGGGTTTACTTTAGGGATATTTTTGGATGTTTGTATGAGTTGGTAGGACCGTGTTTGGGACAATGGGGAATTTATTAAAAATGTAAACGTGCCAACATTTAATTGGAAAAGCACATTTAACTAGATGGTTCAAAAATTATTAGAGGAAATGAAATTAATAATTCACTAGGTGGTTAATTATTAATGAATGGATATTTGTGGACATTATGTGAGATTATTTTAAGGTAATTGTAGTATAGTTACCAACACATATTATATGGGATAAGTAATATGTACTTGTGTGTATCTATAGACATACCAATGTTTGTGGATGGTCCTATCGGCTTGTGGTTTTGGGCATTTGGACTATGTAGCACACATCAGCACAGGTGGGCTAGACGATAAGTAGGTCACTTAGGTTCTACGTAGAAGCACCATCTATGAGAGGAAGGTGTTGATGTTGGGAGCCTTTGTCACCATTAGGAATGCGCTGTGAACTGGTAGACTGCGTATGGACCGTCCCATTTATGTGTGTTTTGTGACGTCTGCCTTGGATAAGAGTTTCCTTCAGATTTGTCGATAGAGCAAGAATGAGACACCACTAGTAGATGCCTTTGCGTGTCGCATATATGAAAGGACATATATATATTTTACCCAAATTTAAATGAAATTAATTAAGATTGTAGATATAAATTGTAGACCCTTATTATACTGGGCATAATAGATGTTTATGCCACCTTCATGATATATATATATATATATATATATATATATATAAGACTGGGATACCTTGGGATTTGGTAATTGAATGTAGTCAGCTTCGTTTTAATAATTGATGATAGTTAATTCATTTTCATATTAAATTGGTACGCTGTCACATATATCATTTTGGGACTTGTTGGGTTGCAGATGATATCGCACTTAGTTGAGGGCTAAGATGTTAATTGCATGTGAGCGACGATGAGGAATATTTATTTTGCATTGACTATAGTTATTACATTTTAAACTCATTAAGTTTATTCTTTCACATCTAGGGCTCTAACCCAAATTTAAATGTTTTCTCCCCCAGTGTTCCTAGACAATGATAACGGGATTGTGACGTAGCAGCCTTGCATCCTTTTTTCTCCTCAGGTACTTCAGATCCATTGATTCAATATTATTTTTTTTCATCTTCAGTACTTATATTATATTAGGATTACTGTATGGGCCAAAGCTCAAGACTCATTTACTTTATGTTGATGTGGGTCATTTACGTTTATGTCAGACTCATCGTACACTTTGTACTAGTTTGGATTTATTTATTATTTTAAAATATTCATTGAACCTCAATTATGGGCCTTTATATATAATTTATATTATTTTGGTGCTGAGAATGGTATTAATTGACAAACAAGCCCCATCTTCGGCGTATCGTGCATGTCTAGCCTTTACGTGAGAAAATGGGGGTTTTTAAAGTTAGTATCAGAGAACGGTTCTAATGTACTTAGGATCTTTGTTGCATTCATTACGTTATGCATTACATCCTTTGATATGTAGGGCCTCTGTTTAGGGTTCATTGTTTTCTTACTACTGTAGTAATATGAGCATTGTTTTCTTTCATACAAAAAATGTACAGAGAAGTAGGCCGAGGTGCTTAGTCACACCTGCTTCCAAAGAGGAGGCTCACCAAGATCCACATCAGTCGCCACAGGCCCTATCCGCACCACAACTGATTACCCTAATGGAGATTTCCATTATTTTGTCTCAGGCAATTTCCACAGCCATGGAAGCCATGCTCCACCACTTCCCACTGCCAATGGCTCAGTAGCATCCATCACCACCACAACGGGTGGCCATACCATCCAGACACCAAGATTAATGTGCGATAGAGAAAGGGAGCCCTTTGTTAAGGGCCAACCTCTAGAGTTCTCGGACAATTCAGATATACTAGTGGCAAGTAGATAATAGAAAGACATAAAGAGGCACTTACAGATGGTAGAGTGCACACCAGTGCATAAATAGATGTTAGCTTCATTTTGATTAGTGGCGGTCGTGCTCCAGTGGTGGGAGTTAACTACGTCAGCTGTAGAGAGGGATAACCTGATGATTGATGTGTTTTGGGAGAGATTTGAAGGGAAGTTCTTTCCCCTAGCCATGAAGTTTGAGATGAGGAGAAGGTTTATGGAGCTTAAGTAGGAGGGGAAACCATAGCCGAGTACGAAGAAGATTTCACTGCCCTTTCTTGCTTCATGAAGGAGGATGTGAGTATTGAGCAGAGGAGGATGGACAAATTCATAGTGGGGTCGATATGACATGTCAGGAAGGCTCTTTGGGGGAATCCGTCCTTTACCATGTATAATCAGTTGGTGAACGCTGCACTTTTCCATTGCCAGGATCACAGGACATTCCAGAAGAACAAGGGGAGAAACACTATAGAGTCGAGTCGTCGAGCCAGTAGGGCAAGGTGAGTGAGGGTAGAAGATCCGGGATCCAGTAGTTTAGGGGTACCTCATCCGCTGATCTATATAAGAAGTTCAGGGGTTCAGATGACCAGAATAGATAGAGTCAACATGTCTAGGGGTAGTCGGGACAGGGCTAGCAGTACAGAGGCAATCAGGGCTAAAGACAGTATGGTAGAGGACAATAGGGCCGCAAGGCTGAGTGAAGCCCATTATACCGGAAATATTTCACTTGTGGAGAGAAGGTTCATACGTCGAGGCGATGCCCTTGGGGTAACCAGACAACTCAAGGGTAAGGGTCAGAGGGGACAATAGGCGCCATAAGGACAATGCCCATCGTTGCCAGCTCCGGGATTTTTTGCACCAACCGCTCCAGTACCCTATCCCCACCTCAGGGACAACAAAGACTAACGTATGGACATATTATCATATTGTGGCCGCAGAGGGGCTAGCTCCAACTCATGAAGTTGAGGGTATGTTCCCTAACTTTGGACTCGTAGGTTGCATTTTATTTGACATGGGGGTATCCCACTCTTTTGTTAACACGGGTTTTCCATAGGAGACTGGGATTGTAGAATATTCTTCTGATATTATACTACACGTAGATTCACCAGTGGATAGAGGGGAACTTACACGTTCAGTGTGCTGGGGAATCAGGATTGAGATAGGGCGACTCACTTTTGTAGTCGACTTATTAGTACTCGATATGCACGAGTACTATGTTATTTTGTCTATGGACTGGTTAACAACGTATAGAGAATTTTTGGATTGTTATGGGAGGTTGATCGTCTTCACCATTTCGGGCAAGAGATGTGCCTAGTTGCGATGTCTCACCCTGGGGGTTGATCGAGAATGCATTTGTACTATATCGAGGATGATACTTCTTTGGAGATTGTGGTTATGCTAGACTCCATCCCAGTGTTGAGTGAGTTTTCAGATGTTTTTGGGGAGACCCTAGGGTTTCCACCTAGTCGGGAGATAGACTTCGTGATTGACTTGATTTCGGTCATGAGACCCATTGCCCGTACACCATATCGAATGGCTCCTCTGGAGATGTGGGAGCTATGGGATCAGATTGAGCAGCTATTAGGGTAGAGGTTAATCAGGAGGAGTACTTCATCGTGAGGTGCTCAAGTTTTATTCATCAAGAAGAAGGACGGATCTCTACGACTTTGCATCGACTACCGGAGATGAACAAAGTCACTATATAGAATAAATACTAGTTTCCACATATTGACGATTTGTTTGACTAACTGAGGGGTGCTGCGTATTTCTCAAAGGTTGACTTGAGATCGAGTTACCACCAGTTAAGAGTTTAGGAGCAGGACATATCAAAGACGACTTCCCTTACGAGATATGGGTTGTATGGTTTCTTGGTGATGCCATTTGGGCAAAATAATGTGCCAACGATATTTATGGACTTAATGAATCGGGTGTTCAGAGATTATTTTGATTGGTTCCTCATCATGTTTATAAACGATATCCTGATTTATTCTCGAACTGTGGAGGATCATGTACATCATTTACGGGTGGTATTATAGACACTACGAGATCACTAGTTGTATGCGAAGTTTGATAAATGCGGTTTTAGCTCAGAGAGGTGGAGTTCTTGGGCCTTATTGTGTCTGAGAGGAGGAGGATATCAATGGAACCGGGGAAAGTTTCTGCAGTGATGGAGTGGGGGCAAACCACTACACCCACCGAGGTGTGCAGCTTTTTAGGACTGGCCAGGTAATACCGTCGACTCATTCAGGGGTTATCCAAGATAGCCGGGCCTCTAAACAATTTGACAAGGAAGGGAGTGCAGTTTGTATGGGATTATGTGTGCAAGCAAGCATTTGATGAACTAAAGACTAGATTGACTACATCACTGATTTTGGCATTACTTCAGGAAGGGAAATACTATAAGGTTATAAGGACATAATTTTATAAACGTCTATTTTAGAATCTAGGACTTTTGTGAGCGTCCTAGATCACAACTAGTATGTCTGACACCGTTATATTAGGCACGCCAACAGGTTCATCCATGATGGCCTCGATCTAAATCCGAAGTTATCACGCTCCCACTATCTACATATATTCTTAGTGCATCATCACCGAGCATCGTGCAACGTGCGTCTTCAACATTCAACATTCCCATTACTCCACTCGCATTTATGGTAAAATAATTAATTTAGAGTTTTTAATGGTTGCATAATTATTTGGGAATTTTTAGAAAATATTTTTTTAAGGTTTTAAATGTTTTCCTTCGCTAAAAGAATTTTTTCTAAGTGTAGAGGCGAGAAAGTTTTTGACGTTGACGTCGTTCGAGCAACAACACAGTTCGTTAGAGCAACAATCCGCAAAGTCGTTCGAGTGACGTGCCACCTTGATTTTCGTATAAATAGCATTGTTCTGCATACACGTTTCTCAAGTCTTTTGCACCTATGTTTTCAGTAGAACTGCTCATTTTTCAAACTTCTTCTTTTAAGGTTTTTACTTTTTTTATTCACGAATTCTTCCTAAATACGTATGTGAATCTTTATAAGCCCTAGATTGATTGTTCTACTCATCTGGAGTATTCTTGTGGAGAAGAAGGATGATTCTCCATTACTGATTTAGAGATCTTGCGGGATCTCTTGCTGATGACGATGACGAACCGACGCCAGCAGGTATTCATGTATCACTGTATTTCTCTGTAATTCTACGTGTTATGAATTATAGTGAAATAAAAGGTTTTGCCCATTTGGGAGATTTTTCCTCATATTTGTGATTGTGTGCATGCTTGAATTCATTTTATTTGTCAATCACAATTAGTTGGAAGAGTTAAAATTTTTGGTAATAAAATTGGAATTTAATTAAAAAAGTTTGCTATTGATTGCTGGCGGACTCTCAAATGCCTTATGATCTCTACCGTCACAAGTTTGGTACACATCATAATTTCTGATGGAGGGTGTTGCCAATTTTTCATTTAATGGACCTTGGTACACATCATTTCCATTTAATGGAGGGTGTTGGCAATTTTTCATTAAAACCCCATGATCAAAATAGTCCCTATTGGCATCGGGAAGATTGACAACTAAAGCTCTATTCAAAAACCTAGTTTTTAAATAGAAAGTAGCATCGCTGGTGACCTATCTATAACATTACATAATTTATGGAATTCCCAAAAGAGTTCCATGAAGTTGATTCAACCTATATACACCATTAACTACCCTCCATGTGTTTGGAGCTACTCTTGCAGGTACAATATCGAAATATTGGCAAAACTCCAAACATAGGGGATTTGGCGGGAAAGAAAAGCCACGTTCAGCTACAAAAAGACTTGGGAACCAGTGTCCCTCCGCCAAAGATAATAAATCAGAAGGACAAAAAAGTTCTTCCTAAATAATCCACGAAGGGATTGAAAACTCAGATCGAAATTTATCCAACAATTCAACAAGATAAACCATGGTGAATAAAGTAAATAAAGAAGAGGGAAGAATATCTTACAGAAGAAAGAGAGATCAGTTGATAATGAACTATGGAAAGAACGGAGGCACAAGGTAGAGAGAAAATGAAGAGTTCAGAGATACATATTTGAAAAGTGAAAGACGATAGGATTTCTGTCGCGCTTAAATACTTTACCTAGGGAATAGAGAAAAATAATGATTATGAGGGAAGACGTTTGCGTTTTCGACGGCTAAAAGAAGAAAAAGGCACAAATATTGAAGTGATCGTAAAGATTCAAAATATTTACGAAGCTTGATATTATGCGCTCAAAAAGGAATTATATACAATGAAAATATTCCTAAAATTCATGAAGAACAGTAATCCAAGAAGTTTTCAAGCAAAATGTTCCACACTCTCCTTCAACCTCAATTGTGAAACATTAGGGGCTTCTATTGATACCAAATTTAGTCTGTCAATGTGGACCAATCACATGAAGACATGTGTCAACCTACGTGTAAAATACAAATACTTTCAACGAACAACATACTGTCACCGAGCTACTCAGGCGCTCCAAGAAACTTTAGCATACCGAGCAACTTAAGCGGTCCGAGATAATTAGCGTGCAGAGCATCCAAATCAAGAAAACCAAAATGCAACTACGCATTAAATGCACATTATTATCGTACAGATGTATATATCTACTGGACAACAACGCATTATCTTTTCATATGTACAACCTCAAGGCTATAAATACATGGTAACCTCCTCATAAGAAGGGGACTTTGGATCTCTTGGTAAATCTATTATCGAGATTCAAGGCAAACAGTCAGCAATACCAAACAATGGACGTAGGCCATTTTCATAAGGCTGAACCACTTTAAAAATCCTTTGTCTTGTTTATTCATTTTTATCTGTGATTGATTAATTAGATATAATCTGGTTTTTTACATCAACAGCAATGCAAAGTTGCTTTAAAGGCCTTCCTCAGTGATGACAGTGAGGTCAAATCGGTGGATTCTGGAGATGAGTCACCGCATGCATGTAACTTCACCGCATTCATGGATAGTCATGTGAGTTATGACATCGTGACTCACGACAATGAGCAAGATACTTCACAGAGTTAACTCAATAGTGAAATGATGTGACTGAGGGGGAGGATGCTGAAGTGAGAGTGATTTATGATGCACATATGCTGATTTATATGCGGATTCTTTTAAAACTAGAAAGCACAACAAAGCATTAGCACTTAGGATAGTTGCCTTAGATAAAGATTTGGTAGAGACGAGAAAGAGAGAGTCCTCCATTAGCACTACCTTTAGAGTGAGATTGTTTGCGTAAAGAGAGAGTTCGCATAGAGAGAGAGTCAGTTTAGAAAGAGAGAGAGACTAGTTTAGAGAAATAGAAAGGGGATTTAACAAAGGAAGTGGCTAGTTTTACGAACGATCTCCATTCCTCCCTGGACACTCAAAAGAACCTTAAATACCTGGTAGCCTAACTCACTCATGACCTTGAGAGAGCCCGGGAGGTCAAGGTAAATATAGAGGATAGATCTGGCAAGATGGGAAAGATTCTCCTCGCCCCTGCTTTATGGTTTGGTGAAAGGCAGAGAATAGGTTTTGATGGTGCTTCCACATCTTACGTGATATCGGAACCAATTACTGAGTTTACTATGAATCCATATGGCCATCAACCAAAACCCTAGAGAAGAGTTTGACCAAGAAAAGCAAACTAGGGTCGGCCTAAGACTGTGCACTTTTGTACCTATTGCAAAAGAAAATGCCACCTTAGCGAGTTTTTCTATAGTCTGGGTCGGACCCGACGTACATTTCTCCACCACGTGCCACTAATAATTTTTCGAGTCTTAGAGAGAAGGTTGAGTTTTTAGTCGCCACATCTCAGAGTTTAATGGAAGAGTTCCAACAAATTTCTTTTCCATCTGCGAAAACTTCCAGAATCCCGATAATAACCAACAATGACAAGGGAAAATAAAAGGTTACCTCCACCTGGGTGCCTAAACACAATGCAAAAGCCTTTGTTGTTCATGTTGCCCTTAAAGCACATAATACCTCTCAGTGGCACTTTGATAGTGGGTGCTCTAAACACATGACTGGTAATATTTCATTTTTTATCTACCTAGAGGATCGTAAGGAAGGTAAAGTCACGTTTGGAGACGGGAGAAAGTCTAGTGTAGTAGGAAGAGGTACAGTAGATATATCAGGATTTCCTAAGCTAGAAGATGTTTTTTATATCAAAAGTTTGAAAGTTAACCTTCTCAGCATTAGCCAGCTGTGCGACGCTGACTTTGCAGTAAAGTTTGACCAGAATGAGTGCAATGTTTATGATCAATCTAGTAAAATTTTATTGCAAGGGGTGAGGACTGAAGATAATTGCTATAAAATTGTGCCGAAGTCCCATTTGTCTGCAACAATGCCATGATCACTCCTATGGATCTGTGGAATTAATTTCTAGGTTGTGTGAATTTTAGAGACTTAGAGAGAAAATGATCTAGTACGTGGCTTGCCATGACTTGGAAAGCTGACTTTCGTGATTTGTGGACCCTGTTAGTTGGGAAAGAAAGTCCGTAGCCCCCATAGGAAGTTGAATTCCATTACAAATTTACGAGTTCTTAAGTTGATACACATGGATCTTATGGGTCCTACTCGCACTGAGAGTTTGGGTGGTAAGAGGTATATCCTCCCACTACACCAAATTTGCCTAATTGTCACGGTCATTGACCTTGACAAGTTCAACTTGTCAAGGTCAATGGCCGTGACAATTAGGGGTGAGACAACTTTTTTTGTCACGGACGTGTCATGGTCATTGACCGTGACAAGTTCGTTAGAATTGTCACGGTCGTGTCACGGGCCATGACCGTGACAAGTTTAGTCACGATTAATAACCGTGACAAAGTCTTGACCCTATTTAAAAAAATGTCACGATCATTGACCGTGACAATTCCGTGACAACCTTATTTGTCAAGGACTTGTCACGGTCAATGACCGTGACAATTCTGGGCAGAATTTAAAAAAAATCTGCTGGGCAGTATGGCCACTGCCACTGCCCAGCAGTATATTTGTACCTGTTATAGCAATGTTGTACCTGTTCAAACATCATATATCCAAACAAACTAACGATAAGGCAAATATATATTCAAAATATAAACAATATACATGACGATATAATCCAAATATAATTCAAATGTACCAACTTAAAAATAATGTCACTACATGTCTAGGGTAAATGTGAGGAGGTGAGTAGGCCACACGATATACGAATTGACACACCCACTAATATACATCGTGCCGCATTGTTCACGCAACCACAATAGGGAGTTATCATTTCTGGGTATCACATGCGTGACGAGCACTTTGGACTCGATCTCTTGAAGCGCACGTCCATGAACTATTCCACCCTGGACGATATTCCGGTCCCTCAACCACCGCCTTATCCGTTGGCCATCAAATACGTACAATATGAACACGCTCGGCCAACCAATTATCGACATCGGTCTGGGAAAGGGATCCAAATAAGTAAGTGGATCATCGAAGTACGCACGTGTCGGTGATGAAGCAGCGAGGTCCACATCCTCGTCATCTTGCACCTCGTTCTCTCGCAGATCCTCCTCCTCCTCCTACACCGCCTTCTCCTTCCCTTTCCCCTTACGGTCTCCGCCCAACGTACGCTTCATGAATGAGTACATATATTGGACTTTCGCCTCCAAACGGGACAACTTTGTGTCATGTGAATCCACTGTTCGAGCCAACCTGGTGTCTCTCGTCTCCAATCCGATGATCCTTGATATGGCCACCCGCGAGCTCACCCCCTTATCCTCCCCTTGCGATCAGAGCCAAGCACTTGGCTGAGTGCGTCTGTGGACAAAGACGCCTTTTCGTCATCAGACCGAGACTCATGCACTTCCTTAAGCTTTGCCTGAAACGACAAAAAACACATGATTAGTAAAATAAGTAAACTAAAAAATTATAACGTAATTAACAAAAATTAAACTGTCGGATTACTTACAATCGTGGTCGCGACGCTCGGGGACACCTCCTTGTCCTTCCCCTTCTTCGTCCAAAGATCCACGTAAGTATCGAGCCTATGTGGCTTACCCCTTGGGCCACTCCTTACCCCCTTAAATAAAATAAAGTAAAATTAGTATCGGCCCCGCAAAGTAAAATAATGAAGAATAATATATTTTGTAGTTATAGAAAAATTAAATCTTACCTTCATCCTATGCTCCACCTCGGCATAAGACGTCTGGCCGGAGTAGTGCACGTCCGTATTTTTTGCCCGATTTTCCCTCCCCGATTGGCGAGATGCCAATTGTCGATCCTCGATCTCATTGTCAATAAACTTTTGCCATTGTGCCAATGAGATCGGCTCCTTGGGCGGGACATATCCACGCCATTGGATAATGGACTCTCGTGTTTTCTCAAAGTAACGTGTCCGCATATTTTTCTTCCACGTCCTGTGTTGCTCCCTCAACTGCTCCAAGACGGAATTGCGTGGCTTTGGATCCAAGTTGAGTTGTTCCTGTCCAACAAATACAATGTTAGTTGCGAATAAATATAAATATAAATATAAAATGAAATTGAAATTGAAATATTCATATAAATATAAATATATTACCTGTAGTGCCGCCCAAAAAGCTAACTTGAGCTCATATGGCACCTCCTTCCAACTCATAAACCCCGGGCCGATGACCGTCTTTAGCAGCTCGAGGGATCTCGCTAATAGCTCCGACTTGTTCTCGATGGTAATCCCAAATTTTCCATATTTGGGGAGCCTAGGGGACGAGGAGCCCTCATCGCCTCCGCTACCACCGAACCCAGACGACATCATCATAACCAGCATCATCATCCTCGCCTTAATACCTGAAGGAGACATTTGCTGTAAAAAAATATTATTAGTACTGATTAAAAAAATGTTATTAGTACACATAGACATACACGCAGCCCCCACCCCCACCCCTACCCCACCACCCACCCCCCATCCCTGCCCCTACCCCCACCCCTCCCCCACCCCCACCCCCACCACACACACGCACACGCACACGTACACGTACACACACCACCCCCTGCCCCCCACCACACACACAATAATCTAATAATGATTAATAATTATATATACTATGTTTCATTTAATTATGTCTTATTTATATTCAAATTCAATTATTAATAATTATATATAGTATGTTTCATTTAATTATGTCTTATTTATATTCAAATTCAATTATTCAAAATTTGAAAAATCCCACCCCGATATGGACAATAATCCAGTGGTCATGCCACTTTTAAAACTAACCAACCCAACATTTACTAAACAAAATAATCCAATAGCAATGTCTACAACGAATGTGTATATTCAAATTCAATTATTAATAATTATATGTAGTATGTCTTATTTATATTCAAATTCAATTATTAATAATTATATATAGTATATATTAATTTACTAATTTACAATAAGGGGCAATCATATATTAATTTATAAAAAAATTAATAATCAATCAATTTTTTACAAGGGACACTACGCGCACACACACATAGACCCACACGCAGCCCCCTACCCACCCCCCATCCCTACCACCACCCCACCCCCTCCCCCCACCCCCACCACACACACGCACACGTGCACATACACGTACACACACCACCCCTACCCCCCACCACACACACAATAATCCAATAATGATTAATAATTATATATACTATGTTTCATTTAATTATGTCTTATTTATATTCAAATTCAATTATTAATAATTATATATAGTATGTTTCATTTAATTATGTCTTATTTATATTCAAATTCAATTATTCAAAAGTTGAAAAATCCCACCCCCATATGGACAATAATCCAGTGGTCATGCCACTTTTAAAACTAACCAACCGAACATTTACTAAACAAAATAATCCAACAGCAATGTCTACAACAAATGTGTATATTCAAATTCAATTATTAATAATTATATGTAGTATGTCTTATTTAATTATGCCTTATTTATATTCAAATTCAATTATTAATAATTATATATAGTATATATTAATTTACTAATTTACAATAAGGGGCAATCATATATTAATTTACTAAAAAAATTAATAATCCATCAATTTTTTACAAGGGACACTACGCGCACACACACATAGACACATATATACACATACACACATTTATATACACATACATATACACACATATATATACACACATACATATACACACATATATATACACACATACACACACATATAGAAATGAAAGAGAGAGAGGAAAAAAATATAGCTTAGAGAGAGAGAATGCTGAAATCGCTTGTAGAGAGAGAGAAAGAGGGAAACCAAAAACGGTGGGAAAAAAAAGAGTCTAGGGCTTTTTTTACTAATGATATTGTCACGGTCGTGTCAAGGTCCTTGACCGTGACAATTATTTTAATAATTATCACGGTCAATGACCGTGACAATAATTTGTCACGGTCTTGTCACGGTCATTGACCGTGACACAAAACGCGAGATTCTTATCATGGTCAATGACCGTGACAAGGGTGACCGGATGAAAGGTGACATTTTGGCCATTTTGGTGTAGTGTCCTGATGGAGGATGATTTATCTCGTTACTCGATTGTTGAATGCAGAGTGACAAATGCATTTATCTAAGAGATAAATCCGATGTTGTGGTATTTCTTATGACCAAGTGTTGTGTACAGGAAAATCAACACGGTGTCACCATAAATAGAATGCAGAGTGACTGAGTTGAAGGAAGTTAAAGTACATCTTTACTGTGATAGCCTAGGGATCAAACATGATTTTTTGGCTGTGAAGACTCCTCAGCAAAATGGGATTGTTGAGAGAAAGAATCAGACGATTTAGGAGATGGATAGATCTATGCTTTTAGGTCATAGAGTTTCTAGGAGATTTTGGGCAGAGGCGGTGTCTACCGCATGCCATAGGGTGAATAGGGTTTACCTTTGTCCACAAATGCTTAGTACTCCTTACAAATTATGGACTGGAAATAATCCCAACCTTTCATATTTTGTGTCTTTGGGAGTAAATACTACATCCTACAGGATAAAGAGAAATTAGGAAAGTTCGATTCTCAGAGCGACGAGGGAATATTATTAAGGTATTCATCAACTAGTAGAGCATATCGGGTTTTTAACCTGAGTATCTATAAGGTTATGGAGTCAATAAACGTCACCGTCCAAGATGACGAACTGTTGGCGTTTGTTGATTATAACCTTTTGTGTGAGGAGGGCGCACTTCCTACTGATGATACCATTGAGCCTCCCACACCCAGGGTGAACCCCACTCCTGACTTAGGGGAGACACCTTATTGGGTTTGCAAGAGTCATGATACTACTGCCATTCTAGGAGATCCCAACCTAGGGGTTAAGACTCATGCTCAGCTGGATAATGTGGTTAGCTTTATTTGCTACACGTCTAAAGTTGAGCCCAAGAATGTCAAGGAAGCAATCAAGGATGAACACTGGATATCTCCTATATAGGATGAGTTGCTTCAGTTTAGAAAGAATAATGTCTGGGAACTTGCCCCCCGACCTAGTGAGAAGAATGTGATAGATACCAAGTGGATCTACAAAAACAAGATGGATGAGACTGGTACCATTATCTGAAATAAGGCTAGGTTGGTCGCTCAAGGATACACACAGATAGAGGGTGTAGACTTTGGTGAGACATTTTCTCCTATTACGAGGCTTGAGCCCATCCGCTTACTACTCACCATTGCTTGTCATTTATGCTTCAAATTATACCAAATGGATGTCAAGAGTGCCTTTCTGAATGGCATTCTACAGGAGGAAGTTTACGTGGAACAACCAAAAGGCTTTGAAGACTCTATGCACCCTGATCACGTCTATTTTTAGAGAAAAGCCCTGCATAGTTTGAAGTAAGCACCCCGTGATTGGTACGAGCGACTTACTTTCTATATATTAGCCCGTGGGTTTATGAGACGGGGAGTTGATAAGACGTTATTTTTCACGAGAGGAGACAGTGCTATTTTGGTTACCCAAGTCTATGTGGATGACATAGTCTTTTAATCCATGTGCTCTCGACATGCTCACGACTTTGAGGAAGAGGTGAAGAGTGAGTTTGAGATGAGCATGGTTGGTGAGCTTAAATTCTTCCTTAGTCTTCAGGTTCATCAGCTAGAGGATGGGATGTTCATGTCCCAATCCAATTATGTTAGAGATCTTATGACTAAATTTAGTTTAGACTCTGTATAGCACGCACGTCCCCCGATGAGTACCTCAACAAAGCTTAGTAAGGACACTTCAGGCAAGTACGTAGAGTAAACCTTGTATCGAAGTATGATAAGTAGTCTTCTCTACTTGATTGACAGTTGTCTCGATGTAGCCTTTAGTGTTGGAGTCTGTGCGTAATATTAGGTGTCCCCTAAGGAGTCATACTTACTCACTCTTAAACGTATTATCAAATACGTGAGTGGGACTCTCTCATTTGGCATTTGGTATTCCTTTGATACCGATGACCGTATATTCGTCAATTTGAATGCCGATTGGTCCGGGGATGCAAATGGATGTAGGATCACTTTTGGTGGGTGTTTCTTCTTTTGTTCTGCTCTTGTCTCTTGGTTGAGAAAGAAGCAAAATTCCATCTCTTTGTCCACTGCAGAGGCTGAGTACATAGACGCTGTGAGTTATTGCACACAACATCTATGGATGAAACAGATGTTGGAGGATTATGGGATATCATAGGACACCATGACTATTTCCAGTGATAACACGAGCGCGATACACATATCCCGTAATCCAGTCAAGCATTCACGCACAAAGCACATTAGGATACATGAGCACTTTATTTGTGAGCTTGTAGAAGATAAGGTACTACCCTTGAGTTTTTTATCTACCTACCTCCAATTAGCCGATATTTTCACGAAGACTTTATACGCCGTTAGATTCTAGAGTCTTAGGAAGTCTTTAGGAATTTGCACTGTTGATCGAGGGGAGGTCACCATGTCTAGAGTAAGATGGATTTTTCTTATTCATATCATATGATTCCTATCTCTAGATTATATCATTTGTATCATGTTTTGTTTTGGTTTTTATTCTTTTTAGAAAAATACAAATAGATTTTCTATTTTGTCAAAAATTAAAAAGTCCAAAAAGATTTTATTTTTGATAAATTTTTGAAAAAGAAAAATAAAAGATTTTCTTTTTATAATTTTTTTTAAAGCACAAAAAGAGTTTTGTATTTTGTTCACACCATTTATGGATGAACATGTAAGATAGCCATAGTCACAACTTCATTCCATATTCCACGTGACTGTTTGATAGTGATTTGAGATGCTACATCATTTCATCCACGTGCTTTACATTGTTTGGAGTCATTGAGATAAGGTTAGTGACATCTTCTACATGCTTCGCTCCTTATTTCCTTTATTTCACACGTGCATGATTTTATTTGAATATTGTACTTGTCCATCACATGTTGGTTTGAGTGTTTCCATCTCAATTATGTCTATACAACGAACCAAATTCAATAAAACTTGACAAGAAAGTAGTGCATGTAAAAATCGTTCTTGTGAGTTTATATGATATATTTGAAAAACGGGGAAGGGCTACGAAAGTTACTCATTTATTCTTTGCAATTAAGCCATTGTTTAAATCGGACCTAAAAAAAGTGTGGCAAAAACATAAGCCTAGGCCCAAAGAGGTTAAAAAGAGCCCAAAAAATTCAAAGGCAATAAAAAGAAAAATATGACAAAAAGTGGGCCAATAAATAAAAAGTATTATTATTTATGAGGGATTTTGGATGGAAGATAAAACGGGTTTGCACGTCCTTGAAAGTCATGAAAAAGTGTTACATAGTTTGGACATTATTGGTGTGAAAATCACTTTGAGCTTTGATTTGTTGATTTGATTGAGTCAATTTCTTATAATACCACCATTATTACACCTAAGGAATATCTTGAGTTCATTCGTTAGGAATATCCGAAATTCATCGTGCACATATGTTATGGTTGTATGTATTGATTTTCCTATCGAATTTGTTCACATCCCTACATTTTCGCTATCATTGACTTGGCTGTTTTTGTGTTCATTAATGGTGTGATTCTCTGTTGTATATTGTGTGAGAAAATTTTTGAACATTTCAAAAAGAGAAAGTTTGTTTACCTTGTGACATTGTCCATTTGTATTACTTTGTGTTCTTCATATTTGTCTATTTGGGGACATCATAGAAAGGGGGAGAACGAATTGTGCGGTAGAATTTTTGTTTGCTTTAATAATGATTTGATAAAGCTTAATTGATATTTATTTTTGCTTATCATTATATTTCAAACTTTTTCGCATCACTGGAATTGTTTCTTGTCTCATGTGTGTAGGTACAAAATTTAGAATTATTTTTGCACACCTTGATGATGACACAGAAAGTCTCAAGAAGTTGAAGATTTGAAAAGGTTGAGGATTTTTTAAGACATCATTTAGTATTTAGAGTTTTTGGATTTAGTGGGGATATTAAATTGTATGTCATTTGTTTTGAGTTTGGGTAGCATAATTTGAATAGTTTTTATGTATGTACCGCATCGATATAAGAGGGGGGAGGGGGAATTTGTAAGGACATAATTTATAATTGTCCATTTTAGAATATAGGATTTTTTTGAGCGTCGGCATGTCAACTCGTTCATCTCTGACGACCTCAATTTTAATCCAAAGTTATCATGCTCCCACTATCTTCATATGTGCGTAGTGCATCATCATCGAGCATCGTGCAACATGCATTTTCAACATTCAAAATTCCCACTACTCCACTCGCATTTATGGTAAAATAATTTATTTGTATTTTTTAATGGTTACATATTTATTTGGGAATTTCTTAGAAAATATATTTTAAGGTTTCAAAATGTTTTCCTTCGCTGAAAGAATTTTTTCTAAGGGTAGAGAAGAGAAAGTTTTTTACGTTGACGTCGTTCAAGCAACATCACAGTTTCGTTCAAGCGACATGTAGCTATCGCACCAAATCGTTCGAGCAACACGTCGCCTCGATTTTTGTATAAATATCAGTGTTCTGCATACACGTTTCTCACATCTTTTACACTTATGTTTTCAACAGAACTGCTCATTTTCCAGGTTTCATCTTTTATGGTTTTTACCTTTTTGATTCAAAAATTCTTTCCAAATACATATTTGAATCTTTATAAACCCTAGATTGATTGTTCTAATCATCTGGAGTATTCTTTTGGAGAAGAAGGCTTATTCTCCATTGCTGACTTGGAGTTCTTGCGGGATCTCTTGCTGATGATGACGAATTGATGCCTGCGGCTATTCGCATGTCACTGTATTTCTCTGTAATTGTAAGTGTTACGAATTATAGGGAAATAAAAGGTTTTTCCACTTTGGGGGATTTTTCCTCATATTTATGATTGTGTGCATGCTTGAATTTAGTTTATTCGTCAATCACAATTAGTTGCAAGAGTTAGGATTTTTGGGACTAAAATTAGAATTTAATTAAACAAGTTTGTTTATTTATTATTGGTGCAATCTCAAACGTCTTCTCAGATGCGTCCTTAATGGGACTTAGAGGGGTTTTGATCCAGGAGGAGAGACTGATAACTTATGCTTCACGAAAGCTTAATCCTCATGAGGGACATTACCCCACCCACCATTTGGAGTTAGCAACCTTATTTTTTGCATGGTGAGTGTGGAGGCATTCTCTCCTAGGGAGAAATGTCATAAATTCACAAACCATAAGAGCCTACAATATTTTTTCACGCAACGGGATTTGAACATGAGGAAGAGGAGATTCCTATAGTTTATAAAAGATTATCAATTCAACATTCAGTACGACTCGGGGAAGGTGAATGCCGTAGCAGATGCTTTGAGCCGCAAGCCGATATTGGAGTTAGCGGTTGTATGGAAGGAAAAGTGGATATCACTTTGTGGGGACGATGACTTGACCCGTGCATTTATGATAGTTCTCATCATCACACTCGAGATCATTATTCAGGTGGTGAAGGCACAAACAGGAGATCATCTTTGCCAGGAGCGAGTGAGACAATTATTAGCTGATGGGGTGGAGCATTATTCCATTGGGTTGGATGGTGGTTTGAGGTTTCATGGTGGATTAATTATCCCAGATGATGAGGAGTTGAGGCAATACGTTATATCGAAGGCTCACAGTTCATGTTTTACGTTACATCCCGGAGCGGATAAGATGTATCACGACATGCGACGTCAGTATTGGTGGGACGGAATGAAGAGGGACATAACCGATTTTGTGTCTATATGTTCCAAGTGTCATCTGCTCAAGGTGGACCATCAGTGTCCTACAGGTGTGTTACAACCTTTGGAGATACCTGTGTGAAAATGGGAGATCATCTCCATGGACTTCATTAATGGGCTACCTACATCATAAAGGGGGCATGATTCTATTTGGGTGATATTAAACATATTGATGAAGGTGGCTCACTTCTTATTGGTCCGAACATATTATAGCTCTGGGTAGTACGCTAGACTTATCCTTACAAAGATTGTTAAGCTACATGGGGTACCTCTCAACATCATGTCAAATGGGGACATAACATTTGTGTCCCACTTTTTGAGGAGCTTTTAGTAGGACTTGGGGGCATAGTTGAGATTAAGCACGTCATATCATCCTTAGACATATGAGCTGATAGAGAGGGTGAATTTGATGTTGGAGGACATGTTGCGATGTTCATTATATATTTCAAAGGGAGCTGGGAGAAGTATTTGCCTTTAGTGGAGTTTGCATACAACAACTACCAGTTCACGATTGGGATGTCACTGTTTGAGGTACATTACGATACACCTTGCCATTCATCCTCATATTTGTTGGAGGTGGGGGAGAACAAGTTACTTGGTCTAGATTTCATTTAGGACACCTCAAAGAAGGTAGAGATGATTCGAGCCAGGATAAGGATTGCCCAGGATAGGCAAAAGAACTATGTGGATACGAGGCGAACATACTTAGACTTCAATGTTGGGGATCATGTGTTTATTAAAGTATCTCCCATTAAGGGAGTGATGAGATTTTGGAATAAATGAAAGTTGGCTCCTTAATATGTGGGACCATTACCTATTCTGGAGAGTATTGGGCCTGTGACATATCGATTGGGATTACCGAACCACTTGTAGCGGATGCATGATTTTTTCCATAAATCTGCATTGCGTAGGTTCCTTAGGGATGGGATAGCATACCAACACATTGATATTGACAAGATAGATCTCCATCCAGACGCTACTTATGAGGAGAGATCGGTAGCCATTCTGGACCGTTGGGAGCGTCGACTTCGATGCAAGGTTGTCCCTGTAGTACGGGTGTAGTGGGGACACCATCGAGAGGATGAGTCGACTTGGGAGAGATAGGACAACATGCATATGAAATATCCTGAACGCTTCTATCTAGGTATGTACTTTCCTTGATTCCAAGGATGGAATCCCGTTATTAGGGGGAAGAATGTAATACCCCATAATTTTTCTCAGAAAAAATAATAAAACGATTTTTTTGGAATAAAATAAAAATTTGTGGAAATTGGACTTAATCGGTAAATTTAATTTATTAATTGCGAATATGTAATTCTTTGTTATGTCATAATTACGTGTGGTTAATTTTGTAAGTTAATGTTTATAACAATTGCATGTGTCGTAGAAAGTGCATGAATGATGAGTGACACAATAAAAAATATATTATGTTGGGATAAAATAATTGCGACGTATTTCGGGGAATATACATGATCGTTTAGGTGTTTTAAATGTTTAGAAATGACCCCGGGGCATAGGTAGATAAGTTGGGAAACTTTTTCTCTAGTTTGGATATGGATTCGGGCCCATGTGGGGGTCCAAAATTTGGGATTTTAACCCAACTCGGGATTTGGGGATTTATCACTTTAATTAAGAAGTTAATTATTTTCCAGGAGGTTACTTCTTAGAACCCTAGCCACACCAGATAGAGGGAGAGAGAGATGAATAAGACATATCAAGAAATTGAGAGGAATTCAAAGGAGAATTAAGGAAATTCAAAGGAGATTTCATCCTCGTATATCCAAGCAAGAATTCTCTTGCTCGAATTTATTTCCAATTTGCTTCTTGATGCATAATAATGACCGCATATGATTTATGGGTCTTAGGTTGTATTTTGATGAATAATTTTTAGGAATTAATCTCATGCATGTAGAGGATTAATTGTAACGTAGGTTGTAACCCATAAATCTAGGAGTCAATTCTTGAAATTTGACGGTAGAAACCTTAGGATTCTTGAGAAGAAATTGGAAAATCTTGAAAATCATATGTAGAGGACTTAATACATGCTTATGATCTGTAGATTTGTGACTCTAATTACATGTTTATGCCCTATAATTTGATCTACACTTAGTTGTTCTTGTATAAGATATTTGGGATTAAAGATATTAAATCTTCTTATGAAATCTTGAAAATTTGGGGTAGAAATTGATGTAGTAATGTGGAATAAATGGTTATAAGTACTCATTCATATGTTTATATAAATGAAATCACGATTGAAATGAATATTGGAGAAGAAACAAAAGAATTCATACTTAAGAAACAAGCAGATCTGGGCAACTGCCAGAGTCCGAATCAATTCGTCCTTAGAGCGAATCAATTCGGCCAATAACCGAATCGATTCGGCCGTGGGGGATGAGTGAGATGGGACAAGGGTTTACCTTAAGATATTTTTGGATGTCCATATAAGTTGGTGAGACCGTGTTTGAGCCAAAGGGGAATTTAATAAAAATGCAAATGTGCCTATATTTAATTGGAAAATCACATTTAACTAGATGGTTAAATAATTGTTAAAGGAAATGAAATTAATAATTCAGTAGGTGGTCAATTATTAAAGAATAGATATTTTTGGACATTATGTGGAAATATTTTAACGTAATAGTAGACTAGTTACCTACACATATTATATGGGATAAATAATATGTGTTTATGTGTATCTTTAGAATATACCAATGTTCGTGGACGGTCCTATCGGCTTGGGATTTCGTGCGTTCGGACTGAGTAGTACACGTCAGCTGTAACGCCCCGATAAGGATTTATGGGTTACCCGTGGGTCTACCCTGTACGACCTGAGTGTTAGGTGTGAAGTGGAATGGAACAACCTAAATAATGTTGCTAGTCTGGTTTTATTTTAATTGTCATTTCACTTGTTAGCATGCGATTCTAGTTTCAAGAAAAACTATGTGGGGGACCCATGGGGAGCACCCCGAAGTCCCAGAGAATAGAGCTACTAACGTAAACATAAATAAAGTATACTTACCTATAAAACGTCCTAAAATTATGGAACCGCTCCCAGCTTGTCATAATAAAGTGGGGAAGTGAGTCTATGCCCAATGGGATTTATACAAGCAATGTAGAAAAGGATGGCAGAAAGGAATACTCACACGCTACAACCACATGCATGCGAAAATATGTGTATATCTACATACGTATAGCTTTGAAAAATACATATTACAATGCATTAACTAATTATTTCCGAAAATCTTGCTTGCCCAAATTAATTGACCTTAATCTTATTGAAGTATTTCCTTACTTATATTTAACATTTATCACTTTATTTAATGCACCCGATTGAACACTTAAAACTATTTCACTTAATTTATCAAAACCCATTCCTTTACCGGAATTTACGCTTTTGTTCATTTGAATGTACTTTAGTATTTTTATTGAAAATCACCATTTTAACACACACATTCGTCATGTTAGAAAATACTTATTTAATCTTCGAAAAATCTCCTTTGCAACACATTCTTGTGTTAAATATGGGTTTAGCCAGTTTGGTTGCTTAACCCCCCATTTATCCATTTTCTTTAAACTTTTTTCAGTCCTTTATAGACATTAATAGATTTACACATTTACTTGTCCATTTCACCTTTACCGAAATATTTAATTCATTCATTCATTCAAGTTAGGTTGTTTTAACACATTTACCACACAATCTATTTCTTAATATGTTCCATATTTCCTTTATCTTTTCTCGGATACTATCAATACCGCATACTTACACGGTCTCCATACCAACGGCTATGCATCATATGCTCTTGCAAGTGATTTACGACTTTTCACCAAAGGGCTTCGGGCCTTCTTGCTTTATGCCAGTGTCATCTGAGTTCCTTTTATTTGTTTAACATTTAACAAATGTCCTCATTGATCCACTTCTTTATTTTTACTCGGCCAAAGCTAAAATCCCGACTTAACCATCCGTTTTTCCATTAACACTTGGAAAATTATTTCCTTTCTTCCTTAAGTCCCTTATCCATACATACGTGATTTATACTAAAATCATTCACACTTTAGGACTTAATTCATTTTCACACACATTAGTGTAAAGACTTTCTTTAACATTTTAATTCCATAAAAATGTTCCACTTTAAGTAAATTACCGATTTACCCTTTGTGTACCAAACTTGCAATTTAGTCCTTTCAAGTGTTATTTCTTTTCAAAATGGTTATTTAGTTCCTACTTAACAATTTAAACACCTTTCAACCATTTTAACTCTTATTTAATATCACAATTAACCCCACTTTCTTACTTACTACTTTAACATTTTCACCCTTTACTTCCATTACTCATTTTTACACCACACTTTATGGAAAACCATATCTTTCATACATCTCAAGCAAAGGAAGATGTTTTACCAATTTCTTTAAACTCGACAAATGTCCATTTTCATAAAGTCTCCATTTTTCAAGAAACCTAAAAATATTTATTTCATAAATGTTTGAAAAAGTTTACATTATCCAATACAAATATATATAATTTTCTCTTTACGCAAAATATTATTTCCTCACATTTTTATTCCATAAAAATGCTCATTATTCTTCTTTTTACTAGAAATACACACAAATAATATTTTTTGACATTTTTATCCCATAAAATGTCGATTATTTTTTTTACTAGAAATACACACAAATAATATTTTATGACAATTTTATCCCATGAAATGTCCATTATTTCTTTTAGTGGAAATATACACAAATAATATTTTCTTACATTTTTATCCCATAAAAATGTCCATTATTTTTTTTTAGTAAAAAAACCAAAAAGGACATTTTCTTACATTTTTATGAAATAAAAATGTCAATTATTTCTTTTTACTAGAAATACCCAAAAATAGCATTTTATTACATTTTTATTCCATAAAAATGTTAATTATTATTATGAAGTTTATTCTATTTCTAAGACTTATTTAATCTTATACCATTTCATACAAATGATATTATGGCTAACATTCAACACTAGGAAGCAAGCCAACAAACAACACACATATCTTTAACCTAATATATGTAAGTAACATGCTGAAATATACTCAATAGTAAACTTAAACCAAAGTTAGTCTATCCCACATAATTGACTTCAAAATGGTGGTGGTGATGAAGATGAGTGACTCCCCCACCTCCAAAGGTGGCCCCAAAAGGGAGTCACAAAAGCACCACCATGAAATCTCCAGAAAATCTTTAACAAATACTCCAAAATGCTCAGTACCCCATCTTCTTCTTTTAAGGGCAACCCCACTCAAATATTCATTAAAAATATCCCAACCATTACTTCTTTATAATCGTAGTTACACCTTAGTAATGGTAAGACAAATAGATATTTTATGGAGTGAATGCACTTGTTTAAACCTTATTCGGAAGAAGGAAGTAACCAAATGAGAGGAGTTGTGAGATCCATAACTTGGGGAAAATGGAAATAACCATGGTTCTCCCCCAAGCCTTTTCCTTATATATATATATCACTGTTATAAAAAACCCGCCTAGGCTCCTTCTAGGCACGCCTAGGTTTGAGGCTTGGGAGAAACGCCCCACCTTAAGTTTTTGACGCCTTAAGCTTGGTAAAACCCTTAAGGCGCACTTTTTGCCTAAAAACAACAATGCTTTAGTGAAACGATATTGCCTTTTAAAGATTTTTTTACAAATCGGACCATGATCTCATACAAAATAATCAAATAGTATTTTAATTTGCAAATATTCAGACATATTTTTATGATATGTACAATTTTTTTATTTTAATAGCCTTGTTATGGTTAAAAAATATTAAAAAATATTAAAAAGGACTAAACGCCTTTTCACGCAGTTTTACGCCTAAGGCCCGCCTAGGCTTCTAAGGCTTAAGGCTTGGCCTCCATGCCTCGATCACGCCTCGCATTTTTTAGAACCTTGATATATATATATATATATAAACCCTAAACATCTATTACAATCCACCTGTTAGATCATAACTATTAAATCCCAAGAGTTAGCAAATTGAAAATGATCTACAGTTAACAATTTGACAACATAAATTGTACTACCCACGCTCCTCAAGGTTTCTCACAACCTGAAACCACGAAGTCTTAATAGGATTTCTATCTGGAGAAAGGTCAGGCCCAATGATGACAAGGAATTGAGTTTGGAGAATTAGCGGTTATCAGAACAACAGATCTTGTAGACACCCCATTCTATTACCCCTGACTCTCCTTAGGTCCCTAGTACCTCCGTTCATAACTGTAAACCCAGGTCACATCCCGAGTACTGACCTGAAGGCCATCGAGCACTCCCCGGCTCAGTTTGACCCAAAATTCAAACTCTTCATCTCGATCGAGACTGAATGAATCTTCAAAGGGCACTGAATACCTTTTCCAACGGTCCGTTTGCATCCGAAACCTGACCTAGAGGCCACCGGGCGCTCCCGGGCTCTGTTTGACCTACCTTAACTCTTCAACTCGACCAAGGCTGAATGAATATTCAAAGGGACCTGAATACCCTTTCCAACGGTCCGCCTCGTGCGCGATTTTGACTTTCCCTGCAAACGAATGATCCGTTTGACTTTGGGAAGCCACCGAGTGCTTCCCAGGCCCGGTTGACCAAAGTCAACTCTCCAAACCGGGTCAAACTATTTGGAATGTCAAAATACATCTCATAACCTTTCCAACGGTATGCCCCATGCGCGATTCAGATTTACCATGCGGACGAACGATCTGTTTGCGTCCGAATGGTTCCCCGTCCAATGGACCGAGAAACGTTTCCGAGCTATATTTGACCCAAAGTCAACTCCTGAACCCGGGAGCAGTCTAAAGGAATTTTGAAGGTCTCTGAATTATCTTTCCAACGATATGCCCCGTACACGATTCTGACCAACGGTTTGCCCTCGGCGGCCGATTTTCCGAAAAAGCTTGAAACACACTGCCAAACGGCAGGTTCCAGAACCTGCCTATCGACATCTGCCTGCCGATAGGCAGGAAGGGCTCTATGACGACCGACACTCACCTGGGACAATAAAAGGAGGCCTTCACCTTGTTTATAAGGGGGATCCCAGATCTGATATAAACCTCTCTCAACGAATCCCAGAAACCTCTCTCGAAGGCAGCGTGATTTCAACATCCAAATCTCCTTTTTACTTCCACTTTTCATCATCCTTTTCATCAAAATTGGTGAATTATCCATTCTCCATCATCATCCAAGTGCAAGGGCTACTCTCCAACATTCAAGATCAAGCTCAAGATCTTCAAGAAGGTCCAACTTTCTCAAACTCTCTCTTAAATTCCCTTAAACTCTCAATAACTTGTTTTCTTACTTAGCGCTTTCATTATCTCATCTCACACATCCTAATATACTTTTTTATTTATTATTATTGCACATTTCCTATTTTCATATAAATAAAACCCAAAAAACAAGAAAAAGAGGGTTTGCTCATAAATTCCAAGTAGTGATTCTCACACTTTTTTCACACTTTTCTCACAACTAAAACACTTTTTCTACACACACACACACACACATACACTTACAAATAAGAGATTCCACATTTGGATTTATGGGATAAATCCCACCCCTCATTTTGTATGAAAACTACGTGGACTTTGATGCCTTTATAGGCTACGTAGGCGTCAACCCAATACTCGAGTCCTTTTTCTCATTTTCTATCTTCTCTAAATCCATTTTTCTTATATTATACATATACTTTTTCTTAGTGATGCATTACCCCATATGCGTTATCGTTTCCTTATAACGATCAACGTAGGGGTAATCGCGTAAATCTCATTTTTCTAATATTACTCTTATATATTCCTACGGATGACTCGCTTTATCTTTTCCATGATACAAGTCGAGGATTCCTACCTCCATTCTATATATATACACATGCACACATATCACGGGGTGAAACATAAAGGAAAATAACAAATATTCACGAGAGACCGAAAGGGCGGAATGGGTGCCTAACACCTTCCCATTTCGTAACTAAGCCTCCGAACCCTTCTCTAATCATCTTGGTTTCGTATGCACCAGTACGTCTTTGGATGCCACTCTTCGGGATGGCTTCCCCTTTTTCTTTTGTCTATTTTAAGTAAAATAGACTGGCAACTCTGAATCTCACTACATTTTTCACACCACAAACGACGCCGATCGAAGCACTCCCAAGAGGGATCCACGGGACCCGAAGGATCCTTTCCTCCACGCGTTCTCCCGCAAGGATCAGGATTGCGGATGGCCACAGTGGCGACTCTGCTGGGGATATGTATTTTTTTGTTGTGGGCTTGACTCTATTTACATGGATGCTATATTTTTATGTTTTCCCCCATATCTGCCTATTCCCCTTTCTCACATGTATCCCATGCTTACGCTTATGTTCACACACTTGTAGAAAATTCTCCATGTACACTTCGTACCACGTGCACCTAGGATCACATGTATATCCGGAGCATTTATATTGACCAAATTTTACCTAGTAACTGGAGGGTCACTTCGTGATGGGCGCTGGTCCGGCAGGTCGCAGTTAGCCTAAGCGATATGACTCTCACCTTCCATTGGCCAAGTACCTTCGACGTATATCGAACGGTTCCCTCGCATCGTACCGCTTGACCGAAGTCATGACGAGAGGTATATCATAGGGAATTCGTTCACGTACATCGAGTATATCGAATTCTCTCTCACACGTACCATCCCCACGAGGTATATGGTGAGGCAATTCACGTACACTCAGGTATATCAAATGGCTTGTCCACACGTACCGATTTCTCGCAAGAGCAAAACGTATATCGTGGAAGTCACGCCAAAGGGGGGAACCCATGACGATTCACCCAACCAACTGCATACCGTCATATAGGTGTCAGACTTACGATATGCACTTTAGATTGTCGATTTCAACCCTAAACTCTACCAAAATTCCGGGTCAATCTGCCACCCAATTTTTGTGTATTTTTTTAAACGGGACCGTGTCCGCGAGCCCGGTTACAAGTCCAAACCGTAGCTTTGCATATATTAAAAACCCCACTTTTCCAGGCTCGGGTCCTGTCCGGCATTGCATTTAGGAGAATTAAATACAAGTGAGAACATAATAATCATAATAATCATGCTGAGTTCCATCTCCAAAAACATTTCTCCCTTCTTTATTAAAAATCCAAAAACATTTCTCCCTTCTATATTAAAAATCCAAAAACATTTCTCCCTTCTTTATCAAAAATAGTTTCTTCCCTTTTTCTACAAAAATAAATCTTATCCTACGCCTTCTCAAATCGATTGCAAGCCCTTGGCCTGGCTCCCTATTGGCTTCGATCTTCAGTCAAATCACCCCGGAGTTTCATCCGCTCCTCTACTACTTCTTCCGAGTCCGAAATCTATCCATCTTCCATGGAGAATGCAGATCAAGCACCAGTCATACAACCGAATCTGTCGACAGTCCTAGCTCAGATCGTGGCCAAGATTGACAACCTCCAAGCTAAGGTCCGAGAAATGCAACGAAACCAAGTTCCTATTCCTCAAGAGCCCGAGGCCCTGTTCCCTCGTGCTATGGGTCCACCCGAGCCTATCTGGGTCCCGATAGAATATCAGCATGCTCCACGCACCCCTCCTGCTAATGGGCCGCCGCCTACCCAGCTTCCAATGCCAAACATTTCCCAGCCCGTGGTCGCTGATCCAAAGGAGGAGGAGCTGAATAAAGTCAAAGAGGATCTCAAGATGCTCACCAAGACGTTTGACCAAGTGAGGATCTCTAGGAATTACATGGACTACACCCACATGTCTCCTTATCCTAAAGAGAGGTTACCCGAGAAGTTTAAGATGCCAAATATCGAGGAGTTCGGGGGGAGTGGTCCCCCAATTGTCCATCTTCGCAGTTATCATCGTTCCATGACTCTACTTGGGGCTTTTGAAGAAGTGATGGCCCAATTATTTCAGCAAACTTTGAAGGATAGTGCCTTCCGATGGTTTTTATCCCTTGAGGAATCCAGAATCCGTATCTGGGAGGATATAGCCCGAGAATTCATATCGCAGTACAAATACAACGAAGAGCTTGAGGTCACCCATCGTGATTTACAGCTGCTCAAACAGAATCCTAGGGAATCAGTCAGTAACTTCATAACTCAGTGGACGGAGCGAGCAACTACCATGAGTAATTGTCCATTCGAGGAAGAACATGTCAACATAGTGAAGAAGAACTTATTGCCCCATGTTCGAGAGACGATGGGAGGATAATACTATACCCACTTCAGAGCTCTCAGAGAGGCTGGAGTGGAAATCGAGGAAAGCCTCGTTAAAGCGAAAATTGAACCAAAGAACGTGTACGGACAGTTCACCCCTAGAAAGTATGACAAGCCTGCCAATGCTACAGTCTCAACCATCAATAACATCTCTCAACCAACCACATCATGGGCACCAGAAAGCCTCCCTGCTCCCGTCCGAAGGGAATACACTGAGCTTCATGCTCCCCTCTCCAAATTTTACCAAGCCCTGTTAAGCCAAAACCTCATCAAACCCTTGGATCCACGTCCATTTCCAAATCCACTCCCAAGAAACTTCAAGACCGACGCTCATTGCACCTTCCACCAAACTGTTGGCCATACCACCGACCAGTGCTTTCACCTCTAAAACGTAATCCAAGATCTCATTGACCGGGGTACCATCGCCCCACCAGCCAATCCTAAGCCAAACACTACTCACAACACACTCCCAAATCACACAAATGCCATATTCTTGGAAGAAAACCCAAATTTTGATCCATTAACCCAAATCACACCTAAACCTCTTCAAATTTGCCCATATTTCCTCCTACACCCCACTAGACCCACTGATCAGGCACTGTCACTCCTTACCAGAGCATGCATCGCTGTCCACACCCGTTTTGAAAATGGAGGTATGGAATTGCCAGAGGTGTTAAACCAAATCCTAGAATTCGGGCTGAAATTGCCCTCACAGATGGTCATCGATTGCCAGAGATTCAGTACACTATTTTTGAAAGCACGAAAATGGGCTCGAGATTCAGACAAATGGGTGGTACCAACCGACGAAGTTAGCCTACATGATGTTGTCCAGACTATAGCAAAATTATTTGGGCAAACCAACAGCATTTGCAGTATCACCGGGTTACTTGACACTTTGAAGCTACAAGGGCGCTTGGTCCCTTCAATCACACATATCCCCACATAATGGGAGGACCTGTATGAAGAATTCGTTGAAGTTGTGGAATGCATCGACTTTACATGGAAAGACATAATTATTGCCACCGGATGGGGGAAAGGATTCGAATATTCGAGGGAAGAACAAGCTTCAGGAAGATCTGGCCCAGTAGTCGGCATATGTGGGATGATCTCATTTGAAGAACTCCTAGGAGAAATAGACAGGGTGGAAGAGCAACCTGAGATTGACAAGGAAATGGGATTTATGTTTTTTACTTCTTCAGTAAATCACATAACCAGATCAGGGAGACATTAATAAGTTCCAAGCTCACTACCAGCAAATGACAAGGGGAAGGGTGTTCAAAACCTTCCTATGCCAGAGATGACCATTGAGGAGAGCAAGATCCTTGATCAACTGAAGAAAACTCAAGCTAACATCACTCTATGGGGGATTTTCATGTCTTCCCAGCTACACAGAAATGCTTTAATCAAATTACACACTGGACCTATAGTTCCTCCCTCTACCACACCAGAGGAGGCGGTAAATCTGGTTGGATCCTTAACCTCTACCCGAATGCTATCATTTTCTGAAGAAGAAATCCCCAGAATTGGGCCGAATCACAATCATGAACTCAACATCTCCATCGAAGTTATGGGAAAGGCCGTGCCACTCTCTCTTGTCGATAACGGATTTGCCTTGAATGTTTGCCCATTGAGAACCTTCAAGTGTTTAGGACTGAAATAAATGGACCTCGCTCCAACCTCTGCCGCTGTGCGTTCCTATGATAATACCCGTCAGGAGGTGATGGGATCCATAAAACTTGCAATAAGGGTTGGACCTATAAACCCTGATGTTGAATTCCAAGTCATAGACATCCCAGCTTGTTTCAACCTGTTTCTCGGATGCCCCTGGCTCCACAATATCAAGGGTGTGTCTTCCTCACTCCATCAGAAATTGATGTTCTTCGCTGACGAGCGAGTCATCACCATTTTGGGCGACGACGAAAATGTCTAAAGTGCAAGCACCAGCAGTCCAATTCTCGAGATACAGCACAGGTCAAATGATATGCTCCTATCATAATTTCGAGTCGAGACATTCCTACTCCCGGAAGGGACTGGTTTCAAAGAAAGGGTTTGTCCAAAATATGACCCTCATGGCAGTGTTAATGTGATTCAGATGTTCAGAAATATGCACTTCATGCCTGGACTGGGGATAGGGCAAAGGCAGCAAGGGATACTTGAGCCCATTGAATTGAAGAAAGCTTTCCCTCCTTGCGGCTTGGGGTATCAACCATCAGAACAAAAGCCCAGCATGATCCGCCAGTCTCGACCAAAGAGAGGATTAAACTATATTCGAACTATCTCAAGACACTCCTTAAATGGACGATTCATCAAAGAAGGTGAGGATTTCCCCTTTTGCGATTTTCCAAAACCATGGTATGACCACACAGACAAGAAGATGAAGCCTGTAATGGAGATCTTTTTCCAAGACAGCTACCCATGGGCCGAAAGTTTCCCACACCGCGTACAACCGCTCATCAAAGATATCGAAGAGACTGAGGAAAGTGATTCCGAAGATTATTTTAACTTACAGATACTGGGGCTGGCATTCTACATGGTTCATTCAGGCACTACATCAATGGACCCATCCCGTCTGATTAAGGCTGCTGATACATCTCTCCTTAACTGGCATGTTGTGCCAGTTCTACCTCTTGAAATTTCCCCTAACCCTAATGTTTACCCTGTTTCTTCTTCTGTTGTCTATCCTTGCTCAAATGTAATCGTGACCTCTTTTGATGAGGTTCTCAATGATGTTTTTCCTATCAATGAAATAAACAAAGATTTTGAGTATCTTGTTGTGCCTTACATTAATTGTTTAGATTCTAATCGAACTTTTGATGATGATGATTTTGCAAATGAACAATTCTTAACTGATCTAAATAAGGTTAATAATAAACAACATAGTCGCGTTCAAGTTAATGAAGAAGAGATTATTGTTATTAATCTCGGTTCTAGTAGCCAACTGCGTGAGATTAGGATAGGGTCCACCCTTGACGAGCATGAGCGTGCACAACTTGAAGAATTGCTGAAGGAGTTCGTAGATGTTTTCGCATGGTCCTATGATGATATGCCTGGCATCGGTCCTGAAATAGCATAGCACGAGATCCCCACTCTCCTAGATCAGTTAAACAAAAACTGAGAAAACTCCGGACCGAATGGTCGCTCAAGGTCAAAGAAGAGGTGGTCAAACAGTTAAACGTGGGTTTCATTCGGGTGATCGAATATCCCACATGGCTAGCCAACATTGTACCTGTACCGAAATCAGGAGGAAATGTTCGAATGTGTGTGGACTACCGAGATTTAAACAAAGCTTCTTCGAAGGATGATTATTCGCTACCCAACATCGACATGATCGTGGACAACACAACCAGTCATGCTCTCAAGTCATTCGTCTATGGATTTATTGGATACAACCAAATCAAGATGCATCTAGACTACTAAGAAAAAACCGCATTCATCACCCCATGGGGAACCTTTTGCTACACCATTATGCCATTCAGTCTCAAGAATGCTGGGGCTACCTACCAAAGGGCTACCACAACCATCCTGCACGATCTAATTCACAAATAGGTTGAGTTTTACGTGGACGATATGATTATCAAGTCCAAAACTAGAGAAGGTTATGTTCTCGCTCTCCGAAAGTTCTTCGAATGAATGCGATAGTATCAGATGCGACTTAATACACAGAAGTGTGTCTTTGGCGTTACAAAGGGAAAACTCCTGGGATTCATGGTCAGTAAAAAGGGGATAGAAGCAAATCCTACAAAGCTGAATGCCATACTTGAGATGCCACCACCCCAAACAGAGAAAGAAGTCCGAGGTTTTCTTGGGAAATTACAATATATCAGTCGATTCATCAGCCAGCTAACCTCCATCTGTGAACCAATGTTCAAGCTCCTCCGAAAGGATTCAACTAAGTTTTGGAATGAGGCCTGCCAAGAATCTTTTGATCGAATCAAATAATACCTGACCCAACCTCCAGTACTCATGCCACCACAGTCTGGTCTCCCTTTGCTCCTATACCTAACCATAATCGACACTACAGCCGGGGCTTTGCTAGCCCAATACCTTGAAGACTCCCACAAAGAAATATTCATCTATTATGCCAGTCGTAAATTGGCCAGGTACGAGGTCAACTACACTTCTTTAGAAAAGGCATGTGTCGCACTTGGCTGGGTCACCCAAAAGTTGCGACACTATATGCTCGCCTTCCCCATCAAACTTGTATCCCGAATGGATCCCATCAAATACCTGCTTGAGAAGCCCACCTTATCCAGCCGAATGGCCCAATGGTTGATGCTCATAACCGAGTTCTATATCGTGTACGTCACACATAAAGCTATTAAAGGAAGAGCCATCTCTGATTACCTCGCTGACTACCCTGTAGAAGAAGTAGATGTCTGGATCTCCGAATTCCCAGATGAAAATATCCTATGCACCACTCAAGACCGCCTTCAATGGAAAATGTTCTTTAATGGCGCTGCCAACAAAAAGGGATATGGCATTGGAATACTTCTGATCGCCCCAGATGACTCCCGCACTCCCATCGCCATGAAATTGGATTTCCCTTGCACCAACAACATGACGGAATATGAGGCATGCACAGTGGGCCTCAAAGTTTCTCTCAAGAAAGGTATTCAATACCTTAATGTCTACGGGGATTCTGCCCTTATCATCGGTCAAGTGCTTAGAAAGTGGAAAGTCAAGGACGAAAAGCTCCAACCCTTTCATGCCCAACTAGAAGAGTTTGCCTCCCAATTATGAGATATCACCTTCCATTACCTACCCCGAGAAAAGAATAACCTAGCCGATGCTCTCGCCACTTTGGCCTTCATGGTTGACATGCTCGAGGGAATAACAATGACCCCCTTCCTAGTTCAAAAGCAAGACATACCGACCCATTGCTTCCATATGGAGCTTGTCTCCACCGAAGATCCCGAACCAGCTGATTATTGGTACTATGATATCTGATGCCTCATCAAATATGGTATGTATCCCGAGGGTTCTAACAAGAACAATCGAATAACCCTCTGAAGACTGGCCGCACAGTACATCATCTGTCATAAAGCTCTACTTAAGAGGAATTTCGATGGAACTCATCTACACTGCATCTTAGGGGCTGAGATTGAGAAAACAATGCAGAAAATCCACAGCGGGGAGTGAGGACCCCACATGAATGGTCACATGCTTGCCAAGAAGATCATCCGATAGGGCTACTACTGGACCACCATGACCCAGGATTGCACCACCTATGTCCAGAGATGCCTCAAATGCTAATAATTATCCAATCTTCAACACTTGCCTCTGCGAGAGTTATACAACATGACCTCTCCCTGGCCATTCTCCATCTGGGGTATTGATAACATAGGCAATGTTACACCAAAGGCTTCAAATGGACATGAGTTCATCCTGGTCGCCATCGATTACTTCACCAAATGGGTCGAAGCTGAGTCATACACAGTGTTGAACGCCAAGAAAGTGGCTAAATTTATCAAGAAGAATATCATCTGCCGATATGGGGTCCCTCATGAGCTAATGCTAGATAACGGGTTACATTTCGAAGTAGAAGTCACAAAATTTGTCAACGAGTACAAGATTCAGAGACACAAATCTTCTCCCTACCGACCTCAGACCAATGGTGCACTTGAAGCCGCCAATAAGAACCTCAAAGCCATCATCCGCAAGATGACCGAAAGCTGTAGAGATTGGGCCAACCGAATCCCATACGACCTCTGGGGCTATCGAACCTCAATCCGAACCTCTACTTGGGCTACCCCTTACTCCCTGGTCTACGACATCGAAGTTATCCTCCCTATGGAGCTGGAAATACCCTCGCTATGCATCATGCTTGAGAGCAAGGTTAGTGAAGAAGACTGGTTCCAAATCCGTCTTGATGAGCTATCCCTCTTAGATGGAAGAAGATTAAAAGATCTTTATCACATACAGGGGTACCATCGTCGAATAGCGCGATCATTCAATAAGAAAGTCAAGGACCGTGGTGTCCGGGAGGGGCATTTAGCCCTCAAGGAGATAATAGAACCCATCTGGGACCCCAGAGGGAAATTCAAGCCCAACTGGAGCGGCCCCTACATTGTGAAGAAAATCTTATCCAGCGGTACCACCATACTCATTGACCTGGATGGGGAAGAGATGGATCGTCCAGTCAATCTAGACCATCTCAAGAAATTCTACCCCTAGTCCGAAATCTCGGCGCGCTACGACTCTTCTCATCCCCCTTCTATTCTAGAAAAAAAAACTCTTCATTTCCCTCTACCCAGAACTACGTGGGCCTGATCCTCTACAAAAACTATTTTAAAACTTTTCAAAACCCCCAGAGGTACGTAGGAAGCTCATACTCCTCACATAAGTGCGTCCCTTTCTTTGTCACAAAATACTATTCTTTTCTTACCTCCGAGAACGGCAGTTCATTCTAAAATTATTTGAACAAAAGGATTATGTATGCCTTAACGATCAGTATAGATAATTCAAAATCCAAAACTCATCGAAAGGCACAGTTGGATGATCAAAAACTTGTTTATTTCATTAATAAAAAATTATAGTACGGATTACATAAGGAAAAGGAACGAATAACTCCCTTTCCCGCCACCATAAAAAGCCAAATAAAATCCCCACATACATTCCCTATTACATAAATAAACTCCCCAGGAGTCCTACCCACAGCTACCCGAAGAGCCTGCACCCTCATCATCTAAATCCTGAGGACCCCAAGTTTCCCCTGCCTGAATAGAGTGCCGCAAACATTCCATGGATCGATGGGCCTTAACCAATTTCGGATAGACCACAACACCCCCTTCCATGGAGTCAGATAAAGAAAACCATATTTGACCAGTCTCTACTGCCAACATCTTGCTGACTACTTTCCTCCACAACCACCTCATATAATCTTTGGGGACATGGAAAACCTTCTCGACAGACTGAGAAAGACGGGTCGACGGACACCGATTTTCCCACAGAGACCCAAGCAACAGATGCAGGCGCTCAGTCAAATCTTCTACTGGAAAGAAATTTGGGGTCCGAGGGGGCACGACCTGCGCCTAGCCAAATTGGCGCAGAAGCCGCCAAAGGAAATAAAAAGAGGTCTGTCTGCGACCAACAAGCCACACATATGAATACTCTCCTAGCTCCAGAACAGGCTGCAACTGTCCCCACCAAGGCACGGACCAATACAACACATAAGCCCCATGCTCCACAAACCAATTCTCCTAGTTCTCAACATATAGGCCAACGCGGATGAAGTAGCGCGAAAAGAAGTTGGGTACAACCGACAAAGGATATTCTAGAGGAGTCGACAAGCGAAATATTTCAGACAACCACATGAACAACATCACAGGGCTACCCCTTAAAAAGTCAGAACGACCTTCTCTCCAGGAATCCAGGCCATTCAGAGTCTCCGCCAATATCACCGCCGCGGGATTGCGACGATATGACATCTATGAAGTAATGGTTGTAAGTTGTGGGTCTACTTGCACCTCCCTAGTCACCAACAATAATTTTGAAACTAGGGCCAGAACCATGGCTCCAGCATAGCCGGCATCACCTACTTCCCGCAAATGCACGGACTGCAGCACCGTCGGGAAGGAGATCATTCCTCCAGCAACCAATGACCTGGCCGCCGAAGGTGAGATATGAAGAAGCCCGGACAACAAATCCCTAGGAGAATGGGAAAATTCGGGCAAAGCCGCAGCAACACTGGGATTCACACCCAGTATGGAAGAAAATTCCTCATAGGTAAGACAAACTTCTTCCAACCCAAAGCCGAATACATGGTCTTCGGGGTACCAGAATTGTACCGCCGCTATCAGCATATTCCACTCAAAAGTCCGATTGCACCACAAGGAGACTCGACGCATGTTGAAGGCATCATAGTCGACATTATAAGCGCACATAGCTTCCAAGGCTTCGAGGTAATTGACAAACTCAATTCTACCAGGGAGAGCCATCTTGCAAGACCAAAAGATAATGGGTGGGCAGATGAGGATGCAAAGGTGTGATGAGAACACTCCACCCTTCTCCCTTTTTATACTTAAAAATCCTCACAAGGGACATAATCCCTGCAGAAATCGGAGGGAATCCTACCCCATAAGGTACCAAGGGCTGAAGAGGGTACCAATCAAAGCCTTCAAATGATGGGACTGGACTAAACTGCTGATAGGCAGGTCAGGGTGCTTGCCGATCGGTAACCCCCCATTTTTGGAAATTTCCTCCTTTGCTCTTTTGTCAAATCAGAAAACTCAATAAAAATAAATTGATATTATCAAAAGAATTTCAAGAATCCTATTTTCTCCTTATAGGATTCCCCTTTTTAAATAAAAGCTTTCCTTCGAAAATTCCCAAAAATATTCCTTTTCTACGGTCTCAGTAGCAAAGTAAAAAGCGCATGTGCATGCATTCATTCATCATTAATAAAAGATAATAATAAAAAAACTACCATTGCATTGCATATATTTGTGTTCTGTGTTACAACGGTTTTGCAGGAAACAAGAAAAGAAAAGCCAAAAACAACGGGACTCAGCCGGAACCCACATTTCATCACCCCCTCTCTCTCTCTCTCTCTCCCTCTCTCTCTCAAGAGCTTCCACCCCCTCAACGCACTCTCTTCCCCCTACGGCCAGATGACAGACCACCACTACCCAAGCCCGAGTCCTCTCCGGATGAAGCAGACGGCGCCAGGCAAGAAGGAACGGGAACCGCATCCCGAATATGGGCAGTCGTCGAAGATATCCAATCTCAATGTCCCTGAGCCAAGTGGTCGACACCCGAACTTACTGCAAGGAAAGACAAAATCAGTATCAAAATAGGAATGACCAAAACAGAAAAGAAAGGAAGGAACAAAAAAGTATACCGCAGGTCGAAGGACCTCCTCTGTCAAACCCAACTCCTCCGGATCCATCGTATGAGGACGGTGCAGCATGGGCACCATCCCTCCATCAGACCGCCAGATGTTGTACGAAGGGGTATGCAACCTCACAAAAGGGACCTCCGAGGTCGCCACCACCACAGATGCCGACGGACCACCACCACTGTGGGAAGATCCCATTGCCCGACTCTAACCTGCCATAGGGAAGGGCATCACATCATAGATGCTGGGCGCCATTAACCAGATCATCACAAAATCCATATAGTTATACAGCGCGACCGTATCGGTGTACAACAAGTAGGACTCGCCAATCATCCCCGCGATCCTCTCATCCTCCAACATCAGTCCCTCCTGCCTCATAGACGTAGGAGGCTATGTGGGTGGCACCACCACCTCCTCCTCAGCAATCTAATGAACTACCCTCTCCCCGAGATACCAGGAATAGCCGAACTCATGCGCCAGCAAATGCGTCATCCACGCGTTCACCCCGGTCACCCACGCATCCTGAATGGCTGTCCCCTAGGGATAAAAAAGGTTACCTAAAAATCTCCAAGAAAGCACAAATCAATACAAGATCAAAAGGTGCAAAAACTAAGACTGGAATGGAAAGAGTCTTACCCTACCACTGGTCAGGTCATTGAAGACCTGAAACACCGCCTCCAGGGAGAGAGATCCCTTCGATTGCCGATTGGACTTATGCCATCGATACAAGAGACAAAAGTCCCCAACAGTGTCGTCCTTCAAAGGGATCAGCGGGGTATTGCACCCAATCACCTCATAGAACCACGTCTGAATTCACAAGCAAAAAGAGACGCATAAGGAAAAGGCGAATGCATGAAAGGAAAATGCGAATGCATGAAAAGAAATGCGCAAACTGAAGAATACCTCAAGAAGGTACGTGGCCCTAGTAAAGGTCTACCGGCAGCACCAGCTAAATGCATCCAGATAAAAGTAAAGGGTCGCTAAGGTCAGACTTCGCTAATCATAAAAAAGGATGTTCGAAAACATCCTCAAGTACGACAGAAACCACAAATGAACGACGTCGCCTCTCGACGCCACCATGAAACCTCCCAACACTAAAAAAATGAATAAACGGGCCATCGGCCTCACTTGCAGCCCATCCTCCACATCAATCACCCTGCTCAGCAAAATATCCTTCAGCAAGGACGGACAGATGGAATCCCCGTAGACTATCCTCCCCACATCACCAAGTACCGCACGCACTGCCTTCGGTCTCACTCGTAAAGAGCGATCCACCTCTATCTGCTCTCTATCACAATCCATCCCCAGCAGCTGCTGCACGTCTATGGGAGTCACCGTCATCTCCCCGAATAAAAAATGAAAAGGTGTGGGTAGTGTCCCACCACCTCTCTCCCAAGGCGCACAAGACCGCTGTTGAACGAGGCGTCTCATCCAACACCGATGCCAACCTCCCAAAACCTGCTGATGATACCATCCAACGCACCACAGGTGGGAGATGCTCCCAGACATCCTTAAGACCCATCGTCCCACGGGCACGCATGTTCTTCAAAGAGATATCAGACTGGAAAAAAGAAAAGCCTCATTAAAAGTCAAACAAAAAAACCACCAAAAAGAGAAGAATGCCAAAGGTCGAGTTACTTACATAACCGTCGGGGATCACTCTCGAAGAGCGATGATGCGATGACTCCCGCAACAAACTCCGCTCATTCCCGACAGGATCAAACTCATCAAAGGAATTCTCATTCCCCAAAGCGAGAGGCGCCCTAGCCCTCCACTCCACATTCGCCCAATCATCAATGGCCAACCACTCCCGGTGGACTGCAGTGCTCACAAAGGCGACCATTTTTTAAGGATCAGAACGCTAAAACAATTTGCAGAAGAATCTTAGAGAGAGAGAAAGCAAAAGAAGTTGTGAAAAAATGAGGGGATTCGCCCCCTTTATATAGGAGGCCAAGCGCCATGCCGATCGGCACCTCCCCCTACCGTACCGATCGGTACTGACCCCTTGCCTTCCCGAGGTATCCCAAAAGCCCTTGCCACTGTAGAATGGCACCCTTCATACTATGCCGACCGGAACCCCTCCTAAAATTTCGTACAAAAATTCCCAAAAAATACCAGAAAACCTAGAAAAATCCTCGAAAAATTCCCAAATATATCGAGAGGGATTTAGAGCCATTCTACGAAGAAAATTTTGCATTTCCTCAAGTGAAACCCCTCTTCCCTAATGAAATCCTAAAAAGCTAAGTGAAAACTCCTCCCGGCAAAGCTCCAGAAAATCCCTAAGGATCACCAGATCACTTACCCAGCGGAATTCTCTTACAGCACCCAAAATAGGTTGTTCCCCCCTTGTGAGGTCTCCTAAAAAGCTTCCCTAACTACTAGCTCCCCAACTCAAATCAGAATCACAAAGCTCTTTCCCTAGCAAAACCGAAATTTAATCCTCAACCACTCTTGGGTCAAAATTGGCCCCAGTCTTGGATCGTCACCTAAGTTAGGTCATAATTGACATCGGTCCTCGGTCGTCACCACTCTTGGGTCAGAATTGGCCCCTATCTTGGATCATCACCTAAGTTAGGTCAGAATTGACCTCAGTCCTCATTCGTCACCACTCTTAGGTCAGAATTGACCCCGGTCTTGAATCGTCACCTAAGTTAGGTCAGAATTGACCTCGGTCCTCGGTCGTCACCACTCTTGGGTCAGAATTGGCTCCGGTCTTAGATAGTCACCTAAGTTAGGTCAGAATTGACCTCGGTCCTCGATCATCACAACTCTTGGGTCAAAATTGGCCCCGGTCTTGGATCATCACCTAAGTTAGGTCAAAATTGACCTCAGTCCTCGGTCGTCACCACTCTTGGGTCAGAATTGGCCCCGATCTTGGATCGTCACCTAAGTTAGGTCAGAATTGACCTCGGTCCTCGATCGTCACCACTCTTGGGTCCGAATTGGCCCCAATCTTGGATCATCACGTAAGTTAGGTCAGAATTGACCTCAGTCCTCGGTCGTCACCACTCTTGGGTCAGAATTGGACCCAGTCTTGGATCGTCACCTAAGTTAGGTCAGAATTGACCTCGGTCCTCGGTCGTCACCACTCTTGGGTTAGAATAGGCCCCGGTCTTGGATCGTCACCTGAGTTAGGTCAGAATTGACCTCGGTCCTCGGTCGTCACCACTCTTAGGTCAGAATTGACCCCGGTCTTGGATCGTCACCTAAGTTAGGTCAGAATTGACCTCGGTGCTCGATCATCACCACTCTTTAGGTCAAAATTGACCTCGTTAGACCTTTACCCTAAGCCTATAGATTCGAATTTGATCCGCAGAATTGATCATCCGCAGCACACTCCTTAGGTCCTTAGAATCGACCTCAACTCTCTGAATTGGTCATACTCCCTTAAAAGCATCATATGGTGTCTATTCGACGGTCATCATTTGTTATAAACTCACCCATTAAGGGGCTCTGTAGACACCCCATTCTATTACCCCCCGACTCTCCTTAGGTCCCTAGTACCTCCCTTCATAACTGTAAACCCAGGTCACGTCCTGAGTACTGACCTGAAGGCCATCGGGCACTCCCCGACTCAGTTTGACCCAAAAGTCAAACTCTTCATCTCAACTGAGACTAAATGAATCTTCGAAGGGCACTGAATACCCTTTCCAACGGTCTGCCCCGTGCTCGATTCTGACTTACCATGAGGACGAACGGTCCGTTTGCATTCGAAACCTGACCTAGAGGCCACAGGGCGCTCCCGGGCTCTGTTTGAACTACATCAACTCTTTATCTCGATCACATCTAAATGAATCTGATAAGGGACCTGAATAACCTTTCCAACGGTCCACCCCGTGCACGATTCTAACTTTCCATACGGACGAACGATCCGTTTGACTCCGGGAAACCACCGAGCGCTTCTCGGGCCCGGTTAACCAAAGTCAACTCTCCAAACCGGTTCAAACTCTTTGGAATGTAGAAATAAATCTCCTAACCTTTCCAATGGTATGCCCCATGAATGATTCAGATTTACCATGCGGACGAACGATCCGTTTGCGTCCGAATGATTCCCCGTCCAATGGACCGACAAACATTTCCGAGCCATATTTGACCCAAAGTCAACTCCCAAAACCGAGAGTGGACCAAAGGACTTTCTAAGGTCTCTGAATTACCATTCCAACGGTATGCCCCATGCACGATTCGGACCAACGGTTTGCCCTCAGCGGCCGATTTTCTAAAAAAGCTTGAAACACACTGCCAAACGGCAGGTTCCAGAACCTGCCTATCGGCAGGAAGGGATCTATGTCGATCGACACTCACCTGGGACTATAAAAGGAGGCCTTCACCTCATTTACAAGGGGGAGCCCAGATCTGATATAAACATCTCTCAACGAATCCCAGAAACCTCTCTCGAAGGCAGCGTGATTTCAACATCCAAATCCCCTTTTAACTTCCACTTTTCATCATCCTTTTCATCAAACTTGGTGAATTAGCCATTCTCCATCATCATCCAAGTGCAAGGGCTGCTCTCCAACATTCAAGATCAAGCTCAAGATCTTCAAGAAGGTCCAACTTTCTCAAACTCTCTCTTAAATTCCCTTAAACTCTCAATAACTGGTTTTCTTACTTAGCGCTTTCATTATCTCATCTCACACATCCTAATATACTTTTTTATTTATTATTATTGCACATCTCCTATTTTCATATAAATAAAACCCAAAAAACAATAAAAATAGGGTTTGCTCATAAATTCCAAGTAGGGATTCTCACACTTTTTTCACACTTTTCTCACAACTAAAACACTTTTTCTACACACACACACACTTACAAATAAGAGATTCCCCATTTGGATTTATGGGATAAACCTGACCCCTCATTTTGTATGCGAACTACGTGGACTTTGATGCCTTTATAGGCTACGTAGGCGTCTCGGGGTAAAACCCGAGACTCGAGTCCATTTTCTCACTTTTTCTCTCATTTTCTATCTTCTTTAAATCCATTTTTCTTATATTATACATATACTTGTTCTTAGTGATGCATTATCCCATATGCGTTATCGTTCCCTTATAACGATCAACATAGGGGTAATCGCGTGAATCTCATTTTTCTAATATTAGTCTTATATCTTCCTACGGATGACTCGCTTTATCTTTTCCATGATACAAGTCGAGGATTCCTACCTCCATTCTATATATATAGACATGCGCACATATCACGGGGGAAACATAAAGAAAAATAACAAATATTCATGAGAGACCGAAAGGGCGGAATGGGTGCCTAACACCTTCCCATTTCATAACTAAACCTCCGAACCCTTCTCGAATCATCTTGGTTTCGTATGCACCAGTATGTCTTTTGATGACACTCTTCGGGGTGGCTTCCCTTTTTTCTTTTGTTTGTTTTGAGTAAAATAGACTGGTGACTCTGAATCTCTCTACATTTTTCACACCACAAATGACGCCGATCGAAGCGCTCCCGAGAGGGATGCGCAGGACCCAAAGGATCCTTTCCTCTATGCGCCCGCCCGTAAGGATCAGGATCGGGGATGGCCATAGATCTAACTATCCCTAACATCGTTTGAACGACAAACTCATGTCATTTAAACGACTTGAGGATCATTTGAACGATCACTTATGCCAACTGATTTGTCTCCGACATCTTATCTTTCTATAATTCCACATTTTCCCCAACAGTTTCGGAATCTTAGAAGAAGCCTCTATGGTTTTTAATTAATTTGTTACCATAAATCCAAAATCCACAAGTGTGTAATCCCTAATCCAATAATACTCTTTTATTCATAATTAATCCTTTTATATAATCCATATATAATTTAATTAATTTATTGGGTAGGGTATTACAAACTTCCCTCCTTAGGGAATTTCGTCCTCAAAATTATTGGTTCAACAAAATTTATAACCTGGTCACCCATGACAAATTTCAAGTCCTATGGTATCCTCAATACTATGACCTAAACCCTGATATTTCACTTTAATATATCACCATTGCTACTCCGGTCACGACAACCGTAACATTTTATTGCAAAAATCTGAAGTATGCATATCATATATATCCAGCAAAACCTCGAGTTGTTCGATCCTCATAAAATGTCGCAATATCACCAATGAATTCAGCAACATGGATCCTTCCTATGATAGGATTAACAAGCTACATTTCCTCAAACAATCCTGGATCATGCCTAGCCTTGGCTGATACAATTTTAACATTTCTCGTTACACATAACAATGATTCCTAAAACCATCACCTTTCCAGGCCGGTCCAACTGAAACGAAATCTCTTATGAGACCTTTATGCTAACCTAGAGTAATTCTAGGCATCACAACACCAATGTACCCGAGCGATCATATTCCTGATCAGTACAACTCTTAGTGGAGCGTAACACTAATACCACCTTACATTGTATCAAGTTTAACATTCATAAAATCCTCAAGTCACAACCTCGGGATTCATGACCAAGTCGTAACAAGTTATACCAGTTAACTAACAACCATGTTAACTTAAATTAATCATACGCAAACTATATACAAAATGTAAGACCACGTGCACACAGATACTAGTGTAGAATAAAGGTTCATCTGAAGAAGAGCTCACTCACATACCGTGACGCATCAACCATAACAAGCCTAACTCGCATCACTACCGAGATTACACTGCGCCACACTTGAATTAGAACTGATCAAAAACTTCCCATTACTGGGATCAAAGAAGTCAGAACAAGGAAATGAATCAGGCGACTGCCTCGCTAAAGAAAAATATCTAATTCCGATTATAATTTGAATCATACAAAGTATGAACCTACGACGTACACATAAAGCCTCTAACTCTTACGGATACTTATTAAGTTCCATGGCCTTGCCTACGTCTTAGCTTGACCTCTTAACCCTGAAGAGTTTTAATGATAATCATCAATCCATGACGAACGGATGGAAGCCAAAACAAATTTTCTTTGGGGAACATAAATGCTAGGCTTCCCTACTTAGGACTAACGTTACCTATCCATCACCGGTCAGAATAACGATCGCAATTCAAGGTGAAGTTTCTCTCTTATCACTCATCATTAGTTACTGACCTCTCACAACCTGGTCCCCAAATCTTTGCATGCAGATAATATCCCCCGTTTGAATGACTAACGTCATCGTTTGAACGACACACTTATGTTGTTTGAATGACACGAGTGTCGTTTGAATGACCTCGTGTGTCAAATGATTTATCCCCCATGTCTTATCTTTCTATAATTCCACCTTTGACCCAATAGTTTCGAACTCTTAGAAGAAGCCTCTATGGTTTTTAATTAATTTGTTACCATAAACCCAAAATCCATAAGTGTGTAATCCCTAATCCAACAATCCTCTTTTATTCATAATTAATTTATCCTTTTATATAATCCATATTTAATTTAATTAATTATCGGGCGGGGTATTACATCGGCACAGGTGGGCTAGACGATGTGTAAGTCATTTAGGTACTACGAAGAGGCACTATCTACGAGTGGTAGGTGTTGATGCTGAGAGCCTTTGTCACTGCAAGGTATGGGCCGTGAACTAGTATACTGCACAGGGACCGCCCCACTTATGTGTCTTTTGTGATGTCTGACTTGGATAAGAGATTCCTTCAGACTTGTTGATAGAGAACGAACGAGACACCACTGAAAGATGCCTTTGCATGTCAAATATATGAAAGGACATATATATATATATATATATATATATATATATATATATATATATATATATATATATATATATATATATATATATATATATATATATATATATATATATATGGTCCGAATTTAAATGAAATTAGTTAAATTGTCTATGATTGTAGACATAAATTGCAGACCCTTATCATACTGTAATTAATAGATGTTTATGCCATTTCAATAATATATATAATACTGGGATACCTTGGGAGTTGGTAATTGAATGTAGTCAACTTTGTTTTAATAATTGATGATAGTTAATTCATTTTAATATTAAATTGGCTCACTGTCACATATATCATTTTGTGACATGTTGAGATGTGGATAATATCGCACTTAGTTGAGGGGTTAGATGGTAATCGCATGCGAGCGACGATGGGAAATATGTATGTGACACCCCGCCTATTTTAATCTTGGGTGATCAGTCCATTATTAAATTAAGCCAGAATAATCAATAGTTTCATTCTTAGCATCACTGTCGAAAACTTTTTATTTTGTAATCACATATGTCAAATTAAGTTGGTGATAATTTTTTTTCATTTATTATTAACACATGCTACAATAATTTAAATGAATTAAACCAATCATACATGAATCTAATTTGAACAATCCCACGACAGATATAAATAATTAAAAAAAGGAGACCAAATAAACCATTGGTTCTCTAAGTAAATAATCTAACAACAATCTGAAATAAGTAATTAAAATCTGAATATAGTTTGATGCATAACAAAAATAAATAAATAAATAGTCTGAAGGCAACACGTCCAGATGAACTGATAATGAAATCTCTTATCTAGAAAGAATGAGCTGAAGTGTCTAAGAAAATATCCTGCAAGCTTCCACACTGTTGCAATTGTGTGTCATTGAATAGGATCTCTAAGTTGGGCGTCCCTGTGGATAGACACCTAAAATGTTTTGAAAATATTTTGACATGGGTCAGAGCCCAAGTAAAACATTTTAAAAATATTTAGCAACTATTTAAATCACATTTTAAATCAGTTATGTATTACACATGTATTATTCACATATACTTAATGCCTTTGCCTAACTAGCTAAGGTATCTGACTACTCTCGATACGTCTAATTCTCACGTATATCTCCATACTATACGGTGCTATGGTTTTAATAATAAATTATTTATTCTCAATTTATTATTGAGACACTTATTTAAATTTCACCATTTAATTTCTTTTTTAGATATTCACGATTTATCAATTCTATTATTTCACATAAGTAGGTATATTACATGGGTATATATATTAATCACACATACAATATACACACACATATAACATCTCCGGATTGGTCCCTCGTGATGCTGGCATACTCTGCTATCAAGTCCATATACCTCTCTTACTCAATAAAGGACTATTGGTTCGACATGTTTTCTCGAAACCAAAATAAATCAACATCATAGTGGAGGCGAACATGGTTCTAAGCCTTTGGGATATGCACATACCTAACGTACCCAAACGACATCCCAATCCTACTAATACATGACATATAGTGGACTGCCGTAAGTTCCATGTTTTGGGGCACTAATCCAGACCTCGCTGGAATCGTCAACGTGGGATCTCCCTCTGCGCATAAACCTCCTTATAGCAAGAAGTGTAGGTATATTCACACACATAATCACATCATATCTATAAGTATTCACACAATCTATTTATGTATTATTCAGTAGGTATACACACAACCTAATTTCATCAGCTCGTACATAATATATGTTTCACTCGTATATTCAATGTACCATAATTATCAATTAAATTTCCAATTCGTATAATTTCGAGTATAGTTCACTCCTCTAATATTCCTAATCACCCGTTCTGAAATCCTTACTTATTCCCATCGTATTCTATTGGTCATAAACATAAATTTAATCATCTCTACATAATTCGTTCTGAATTTCCTTTATTCATCAGTTATGGATATTTTATCACTTATCCCAATTCTTAACTTGTCTTAATGTTTATAAACATAATCCCTATTGTAGGTCTTCTGACATTTTTGTTTACATTTATCTCCATAAGTTAAAAATGTATAAACGAATAAATGCGGTGTGTGATATCGATTTGAATTAATTCGCAAGTTTCCAAGTAAACCTTATTTAATTAGAGTCTATTTTTAAACAAAAATAATTCAGCCCCTAAACATGCATCTAAATGTCATAAATCATTCAAACCATGCATGAAAAATAAAGACGACCGATTCAGGAAAAAATCCCTTTTGGGTAAAACCTTTTATAACACTTTGACAAATTCATAAGACCTTTGACTTACATACAACCTGATAATCGCCCACAAGTGTGTAATGCACGTTGCCTTCAGCAAACCTTCAAAGATATGAGAGACAGCGAAATACCCTCCAGGTGTCGGTTCATCGTCTTCGGCTCGTCCACACGCAGAATGACTACGCTCGGTATCCACCGATCAAATATGGAGATACCTTCTCCACAGAGGTTGAACAAAAGAAAAGTATTGTTCTTGAACACCAAAACAATTCACAAAAGCATATGGGATTTTTGTGAATTGAAAACAAAAAGGATTAAACCCTAAAAGAAGAAGTCAAAAGGATTATGCAGTTTCGCAGTTTTCTGTCTTTCAAAATGCTAGGACTTCTTAATGAAAAAAAAACCATTTAATGAGTATTTAACCAAAAACGCGTTGCCTCTATACACGAGCTCGTTTGAACGAGATAAGGATCTCCCACGAACGATGTACATATGTTTTTCAAACGACATCGCACGACATTCATAAGTAGCTCTAACGAGATATCTATCTCGCTTGAACGACCTGGGCATCAAAATCGAGGTACGCTTCAAGACTTAGAAAAAAATACTCATTCTCAAATTTTGACGAAATAGTCCTCTCCAACACTTGGAATTTTTTTTTGTAAAAATATTTCAAAAGATCTAAGTGGAAAGTTAAGGTATTAAACACATAACCTTACCAAAGTAAACTTCGCGGAGTCTTTTTGATGAAGAACTTGATTAATTCGGATCCGTCTTGATGTAGATTTCTCTTGAATGTTCTTCGACGGTGTAGCGATATATGACATAAATATTTGATAACGGACTTATAAAAATATGTCCTTACAAATCTCCCCCTATGTCTATGACGGTACATACATAAAACATCCTAATTATCAAATACCAAATTGCATAAACAAATCTACCCTCCCATGAATAAATTTGCAAGATCTTAAACTGTTCTTCAAAAAGTCTTCATCAAATATTAAAGTTTTTCTCCTCAGGGTGTGCAACATAATGATCTTGAATCTTTGTACCTACACACAGGAGATAAAACAAAAAACTTCGTGATGCATCGAGGTTGAAATGATATAATAATAAATCATTAATAAATCAAATCTCCCCCATAATGCAAAAACTCCCTCATAACATGATAATAATTTCTCCCCCTTTTTATGATGTCCCCAAATAGACAGATAAGGAGAAAAAAATTCAAAACATGGAATGTCAAGACAAAATGCATAACAAAGGTATCAAACTATGCGCATGCAAAGGTATGTCCCCAAAACTTTCACAAACTATTTTTGATTTTTCAAATTTTTCATACAAAAACTAATATACCAAAAATCACACCATGGATTTAAACTAAAACAACCAAGTCATGGAAATGGAATGTATGGGTGTGAACACATTCCATAGGCAAGTAAAATCAATCAATAATATGTACATGATGAATGCGTGTACTCCTAACGAATGAACATCAAAAGTATCCTTAGGTGTAAAAATTATTGAATTTAGATGACATCGTCTTATGCAAATCAACAAATCAAAGTCAAAGTGATTTCCATACCAATAACGTCCAAAACTATTTTATTCTTTTTCAAGACTTTCAAGGAGGTGCAAAACCATTTCAATTCTCCATCCAAACTCCCTCATATATATTTTCTTTTTAGAGGTGTATAAACAAAATTTTCAAACTTTGGAGAATTGGTGCAAAAACCTAATTAGCCCATAATTGGCATGAATTTCTTTTTATTGCCTTTAAATTTTTTTGAGCTCTTTTAAACCTATTTGGACCTCGGATAATAAAATTTCTCAATTTTTCAGGTCCAATTTGAACGGTGGCTTAGTATTCACAAGGGCCAAATGAACTTTTCGCAGCCCTTCCCTGTTTTCAAATACAACACACAAACTCACAAACGACTCTTACATGCACAACTTTTTATCAAGTTTTATTGCGCTTGGTTCATTTTAAGGAAAGGATTGAAGCGAAAACATCCAACCAAGATGTGATAAGACAAGCACAATAATCAAACAAATCCGTGCACGTGTCCAATAAAGGAAATCATGAGTCAAACATGTAGGAAGTAACACTTAATTACATCTTAATGACTCCAAACATTATAAAGCACAAAGATGACATGATATATTGTCTCAAAACACTATAAATAGTCACATGAAAAAATGGAATGATGTTGTGACTCGGTCATCCTAAATGTCCATCTATAAAAGTTGTAAACAAAATAAAAAATATAAAAACTCTTTTTGGATTTTCTCACAAATTTTATCAAAATAAAATCTTTTTGTATTTTTTAAATTTAAAAAAAATAAAATAAAAAATTATACAAAAATTACATGTCACAACGTTAGCAAACATAAATATCACGAAATAAAAAACTAGCGTATGACAAAATTGCGAACACAATCATCTGTATGATATGGCAAGGAAAAAATCATGTGCAAGCAAACGGGAATTAACTTGTCTAAAATCTAGTGCCTCTAAAAGTGATCTCTTAACCCAAATAGATGTGAAACGTCGTGTGGGGGATTTAGGAACCAAGGGAACACTAGACATAAACTTTCTAGAACTTTTTATTAGATCAAAATAAAATGGCCTAAGGTGACATTTCCTACCCTAATATGAACATGTGTGAATGGGAGGAATGTTACCTAAAGTGTGATCTTTTCTAACATCCTTGGGATTAATTGACCCTCTAGAACGAATAATGGTTTTGGATTTAGCATTAGAAGCATGAGAACAATATGAGCCATTACCATCACTATCAAACCTACTCGAGTCTGTCAAATCATTTTTTAACTTCAAAATTTTTAACTTAAGCAAATAATTAGACTCTTCCAATTTAAGGGAAGCCATTTTCAAATTTTCAACAATTCCTAAAAGCGTATCTCTCTCTCCTTCAATCGAAGAAAACTTTTCCCTAAGAGTCTCTTCACGTGCCACAAACTCATTTATTAAAATATTTTTGTCATCTTTGGCACCAACACAAACCATTGACTTTTTAAGATCCTCTAATTCTTTTTCTAAAAATAGGACCCTATCATCACTCTCCTTTTTGGAAAATTTTAAATCATTAAAGTCTCGATCCAAAGAAACAATTTTCTCACGATAAAAATCTCTTTGATTTTGAATCATTTGCAAAAGATCCATCGCGGATTTAAAACGAGAATTTTATTTTTCCAAAAAATGAATTCTTTTAGCAAACGTCAAATTCAAACGATTTATATCATCAACACTCGGAATCGTGTCATCAAAGGGGGCATCCGATTCCAAAAGTGCTCCATTGGAAAAATTATGATTTTTCACAAAATCGATTTTTCAGAAAAAATCAATATCACACGATTTTGCAAAAAATAGGAATACACGATAAATTAGCATATCGTGCTCTGATACCAATTTGTAAACGCATAAATGTGGTGTGTGATATCGATTTGAATTAATTCACAAGTTTTCAAGTAAACCTTATTTAATTAGAGTCTATTTTTAAACAAAAATAATTCAGCCCCTAAACATGCATCTAAATGTTATAAATCATTCAAACCATGCATGAAAAATAAAGACGACCGATTTAGGAAAACACCCCTTTTGGGTAAAACCTTTTATAACACTTTGAAGAATTCACAAGACCTTTGACTTACATACAACCTGATTATCACCCATAAGTGTGTAATGCACGGTGCCTTTAGCAAACCTTCAAAGATACGAGAGACAGCAAAATACCCTCCAGGTGTCGGTTCGTCGTCTTCGGCTCATCCACACGCAGAATGACTACGCTCAGTATCCACCGATCAAATATGGAGATACCTTCTCCACAGAGGTTGAACAAAAGCAAAGTATTGTTCTTGAACACCAAAAAAATTCACCAAAGCATATGGGATTTTTGTGAATTGAAAACAAAAAAAGATTAAACCCTAAAAGAAGAAGTCAAAAGGATTCTGCAGTTTCGCAATTTTCTGTCTTTCAAAATGCTAGGACTTCTTAATGAAAACAAAACCATTTAATGAGTATTTATCCAAAAACGCGCTGCCTCTATACACAAGCTCGTTCGAACGAGATAAGGATCTCCCGCGAACGACGTATAGATGTCGTTCAAACGACATCGCGCGACATTCATAAGTCGCTCGAACGAGATATCTATCTCTCTTGAATGACCTGGGCATCAAAATCGAGGTACACTTCAAGACTTAGAAAAAAATACCCATTCTCAAATTTTTGACGAAATAGTCCTCTCCAACACTTTTTGTAAAAATATCCCAGAAGCTCTAAGTGGAAAGTTAAGGTATTAAAAGCATAACCTTACCAAAGTAAACTTCTTGGAGTCTTTTTGATGAAGAAATTGATTAATTCGGATCCGTCTTGGTGTAGATTGATCTTGAATGCTCTTCGATGGTGTTGCGGTATACGACATAAATAACTGATAATGGACTTATAAAAATATGTGCTTACGAAATGTCCTAAAAGTTTCCTCATGAATTATCCACAATTTCTACTTTTAAAAGGAAATGTTTTCAATTCTGGGCACACCGAATCGATTCGCCTAATGGCCGAATCGATTCAAAATGTAGCAAATTTTTCCTTCTTTTTATAGATGTTACTAATTTCTACACTATCCAAATCCTCAAAATTTCATACTAACATCCTAAATTCTAACCTAATATCACTAAACCTCAAAGACATATATAGGGATGATTTCTAACATTAATCATAAATAAAATCCATACAATTTAATCATATAATCAGATTTAACACCTCATAATCCTAAATCCTATAGTTTTGTGTTCTTCATATAAATTCACCAAAAACCCAGATTTAATCCATGATTCAACTCCATAAACTCTTGATTATGTTTTCCCTATGTAATTAGATTTATTTTACATCAAATCCTATTCCTAATTATAATTTTACTCATCAATTTATAATTGTAACATCAATTGTTGTTACTATAAAGTTCCTATTCTACATGGGTATGATAACTAATAAAATTTGCAAAATAAATACTTTCCTTATATTGAAGTGGTCTGATTTGATCCTCTTTGATGAAGCTTCTCTTTTCACCCTTCCTCCTAAATTGAGCTTGAATTATCCAAAACCCTTTCTTGAGCTCCAGAAAGACTCTTCCTCTTCTCTCTACTAGCCTCCACTTGTTTTCTAATCTCTTTACCCTATCCTCACATCACCACAACTATATATAATACTCAAAATCCCTAAATTCCTTTAATTCTAAGTTATAAAATGACTAAAATTCCATATGGGGTTGTCAATTATGTCTAAAACTATCCTAGGTCCCAAACTACACACTTGGGTATGCTATTTTTACTATTTCAACCCTTTCGGACTCAACAGTCACCTCAAAATCATCATCCGAGCTACCCATTATTTATTCTCTATCTCTACCTTATTTAGTCTGCTTACGATATCCTTTTGAGATATCATATTGTCATGTCATCATCACTCATTGTGACATCAATTATGTAATTACTATTCACTTGGCAATTTTATTCAGTTAATATTAATCATTTCTCTCCAATTAATAATTTAATCAACCCATCATATTTTTTTTTATTAAATTACATCACACGTGTAATTTAAATTTTTAATTGAATTAATTCATTTTTTATTCCTTAAAAATTTGGGTTGTTACATACTTACCCCCTTAGAAGGGAATTTTGTCTTCGAAATTCGGACATACCTACCATAAATAGCTATCACTATTACTCATTCATGTCATCCTCCCGTTCCCATGTTGACTTGTCTACATGATGGTGACTCTTCTGAACTCTAACCAAATGTACCGCCTTTGACTGCAGTTTATGCTCACTATGATCAAGTATCACCATTGTTCTTTCCTGTCGATCTCCTCTAGTGTAACATGTCAAAAAGCTCTCTCAATCCACCGGGTATCTCTTCAAAGATAGCACGTGAAACACGTTGTGAATCTGCTAAAGATGATCTACAAATCCCAATCTATAAGCTACTGGTCCAATTCTCTCGATTATCTAAAATGGTCCCACATATCTCGGCGCCAATTTACATTCAATTTACATTTCCGTTCAAATATCATCACTCCTTTTATAAGAGACACTCGCACCAATACTTATTTTCCAACCTCAAGCTCAATATGTCTCATGTCTGCATCTGCGTAACTTTGTTGCCTATTTTGAGCTATCTGAATGCGTCCTCAAATCAACTCAATTTTGGCAGTAGTGTCCTGAATCATCTCAGGCCCTAATAGTTTATTATCCCCTATCTACCCAACAAGTAGGTGAATGACAAGTCCGACCGTATAATGGCTCGAATGGTTCCATGCCAATAGTAAATTGGTAGGAGTTATTATATGCAAACTCCACCAAAGGAAGATATCCGTCCCCGAAATTGAGTATACACATTCGCAGCATATCCTCAAGCATCTGATTAACCATTTTACTCAAATATAAATCTATCCCCATCGCCTCCTGGAAACTCTGCTAAAAATGGAACACAAAGATCTTATCCCGATCGGACACAATATTAAGCAGAACCCCATGTAATCGTACTATCTCAATGATAATTAATTGTGCATACTTATTTGTCTCAAAATCAGTACTAACTAGAAGAAAATGATCCACCTTGGTCAACCGATCCACTATCACCCATATATAATGATGACCTCGTTACGATAACGACAACCTAATGATAAAATCCATTGAGATACTTTACCATCTCCACACGGGAATCTCTAATGGCTGTAATATCCCTATCGGTCTCAAGTGGTCTACCTTCACTAGATGGAAGGTAGCACACTTCGAGACTAACTTTGTTATGTCCTGTTTCATCCCTGACCTCCAATACTCTCTGTGCATGTACTGATAAATCTTATCCCACCAGGATGTACTACAAATTGGGACCCATGAGCCTCTGATAGCACTGCATGTTGAAAATCATCACCCTATGGAACCACTCATCTCCCATTAAAACGTAAAACACCTTCTGAACTGATCGAATATCCATCTAGCCCATCAGTTAGTAACTGGCGGACTCTATCCTGTCAAAACTGATCCTCTTCTTGTGCTTTCACTACCTTTATCACAATCTCGAGCATGATAGATAATACAAACATATAAGCAACAACAGTCTCATTATCTTGTCGAAGCTCTCTCCACTTCCCTTTCCAAACCGATGTTATCTCACATGCTGGTCTTTGGCCTAGTGCGCTAGCCACCACGTTAGCCTTTTTAGGATGACACTGAATATAAAATTAGTAATCCTTCATAAAATCCAACCACCTCCTCTTCATCATGTTTAAATCCTTATGCGTGAACAGATACTGAAGTGATTTATGGTCCGCAAATAAGGTAAACTGCTTGCCCAACAAATAGTGCCTCAAGATCCTCAAGGAAAATACAACAACGGCTAACTCCAAATCATACATGGGGTAATTTTTCTCATAGGGATTAAGTTTTTTTGATTCATATGCTATATCCATCTCATCCTGCTGCAATATACCCCAAGTCCCTGTAAGGATGCATCAATGTAGACACAATATGCTACTCCCCCCCTTAGGTAGTGCAAGTACGGGTGTTGAGGTCAATTTGTCCTTTATCTCATCGAAAGCTAACTGACAATGGTCGTCCCAAATAAATTACATCCCTTTACAATTCAAGTTTGTCAACCGACTCGTAATCTTTGAAAAACCCTTGACGAACCTTCGATAATACCCTGCCAACCCCCTGTCACACCCCACTAAATTCTGGCATCGATCGCCACCAAAACTAAGCTGAGTGCGAGTAAATAAAATACCATTCTTAGCATGAGACAAATGTGAGACATAAATAAAATAATCCACGAGATTAATAATTGAATCAATCCCAAAAGATAATAACCAATTGTGCAATAAGATAGCCCACATGCTAAAACTCCAAATAATAATCCAATCTCCAATAATATAAAACTGAATAATCTCCAACTGACTCCATAAAGAAATATATGAATAAAACCCATAACGACTTTGGAACCAAATGGCCTAATCAAAACCATAAACTGTTTCTCAATGGAAATACGAAGGAAAGAAAACTACACTAAACTAATATGCATAAAGTAAATAATTCCATCTACACCTCCAAGAAAGTCTACAAATAATCCTATGCAGCTTCTCCAGACTTATTCCTGAAAAGGTTAGTCAACGCATGAGGTCAGATCCCTGATCATGAATACAAACTACCCCCCTCAAATAGGGTCCTTGAACCCACACTATAGCATTATACATGATAAATATCACAATAGAATATTTTAATTAAATGAAATATAATTAAACGCGATAGAAAAATTCACTAACTACTCTCAGTAATTGTTAGTCACAATGCATACCAAATATGATTTTAAATAATTAAGCCTCAAGCTGTTAATTTAATTAAATTAACCCAATTTGTCATTACCCTCAATTCATTATTATATTAGTCATAGCGGTCCTCCAGCCACGGGTGTTACTCCCACCAAAGTTTTACACTTCCCCTTGTCAATAGCTAGCTAATCCGTTTAAACTGTCGAACCCGCAATATGACAAGGTTCCTCACACGACACAACATAAATGCAAGTTGACCCATTTAAAGTGTCGGTCCCTACACATTTTGTTTCCACCAATTTTAATACCCGTTATTATCTTAGGCATTAATTCTCATCTTCTCAAATTCTCAATTATCAAATTACCCCACCCTTTTTTCGATCTGAGATTCTCAAAAATACCCCTTAGTCCCATACCTAAGAGTCCCCAAGTACTCATACATTCTATCCTATATATAGGATGAATTACTAACATATACCACGTCCTAGTCTCATGCCCAGGCTAGCGTAATGACGATAAAGCATAAAAATATACCCTACCCCGGAATATAAACTCGACGAATCTACACTAACTAGTCCCATACCTAGTAAGCATAAATTATAACCAAAGCCTACTCACTAGTCCCATACCTAGTAAGTATCCTATAATAGAGGTGAGCAATATACTACCCACAAGCCCCTCATCCCCGCGATGGAAAAAATGACTAAAAGAAATCACACAAAACACAATTCAATATGCACAACATAGTAATTTAATCATAAGGGTCCTAATTTAATTTTAATCAAACACTACCGTTGATTTCAACATGATTAATTCCATTCAATAATGTTAAGTTAATTAACTTGCAATAATCTTCAATATGACATAATCGTTCTCTTTTATAAATCATCTAATTTTCTTATAATTGTGTACGCGTCCCAAATAACATATAAATAATCCCAAAAATTCTACTTGAGAACCTACACCCAAAACCATAAAAACCCAATAATCTGATCTACACACCCAAGTGTTTCAACGATTAATTCATATTTAAAAGTTTCATAAAAATGGTACCTAAATTAGTGTTCACTTTCTCTAATTAAGTTACTAATTGATTTAACAAAACACATGATTAAGGGTGTAGGAGACACTTAAGACAAATAATACTAAAGAAAAGGAATAGAGTATTCATACCTGTGATTTAGATGAAGAAGATCTGATTTGGCAGTTGGATTCCTCTCGCAAAATTAACAAAGAGTCGTTTTTGAATAATCTTAAGAAAACACAAATTAAGCTTTCAAATATTGAGTTAAATACTGATTAAGTTTGGGGATAAAGTTTATAGATGAAAGAATATAATTTTGGAGAGGTTTTCTAGTTGAAAAGTTGATGAAAAATTGATTTAAAAATCCAAACCACGAATTTGTTGTGATTTATAAAGGATTGAGAGTTTTATTAAGAAAAGAGTTATAATCAGATACAAATACTAAAAAAAATATTCTTGATGATCGAATCGTTGGAATTGTCTAAAATTTGGGACAGTAGTATCTGAAGGTGAGAGGAAGCTGTATAAATTTTTTTAGCTCGATCCAACGTTCAAATATTTTTATATATATTTTTTTCTAGAGAGTTTTATGATTTGAGTACTCTTAGAGAGTTTTATATTTTGAGGACTATCCTAAACGGCCCAAGACTTATATATACTCATATTAGGAGTCTTGTAATCTAGTTTTCTGAATTTTGAATATAAAAACCAACATATTTAATTATTTAAAATAATTAAATCCAAAATTTTAATTTTCTCTAATTTTCGAATTAATTAAAAAATCAATTAATAAAAACACGGGGTGCTATACCCCCAAAAGCTGTGAACCTCTGTCGGCGTCGTAGGCTGTCCTCACTCCCTCGCCACTGATACCTTACTCGGATCAACTACTATACCCTTTTTAGACACCATGTGGCCCCAAAACTCTACCTAACGAAGACATAACCCTCATTTACTAAACTTCGCATACCATTGGTGTTCTTTAAGTGTCTATAAAACCTTTCTTAAGTGCTCGACATGATCTTCCTCAGAACGAGAGTAAACCATAATATCTTCGATAAACACAATCAAAAGTTGGTCAAGGAACGCTCGAAAAACCTAGTACATCAGATCCATAAACAAGGTTGGCGCATTAGTGAGTCCGAATAGCATCATTATAAAATCATAGGACCCATATCTTGTTCGAAAAGATGTCTTAGGAACGTCCTTCTCCCTAACGTGTAACTGATGATAACCGAACTTCAAATCAATCTTGGAAATGTAAGATTCTCCTCTCAACTATTCGAATAGGTCATAAATACACGTTAGTGGGTATTTATTTTGAATTGTGACCTTATTCAACTCTTTGTAGTCAATACAAAATCAAAGTGACTCATCATTCTTCTTGACACATAACACCGGTGCACCCCATGGTGAAGTACTCTATCGAATAAAACCCTTCCTCAAGAGTTGTTGAATCTGCTCTCTTAACTCACGCATCTCAGATGGGTCCATCTGATAAGGCGCTCGAGCTATAGGTCTCATACCCGGTGCTAGATCAAAAATAAAATAAATTTCTCAGTTAAGTGACAATTCGATTATACCCTGGAATACATGTTCGAACTCCCTTACAAATAGAATCGAGTCTAACGAAACTACCACCTCCTGTGAGGTCTCCTTCGCGATGTAATATAGATGAGTGCTTGACCCTCCCTTAGGAAGAGACATCGCCACTACGAACATCTCCTGCCCTGGTATCAAGAATATAATAGTCCTCCCTTAGCAATCTACCATCGCCCGATAACCAGCTAACCAATCCATCCCCAAGATAACTTTATATCCCTTCATATCTAATACAAGAAGATCGAAAGCTAAACACAATCTACCCACATTAATATCCACACCTCTACAAATCAAGTGTATAAGCGACCCACTACCCATCAATGACTCCATACACATATGGAGACTACCAGCTGTCTCTAATAGGCCGACATCTCGTGCAAATCTAGTCGCTATAAAAGAGTTTGATGTCCCCATATCAAATAAAATCCTATCCTTACACCCATGAATAGGAAACACACCTTTAGAGAAATTCTACGATGCTCGTGGCATGACTGCATACCAAACATTATAGGCATATCCATACTTTGGTTGCACCTGTAGTGGTGATATGGATGGGGATGGTGTCGCAGATGACCTCTGTGCATGCTGCTCATGCGGGACACCTTGCTACTAAGAAGCTACCCCTTGTTGTGGGCAACCCCTCCTCTTATGGCCCGTCTGTCCATAATTAAAACACTGGCCTAGGAACTCCTGCTAATGCTGGCCCCGATTACCCTGATTCTATTGACCCTGTTATTGGGCCTGGTATGGACAATATTTATTTAAGTGACTCGTCTCCACACAAATATAACAACAACTAGTGAATTTTTTCTCTTTTTGAACATGTTGGTTCGATTGAGGCTTTTCCTTAGCTCGCTGCGGATAACGTTGGAGCTTGTGGACACCCTTTCCACATGTAACACGTCTCCCTTTGATCCCTGATCCTGACCGTGTTGGCCCTGGTGGCCATCTCTATTATTCTCTTAGCCCTGACGGCCTCGAGTATCCCGTCGCTGTTGCTTCGGTGTTACATTATTATTATTTCTTCCTGACTAGCTTGACTAACTTGGTTCCCTTGATCTTTTGCTTCCTATCAGCTGGACACTATGCTCTCAATAGTGTAATGATACGGTAGTAACTGCTTGTGCAATAATATCAGCCACCTCTGGGATGATTAATATACCTTGTAGTACTAGAGTTACTCATTGATCCTTTCCAGCATCACCTCTTCCGGCTATCCCAACACGTCATTCCCTCCTAGTTGACATCTGAAAATAGATCGAATTGTATGAGTTCACTATCAATAGAAAAATAACCGTAGAAGAACTTAATCTTAAATATATGATTATGAATACAACAGTCCTAATAATAGGGCTCTAAGTCAAAGAATGCTACGCTGAAATCATAGTAAGCCGTACAGATCCTATGGAAACTAGAACTTGGATCAGATACCATCTGTGACACCGTGCCTATTTTAATCTTGGGTGATCAGTCCATTATTAAATTAAACCAAAATTATTAATGGTTTCATTCTTAGCATCGCCGTCGAAAACATTTTATTTACTAATCACCTATGTCAAATTAAGCTAGTGCAATTTTTTTTCTTTTATTATTAACACATGCAACAATAAATTTAAATGAATTAAACTAATCATACATGAATCTAATATGAACAATCCCACGATAGAGATAAATAATTAAATAAAGGAGACCGAATAAACCATCGATTCTCTAAGTAAAATAATCCAATCACAATCTGAAATAAGTAATTAAAACCTGAATACAATATGATTCATCACTGAAATAAATAAATATTCTGAAGGAAATATGCCCAGATGAACTCATAATGAAATCTACTATCTAGAATGAACGAGCTGAAGCATCTAAGAAACTATCCTTCTAGCCTCCACACTGCTGCAGCTATGTGTCACTAGATATTTAGTCCGCTAATGACATTTGGTTGAGATATCATATTGTCACGTCATCATCACTCGTTGTGACATCAATTATGTAATCACTATTCATTTAGTAATTTTATTCAATAAATATTAATCATTTCTCTCCGATTAATAATTTAATCATCCCATCATATTTAATTTTGGTTAAATTACGTCACACATGTAGTTTAAATTTTTAACCGAATTAATTAATTTTTATTTCTTTAAAAATATCGGTTGTTATAATGTATTTTTCATCGACTGTATTTCTTGCATTTTACATTGATTAAGTTAATTCTTGCACATCTAGGTCTCTGACCCAAATTTAAATATTTTCTCACCCCAGGTGCTCCTATATAGTAATAGCGGGATTTTGACGTAGTAGCCTTGCATCCTTTTTTCTCCTCAGGCATTTTAGATCCATTAATTTTAGCTCAGGTGCTTTTCATCTTCAGTACTTATATTATTTTGGGATTACTATATGGGACTAAGCCCGAGACTCATTTACTTTATGTTGGTTTCAGGCATTTACTTTTATGTCAGACTTTTCATACACTTTGTGTTGGTTTGAATTTATTTATTATTATGGAAATATTCATTGAACCTTAATTATGGGCCTTTATATGTAATTTATATTACATTGGTGCTGAGATTGGTATTAATCTTCTGCGTATCATGCTTGGCCAACCTTTATATACGAAAATGGTGGTTGTTACATAATGATAATGTTTTTATTGAGGAACCTAAGATTACTCTTCGAGAGCAGCTAGTCTGTTGCGGTGAGAGAGATAATCTTCATGGTTTGATGAAGGCTATGAAAAAAGAGTTTCTAGAGTTTGAGGATTCAATGAATTTACTCAAGTCAAGGATAGTTGAGTTAGATGAGAGATTGAGAGATTCAAGTAGGGTAAAATTTGATTTGGAGTCTAGGTAATAGAAGTTGAAAAAAAATTTAGGCACCATCAAAATCAAATATGACAGGTGTGGTATTGGCTTAGATGATCAAAAGACATCCGATACACAAGATAAATCCCATCTCCATGTTTACATTTACCCTCATTGCAGTAGGAAAGGTTACCTTAGGAGGTTTTTCTATGATCTTGAAAAGGGTCCTAGAAAGTCTAAGCATGGAGTCATCAATGTTACCAAAACCCGAGAGTGTCAAGTTATACCTATATGGATCAAGAAATATAATTTGTAAACTTTACATATTAGACTTATTGATTCTTGTTTGTTTGCATATGATACTTCCCATGCTATATCTAATAATTGATTGTGTTCTCATGTTTGTCATACACTAGTTTATGCTTCACGATATACGTTTTGCTAGTGTTATGACATGCATGTATTTTGTATTTAATATTTTATTTTTATTTTATTGAGTCATATTAAAAAAATACAAGAAGATTTTGTTTATCTTTTGAGTTAGTTTTATTTTCAAAATTGGTATTTTAAATATTTTTTTAGTAAATCTCAAAAAGATTTTTGATTTTTGTGTATTTTGATTTTACACATCTTGTGTGGAATATTGGTATGTTTGAATCCAATTCATTCTGATCTATCCATGTGAGAAGAACATTTAGTTATAATTTTTAATACTTAGATTGTTCCTAATCATGCTTACATGGAATTATTTTGAACTTTGTTCGCTTTATCGATTCATTTTGCATATGCCTCTGCACACACATGCACGAGATCTTTGAATGTTAACTTCACATAAATATATGAGATTTGTGAGATGTTCTCCCATCAATTTTGTTATCTACATGTTTTGTGATTATAGGGGATATTCACAATTAAGAACCACTGACCGTAAGATCATTTTATTAGTATCGAAAAATATGAGGGTACACGAGAGATGGCTAGGAAAGGAGCAAATATCCTTTGAAGGAAAGCATCCATTGACAAGAGACTAACGAAAGATTCAAGGAAATAAAAAAGAAAATTTTCCAAGGCCAACAAGTTTAGTTTGTTTAATTTTGAAAAATGATAGTTTTAAAAGAATTGAGTAAATAAAAAATATGATATATGTTCATCTTTTGAGGGTGTTATAGTTGAAGATGAATGAGTTTGAATAATGAATCTTATTTATGCTTATTTTATCATGATACTATATAATTATAGAATTATCAATATTCCAGGCTTGTGTTCTTTGTGCCTGTTTACTCATAGAGTTCACTTTGTCTTGTGACTTGAGGATAAATCTTTATTTGATAAAGTTTTTCAATCAAATAGAACTCTATGAACATATTTGAGTATTTAGGTCATAATTCATTTATATTCAATTATCCATTCATTCCATCCCACATGTTTAGGCACGTCGATACTATGTTAATGTGTAAATCTTATGTGTTTTGTGTCAAGTTTTTGTTGATGTTTATACCTATATATATGTGTCGGTAATTCATTAGTACATTTTGAATATATATATATATATATATGATATTGTTTGTTCTAAGTCAATGCAGTTTGCATTTAGTCCTTGTATGTCATATTCTTTATCTTTGGATTTTATTTGGCATGGTATATTATTACTTTGTATATTTTGTTATATGTATTGAAATTCCATATTTAAAATTAATATAACAATTCATTGCTTATTCATATTTGTAACTTTTTGCATCGATAATGATATTATTTGATCCTGGTTTAGATAATTTGTGCTTGAGTTTCCATGTTGTTTGTTTGTATCATTTTACACTATTGCATGATTTTATTATCTCCTACCTATCATAATATTGATTTCTCAAATTGGTATTTCACGTGCACACATTTAGGGGGAGATTTGGTTTTTGGGGGTGTAATAGTTTTATGCTTTATTAATTTGTATATTATTGAACAAAAAGAGGGAGAAATGGTATCTTTCCTTTCATGATCAGGATATCTTTGTCTTAGAGGGAGAAAATTTACCTAGATTGAGATTATATTAGATATTGTTAGAATTTATTCATTTGAGGGTCGAGTTGCATCCGAATTGATTTCCAGTAGTAAAAGGGTTCGTTCGTCTGAACCGTTATGTCGATTTGTGCATGGGGTGAATCGTTGGAAAGGGGATTTAGATCCCTTCAAAGATTTAATGAGCTTTTGCTCTGACGATAAAGTTAACCGGAGTCAAACGGGGCCTGGGAGCATTTGGTAACCTTTAGATCGGTACTCGAAATGTGACCTAGGGTTTGTAGTGAAATAAGTAGGTGTTAGGGACCTATGGAGAGACTTATGGGGTCCTAGAATGTGGTGTCTATAGATCCCCTCCACGGGTAAGCTTCAAATAAGTGAAAGCCATCTAATAGACACCACATGATGCTTTGAAAAGAGGTCGGTGTTGAGGACCTAAGAGGAATTCTGGGGATGGCCAATTTTATGGGCTGAGGTTAATTCTGAGGACCTAAAGGGAATGCTAGGGATGGCCAATTTTGCCCGCCAACGCCAATTCTAACCTAAACAAGGTGACAACCGAGGGTCGAGGTTAATTCTGACCTAAAAAGATGTGACGACCGAGGGCCGAGGTCAATTCTGACCTAAAGGAGGTGACAATCGAGGGCTGAGGTCAATTCTGACCTAAAAGGGGTGACGATCGAGGGCCGAGGTCAATTCTAACCCAAAAAGGTGACGATCGAGGGTCGAGGTCAATTCTGACCTAAAAGAGGTGACGATCGAGGGCCATGGTCAATTCTGACCTTAAAGAGGTGACGATCGAGGTCTGAGGTCAATTCTAACCCAAAGAAGGTGATAACCGAGGGGCGAGGTCAATTCTGACCTAAAAAAATGTGACGATCGAGGGTCGAGATCATTTTTTACCTAAGAATAGGTGACAATCGAGGTCAATTCTAACCTAAAGGATGTGACGTTCGAGGTTAATTATGACCTAAAAGAGGTGGTGAGTGAGGAACGAGGTCAATTCTAACTTAAAGAAGATGAAGATCAAGGGTCGAGGTCAATTCTGACCTAAAAAGAGGTGACAAACAAAGGTCGAGGTCAATTTTAACCTAAAAGAGGTGAAAACCAAGGATCGAGGTTAATTCTAATCGAAAAGAGGTGATGACCCACGGTCGAGGTCAATTATGACCTAAAAAGAGGTGACGATCGAGGTCCGTGGTCAATTATGACCTAAAAGAGGTGATGACCGAGGTCCGTGGTCAATTCTAGCGTAAAAAAGGTTATGATTGAGGGTCGAGGTCATTTTTTACCAAAAAAGAGGTAACGACCAAGGGCCGAGGTCAATTATGAACTAAAGTAGGTGACGACCAAGGGTCGAGGTCAATTCTAACCTAAAGGATATGAGGACTGAGGGCCTAGGTCAATTCTGACCTAAAGGAGATGACGACCAAAGGTCAAGGTCAATTCTGACCTAAAAGAGGTGACGACCGAGGGTCGAGGTCAATTCTAACCTAAAAGTGGTGACGATCGAGGGATGAGGTTAGTTATAACTTAAAAGAGGTGACAACCGAGGGCCGAGGTCAATTATTACCTAAACGAGGTGACAATTGAGGGCCAAAGTTAATTTTGACATAAAAAGAGGTGACAACCAAGGGACGAGGTCACTTCTGACCTAAAAAGGTGTCGACCGATGGCTGAGGTCAATTTTGACCTAAAAGAGGTGAGGACCTAGGATCGAGGTCAATTATGACCTAAAAGAGGTGACGACCGAGGGCCGAGGCCAATTCTAACCTAAAAGAGGGTTACCAATACTGAGGGTCAAAGACAATTCTGAGGGCAGAGGTTGTAACTTCTTTTGGGAAAATCTAGAAACTCCATTGGGGATATGTATCTTGTGATTTATATAGGGATTTTGGGGGAGCATTTGATTTTATTTTCCACTGGGGAAGAGGGAATGATCCAAGGGTTGTATGTTTCTCGACTGGGGAAATATTAATTTTTGTGGTGTCCTTTGGAGATGTTGATGAGGAGGATATCCAATTGCTTTTGGGAATTCCACAGGGAATACAAGAGTTTTGTTGGGGATATGTGTGTGGTAAAAAAAGTTTTTCTTGGTAAGAGAGTTTTTAAAATTCATTTCATATTTTAAAGATTTTTTCGGGGATTTTTCGAGATTTTCTAGCATTTTTGGGGAATTTTTCTATGAAATTTTAGAGAGGGTGCCAACCAGCATAGTGTGAGGGTGCCAAAGGGTAGTGGCATAGACTTTTGGAGTACCTTGAGAGGGTGGAGGGACAGTGCCGATCGGTGGGTGGCACGGAAATGCCGATCGCATGCCCCTTAGCCTCCTATAAAAGGGGGGAAAGTTCTCCTCATTTTCACAACTTTCTCACTTGCCTTTTCTGTAATTACCTTCTGCGAACCGTTATAACATTAAAAAACCAAATGATGGTTGATTTCTCAAGTAGCACGGTACACATGGCGTGGCTCAATGCTGACGATTGGGAAAAATTGGAATAGAGGGCTAGGGTGCCCCTTGCTTTGGGCAGCGAAAACTCTTTTGACTCATTCGAGCCAGTGGCGGATTATAGGACCCTCTTGTGCGAGCCAATGCATTATCGCTCATCTAGGGTTGTAAACCTTAGCGGATATGTAATTATTGATGAATTTTGGTATTCTTTTCCTTTTTCTTTGCGATATTTTCTTATTTCTGAAATTTTGACAAAGGTTTTTTTTCCTTTTTTGCTTTTTTGATAGTCTGATGTTTCTATGTAGACTCTGCGTGCCCGAGAGATGATGGGGATTAGGGACATTTGGGAGAGACTTTCACCTGTGGTGCATTAGATGGTCTCATCAGCCGATTTTGGGAGACTGGCGTATGCGCTGGACGAGATGCCTCATTCTAAGACCGTTCTTTGTGCTCTAGGGGGAGGTGGTGGGACACCACCCACACCTTTCATTTCGGCATTAGAGATATGACAGTGACTCCGATAGACGTGCAGTAGCTACTAGGGCTTAATTGTGATGGGGTACAGATTGAGGTGGATAAGACTTTGAGGGTGATGTTGGAGGCAGTGACAACGACGTTAGGTGATGAGGAGAGGGTAGTTTTTGGGGACTTTCTTCATTTGTCCCTTTTGAGGGAGTTATTGATAAGGAGGAGGATTAACGAAAGTGATGGGAAACAAGTGCGGGAGATAGACCATTTTTTTATTTTGCTGGTGTTGGGAGGTTTCTTGGTGGCGTCAAGTGACGATGTCATCCACTTGTGGTTTTTGTCATTTCCGAGGGTGTTTTCAAACATCCCTTTTTATGACTGGGGGAGGCTGACTTTAGCGACCATTTATTCTTCTCTTGATGCGTTCAGTCGGTGCTGCTGGAAAACTTTTACTGGGGTCATATATCTTCTTTAGGTATTCTTTATTTTTTGCATTTTTCTTTTATGAATTCACATTTTCTTCATGCATTTCCCTGATTTCTTAATCGCTAAACTTTTGTCCATTACAAATGTGGTCCTATGAGGTGATTGGCTTTAACACCCAATTGATATCTTGGAAAGATGAATCTGTTGGGGGCTTCTGTTAGATGTACCAGTAGCGGCGGTCCAACCGACAGTCAAAGAAGTCTCTCTCTCTAGAGGCGGTGCGTCAGGTCTTGAACGGCCTGACGAGTGAGCTGGTAAATCCTTCTTTCTCTTATGAGGTCATTTTTCCTTTAATGGTCCCTTCTGATATTGATCTTATTCTCTTGCTGGGGAATTTACAGTTGACCTTGTATCCCTAGGGGATGGTTATTGAGCATACAAGGTTGACCAAGGGAAATGCGTAGATGTAGAGTTTGCTGACCCATGAGTTTGGCTACTCCTAGTATCTATGGGAGAGAGTATTCAAGAAGATTATGGAGGATGAGGTTGCGGTGCCACCGTCGAGGCGCCCAGTATACATGAGGCGAGTGAGGGAAATGTCGGATGATGTGCGGATAACGGCGATGATGGGTGAGCCCTATTCCTCATATACAGACATGACGGTGATGTATGACTATATGGACTTTGTGTCGAGCTGGTTGATGCTTTCCTGGATATATGACGTGATTCCTCTACCACGTGCGGTGTTGAGTCGGCCAGTGGGGGTCCTCCCACAGCGCAGGCGTTGCGTCGACATCGGTGGCGGCGATGATCTCGGAGGTTCCTTTTGTGCGATTGACCGCTCCTATCGATAAATTGGTGGGTTGATGGGGGGTCGGTGCATATGCTGCACAATACTAATGTGATGGACCCATAGGATTTGGTCTTGACAGAGTAGGTTCTCCGACCTAATGTATAATTTTAATCTCTCTATATTTTTAATTTCCTGATTTCTTTCTTAGTGTCAGACTGACGGATTTATTCTTCTTTATTTTCCTTGAAGCATATCTCGGTCTCCACTACATGGCTGAGGGATATTAGGGATTGGATATCTTCGGTGACTGCCCATATTTGGGATGTGATTCCGATTCCTTCTTGTCTGATGCCGTCTGCTCATCTAAGGAAGGGTATGGCTCGAGGAGTGGGGTCACGTCGTCTCGTCGCCGGGGGAAGAGAGTATGCCATAGGGAAGGAGGCTCCTAGAGAGAGAGAGAGAGAGAGAGAGAGAGAGAAAGGTAGGTAGGTGAAGGTAGGTAGGTGTGAGAGAGAGAAGGATAGAGATAAAATTGGGTTTGGCCTAAGTCCCGTTGTATTTCCTTATTTTCCTGCAAAAATGATGTAACATTGCAAAAATCTATGAAAATGAAGTTTTTGTTAACCTTTCGTTTTTCAGTGACTAATGCCCATGCTCTTTTTACTTTGCTGTCAAGACCGTAAAAGGAATTAAAATGATTGGATAAAGATTTTATTTTAAAATGGGATAAGTAAAACATAAGGATAAGGAATTTCAGAATTCCCTTAAAATAAAAATTATTTTATTGAGTTTTTTTAACATTGACAAAAAAAAAGGAAAAAGGGGATTTTTTAAAAATAGGGCTTACCAATCGGCATGACCCCTGTTCTGCCTATCGGCATGTCAGTCCAGTCCAATTAACCCAAGGCTTTGATTTCACTTTCTTCAATTGCTTGGTACTTGGTGGGGTAAGTTTCCCTCCGATTTTTGCATGGTTTCTTGTCTTTTCTTGGGGGTTTCCAAGTATAAATAGTGGTGTGGGTGGAGAATTTTCTTCACACCTCCACATTCCTTCTCTTTTAAATTCTTATTGCTTTCTTATCTTCTTATTTTGGGATATGGCTCTCCCTGGTAGTGTTGAGTTTTCAAACTACATCGAAACCTTAGAAGTAATGTGTTCCTACAACATTGATTATGATACTTTCAACATGCGGAGAGTATCTTTATGGCGTAATCGTCCCATAGAGTGGAATATGATGATGGCAGCGGTCGGGTTCTGGTACCCCAAATACCATGTCTTTCTCTTCGGGTCAGAATGTAAGGACATTTTTGTCCATTATCAATTTGTATGTCATACGCCATTACACCGTTGAAGAAAATCAAGATCGCATGTACATCAATGGATCCGAATATCAAAGCGTCTTTAACATCATAGCCTCTGCGAGAATGAACTTGGTAAAGTTTTGTTTTTATGTCCCTTAAAGTTTCATACTTAGTATTGGGAATTTTTTATGAAATGTTTTTTTATAAAAATAAGAAGTAAGTTTTTTCAAGCAAAAAGAGGCTTTTAATAGATTTTTTATTTTCTGGTAAACCGGACCGGTCTGCCCCTTTTAAAAATGAACCGATCTGCCTCCAGATCGGTCCGCCTCTATACCGCCGATTCGTTGTGCATAGAACCAACATACCACAGACCGATTGCAAACCGAAGAAGCCCATTTTAAAAATGAACTGATCCGAGGTCGGACCGATCCGCCTCCACAACAGACCGATCCGCCTTGGATAAATTCGAACAGTTCCGTGTGATTTTTACCCACCAACTCAATATTCCTATATATATACCTATTTCGGTGGTGTATTTTTGAAGTCTTTGAGAAAACGTTTCTAAGAGTTCAAACACAACAAGACTTCATTTTTTATGTGCCAAATATCTTTTTGATTCACACACAAAAATCTCAATTAATTTTGTGAATCTTTTGGAACCCTAGAACACAAACTTTGTTACTGTTCATCTTTGTGGAGAGATCTTTGCAACCGAGGGTTGCGTTTCATTGCTGAGGGAGTCTCTACAAACTTTTATGACTGCATGTCATTGAGGAGTCCTGCGGTTCTTCCTTTGTTATTTGGACAGCGAGTCCTTGGAGGGTGCTACGTGTATTCTCTTGCTGAGTTCAAGACTGCGTGTCTTTGTGGGTTGGCTGCGCATTGATCCATTGAAGATTTCTCTATGTAATTGTAAGTTGCGATTTATATATTTATAGTGAAATAAAGGTTTTACTCGAAAGGGGTTTTTTCCTGAAATCTGTGTCTCAGCATATTTATGTGTCACATGCTTTCTTTATTTATGGGTTGACACATGCACCTTAGATGCATGTTTAGGGACTCTAATTAAATAAGGGTTACTTGGAAACTTGTGAATTTAATTTAAATCAATTATCACACAGTCAGTCGCACTCTTCACAGAAGAAATTTGTCTAACCTATGAGGAGTTTTCGACCATGTTGGGGATAAATCCCAGCGTTGTTGTAATAATGCCTGAGTTTTTTCGGTCCCCTAGGGACCTGTTAGCGGGAATTTTCCATATCTCGCCTTCGGTGGCCAGGTAGTTGGTTATAGGAAAAATTATTTCTCTTCTTATGGTGATTCATTCTGTGCATTTATAGGATGTCGGTGATGCCCACTATGGTGGAGCCGTCATTCTAGGTCTGGTTTCAAAATTGTTGTTGGTGACTGGGGAAATGTTAGCGGAACCACAAATTGCAACCATTATTTCGTGGATATTGTACCATCACAATCCTGCAAAGGTGAACTGGAGGAGACTCTGAATGGACTGGATGCCTGGCGAAAAGGCCGTTCTGACTTTCTGAGGGGTAGCCCTGTAATGCTATTCATGTGGTTGGAGAGATTTTGTATGGTGGTCCCACTCGAGTATCCTTTGCCGGTGGTGATGATTTATTCTCACGCTATTTTATCAGAGTAGGCCTGGACCTCGAGAGTTGGGAGAATTGGTTTATGGATCACGGGGCTCGAGGATTGCGTTGGTTAGTGACTTGGTGGGGGAACTATTGCCCATTCTAGAACTCAAAGAATACCACTATGTTTGGTTAGTTGGTCTCAGATTGACTTCTTTATAATTTGGTTGGGAACAGATTGTGCCACCTCGGGCACTGAACTGCTTTCCTTTGGAGGATCTGACATAGCATATGCGCATGTGACTTATCTTCTTGTTGGAGAATTTTCGGCCATCAACCCTTGCATTCCATTTCGTAGGAAGAGTATGGAATATTTCAGGGGATTATATGAAGTGGTTGTGGAGAAAGGTAGTTGCCAAGATGTTGGCTGTAGAGACTGGGAAAAGCTAGTTCACCATATCTGACACCATGGAGGGAGGTGTTGTGTTTTTCCTTAAGCTAGACCGGTTTTATAGTTCTATGGAGCATCTGCAGTAGTCCATTCAGGCAGGGGAAGTTTGGGGACCCCAGGACGCGGGTGATGATGGGTCTAGTTCTTTTGGAAGCTGCGATTAGGATTACTGAGGAGTGTATTTGGGAAGCCTTTCTAATGGGTGTTTAGGAATAATTTGTGGGTTATTCTGGTTGTAGTGGGGACTGTTTTTATTTTGTTTTAGGAAGGTAGGAGTAGACTGGCAAGGGAAGTCATTTGTCTCCCTATGCTAATGTAATTGTACTAGTATTTCGCAGGAATGAAATAAAAAAGTTTTTGATCATCTAGTTATGCCTTTTGATGAGTTTTGCATTTGAATTATATATACTAATCGCTAATTTATAGCATATGATAAAATCAACTGTCATTCTCAGGAATAAGAAAAGAATAACATTTTGTGAAAAAGAAGGGGGTCGTGCTTATGTGAATGGTATGAGTTGCCTATCTACCTCTGGAGGTTTTAGAAATTTTATAAAATTCATTTTGGAAGTAAAAATATTTTTTAGAGGATCAGTCCCCACGTAGTTCTGAGTAGAGGAAAATAAGATTTTTTTAAAGAATATATAGGAGATGAAAAGAGTCGTGGTGCACCGAGATTTCCATCTAAGGGTAAAACCTCTTAAGAAGATCCAGGTTGACTAGATGCGCCATTTCCTCTCCATCATAGTCGGTGAGCATAGTGGCGCCGTCTGATAATTTTTTTTTCACAATGTATGGGCAACTCTAATTAGGCTTGAATTTCCCCTTGGGGTCCTAAATGGGATCTATAATTTTTTTAAGGGCTAAGTCCCCTTCTCGGAGGCCGCGGTCCTTGAACTTCTTATTGAATGATCACGCTATTAGGAGATGGTACCCTTGTATGTGATATAGATCTTTCAACCTCCTTTCATCCAAGAGTTATAGCTCATCAAGACTACTTTGATGACAATCTTCCTCCCTGACTTTGCTTTCTATCATGACGCGCACTGAAGGGATTTTTAGCTTTACGGGTAGACTTCTTCCATATCGTATACCAAAGATTAAGGGGTATCCTCAACATAGGTTTGGGATGAAGTTCGGTAGCTCCAAAGGGAGTAAGGGATTCGATCGGTCTAATCTCAATAACCCTCGATTATCTTGCTGATGATGGCTTTGAGATTCTTATTGGTGAATTCGACTACTTTATTGGTTGGATGGTTTGAGGTCAATAGGGAGAAGATTTGTGTCTCTAAATCCCAAACTCGTCGACCACCTCTGTAACCTCTGACTTGAAATGCAACTCGTTGTTCGACACCAGCTCATATAGGACCCCATATTGGCAGATGATATTTTTCTTGATGAACTTGGCACTTTCTTGGCATTCAGAATTGTGTATGACTCGAGTTCGACCCATTTAGTGAAGTAGTCAATGACAAATAGGAAGAACTCATGCCCATTGGATGATTAGGGTGTAAACTTCCATATGATGTCAATTCCCCATGTGGAGAACGACTAGGGAGAAGTCATGTTGTACAATTCCTGCGGAGGCAGGTGTTATAGGTTGGAAAACTGCTAGCATTTGAGGTATCTTGGAATGTAAGTTGTGTAATCTTGGACCATGGTATTCAAGTAGTAACCACATTGGATGATCTTTTTGGTGAGTATATGGCCATTTATGTGGGGTCTGCATTTTTCTCTGTGAATTTTCTATATTATCCCTTCAATGTTAGCCCCAGTAATGCAGTGCAAATAACTTCCATCAAAGTTTCTCTTGAACAGTGTTTTATCGTGAATAATGTACTAGGCATCCAGTTTGAAGAGTGTTGTTCAGTCTTTCTTGTAAAAACCTTGGGGGTACCTTCCATGCTTGAAGAGGCACCAAATATAATAGTACTAGTAGTCGGTTATCTCGGGATATTTTATGATAAGCTCAATGTGGTAATAATGGGTTGGTTTATCTTTCTCCTAGACAAGGAGATGAGCTATGGTTATTCCTTAGGGCATGTAAATCATGGAGGCTAAGGTATTAAGGGCATCAACTAGGTTATTTTTTTTCTCAGGGTAGATAATGAAATAATTTCTTGGAATTAGGGAGCTAGCTCTTCTAGGTGGTCATGGAAGGGAAAGAGTTTCTCATCCTTGACTTTTCATCTCCTGAGTACTTAACCGATGATGAGGGTAAAATCTACATAGACATTGAGGTATCAAATTCATTTTTTGAGGGAAACTTTGAGGCCTATCATGCACGCCTCGTATTCACTCATGTTGTTGGTGCAAGGAAAATCCAACTTGATGGCAATGGGAGTGGGAAAGTCATCAGGGGAAATTAGAAGTATCCTAATGCCATACCCTTACTTGTTGGCGGAGCCGTCAAAGAACATTTTCCATCGGAGGTCTTCTCGGTAGGTACAAAGGATATTCGCATCTAGGAATTTGAAAATCCATACATTGGCTTTTTTTAAATATACAGGTCCCAAATATACTTGGCACAATAAAAGGTCAACTGAATTCAGCATTTGGAGTAGACTTGATAGGGTATTAATAAATCAAGCTTGATTGGATACAAATTACAATTGGAGTGTTGTCCATCAAAATAGGAGTATGTGTGATCATTCCCCTTTATTATTTAGAGGAGAAATTCAAACAGAAACAACTAAAAGAAGCTTTAGATTTTTCAATTTTTGGATTGAAAAAAAAGAGTGTGCAGATATAGTGAATCAATCATGGAAGGAAGTGTCTTGTCCTAACCCTATAAAGGCCATATATCTCAAACTTAAAGAAATCAAAAGGAAATTTAGTGCTTGGAGTAGGTGCACATATGGGGATATTGTTCAATCTTCTAGAAATGCAGAGGATTCTCTCCTAAATGCTGAGATAGAGTTTGACCAAGACCCCTCAGAACAATAAAGAGAGGACCAGAATAGAGCAACAACTCATTATAATAAGAAGTTGAAGATAGAGGATGATTTCTAGAGTAAATAAGCTAATGATAAATGGTTCATTGAAGGGGATAAGAACTCTGCCTATTTTCATAGGGTGGTTAGTAGTAAATTGAAGAGATTAAATATCCTTAGAGTGAAAAAAGAGATTCTTCTCGGGCAGTTTTGAAGGAGGAAATTCATGAAGAGGAAGTTGATTTCTTTTCTCAATAATTTTTGTCATCTAAAGTGATGCATTCTATTGTTAACTGTAGGGTGATGGATGTTATTCCTTCTTTGATCACATATGAGATCAACTCAAAATTAACTGCATGGACATCTATGGAGGAGTTAGAGAAAACAGTCAAAGGTTTAAATCCTAAAAGTGGGTCAGGTACTGATGGTTTTGATGGACATTTATTCACCTTCTTTTGGGAGATTGTAAAAGAATACTTACTTAAGGCAGTGCACAACTTCTTTGGAGGTTCAAGTTTACCAAAAAATTACACAACCTCCAGAATAGTTCTCATTCCAAAAATTAATTACCCCCAATCTTTTAATGACTTCAGACCAATCAACATGAAAAATTTTGTGAATAAAATTTTCTCCTGGATGTTAAATGATAGAATCTCAAACTTTTTTACCCCAAATTATTTCTCCAATGCAATATGGATTCATTAGAGATAGATAAATTAATGAAAATGTCCTGTTAGCCCAAGAATGTATGTCTCGAATCCATTCAAAGAATACAAGAGGTAATATTATTTTGAAGTTGGATATGATAAAGGTGTATGATCGTGTTTCTTGGTATTCTAAACGTCATGAGTAAAATGAGATTTTCTGAGAAGTGGTTAGACCTGGTTTAGAGAATTATTTCTGATAACTGGTTTACAATTCTCATTCATGGGGAAAATGTGGGGATTTTTCCATGCTTCTAGGGGAATTAGGCAAGGGGATCCTCTCTCCCCAAGACTTTTTTATCATCATGGAATGTGTTCTTTCCAGAAACCTTCACAAGTTAGCTTTGAACCTTAGGTCAATTGGGTCTAAAATTCCAATAAGTTGCCTAAAATTCAATCACCTAGAATTTGCTGATGATGTGATAATTTGTATCTTGGGTATGAATAGGGAAGAAAAGAAGATTCTGGAAGTTTTGAATGCCTATGAACAAGAATCTGTCCAATTAATAAACAAATTAAAATGTTCTCTGATAGTCTCAAGCAAGATAAAACCAAAGACTTTATCCTCCTTAAAGCAGATCACAGGTTTGAAATTGAAGAAATGTCATATCACTTATTTAGGATGTCCTCTGTATAGTGGTAGGAAGAAAACCATATACTTTAAAGAGATGATCTAAAAAGGTAAAGCAAAGATTGTGGAGATGGAGATCAAAATGTTTGAGTTTAGGGGGGAAGATAGTTTTAATAAAATCAGTTATTGTCTCAGTGTAGATGTACCTGCTAATTGCTTTGTCTCCTCCAAAGACTATCTTTAAAAGACTTCATGGTATTCTGACTGCATTTTTTTGGAGTTCTAGCTTTGGAGAGAAAAGACATCACTGGTGTAAGTGGGCGTCCATATTCAGACCAATTCAAGAAGGAGGGTTGAGTATTAGAAACTTAACAGATGTTGCAAACTCTTTATGTATGAATCTTTGGTTAAACTTTAGATCTAAAGAATATTTATGTTCTGAATTCATGAAAGTCTCCTATTATAGAAAATATCATCCAACCATAGCTCCTAGAAAAAAAGTTGCTCATATCTAGGATAGAATGTGCTCTGTGAGAAACTTAACAAAAGATAACATGAAGTGGCAGACAGGGAATGGAGAAATCAACATGTTCAATGATAGTTGGGGAATTGAAGAGTGTAAAAACCTTGAAGATCAATAAGTCCCCCAATCAACAGTTTCTAGGACTCAACTAACAAATAGGACAAAGACAAAGTTCAATCGAAATTTCCAACAACTGTAGCCTCTAAAATTCTAGAGTTCGAAGAGATATGGCATGGCACCCCAGACATGGTTGTATGGAAGCCGTGTAGTAGTGGAGTTTTATTAATCTCTTATGCTTGGGATATTTGTAGAATAAAATGATTATCTGAGGCCGCCTCAAAGATCATTTGGCATAAAAACATTCTAATGAAAATTTCAGTGCTAATGTGGAAAATGCTCAATAGGTTTTTACTTACTGATGATAAAATAAGATTAAAAGGGGTTCAGGGGTCCATATAAATGCCAGTGTTGTGATGCTCTAGCTGAGGAGTCGTTAGACCACATATTTGAATCAGGAGATGTTGCCTCCAATGTTTGGTACAAAGTTACTCAGGAATATGGTATCAAAAGAGTATCGGGGGGAATCTGAAATCAATTATTTTAATGGTTGATGTTTGGAAAGAAGAAGAACCCAATCATCAATTGTGTCATTCCTTCAATAGTCTTCTAGTGTTTATGGATCCATAGGAACAAATGAAAATATGATCAATCTAATGCTATTTTTTTTACTACTTTTTATCAGGTATCTCATTTAAAAGAGTTATACATCAGAAATCAAGCTCAATCAAAAGTTAAATCCATAATTCAGATCAAATGGATGCTTCCTCCTAAAGGAATCATAAAACTCAACATTGATGGTAGTTCGCTCGGGAATCCAGGAAATGGTGGGGGAGGAGGCATATTGAGAAACCAATATGGTGACATGATTTGGGCTTTCTATGTTCCTTTGGGTGAAGTAAAAAATATGGAGGCAGAAGCTCAGGCTCTAAAAAAAGGATTACAATACTACATGGACCTCAAGGAGTATGAAATCTACATTGAAAGTGACTCAAAAGTCTTAGTGGATATTTTTCTTCAAAAACCCACCATTCCTTGGCCTCTGAAATGGTTAATTCACCAGATAGAGTTTCTTTTGCTGAATTTAAAGTTCTCTTTATCTCATATTTATAGGGAAGGCAATCAAGTACCTAATTTCCTAGATAAATTGAGAAGTAAGGAAGATAGAGTCCTTTTCTCAACAAGCGTGAAAAAATTTCCAAAGTATCTGAAGGGTCTGATTCAAGTAGATAAATGGATTCTTCCTAATTCTATTCATGAATATGTGTGGTTGGAGTTTAATTCTTTCCTCTAGCAGTTTAAAGTTTGTCCGAGTTTTTTCTTCAATTTTTCAAGATCTTGTAAAGGTTCTATTTTATAAAGAACCTAATTTAAGTTTCCTTTTCCCAATATTTAGATATGTAGATAGGATTGTAAGCCATTTAGAAGAGGCTTTCTTTTAAAATTCTTATTTGAATAAACTAAATTTATTTTAAAAAAATTAGGGTAGTCAGCAAGGTAGTTAGATATGGCTCTTCTTCTCATGGATTTATACATGATATACACTATATCAAGCTCGACTAAAGCATCAACCAACGGGCCATTCAGTTGGAGAAGGTGGGCTTTTTGAATAGCTACTTGATAGGATCCATTCAGGATATAAGTTTGATGGTAAAAGCGAGTAGGTAATGCCATAAGCTTTAGGTAACCCAGACAAGAACGACACATGGTTTCTCTAGAGCTGTGTAGTTAACTTTGTACCCGGATGACTTGTGACTAGCGTAGTAAATAGCTCTCTCTTTTTAGGATTCTTCAAGGTATTGGGATAGCAAAGCCCCAGATGGAGTATCTATTACGATTAGGTATAGGAGTAGGGGAAGACCAGGCTACGACGACATGAGTACCGGATGTCGGGTTAGTTATTGCTTTATTCGGTCAAAGTCTTCTTGGAAATATTCATTCCAAACCTTGGTCAAATACTTTCAGAGGAGTTTGAAGATGGGTTCGCAGATGAAAGTCAACTGGATAATGAACCGGCTGATATACTATAATTTTTTAAGTAATCCCCGGACTTCCTTCAAGGTTCGGGGTGATGGCATTTGAAGTATGGCTTTCAATTGGGCATGATCCACTTCTATCCCTTTCTCACTAACCAAGAATCCTAAGAGGTTTCCTTTGGTAACACTGAAGACATATTTTTGTGGGTTAAGTTGCATCTGGTATTGCTACAGTCGCTCGAAGAATTTTTGGAGAGTGGGAACATGACCTTCCCTAGTCTTAGAATTGATAATCATATCATCCACATAGTACTCGACTTGTTTGTGTATTAGATAATGAAATATGGTTGTGGAATCTCTTTGGTAGGTAGCCCCTTCATTTTTTAGACCAAATGGCATAACGATGTAACAAAAAGTTCCCCAAGGGGTGATGAGGCAATTTTCTCTTGATGATCTGACTGAATTTTGATCTAGTTGTATCCAAAAAATCCATTGACAAATGACTTGAGAGCGTGGTTAGTTGTATTGTCTAGAATCATGTCGATATTGGGTAGTAGGAAATCAGCCTTTGGAGAGGCTTTTTTCAAGTCTCGATAGTCAACGCACGTGCAAACCTTCCCTCCTGATTTCGACCCGGGTACGATATTGGCTATCCATATGGGTTGTTCGATCACACAAATGAAACCCTCATTCAATTTTTTACATTTAGGGACAATAGGAATCTCGTGTTGAGAGATCTCATGATCAATGCCAGACATAACGTCGTAGGACCACGTAAAGACATCCACAAATTCCTTCAATAATTATTCAAGTTGCGCATACTCATGCTTGTCAAGGGTGGCTCCTTTTCTAATCTCGCGCAGTTGGCTACTAGAATCGAGATTAATAACAACAGTTTCATCTTCATTAACTTGAACACGGTTATGTTATTTATTATTAACCTTATTTAGATCAGTTAAGAATTGTTCATTTGTAAAATCACCATCATCAAGAGTTTGATTAGAATTAAGACAATTAATGTAAGGCACAACAAGATACTGAAAATCCTCATTTATTTCATTGATAGGAAAAACAACATTGAGAACCTCATCAAATGAGTATTTGATTACATCAGATTAAGGAGGAATAACTAGGGAGGAGGAGATCGGATAAACATCAGGGTTGGGTTGAATATCAGCAGGCGAAACTAGTGCATCATGCCAGTTGAGGAGAGGTGCATGAACAACTTTGATCAGGGTTGGGTTGGACTTGATGCTGGGAACTTTTGGCCCATGAGTAGTTGTCTTGGAAAAAGATCGTTATTCTTGATTTCATCTTCTTGTCCACGTGATCATACGAAGGTTCAGGAAATCCGTAAAAGGGGAAATCTTCATTCTCTCTGATGAATATTCCATTCAAGGAGTCTCTTGAGACAGTCTTGGCACTTTCTAGCTGAGGTAGGCAGAGCATTTTGAGTTCTTCTATTGATGGTTGATAACCAAAGCCATAGGGATGAAAGCTTTGTTCAACACAATGGGTTCAATTATCCATTGTTGTCTTCGTCCCATCCTCAGTCTGGTCATGAATTGCATGTATTTTAATATCTCTATCACATTGATGTTGCCATGAGGGTTATATTATGGACCAACCCTATCTTTAAAATCATCATGTGTTGTATCTTAAGTTCTAGGTTATTGGTGCTTACATTCTCGGTATTATCGTCATTGCCCAAGATGGTGATAACCTGCCCATTGGCAAAGAACATCAGTTTCTGATGAAGGGAAGATGACACACCATTGATGCTATGGAGACATGGTCATCTGAGTAGCTGATTGAAATAAGTTGGGATATCAATGACATGGAATTCAACAACCGAATTTATGGGGCCAACTCCTATTACAAGCTTTATGGATCCCATAACTTCTAAGAAGGTATTATCATAAGAGTGCACCACGATAGAGGTTAAATCATGTTCGCTCACTTTTAGTCCTAAACAATTAAGGGTCCTTAATGGGAAGACATTAAGAGTTGATCCATTATCGATAAGAGAGAGCGGGACATCCTTTCCCATGACTTCGATAGAGATATTGAGAGCATAATTGTGGTTTGGCCCAATTTTGGAGATTTCTTCTTCGGAGAGTAGAGGTTAGAGATTCGACCAGATTCACTGCTTCTTCTGGCGTGGTTGAGGGAGGAATTGTGGGTCCTGTGAGTAGCTTGATTAAGTTATTTCGATTCATCTGGGAAGACATAAAGAGTCCCCACCGAGGGATGTTGGCTTGGGTTTTCTTCAATTGATCGAGGATTTTTCTTTCCTCAAGGGTCATTTCTGGCATAGGAATATTCTCGACACCCTTTCCTTTATCTCTTGCAGATATTGGTAGGCTTGGGACTTAGTAGTGCCTTCCTGACCTGGTCATATGGTTCACATAAGAGAGGAAAATAAAAACCCTGTTTCCTCATCGATCTCGGGTTATTCATCCACCTTGTGGATTTCTCCTAGAATCTCCTCAAATGATATCATCCCAAATATGTCGGCTACCAGACTAGCTTTTCTGGGCTCTACACTTCATCTAAATCATTGAATTCATCCGGTAAAAATGATATTATCTTTCCATGAAAAGTCAATACATTCCACAACTTCGATGACCTCTTCGTATAAGTCCTTCCATTCGACGGGGAGATGTAGAAGTGAATGGACTAGACACCCTTGCAGTTTCAAAGCATCAAGTAGCTCGAATATATTTCAAATATCATTGGTCTATCGAAATAAATTCATGATGATCTGGACCACATCATCTAAACTGACTTCATCGGTCGGTATCACCCAACTGTTTGAATCTTGATCCCATTTTTGAGATTTTAAGAATAGTAGATAGAATCTCTGGTAGTCAATGGTCATCTGGGAAGGAAATTTCAGCCCGAACTCTAAGAGTTGGTTCAACACTTGTAACAATTCCATATTTTTACCTTCAAAACGGGCACGGACAATAATGCATGCTCTGGTAAGGAGTTTCAAGGCCTGATTGGTGAAGCTGGTAGGGTGTAGGAGAAAATATGGACATGTTTGGAGAGCTTTAAGAGAGTGTAGAGGTATGATTAGTGATTTTCTTTGTATGATATAGGTAGATGGGTCAAATTATGGGTCTTTTTTTAGGAAGATGATATTTGTATGTTTTGGGAGTGGATTATGGGTTGTGTTTGGTTTAGGGTTGGCTGGTGGGGTGATGAAACCCAGTTCCATTAGTCATTGGATCATATTTCGAAGGTGAAAACACTGGTCGATGGTATGTCCGGTAGTTTGGTGAAAGTCACAATGAGCATACAATTTAAAATTTTGGGAAGTAGGTTAGGTAATGGACGAGGTTTCAATGGTTTGATAAGGTTTCGGCTTAAAGGGACTGGTAAACTTTAGAGAGGGGAGCATGAAGCTCGGTATAATCCTTTCGAATAGGGTTAGGGCGACTTTCTGATGCCCATGAAGTAGCAGGCCGAGAAATGTTGTTGATGGTTGAGTCTGCGGTACTGGCCTGCTTCTCAACTTTTCTGGGAGACAACTGTCCAAATACTTTCTTTGGTTCAACTTCTATTTTAGCAAGTTATTTGATCTCCACTCTATAAGGACTTTGTCCGTCACAATTTAGTATGTCATATACGGCTACAAATTGCTATAAGTCGTAAAAGGATTGAGAAGATTACATCTACACAAGACGAATCCGAATTACAAGAACACTTCAACATTCACGCCAAATAATGATGAATTTGGTAAAATGTGTTTAAGTTCCATTTACATTTTACATTAAAAGTGTTGGTATATTTTTTATAAAAGTTAAAATAATTTTTGGAATTTTAATAAATGATTTTTATTTTTAAAAAATATTTTATCATAAAAGTTTTGGATTAATCTTTACTGATCCCGTGAACAGTTTTAAGATTTGAGGATTCCAAGTTATTTAAAACTTTAAAAGTCTTTTTAAGGGGATTAGTGACTGTCATTCAAACGACGTCACATCTCGTTCGAACGAGATGGAGGTTCGCTCGAACGAGAAGGTGTTTTATGATGACACGTCACCACCTTAAGTTTTAATATAAATAAGGGTTTCAGGCTACTGATGTTTGTGTGGAGAAAAACTAGGTTTTGACAGAGTACGTTTTTTTATTATTCTCCAACACATTTGAGGGTTCATACCTTTTGTTTTACAATTCACAATCCCAACTACTTTGTGTGAGTTGTTTTGTGGAACCCAAAATATAGTTTGCTATTGTTCATACTTTGTGGGGAGATTTCTACAACCGAGGGCTGCGTGCCATTGTGGAGTGAGTCTCGACGGAGTTTTGTGACTGCGTGTTGTAAGGGAGTGCTGCGATGTTCCTGAGTTGAAGAATGGAATGCGGTTCATGTAGGCTCGCTGCATGTGGACTTATTGCTGACGATATCGATCGATGCCTGTGGGTATTCATGTGTCAAACTGCGTAATCCGTGTAAGTTGTGATTTACAATTATAGTGAAATAAAAAGGTTTTGCCCTCAAGGGATTTTTCTTGAATTATGGTGTTGCATATTTTATTTATGTTGGTTTGACACTTGCACGCATGTTGCTATTTGAGTTTAAGGGATAAATTGATTTGATTCATACAATGACTCTAATTAAATAAGTTTGTTATTGGAATTTGCGAATCTATTCCAATATTTATCGCACACGTTCTTTCTCAAATTGGTATTGGACCAGGTTACTCTAATTTATTGCGTATTCCTATTTTCAGCCAAAATAGTGTGATATTGATTCGTTTTAAAAAATATGATTTTTTGTCGCAATGTTTCCAAACGAAAACTTATATAGTCAGTTGCCAATTTTTGACGGATTTGATTATGCTTACTGGAAAGCCCGTATGAAATCCCATTTAAAAGCAATCGATGAGGGTGCTTGGGTCATTTGTAAAAGAGGTTAGAACCCCCCCATTATCACTGCAAATAATGTCATAAATTTATAACCTGGGTCAGACTGGGCTGAGGATGAGTTTAGGTGGAGCACTTATAATTCATGAGAGCTTAGTGCAATTTTTGGACACGTCACCCCTGACAAGTTCTGACGTATTATGACGTGCACCACGTCTAAGAAGTGTGGGATATTTTGTAACTAGCCAACGAAGGCACTAACACGATCAAAGAGTCTAAAATTTAAAATTTGACCACTCAATTTGAGACCATCATTATGTTAGAGACTGAGTGTTTTGATGACTTTCATGCACGTTTGTTTGATATTGTCAACACTAGTTTTAACTTAGGTGAGCCTATACCTGATGCACGAGTGGTTAGAAAGATTTTAAGATCGCTTCCTAAACGTTTTATCCCTAAAGTGACTGTTTTGAATACCTTAGGAAATTTGAATCTTCTAAAATCAGAAGAGTTGGTAGGCGACCTACAGACGTACAAAATTGACATGTTTCCTGACACTGTCAAACCTAAGGACAGAGGGATAACACTTAAAGCTCAAGCTAAGAAAAATAAAGTGAGTTTTTATGAGTCCGAGTCTGAGGATGAGTTTGATTTTGACATGTCCCTGCTTGCAAAAAATTTCAATTTTTTTTCTAGTTTTCGTAACAAAATTCTTCCAATAAGGTTTTCGGAGAAAAATAAAAGGAAAGACAATGCCAAAGAAAGCGGTGAGAAAGAGAAAGAGGGTGAAGAAAATTTTGAAAATTTGAAATGTTTTGAGTGTGAGGGGAAAGGGCATAAGTCGTTTGAGTGTCCCACTAGGCTTAGGAGAGAGGGGAAGAAAATTTCCATGCCAGCCACCCTGAGTGATAGTGAGGAAGATGTGAATGATTCCGAGGCTGAGTCTTCACAAGGAAAGTGTATTGACTTTTTAGCACATCACATGAGCACACCCACTTTGTCCCACGATAATGAGGACACTTGTGCACGTGATACCCCTAAGGAAGTTTTGAGTGTTTCCAGCGAGTCTGAGAGCGAGTGCGCTAGTGAAGCTGAGAGTGAGCTCTAGATTGGGTTTCGAGATTTGTACACCGAGACCTTAAAGACTAAAAAATTGAATAATAAGTTGGGTCTCAAGGTGAAAGATTACGAGAGTGATATTGCGAGTTTGAAGGAGTTTGAGGTAAAATCAAGTCAACTCAAGAAAGTGAAGGTTTCTTTGAGTGAGCAGTTGATTGCTTTGAAAAGGGAAAAGAGTGAGATTATAGCCCACGTGTCACAATTAGAGACATATCTTAAGCATGCCCTGGAGGCTAAAGTGACTTTAGATAACGCATCTAAGAAAGTGGGAAAGATGGTTCTCAATCCTTTTTTGGGGAGTGGTGAGAGTTTAGGAATAAGTCATGACGGTGCATCTACTTCTTTTGTTGAACCCGAGCCGTTTCTTACTTTAGAATTAGATTCGCATGACTCTCGAACCGACCCACCTAGGTGTCCTGTACCTGTTAGGAGTGCACGTCCAAAAGTTTTTGATAGAGGTGTACCTAGGCCAGTTTATGTTTTCTCCCATTGCAAAAAGAGAGGACACCTTAGGGAGTTTTTCTTTAAATTGGGTAATGTATCGCGTTTTGCTTTTATACATGTTCTCACACATGCACCCACCCATGATACTTTGCTTGCACATAATGATAGAGAGTTTTCACATATTCGAGAGAAAGTAAAGTTTTTGATTAAGACTTCTCATGATTTGATGGAGTTGTTTCAAAAGATGTCACCATCTTTGGGAAACTCCACCGCACCTACTGGATGAGGTCTAGACATATTTGCTAGCATAGGGTAACTTACAAAATGACACTTTTGCCTATTGCTAGTACGTACCATTTATTTTATATTTAGTTCGAATTTTTTTGTTTTCTTTTCTTATTTTTGGTACTATTTTAGCATTGTTTTAGATTTGTTTGCCCATTCTAAGAACTGTTTTCTCAAAGTTTCCCACTGGACAAAGCTGCATTATTTTTCTGGGATTATTGTGTTCTCGTTCGAGCGAGATCACATGTCGCGTGAAGCTATCATTCAAATGACATGCACTTTCGTTTGAGTGACATTGATTCTCGTTCGAACGACCTGCCGGGATTTTTGGATTCAACTATTTCCAATAATGTGGTTCATATTGTTATATTATTTGGTAGATTCTGAACAATGTTCGAAATATTCAAAAATATTTTATTTTGATAATTTTTTTGAAAAATACAAAAAGAGTTTTGTATTTTGTTTGCACCTTATATGAATCACTTAGGATGATCATGTCATATTTTCATTCCATTTATCCACGTGACTTTTTGATAGTGTTTTGAGACAATATATTGTGTCATTCATGTGCTTTACCAAGTTTGGAGTCTTTGAGATGATATAGTGTTGCTACGTACATGACTGACTCTATTTGTCCTTTGTTGCGCACATGCACAGATTAGTTTGACTATTATGCTTATCTATCACATGTTGGTTGAGTGTTTTCGCTTCAATTCTGTCTATACAACGAACCAAATGAGATAAAACTTGACAAAAAGTAGTGCATGATATAAACCGTTTGTGAGTTTGTGTGATTTTTTTTAAAAAATGGGAAGGGCTACGAAAGGTACTCGTTTATCCTTTGCGATTAAGCCACCGTTTAAATGGACCTAAAAAAGTGACGAATGAAAAATTATTCGGGGTCCAATGAGGTTTAAAAGAGCCCGAAAAAATTGTAAGGCAATAAAAAGATATATATATATATATATATATATATATATATATATATATATATATATATATATATATATATATATATATATGCTAAAAATGGGCCAATAGGTTTTTAGCTTCATCACCTTATAAGAAAAATAAAAAGCGTTATCTTTTAATGAGGGAGTTTGGATGGAATTTATAATGGTATGCACGTCCTTGAAAGTCATGAAAAAGCATTACATAGTTTTTGACGATATTGGTGTGGAAATCATTTATACTTTGATGTGTTGATATGATTAAGACGATGTCATCTAAATTCAACAATTTTACACCAAAGGACTATTTTTTTGATCATTCGTTAGGAGTACACTTATGCATCGTGCACATATGATATGATTGAGTTGATTTTGCTATCGAGTCTTAGTATAAATTCATGGTGTGATTTTTTGTAAACATCATTTTTTGCATTTTTGTATGAAAATTTTGAAAACTTCAAAAATAGTTTGTTTGCTTGGTTTATCGTGACACCCCGATTTGCTTTACGTGATTTATTCTTTTCCTTGTCTATTTCGGACAAATAAAAAGGGGGAGAACGAATTATGAATTTTTGGGGGAGTTTAAGTATGGGGGATATTTGATTATGCTTTTATGTTTTATGTTTATATCATTTCAAACTCGATACGTCGCGAGATTTATTCTTTGTCTCATGTTAGTAGGTACAATTGAACATTTTTTGGATTGCACACCCTGATGAGAAAAGCTTGGAGTTTTTGAAAAATTTGATTGTTGAAGCATCGTTTGAAAAGTTTGAAGACTTGTCAATTTATCTTTCCACAGTTAGTATTTTTGGGAGGGTAGATTTGTATAGGTCATTTGAGTTTGATAATTCAGATATTTTTATTTTGTACCGGCATAGACATAGGGGAGATTTGTAAGGACATTGCCCGTCACAATTTAGTATGTCGTATACCGCTCAAGTTGCTACAAGTCGTCAAAGGATTGATAAGATTACATCTACACAAGACGAATCCGAATTACAAGAAGACTTCAACATTCATGCCAAACAAGGATGAATTTGGTAAAATGCATTTAAGTTCCATTTACATTTTATATGAAAAGTGTTGGGCTATTTTTATAAAAGTTAAAATGATTTTTGGAATTTTAATAAATGATTTTTATTTTTCAAAAATATTTTATCATAAAATTTTTGGATAAATATCTCCTGATCCCTTGAACAGTTTTAAGATTTGAGAATTCCAAGTTATTTAAAACTTTAAAAGTATTTTTAAGGGGATCAGTGACTGTCGCTCAAACGACGTCACATCTCGTTTGAACAAGATGGAGGTTCGCTCGAACGACGTCACATGTCATTTGAACGAGAATGTGTTTTTTGCTGACATGTCACTGCCTTAAGTTTTAATATAAATAAGGGTGTCAGGCTACTGATTTTCGTGTGGAGAAAAACTGGGTTTTGACAGAATATCTTTTTCTATTATTCTCCAACACATTTGAGGGTTCATACCTTTTATTTTACAATTCACAATCCCAAGTACTTTGTGTGAGGTTTTTTGTGGAACCCAAAGCATAGTTTGCTATTGTTCATACTTTGTGGGGAGATATCTACAACCGAGGGCTGCGTGCTATTGTGGAGTGAGTCTTAACGGAGTTTTATGACAGTGTGTCATAAGGGAGTGTTGTGGTGTTTCTGAGTTGCAGACTGAACTGTGGTTCATGTAGGTTAGTTACGTGTGGACTTATTGCTGACGACATGAATCGACGCCTGCAGGTATTCATGTGTCAAACTGTGTAATCCGCGTAAGTTGCGATTTATAATTATAGTGGAATAAAAAGGTTTTGCCTTGAGGGGATTTTTCCTGAATTATTGTGTCGCATATTTTATTTATGTTGGTTTTACACTTGCACGCACATTACTATTTGAGTTTAAGGGATGAATTGATTTGATTCATAAATTGACTCTAATTAAGTAAGTTTGTGATTGGAATTTGAGAATCTATTCGAATATTTATCGTATACATTCTTTTTCACACTCCTACTTCTCGGAGGGATAAAAAATGAGGGTAGTACTGTCCTCCCATTGTTTCTTAGACATAGGGTATGAAATTCTTTTCCACAATCCAGACTTGCTCCTCTTCGGAAGGTCGGTTAGTCATGGTGGCTCCTTTCTCTCTCCACCTTGCTATGAAGTTACTGACTGATTCCCCAGGGTTCTGCTTGAGCAGCTCTAAATTACGACGAGTAGCCTGTAACCCTTCGTTGTACTTGAACTATGATGTGAACTCGCGGGAAACATCCTCCCAACTGCGGATTCTAGACTCCTCGAGAGATAAGAACCAGCAAAGAACGTTGTCCTTCAAGGCGTGTTGGAACATTTGGGACATTATTTCCTCGGAGGCACTTAGGAGAGTCATGACTTGGTGATAACTGTGGAGATCAACAATTGGGGTCCACTACTCCCATGCTTCTCGATGTTGGACATCTTGAATTTTTTCGGTAACCTAACTTTAGGATAGGGAGACATGTGGGTGTAGTCTATGTAGTTTTCAGAGATTCTCACTTGGTCAAACTTCTTGGTCAACATCTTGAGGTCTTCCTTAACCTTGTTATATTCTTCCTCATTCGAATAAATGGTCATGGGTAAGTTAGTCCTAGGCTAGGCAAGATTTAGCATAGGAAGTTTGGCTGGCGGAGGCTCGTTGTCAGGAGGAGCACATGGAGTGTGTTGGTATTCCTCGGGAACCCAAATAGGCTCGGGTATGGGAGGACCCAGAGCGCAAGGGAAGAGGACCTCAGGCTCTTTGGGAATAGGTAACCAATATTTTTGTATCTCATGAACCTTGATTTGAAGGTTGTCAATCTTGTCTGTGAGCTGAACTAGAATCATCATCAAATATGGCTGCACATTCAGTACTGGGTCTGTGTTCTCCATGGAAAGTGGATGAATTTTGAACTTGGAGGAAGTGAGGGGATTGACAAAACTTTGGGATAGTTCGACTGAAGACTGAAGCCAATAGGAAGCTAGGTCAAGGGTATGTGATCGACCTAAAAAGAAAAATTGGGATTTATTTTTGGAAAAGGAGGAAGGAAAATTGTTATTTTTGAAAAGTAAAGAAAATGTTTTCGACATTTTTTTCGAAAAAGAGGGGAACAAAATGCTTTTTGGATAAAAGGGAGGAAAAATACTTTTGGTATAAGGAAAGAAAATATTTTTGGCATTTTTGATAAGAGAAGGAAAAAATGTTTCAGACACTTTTGGATAAATAAAGAGGAAAACATGAGAGACTGTTCTCAACATGATTATTATTATGTTTATTATCTTCTCATTTGTATTAGGTTGACCTAAATGCAATAAGAAATGCCTGATGGGAACCAACACTGGGAAAATATGTAAAAACTATGGTTGGACTTGTTTCCAGGCTCATGTGTAGGGGCCCATTTTAAAAATTACGCAAAAATTTGGGTGGCATGCTGACCCGGCATTTCGACAGAGTTTCGGGTTGAAACTGGCAAAGTAAATATGAGTGCCCTAGGTTTGATGCCTATATGCGAGTATGAAGTTGTTAGGTTAATTGGAAGGTGTTCCCCCCTTTGACATTACTTCCACGATACACATCTTGCTTTTGAGGGAAATCAGTACGTGTGGACAATACATTTGATATACCCGAGTGTACGTAAATTGCCTCACTATATACCTCATGGGGATAGTACGTGTGAGAAAGAATTAAATATTTTCAATGTACGTGAACGAGTTCCCTATGATATACCTCCCATCATGAATGTGGTCAAGCGGTACGATGCGTGGGGAACCGTTCGATATACGTCTAAGGTACTTAGCCAGTGGACGGTGAGAGTCATATCATTTAGACTAACTGTGCCTTGCCAGACTAGCGCCCATCATGAAGTGACCCCCCAGTTATGGGACAAAATTTGGTCAATAGCAATGCTCTTTAGTGATGTAGAGTGCAAAATGCATGATCCTTGATTAGTACATTATGTAGAGAGTATCTTTACTGATTAGCATCACGCCAAGTAGGGGATAATGTACAAGTATAAAAAGTAAATCTATTCTAAGCATAGATTATATGAGAGTGAGTGATGTGAGAATATCTACAAGTGAGTGTGTAGTAGTGAACCTAAGCATCAATCAACTACAAGTGGTGTGTGATAAGTGTGAGTGAGCATGGATATGTACAAGTGTGACAAGTGGAGGTGTTTGTTAGTGACACCTAGGCATGTATATTTTATGTGGTGTGTGCAACTTATGGATATAAATGATCCTGGTGCACGTGGTGTGAAGTGTACATGGAGAATTTCTACAAGTGTGTGAATGAGTAGTTATATAAACATGAGGTATATATGCCCAAGAAATAATAGAGGAGAAAAAGGTAACATACAGATAGGTGCATACGCACATAAGAGAAATAAAACACCCATCCAAAACAGAGCCTAGCCCTCTTATGAAGAAAGGTCCCCAGCGGAGTCGCTACTGTGGCCATCCCGATTGAGATCACACGTCGCTTCCTCTCTTCTGCCTCCAGAAGTGGGAAATATGGAAGGAATAGGGGAATGAAAGGTCTCGTGCCCTACTTAGGAATGCTTTCGACCGTCGTCAGTGTGGGGTAAATGTAGAGAGATGGAGTCCCCAACCTATTTTGCACAAAATAGGCTGAAGAACATGTTGCCGCCTCGAGAGAGCTACATCGAAGTCAAACTGATGCACACAAAACCAATAGTACGAAGGTTCGGGGGCTTAGTTATGAAATGAGAAGGTGTTAGGCACCCATGCCGCCATTTCGGTCTCCCATGGGCTAGTGTTACTGTTTGCCTTTACTTCTCCGTGAAGTGTGTGTGAGTGTATATATAATGGAGAACGGAATCACCCAGCTTATACCATGGAAGAGATAGAGTGAGGTCATCCATAGGAATGTTCTCAAAATAATATATACCAAATATAATTTATGCGTTTACCCCGATATAAATTGTTATGATGAAAAGATAATATATGTTGGATGAAATGCTAAAAAATATAATATGTATACTAATGCAAGAATACGATAAGTGTGTAAGTGGGGAATTTAGAAAATTTGGAAAATTGGAGAAGTGGAAAAATTATAAAATTGAGGAAATCGGAAAATTGGAAAATTAAAAAATTGGACTCGAGTCTCGGGTTTTAAACCAAGACGCCTACGTAACCTATAAGGACATCAAAGTCCACGTAGTTCGAATGTGATGTGGGGATGGGGTTTATCCCATAGATTGGAATGAGATTTTATTATGAGGGTGTGTGTAGAAAAATGTGTTTTAGTTTTGAAAAGGTGTTATGGATAATCTCATTCGGAATTTATGGGTGAAACCCTCTTTTCTTTGTTTTATTTTTTAAAAAAAAAATATGTGCAATATACTAATAAAAATTTAGATATCAATGTGTATGAACTAAAGTAAGAGTTAGATTATGAATCTAATGAAGTTTACGCAAAATAACGAATTTAAAGAGAGAGAGAGAGAGAGAGAGAGAGAGAGAGAGAGAGAGAGAGAGAAGGAATTAGACTATCTTTGAAGCCTGATTTTTGCTCTTGGATGAACTCCCTTGAATGTGAGATAAATGTTGGGTGAGAGACAATGAGGTTTTTCTAAAATGGGTATGAAATGGATGGGAATATAAGCTTGAATGGAACTTTAGATGGATGAACTTCTCTGATTTTGAGAGAATGTTGTCGAGATCATTGATGCTAATAGATCTTAGGTGTGCCCTAGAAGTGAGGTCATAACCACTTTTTATATGGTCAGGGGTGGTTCTGATCAGCATTTCCCTAGTACTACCCATCAGCAGGTGACCGAACACACACTACCGATAGGCAGGGAACTAGACCTGCCAATTGGCAGTCTCTTGCATATTTTTATTGGATAAATGATGGTAGGACGTAATCCATTAATCCGAATCAAGCATGAGTCATACCATTGGAAAGTTAATTTAGAGACCTTCAAGAGTCCTTTGGACCTCTCCTCTGGTCTAGGAGATGACTTTGGGACAAATGTGGCTTGGAAGCGTATGTCGCTCCTTTGGATTGAAGATCGTCGGACGAAAATGGATCGTTCGTCTGCATGGTAAGTCAGAATCGCACGAGGGGTGGACCGTTGGAGAGTTAGGGATACGTACTTAGACATTCCAAAGAGTTTCGCTCGGTTCAAAAAGATGACTTCGATCAATCGGGGCCCAAAAGCACCCAGTGACCTTTCAGAGTAAAATGGAACATTCGTCCGCACCATAAGTCAAAAGCAATCATCGGTTGGACTTTTGGAAATGGTATTAAGTGAATTTTGGAGATTCATTCAATATCAATCAAGATGAAGAATTGACTTTGTTCAAACGGAGCCTGGAAGTGGCCGGTGGCTTTTGGATCAATTTTCGGGGGAAACTGATCGTTCATCCGAATGGTTATGCCGTTTCACGTATGGACAGACCGTTGGAAAGGTGATCCAGTGACCTTAAAAGATTGAAAAATCTTTCTCTCTAACGATGAAGTTGATTCGGGTTAAATCTGGGCCCGGGAGTGCCCGATGGTCTCCGAACCGATTTTCAGTTGTAAAACGGTCCATTCGTACGAATCGTTATGCCGATTTGTGCACATGATGGACCATTAGAAATGGGATCCAGAGCCCTTCAAATTTTAAAAGAGATTTTTCTCTGATGATAGAGTTCACTGGAGTCAAACGGGGCTTAGGAGCTTCCAGTGGCGTCTAGATCAGTACTCGGAGTGTGACCTAGGGTTTGTAATGAAATAAGGAGTGTTAGGGACCTGAAAAGAGACTTAGGGGGTCCTAGAATGTGGTGTCTACACTTAGCCAAATCTTCCAGTTGTCCTACTTCTAAAAGGATTCCAAACTTATACCATGTATACATATGTCACGTGCCCCGATCATGTGATACCACCTTTTGACATCTATAAATAAAAGTGCTCACCTCATTATTGAGGGGAAAATTTGGGCAACAAAACCCTGCCCAAATATTTTGACACTCTTTCTTTTTAGAATCTCCTATACCACCTGGGCCACTACAAATAACAGCGCTCCATAAACTTTCTCTACAGGCTATATCCCGTCGTGCACAGGCCTACATTTCTTTTGTATTCAATTCTTTCCCCCTCTTGTACACCTCCAACGACAAACCAATCTTGTATTTAATAATTGTACATAATGAGAGTAAGGCACCAAAGTGGATGTATGCTCGTTGTATAGTCTAACCACTCTATATCTCATGTTATTTACCTTTTTACTTACTTTATGCATTATATATTTGATACGGTTGTTGAGAATGATCTAAGAACGATTTCTAGTATCATCATTTTGACACAATCTATGGGAAATTAGGTATTTTTCCAAGTTTCCTCTCACACCGGGTTCGTAATACCTAATTTTACATATAAACTCCCCCCCCCCCCCCCCCCCCCCCGATTATTGTCCCATGGGTGAAATCTTGGTTAATAGACTCGCATTGTACATATAAACTCCCTAAGGGGGGTTCTTATTTCTAAATATCCTTTTATAGTCCTTTTCTATGGTCTTAGACTGATTTCCCTCACCTCAATGCTATTACTCTACTTAGTTTTTGTTAAAAGACTCACTAGGCCATGTCCTCATAAAGGTGGATAACTAGGGATGCACCTTTCTTCATGTACCTTCATTGCATATTGCAGGCCAACTGCCCACAAAACACATCCCCTATGCAGCTGTTTAGCCAGTTTTTGTATTGTTGGCACATTATCATTTTTTATTGTTGAAATTTTTTACCAAAGATGTCGGGAAATCTTGACAAAACTCTCATCACAGGTAGTATTATTTTGTTAGAGGAGTCACGTGGCAAAGAGTCTCGATGAAATTATTAAGAAACTGATGATTCAACAGACAAATTCCAACTAGGCATTAGTCCTAAGGATCGATAAACTATCCGAGATAGGTTACGGTACCCATTCTTCCTAACTATTTAGTTACTTTATAACCTGGAGAAAAGATCTTAACAGGTCATCCATTTCGGTGAAACCGTACGTGCTCAAGTCACTTCTGGTGAACAAACCTTCCTAGAGGCCATGGCCGTGTCCTTGTTAGAACTAGAGGTTACAACCTCACCCTTCTTGACTTAAGAGGCCACATCAACCTACTATTGCCCAGATATGCTACATCCTTATGTCCATACTTAAGACTTTTTCTCTGTATATCGGGGTTTTATCAATAGTGTTTAGATCATCTCAGAATATATTTGTAAAGACTAACAGAACAAAAGCTATGTAAGGGAGCTCTGGATCAGGTACTTAGAAGAATAAAGATGTCTCCCACATGATGAGCTGCATCAACTACCTTTATGACAACCAAGACTCAGTCCAGGGCTAGATTAACCTAGTGGGGCAGAGGGTTTTGATGCTTGAGTCTACATCCTTTACGTATATGCAAAAGTCTGCAGCACTAGAAGCTGCAAAGGATAAGGCCTCGACAACATCCCCAAAGAGGAAGAGAAAGTAGGAGAAAGAGGAGGTAGAAAACCCCTACGATAATTTCACAACACTGAATTCTAGTTTGGAAGCTATCCTTGAGTGCGTTAAGGAGAAGAAATTTCTCAAATGGATAGAAAAGCTCAAGACCCTGCCTCATAAGAGGGCAAAGACTAGATGGTGCTAGTTCTATTAAGATCACGACCACCCTGAAAATGGTTGTTTTTCTTTGAAGAATGAGATTGAAAGGCTCATCTGACAAGGGATTCCCCAATAGTTCCTACGGGATGCAACATCTAACTGATATACCAGCATACCTATCCCTGACTTTGAATATTTATGTTTGTTTTAAAATATTTGCAAAGAAAAGTTTGTTATATTAGGTTTAACCAAATATGTCTTGTATTTATGGAACAAACATATACATCATATATATGTATATATGACTTTCCATATTTTAGTTATTGCTTTGTCATTCTAAAATCTTGATGGAGTCCTTTTTAGTTTTGGTCGCGACTTTTTTCTCATCTTGATGGGCAATCTCCTTAGCTTCCCTCTTCCTCTTCTCAGTCCTCTTCCACGAAGCCAGATTAATACCTTCGATGGTATTATCTAACTCATATAGTTGGGAAAACAGAAGTATCGTGTTAATTTCTTTCGCCACACCTCCTGAAAAAGGATGACAAGTTAGCATACTAGGTTAAAATTTATGCTATAAAAATAGAGAGATAAATGAAGACACATAAGCAAAAGGATATAATACCCCTTTCGCAACATCCATTGGGACTCTGTGTGATGGGTATTACTCGTACCTAAAAAATCATCGTAGAGTCGCTACGTTTGCAAAGTTCTTTTTCTTATCTTCAATTAAGACCGCAGTCTCAATTATTCCTTGCCTTTTTGAGGGAGTCAAACCTGCACAAACTTTGGACAAGGGGTTAGTAACGACATCATACATTATTAAGTTGAAACTAAAGGCCACGACATGTGAATAAATTAGAAAGGGGGAAGAAAGACCGCGACTATTGTATACCTTCTTTAGGTGGGCCTCCCTAACTCCGCGGCACCCTAACTTCTCTCTCTCTCTCATTCTCCTCTGGGTACATCTCTCAACTGTCCCCGTAGATGAAAAAATATTTCCCCTTCAAATATTTAACACTGGAGGTCCTACCTTTCACTACGTATCAATCTCTCTTCCACAACCTCATATAGAAATACCATAGGTTATCCCAGGAGTTTTCTTTCGATCTATAAAAATCAAAGAACTTTGTAGGCATAATGTCTTTCTTATAATGTTTCTTCCAGATGATTCGCGAGGCAAGGATGGCCCTCCAGCCATTGGGATCAACATGGTATGGGTTGAAGGTCATGAAACTCAAGATTTATCTAATAGAAACTAGAACAGGTAGTCGTAGCCCTAGAAGAAAAGGGTGAAGGGGGAATCAGACCCCATTATCTAAGAATGCGGAGCATGTTCTCTACTCCACAAAAGCAGTGTACAAACTATTCCCTCTAGGAACTCATAGTCATGAGACAAAGCAACCATATAATCTTTATCCATAATGCATGGATAGTAAAGGGTTGAGGGTTACGTTTCAAAATTATGGCCGCATCAAGAAGTTTCAACTGTGTTGTTTCTAGCCTCCATGACCATAATTAAAGTATGAGTAGCTACCGCATCATTACCTTCAGTAGGAAGATGAGTGATGGAGCAAGTATCTTCCTCCATCCCATTCTCAGCCTCTTTGGGATACCTATAATTGGAAGACTTTGTGGAGTCAAAGTATATTTTCAAATAATTTAGGAAATTCTTAAGTTTATAGGGTCCATTGTTCTTCAAAGTTTTTATATGAATTACTTTAGGAGGAGGAACACCAAAGTGTCTCTTCTAGAAATCCTCCATATACTCCCAAGTGTTCCAATGCATAAGGCCACGACAAGAAAGGTGTAAAAGTATAAGGGATCCACAGTTAGGTGCCGAAAATATTATCATCAGGAAATAAGGTGAAGGTCTTTATAAAGGCCGTGAAAGATCGTGAGAAATTAGAAATTAAGAAAAGAAATTTACTTTTACAACTCTGAATGAAGCTACAGCCAAGTCCAACTCAAAGTATTCTATTAGATAGCGATAGTTTAGTACAAATGCACAAACAAGATGAAGGTAGGGGGAATTAAGACTAAGGTATGGTAAATAAATAAGAGTAGAAAGTTCAACCCCAAATTTTCTACTAGTCCGCAACCATATCTAAAATGATTTTAACACATATGAAGTTAAAGTCATAGGTCACAACCGACTAATTAAAAACCTTAAGATTCCGCGGCCAGAGGGATAAATAGGTAAAAAAATTTAGTTTTATGATTTCTAAGATCAAAATCATTGACCTTAGGGGTTTGTCCAAGAACACCAAGAAAAGACTAGGTGTGTTCTTGGCAAGAAGTTGAATCCAAAATGGGGGCGCTACCCAAAAAATTCCCTATAAGAAAAATCCTACTCCAAATATCCTAGAGTTGTGTTCCAACCACATCAATTGAGCCAAATTGAATTCAAATTCACAAAAAACCCAGAAAACTAAACAATTATCCAAACACACCCAAAATAGCCAAAATCATGATAAATATAACATCATCCAGTTCAAACCAAAATTGATGCGTGCAAATCCTAACATTATTTGGGAAAATTAAAATTCAACAAGCATGAATTCTAGCAGTTTACAAAAAGTAAACGAAGAACATGTGTTAACAAAATCAAGACAGAACAAAAGATTAAGAAAAATAAAGGAAAACATGGATTATGATTGGAAAATGAGGAAATTAGCGTGACCAACCTCAGTAATGATGAGGACAATCGAAGAAACTGATAGGATCTCCGGGAAACCACCACGAATCACTGCCAAAGTTTCCATAAACAACCGGAAGATTATTGTAAAAAATAAAAAACAAACAAGGCTTTCAAACATATGGAAAAAGTAATGAGTCCACATCCTGGTTTAATTTATAGAAGACAGCGCTGGAAGTTAAAGAGTCACAACTTACAGGTCGAGGCCTCCGTCTGCGCTAGTCAATAGAATAAAGATCATCTGTAATGACGCCGCGACACTGGTCATAGGTAACGACCACAACAACAACTCGTAACCTCTTGGAAATGAGGCTTGGGGGCTTACTGATATGCCCAATACTAGACAATGACCGTGGAAGGCTTACAATGAGGTCATTATTTGCGGCTCAGATAGGCCACAAAACCCTATCACTATAACCCATATTAAGGCCACAGTAGCATCCTTAAGAGGCTGCGTCCATGGGCCTCTCTAGCACTGCACACCTCCTACTTTTAGAAGGATTCCCTACTTATACAACTTATACACATGTTATGTGCCCCGGGCATGTGACACCACCTTTTGACTTCCATAAATAGAAGTGTGCACCTCACTATTGAGGTGACGATTTTTGCAGCGAAGACATGCCTAAATCTCTAGACACACACACACACACACACACATACTCTCTCTCTTTTCTTTCTCTCTCTCTCTCTCTCTCTCTCTCTCTCTAGAATCTCCAAGGCCACTTAGTCAACTACAGTTCGCAACCCTCCACAAACTTGCTCTACAGGCTGCATCCCACCATGCACAAGGCTACATTTCTCATGTATTCAACTTTCTCCCCCTCTTGTACGCCTCTAACGACAAACCAATGTTATATTAATAATTGTACATAATAAAAGTAAGGCACCAAAGTGAACGTAGACTCATTTTAGAGCCAAACCACTCTATATGTCATGTTATTGCCCTTTATTTAATTACTTTATACTTTTTATGCTTGATATGATGGTTGAGAATGATCTGATCACGATTTCCATCATATCTGAACTTGTAGTAATTGAATTTAGACAAGTTTAATGAAGATTTTATGAGGTTTTAACATGAATTATAGAAAATAAAAATTTCAGCCCTTAAAGTGTGTGAATAACTGTAGAAAATGTGATAGGTGGATATTTTAAGACTACATATGAAAATAAAGTGAAAATGGGGTTTTCTTGGAAAGTAGTCTTCAAAATGTCAGATGGTTTTGTTAGTGAAGAAAGTAATGGAATAAAAATATTTCCAACTTGAAAAGTGTGTTAACTACAAATAGTTCAATAAGTGCTAATGAGTAAAACATCAAGAAGTTGGTTTTTATAAATTAACAATATTTTTGGAAAATCAACCCTTGTGAAAAATGAAAAATAAGACGAGTTTGAAAATAAAGGGGTAAAATGGTAATTTTACATAAAATGGAACATTTTTATAATAAAAATGATCGAAAGGGTGTTACATAAATGGACCTAAATGAAAGTTATTTTTGGAGTAAAATCAATGCAAGTGTGTAAAGTAAAAGAATTTGTGATTTTCAAAGTGTAACACAAAGTAGGGTGAAATCCCCGAGTTTTGGGTTTGGTCGGTAAAAGGGCAATAATGTCGACATTTAAAACACATTAATATGGACTAGGATGAAATCGGAAAAGAATTAAGCAGGGCCCGTATCCCTAGGATGAAAGATCCAAAATACTAACCATAGAATATGGTAGTGTAGCCTGTGGTGTGGAGGCCGTTAAAGTACGCGGTTATTTGGAGGATTCTAAAAAAATAATGAGAAAATTGAAACATGTAAAAAAGGTGGGTTGTGTGGTTAATATAAGAAAAAACAGCCTAATTTGAAACGAAATTAATAAATGTTTTGGTTGAAAGATAATGTGGACAAGAAATAAGAGATACTGGCTAATATCCATGTAAAGTGAAAAGAATGGTAAAGTGAAGTGATTAAATGAGTATTAAACAACCTAAGGATGTTTTAACCCGTAATTAACACAAGTGTGTTTTTACAAAAGATTTTTAACCGAAAACAAGTATTTTCTAACACGGAGCGTGCGTGTGTTGAGAGGTCATTTTCAAGGAAAATACTAAGATAAATTCGATGTGAGTAAATGGGTGATTTTGATAGAAGAAGTATTCTCTCTAAATAAATGATATGTTATTGAAGTATTTAACCTGGTGCGTAAAATCTGAAAATTTGGTAAGTTATGCAAAAAGGGTATTATCATAGGATCAATGTGATTTAATTGGAACAAGTAATGTTTTTGGAATGAAAATGTATTCATGCATTAATGTGCGTGTATATATATATATATATATGAGGTAATTGCATGTGCACATAAGCATAACATGTTAGAGTCTCTTTTTTGTCGTTCGTTTCTATATTGCATTTTTCATTGGGAATTCGTCTCATTCTCTCTTATTTGTTACGACAGGTAGCGTGCGGTTCGGTATTTTAAGAGCATTATATAGGTGTGACACCCCGCCTAAGTAAATACAGGGTGATCAGTCCTTTATTAAATTAAAAGAGGTTTTTCATTTGGTTTATTCTCAGGATCACTGTTGAAAAACATATTAATTACCAACCACTTATTAGTTAATTAAGCCGACGTCAAATTTTTTATCTTTCTTTAAAAAATTAATAATAAAATGCGAAAAAGCTAAATTAAAACATTCACGCAACCAATATAATCTAAACCATCAGAAATAATAAATAAACGAATATATGTCTTGCCGAATAAACCATCAGCTACAAAAATCCAAATCCAAATAATATGTTAAGCAGATAGTAAATAAATCCCAATATAAGTCTGAATTGAAAACTGAATAAATAAAGTCTAAACGGCGCAACATGCCCAACTGAATTACTGAGATGAAATCCCACACTAGGAATGAAATATGTAAGCATCTAATCAAGTCCTACAAGCCTCCACAATGCTGCAACTAATCGTCCATGAAATAGATTGTTAAGTCTGGCGTCCATGTGGCTAGGAACATAAAAGGTTTTGGGAAATATTTATAGCAAGGGTTAGAACCCAAAACATTTTAAAAACATTTATCAAGTATTTATCATAATTTAAAAATCAGTTATTAGATACATAAGTAAGGTTCACATACACTCTCTTTAGTATCCCCACCTCTCATCTATTATGCATGCCTAACGTTTTCTACTTAGCCCACCTGGCCATACTACCCAAGATAACTAGACACAAGTATCCATCTGAACTATCAACACCTATAAGTTACTTTACCACCCATACAGTACGCTATCTGAATTAACATCTCTCGAATCTTATTGATATCATAAGTAACATTCTCCACCTTTTATCATTTAATCAATTAATTAAGTTTCACTACTTAAATTCATTATTTATATACACCCTAACAATCGGTCTACTATTACAGGTAATATTATATATATAATTATAGTGTCTCTTAAAAGGACCACCATGACAATAGGCATACTCTTCTATCAGTCCATGTACCTCTCATACTAAAATAAAGACTATTAGTTCGATAAATCTCCTCGAACCCAAAAATGAAATAGCAATCAATTGAGGCAAACATAGTTCTAACCCTTTGAGCTACGCACATACTTAACGTACCTAAATGTCATGTCATACTAATACACGACACATAGTGAGCCGCCCTAAGTTCTATGTTCCGGGGCAGAAATCCAAACCTCTCTGGAATCGACAAGGTGGGATCGCCCACTAAGTGGGAACCTCCACGATAGCAGGTAGCGTAGGTATGTTCACATTTAACACCAATTATATAATTGGTATACACACAACTTATATCTACATTAAATCAGTAGGTATACACACAACCTAATTATCATACTTCATGCGTAGTATATATTTCTCGAATACTCACCATACAATCAAATTACGATTATTATCACAATCGTGTTAATTCGAGTATCACTCTCTAATTTTAGGGCCCTAGTTACTCCTTCAATAAATTCAATAGTTATCTCAATCATATACTAATGGTTTATAATATAAACTCACTAAAATTCCCCGTAACTTAATCTCCTTCTCTCGAATTAATTATGCCCCAATTTAAGTATATTAAATCCTTGCCTCAATCCTCTCATTAAGACTAAGGCAACCCTTATCATAGGTACTGCAATACAATAAGTCCTTTATTATGTTTTAATAAAGTCCCAAAAGTTTTCCCGATAAAACAATATGGTTTTCTATGCCAATAAGAGAAATTAGGCAAATCTGGGTAAACCGTATCGATTTGCCCTAGGGCCGAATCGATATGTTTTGTAGCAAGTCATCTTCTTCCTCTACGCAAGTGCGTTTTTCACCGATTTAATTATCATAACTCACATTATTCTCCACCAAAATCAAAACCAATTATCCCAAAAATTATATTCCTGCATTTGTATGATTTCTAACAAAGTTTTAACATCAAAACATTACGATTTCTGGTCAAGAACGAATCAAATCACCAATTCATAAAAAATTGTAGATTTCTATGTTCTTCATTCATAATTAACCTAAAAACCAAATTTAATTCATGGTAACTATTCCATATTCTCTGATTTCTTATCCTCAACAAATGTTGAGTCATACTCCAACAATTCCTACCCAAAACATGAGTTCTAATCATTCTTTTCTTCCAAGAATATCAATTTTTTCAATATATTTTGAAACCCTAAGCACATGGGCATTATAACTTCAAAAAAATCATAAATAAACACTTACCTATTATGGTATGATCTGATTTTATGATTTGAAGTTGGATTTGTTTGTCTTCCTTCCCAATCTATATCTAAGGTTAATTGTGGTGTAAGAACACATTCCAATTCCTCAAGAACTCTCTCAGGCTTCACAAATGGTTTATTCGCTTATCTGATTTTCTTTCTGGGTCTTCTAATCTATTAACTGTAGCCTCTCCCATCTATATGCTGATAAAGATGTTGGAAATTTGTATGTCTCTTGACTCTTGGTTACCAAATGACTATAATGCCCTCATACGATGTCGGTTTTCTCTAAAATTATCTCGAGACTCAATCAACACCCCTAGGCATACTATTTTGAATATTTTGACCCTTTCGAAGTCATCCGTGACCTCAAAATCATCATCTTAGTCATTATAAACAAATATCCTATCTCAATATCAATTTAGTCTACAGGCGACTCCCGATTGAGATAAATCCAATTATGCCAATCTCACTCGATATGACGCATAATAATTTCCATTAATTATTTACTATCCACTTAGTAATATTTAACACCTAATATTAATCATTATCTCTCTCTCTTAATTAATATTTAATAACCACATTATTATTTTAGTAAAATAAATTACGTCACTCATGTAATTTAAAATAAAATGAATAAATTACTGAATTAATTAAATTCCAAGTATGTACAAATATAAGAGATTACATACTGCCACCCTTACAGGGAATTTCATCCCCAAAATTAGGTCATACCTGTGGAGAATAACTTTGGATACCGCTCTCGCATGTCATCCTCCCGCTCTCATGTAGACTCATCAACACTGTGGTGTCCCCACTACACTCTGACTAATGGTACCACCTTAGACCGCAGTTTATGCTCACTACGGTCCAAAATAGCCACCGGTTTCGCCTCGCACAAGACAACTAGCTGCAAATCAATCTCCTTGAGTGGAACGTGCCAGAAAGATCTCTCGTTCCTCCTATACTTCTTCAATGATGCCACGTGGAACATGTCGTGTATCCGTTGAAGATGCTCTAGTAAACCCAGTCTGTATGACACTAGTACCACTGTCTCAATAATCGGTAAAGGTACCACATATGTCGATGCTAACTTTCCCTTCTTGTCGAACCTCATAACCCCCTTTATAGGTGACACACGTACCAACACCTGGTCGTCGACTTCTAACTCAACATGTTTTCGATATGCATTGGCATAACTCTTTTGCCTGTCTTGAGCTATTTGAATACATCCACGATTTCACTCGATCTTAGCAGTCGTCTCTTATATTATCTCTGGTCCCAACAACTTGTTATCCCCCACCTCTAACCATCAATTGGGCGAACAAAAAGACCTCCCATAAAGTGCCTTAAATGGTGCCATACCGATGGTGAATTAGTAAGAATTTATATGTGCAAACTCTACCAATGGAAGGTATCTCTCCCATCATCTCCCAAAATCTAGGATGCACATCCTCAACATGGCCTCTAACATCTGATTTACCTCTTAGTCTGTCTGTCTATATGTGGGTGGTATGCAGTACTTAGTCGCAAGTCAGTGCCCATGGCCTCCTGAAAACTCTACTAAAAATGAGATACAAAGATATTGTCTCTATTAGATATAATGTTAATCGGTAACCCATGTAGCTTAACTATCTCCGCTATGAACAATTGTGCATACTGTATCGTCTCAAAGTTGGTGCGACTTGGAAAGAAATAGGACACCTTGATCAACCGATCCACTATCACCCAAATGGAATCGTGACTCCTCTGTGAAGTCGACAGTTTGGTAATAAATTCCATCGAAATACTCTCCCACTTCCATACAGGAATCTCTAATGGATGTAGCATCCCTAAAGGTCTCTGGTGGTCTACCTTAACTAACTGATAGGTAACACACTTCAAGACAAACTCTGCTATGTCTCGTTTTATTCCTGCCCACCAATACTCTCTTTATGTCCTGGTACATCCTATCCCCACCTAAATGAATCGCAAACCTAGAACCGTGAAACTCAGTCATCACCGTTTGTCCCAAGTCCTCATACTCTAGAACTACTAGTCTCCTATTAAAGTGCAAACCTCCATCTGAACTGATCGAGTAAGACTCCTCACCCTCAGCTAATAATTATCGCACTCTGTCCTGGCAGAACTGATCCTCCGCCTGTGCTTTCAATTTCTGCAATATAATCTCGAGAGTGATAGCTAGAACTGGCATGCATGCTATAGGGATCTTATCATCATGTCAAATCTCACTCCACTTCGCCTTCCAGACCTATGCCAACCCCCAGTGGGGCTTTGTCTCAATGTCTCTACCAGCATATTATCCTTCCTAGGGTGATACTGTATATCAAACTGGTAGTCCTTCACAAATTCTAGCCACCACCTCTAGCTCATGTTTAGATCCTTTTGTGGGAAGAGATATTGAAGTGACTTATGATCCATGAATAACATAAACTTCTCATCCAAAAGATATTGTCTTCATATTCTCAAAGAAAACACAACCGCTGCCATCTTAAGATCATGTGTGGGGTAATTCTTCTCATGGGGCTTAAACTTTCGAGATGCATAAGTTATAGCTCTCTCCTCATGCTGTAAAACATCCCAAGTCCCTGTAAGGATGCATCCCTATAAAGCCGGTACTCCACCCCCTTGATAATGCAAGTACATGTCTTGATTTTAATTTTTCCTTCATCTCATCAAAGGATAACTGGAAGTGGTCATTCCACACGAATGGTACTCCTATGCAATTCAGGTTCATCAATGAACCCATAATCTTTGAAAATCACTTAATAAAGCGGCGATAATACTCGACCAACCCCAGAAAGATGTGAATCTCTATCGGTGTCGTGGACTGTCCCCACTCCCTCACTGCCGATACCTTACTCGAATAAATAACAATACCTCTATTGGACACGATACAGACAAGAAATTGTACCTCCCATAGCTAAAATCCACACTGGCATACAATTGGTGGTCTCAAAGTGTCTATAGAATCCTATGCAAATGCTCCACGTGCTCCTCCTCAGCACGAGAGTAAATTAGAATGTCGTCTATAAACACGATCAAGAACTGGTCCAAAAAATTCCTGAATACCCAATTCATGAGATCTATGAACATTGCTAGCGCATTGGCGAGTCCAAACAGCGTCACCCTGAACTCGTACAAACCGTACCGCGATAAAAAGCGGTCTTGGGAACATCCTCCGCTCAAATGCACAACTGGTGATACCCCAATCTCAAATCAATCTTGGATAAGTACGCATCCCCTCTCAATTGGTCAAACAGTTCATCGATCCTCAACAATGAATACTTATTCCGTATTGTGACGTTGTTCGTCTTCCTTTAGTCTACACACAAGCGAAGCAAACTATCCCTCTTTTTCACAAATAACATCGATGAACCCCACGACGATGTGATTCGCTGAATGAAACCCTCCCTTAATAGCTATTGTATCTGCTCCCTCAACTCCTGCATCTCAGAAGGTTCCATGCGATACGGTGCTCCGATAATCAGTCTCGTTCCCGGTGCTAGGTCGATAACAAACTCGATCTCTCAGCTGGGTGGTAACCCTGGTATCTCCTGAAATACATCCTGGAAATATCTCATAAATGGAATCGAGTCTAACGGAATAACTACCTCTTGTGAGTTCTCCTCCTCAATATAATATAGGTGGGTTGGTAACCCTCCCTCAGGAAGAGGCATTTCCACTAAAAACATATCCTGAAACGGAATGAAGAACACTATGGTCCTTTCATAACAGTTTACCTTCGCCCTGTAACCCATTAACCAATGTCCACATCTCTACATACCGAGTGTATAAATGACCCTCTAACCAACAATGACTCTACACACATAAGCCAAGTACTTATGCAAATCTAATGGAAATAAAGGAATCCGATGCCTCCGTATAAAAAAGAATCCTACCCTCATTCCCATGAATAGGAAACATACCCTTGACTCCTGGCGACGTCTGAGGTGCTAGTGGAATGGGTACGTCCTAGACGTTATACAAATGCTTGTAATGCATTTATCATTACTACTGTTGTGGAACTGGGGGTGGTGGTACTGGTGATAGAGGTAACGGAGGCTGCTGCCCCTATTGGGCACCCTGCTGATGTGACTTTCCCAGCTGTGAGAAATATTTCCTATTATAACCCAACTGGCCATGTAAATCACTGCTTAGGAAACGGTCTCAGCCTCTGGCCCTTCTGGCCTTATTGAGGCTAGCCCTGACGCTGTCCCTGATAACCCTGGACCTATTGGCCACCTCTATTATTCCATTGGCTCTGACAGCCCTGAGGAACCGGCTGGGCCCTACTGACCCAGCCTGTATCCATGGCCCTCTGGTCAGTACCCTCCTGACCTCAACTTCTTGGCCTGATCCCCCAGCTGGGAATCCTTCCCCTGCTGTCTTCCTACCTACTGCGATGCTCCGCTACTACCACCCCACTTTCCTTGCTTGACTGGATAAGCTCACCTCCTCTATTTCTTCCCTTCACATGGAAGCGATGGTCCTGACAGTGTCATAATATGGCATTGATGACATCTTTGTACGTCACCACTATAAGATTGTTGATCAAGTGTTGCCTGATCCCCTAAGCTAGTCTACCTATAAACTTTAATTTCTTTCGTTCCTCATTTCTCACCTCGTCTGGTACAAAATTATCCAAACGGGTGAAATCCTCCTCATACTCTGCCATAGAGTGGTCACCCTAAGTCACCTCACTGAATTTCTTTCGCCCTTCGATCTCTACTACTAGAGAAAAGTACTTGTGATCAAATTACATCCAGAACTCAGTAATCATCATCGTGTCTCTCTCTGCTGAGGTGGTAACAGACTCCCACCACTGCAATGCATACCCCATAAGTCTGAACGTGGCAAGCATCTACTTATGAGTATCTCTTCACTCCACCATAAATAAGTGGAGCTTAATGTCCTTTTTTCCATTGACATGCTACTATCACATCCGAATCCCCCCAAAACTTTGGTTGGTGGACTTTTTAAAACGCTCCCCGAACTTTTTGCCATGGTGACATCCTCAGTTGGTCCTGAGTCATTGATGCTATTGACGGCTGTGGATGCGCCCATGGGAAATGAACGGTCATGGCTATCATAGCTGCATTGACTGTGCAGTTTTCACTAACCCCGGTGGTAGATGTGGCCTAGGTACCTCTTGCTCCTACTAAGCGTCTCTAACCATATCTTTGGTCGCTGCTCTCGCTTCTCTCTTTCTCACTTGGGTGGTATTTTAAAACAGACTGAATTATATAAGTACACAGTCTATACAAAATTTATTAGCAGAAGTTTGATATCTCAAACACATGAAGATAAAAGCAATAGTCCTAATAATAGGGATCTATATCCAAAAAATGATACACTGAAATCATAGTAAGCCTATGGGCAGTAGAACCTGATGCTTTGATACCATCTGTTGCACCCCGCTTAATTAAATACTGAGTGATCAGTCCTTTATTAAACTAAAATAGGTTTCTCGATTGGTTCATTCTCAGCATCACCATCGAAAAATATATTAATTACTAATCACTTTTTATTTAAGCCAGCGTCAAAATTTTTATCTTTCATTAAATAATTAATAATAATATGCGAAAAAGGTAAATTAAAACGTTCACACAACCAATATAGTCTAAACCATCACAAAGAATAAATAAATGAATAACTTTCTTGTCGAATAAACCATCGGCTACAAAAATCCAAATCCAAATAATAAATCCATCAAATAGTAAATAAATCCCAATATAAGTCTGAACTAAAAACTGAATAAATAAAGTCTAAATGGGGAAACATGCCTAACTGAAATATTGAGATAAAATCCTACACTAGGAATGAAAGATGGAAGCGTCTAATCAAGTCCTGCAAGCCTCCACAATGTTGCAGCGAATCATCCTTGCGTCCCTGTGGCTGGACTCATAAAGTGTTTAAGAAAATATTTATAGCAAGGGTCAGAACCAAAACATTTTGAAAATATTTAGCAAGTATTTATCACAATTTAAAAATTAGTTATTAGATACATAGGTTCTTGTACACTCCCTTGAGTATCCTCACCTCTCATCTATTGTGCACGCCTAATGTTTCTACTTAGGCCACCTAGCCATACTACCCAAGCTAACTAGACGTAAGTATCTATCTGGACTATGAACACCTATAAATCCCTATACCTACCATACAATACGCTTTCCGAATTAACATCTCTCGTATCTTATTGATATTATGAGTAACATTCTCCATCTTTTATCATTTAATAATTTAATTAAGTTTCACTACCTAATTCATTATTTTTATACACACTAGCAATCTATCTACTATCACACGTAAGTAGAATTATTCAAACTGATATCTATATATATATGTATGTATGTATGTATATATATGTATGTATAATTACGTCTTCTCTCAAAAGGACCACCATGAAAATACGCATACTAACTATCAGTCCATGTACTTTTCGTACTAAAATAACGACTATTGGTTCGGCATGTCTCCTCGAACCCAAAAATAAAATAACAAGCAATGTAGGAAAACATAGTTCTAAACCTTTGAGCTATGCACATACCTAACGTACCCAAATGACTTGTCAGTCTCACTAATACACGACACATAGTGAGCCGTCCTAAGGTCTATATTTTAGGGCACAAATTACAAGGTGGGAGAACCTCCGTGATAGCTAGCAATGTAGGTATGTTCACATTTAACACCAATCATATGATAAGTATACACATAACCTATATAAACATTAAATCAGTAGGTATACACACAACCTAATTATCATACTTCATACATAGTATTTATCTCTCGAATACTCACCGTATTATCAAATTATGATTATTCTCACTATCTTGCTAATCCGAGTATCACTCTATACGCCAACGGCCCTAGTTACCCCTTCAATAAATTTAATAGTTTTTTCAATCATATACTACTGGTCTATAACATAAACTCACTACAATTCTCTATAAGTCATTCTTCTTCTCTCGAATTAATTATGCTCCAATTTAAGTATATTAAATCCTCACCTCAATCCTCTCAGTAAGACTAAGACAACCCTCATCACAGGACTACATTAATATAATAAACCCCTCATTATGTTTTAATGAATTCCCAAAAATTTTCCCCAAAAAACTATGGGGTTTTCTATGCCAACAAGGGAAATTAGGCAAATCTGGGCAAACTGAATCGATTCGCCCTTGGGCCGAATCAATTCGTTTTGTACTGGTCATCTTCTTACTCTACGCAAGTGAGTGTTTCACCATTTTAATTATCACAACTCACATTATTCTCCACCAAACTCAAAAACAATTATCCCAAACATTATATACATTCATTTGGATGATTTCTAACGAAGTTTTAACATCAAAACATTACGATTTCTAGTCAAGAACGGATCAAATCACCAATTCATCAAAAATCATAGATTTATATGTTCTTCATTCATATTTAACCTAAAACCCAAATTTAATTCATGGTGACAATTCCATATTCTCTGATTTATTATCCTCTACAGATGTTGATTCATACTCCATACAATTCCTACCCAAAACATGAGTTCTAATCATTCTTTTCTTCCAAGAATATCAATTTATTCAATATTTTTGAATCCCTAAGCACATGGGCATTATAACTTCAAAAAAAATCGTAAATAAACACTTGCCTATTATGGTATGATCTGATTTATGATTTGAAGTTGGATTTATTTGTCTTCCTTCCCAATCTTATGGTGCAAGAACACACTCCAATTCCTCAAGAAATCTCTCTTAGGCTTCACAAATGGTTTCTTCTCTTCGTTAATGGCCTCTCTGGGTTTTCTAATCTCTTAAACCTAACCTCTCCTATCTATATGCGGATAAAGATGTTGAAAATTCATAGGTCTCTTGACCCTCGGTTACCAAATGACTAAAATGCCCTCGTACGGTGCCATTTTAAAGTAAAACTATCTCGAGGCTCAATCAACACTCCCGGGTATACTATGTTAACAATTTTAACCCTTCTGGAGTCATCCATCACCTCAAAATCATCATTCGAGTCACTCTAAACAAATATCCCATCTCGACCTCAATTTATTCTACACGCAACTCCCTCTTGAGATAAATCCAATTACACCAATCTCCCTCGTTATGACGTAAAATAATTTCCATAAATTATTTACTATCCGCTTAGTAATATTTAACGCCTAATATTAATCATTATCTGTCTCTCTTGATTAATATTTACTAACCACATTATTATTTTAGTAAATTAAATTACATCACTCACGTAATTTAAAATAAAATGAATAAATTATCGAATTAATTAAATTCCAAGTGTAAGGACACAAATTTCCAATTGAGACCATATATAGTTTTGGCTCAATTCCGGGCAAAAGCATTTATTCATAGGATAGTAGCTAATTGTAATATTCTCATGCCTATGAAGTGTTTGTTGAAGACATAGTGGCAAAGAGTATAAAGCTTCATCAAATATGCAGGTTTGCGTGCCTCGTTTCTACGTCATCAACCATAGTTCCATGCTCCCAAGGTATGAATGCAATATTATATATATAGGAGCTAGGAACAAGTTTATTGGGGGTTAGGTTTTATAAAAACTGGGTTTTGTTTTAAGAAAGAATTAGTTAAAACTTTCAATAAATGTTTATAAAGTTTTCTGGGCTTAAACAAGAATATTCAAACTTTCTGGTTTTTCGTTCGATAGAGTCGTTCGAACGAGATTGTCGTTCGAACGAAAATGTCGTTCAAATGAACCTGCCAACGAGTTCCCATATTAGGCCACTGGAATGTCGTTCGAACGAACCTATGTTCGAACGAGATATCCAACGAGACTTCTAACGAGTTCCCTCTTTAAACATTCTAGAACTTCGTTAGAAATCTCGTTCGAACGAGATTTGGCTGGAACAGTTAAATAGTAGTTTCTACCCATTTTCCCACTAGTTTACCCCACTATCTTTTTGCTGAATATGTATGTGCGGGAAACCATTTTTATAATCTAACTTTTCCATTCCATTCCATCTCTTAGAGAGAGTTTGAGAGCTAAAATTGTTTAAGGAAAATGTTCAAGTTTTGAGTGCTATTTTTTAAGAAAAAATATTTTATCACTCTAGTTTTCACCCATAGTGTTTATCCAAGTTCACATATATACATATCAATTGCTTGGAGTTTGGCACCGGTTTATCTCTTCCGTTTCAAAGAGAAGTTTTGGTTTGCTTCTACATCCATCAAAGAAGAAGACGTTTGTTGCGATTCTACCCACTTGGAGAAAGGCTCCTTGCTCGGGTGACGGTGACCATATAAAGTCCTATTGGTGGATTCCGAGACCGCGGTGGTGTTCCAAGGTTATCCGCTAGGAAGAGGTGTCTACAAGAATGAGCAGAGAGGCTTGAAAGGGATCGAGTCGTGTGTTGTAAATCTTTCTGTCTTGTACTTGTAATTCCGTATCTAGTGGATTTGTGGCTAGGGCCGTCCGAGGTTGTTTTCCGTCTTGGGTTTTTCCGCGTACATCGCGGCGTAGTGTGATATTGATTTATTTTATCTTGCATAAATAATTTAGAATGCATGCTTAGGATAATTCAAGATAAAATTTGGTTTAAATTATCACACTCAATTTAATTTGGACTTAAATTAAATATTGGGTAAAGTTTATTTAATTCAAGTCATTTACTAAAATTTGGTTTCGCTTAATTTGCTAATATTGATAAATATGACTCAGGAAAATTCTAGGACTTGGATTAATTAATTGGTTTAAGTGAATATATTAATTGATTAATTTTACTTCACTTGGTGTAATTTTAATTTGTTTAAGAAATTAAAATTTGTTGTTTTAAAGTTGAACCACCACACCGCTTCCGCATCGAGTTTACATAACAAGGAAATAATAATATTTTAGAATTGGGGGCCTCGCGCACCAACAAGTGGTATCAGAGCCGGAGCGCTAAGTTATCGCGTTAAAGATCCGTTTTTTGGCTTTTTGTATTTCCTTACCTTTTTAGGTGGTTCAACCTTTTTTATCACTCTCATATTTTTTTCTTCTCAATGGGACGTCTTAATGAAAATTTGTCCAATTTTAATGAAAATAAAATTTTTGATTTTCGAGAGGAATTAAATGGGCTTAACAAATGTAACGAAAATTTAAAGGAATTAAATTTGAGATTTGTAAAAAGAATTAAATTTATTGAAAATGAAAATTCTTTTTTTAAAGCTCACATTGAGTCTTTGCAAATATCCTTATCTCAAAAAGATATTTTTCGTGAAAAGCTCATGGACTTACATTCAAATTTTGATATTTTAGAAAAGTCCAAGAAAGAGAGTGAAAATCGTGAAAAGACTCTTAGGGACAAGTTTGCTCATATTGAGGGAGAGTGTGTTAACCTTCTAGGAATTATTGAAAATTTAAAGAAGGAGTCCCATAATTTTGAGGAGTCTAATTTATTACTTGAGTCCGAAATTTTCAAAATGAAAAATGATTTTCAAGACTCTAGTAGTAGTTCTAATGGTTCTAGCACATCATGCTCAAATTCTTCCATTGCTAAAACTAAAACCATTGTTTGTTTTAGAGGGTCAACTTTGTCCAAGGTCTTTAAAAAGGGTCACACCTTAGGTAACATTCCTCGTGTTTACACATGCTTGCATTGTGGTAGGAAAGGTCACCTTAAGTCATTTTGTTTTGATCTTAAAAGAAGTTCAAAGAAATCTTTATCTAGCATTTCATTATTTCCTAATCCCCATCATGTTAAATATAAATCTATATGGGTTAGGAAATCATTATTAAATGCGCTAGATACAAGATTTGTTGATTCTCATTTACTATCACATGAAACCTCCCTTGCTAAATTTAAAGGTCGAATGTGTTAGTGTTTTATGCATACTCTAGTTTTTTGTGCTTCATATTATATATCATTTCTAGATGTATGCATGTTTAGTCATTTTCTAGTCATTGCCTCATTTCATATCATATGCTAGAAATTATGACTTTTTTATCTTTTTGTATTATATTTCTTTTGTTTGAATTAACTGAATAATATAAAAAGATTTTTGTTTATCATTTTTGTTTTATCTGTTTCATTTGAGATTAATGAAAAATACAAATGATTTTTGTTTGTCCTTTTGAGTAAATATTTATTTTTGATTAAAAATGTTAAAAACTCAAAAAGATTTTTTTTTGTGTGTATTTTTGGTTGACACACTTTATGTGGCATATATTTGTGTTTGAATCCCATCTTTTACGCTCCCACGTGGCTAGAACTTTTGGTTTAGATTTTCAATCCTTAAAATGTTCTTTACCATGTTTTATATGGAGTAGTTGGATTTTGTATTGTTTAAATGGATTCTATTTTTTATATGCCTCTTTTCACACATGCACGAGCTCTTTTGAAATCTTAATGTCACATGTTATATTTGAGCTTTTTGAGGTGTTCTCCTACCAATCTAGTCATCTACATATCTATGACCTAGGAGGACTAGTTCATGTCACAATCCGTTGCACGTGAGCTTTGTAAGATAAAAAATTATATATCTAAATGTGCACGGGGAAGGGCTCCAAAAGGATGAATTAAATCCTTTGCGATAGTAAGCCACCGTTTATTGGATCAAAAAGAAATACGTGATCCAAAGGCCTAAAAACAGAATATTTGGCATTAAAAAGAAAATAATTGCCAAGGCCTATGTTTTTTTGATATATTCATTCAAAAGAAAAAGAATATATATGCTTATTGAGCGAGAATTGGATGGTATATCAACGGTTTGCACAATGTCCGTTTATCCTAGTTGTCTTTAATGTCATGACTCTATTTGGTTTGTAGAATCATCATCATGCTAGGCTTGTATGCATTGTGTATGTTTGTTCATTGAGTTCAATCTTCATATTGTCACATGAGGTTATATTTAAATGTGATAAAGTTTGCAATCAAATGAGAACTCCGTGAATGTTTATTAAGTGTTTTGGTCTAAATTTAATTGTTGCTAGTTCACACCCCAACACTTACGTTTCCATATGACACATTTTTTCCATATGAGTGTGCAAACATATTGTATTTTGTGTTATATGTGTGTTTATATCTATATATATATATATGCAAGTGCTTCATTGGTATATTTCTAGTTTATATATATATGATATTTGTTTGTCTTTGCCTTGATTTCTAGTCCTTCTATTCTTATACTTCATTATTAGTATCTATAATGGATTAATTATGCGTTTGTTGCTCATATGTTTTCACGTCTTATCACTTTAAGCTTCACTGTGTTTATTAGTTCTATATCCTTTGCCTATTCCTGAACAAAAAGGGGGAGAATGATAGGGGGAGAAATGGTATCTAATCCTATTGTAATCGTACCTTAATTTAGGAGATTTAACTTAGGGGGAGTCGTGACCTTCTTTGGTAGATTGTTTTGATAAAGGGGAGAAGTAATTGTGGGGGAGTATTTATTTTAATTTCATTTAATACTTTGATATTCCCTATGCATTTGATATGTTTGCTTAAGTGTGCAGGAATTCTTCTAAAGTGGCAACATTCAATGGCAAGGCCTTTGATCCTTGGGTTGAGTCAAGTTTGGGCGGGTTATGTATTGAGTCTAGTGAGCTTGACGACCCTTTAGGAATTTTGTTTGGTTTTTGTTCCGGAATAGCCAAAGGGGGAGATTTGTAAGGACACAAATTTCCAATTGAGTCCATATATAGTTTTGGCTCAATTCCGAACAAAAACATTTATTCATAGGATAGTATTTAATTGTAATATTCTCAAGCCTATGAAGTGTTTGTTGAAGATGTAGTGGCAAAGAGTATAAAGCTTCATCAAATATGCCGGTTTGCGTGCCTCATTTCTACGTCATCAACCATAGTTACATGCTCCCAAGGTATGAATGCAATATTATATATAGGAGCTTGGAACAAGTTTATTGGGTGTTAGGTTTTATAAAAACTGCGTTTTGTTTTAAGAAAGAATTAATTAAAAATTTAAATAAATGTTTATAAAGTTTTCTGGGCTTAAACAAGAATATTGAAACTTTCTGGTTTTTCGTTCGATAGAGTCGTTCGAACGAGATTGTCATTCGAACGAAAATGTCGTTCGAACGAACCTGCCAACGAGTTCCCATATTAGGCCATTGGAATGTCGTTCGATATGTCGTTCGAACGAGATATCCAACGAGACTTCTAACGAGTTCCCTCTTTAAACATTCTGGAACTTCGTTAGAAATCTCGTTCGAACGAGATTTCGTTCGAACGAAAATGTCGTTCGAACGAGATTTGGCGGGAATAGTTAAATAGTAGTTTTTACCCATTTTCCCACTAGTTTACCCCACTATCTTTTTGCTGAATATGTATGTGCGGGAAACCATTTTTCTAATCTAACTTTTCCATTCCATTCCATCTCTTAGAGAGAGTTTGAGAGCTAAAATTGTTTAAGGAAAATGTTCAAGTTTTGAGTGCTATTTTTCAAGAGAAAATATTTTATCACTCTAGTTTTACACCCATAGTGTTTATCCAAGTTCACGTATATACATATCAATTTCTTGGAGTTTGGCACGGGTTTATCTCTTCCGTTTCAAAGAGAAGTTTTGGTTTGCTTCTACATCCATCAAAGAAGAAGACGTTTTGTTGCGATTCTACCCACTTGGAGAAAGGCTCCTTGCTCGGGTGATGGTGACCATATAAAGTCCTATCGGTGGATTCCGAGACCGCGGTGGTGTTCCAAGGTTATCCGCTAGGAAGAGGTGTCTACAAGAAGAAGCGTCGAGGCTTGAAAGGGATCGAGTCGTGTGTTGTAAGTCTTTTTGTCTTGTACTTGTAATTCCGTAGCTAGTGGATTTGTGGCTAGGGCCGTCCGAGGTTGTTTCCCATCTTGGGTTTTTCCTCGTACATCGCGGCGTAGTGTGATATTGATTTATTTTATCTTGCATAAATAATTTAGAATGCATGCTTAGGATAATTCAAGATAAAATTTGGTTTAAATTATCACACTCAATTTAATTTGGACTTAAATTAAATATTGGGTAAAGTTTATTTAATTCAAGTCATTTGCTAAAATTTGGTTTCGCCTAATTTGCTAATATTGATAAATATGACTTAGGCAAATTCTAGGACTTGGATTAATTAATTGGTTTAAGTGAATATATTAATTGATTAATTTTATTTCACTTGGTGTAATTTTAATTTGTTTAAGAAATTAAAATTTGTTGTTTTAAAGTTGAACCACCACACCGCTTCCGCATCGAGTTTACATAACAAGGAAATAATAATATTTTAGAATTAGGGGCCTCGCGCACCAACACCAAGTACGCAGAAATACGGGTTATTACAATAGGTAAGTATCCTTTTTATTATACGTTATTATCTCTGAATGCTCGGACTCCAAGGATGCTTCCCACGAGTCCCACACGTAGCTTGGTATGAATCATAATTGTGTGTTAAGCAAGTAAAAAGTTAATTAAATAAAATTGGACTAGCTTAGGTTGTATCATTGCACTTCACACCTGATGTCAGACCGGGTAGACCCACGAGTAACCCATAAATTCGAGCCAGGGCATTACAACCCCTTTAGGACGAGATGATCTAATGCCGACCCCTAGCTAAGTCTTGTAAAAGTGTTATCCCGATGATGACTTTGGGGGTATACTAGACATTTGTAACTAAGTCAGAGGGAAAGTTTTTCCTAGTTAGTAGGATGTTTATGCCATCCACAACATTTTTCATAGTCTCTGTTGCGCTCTTCCTCATACACAGTGCCCTCGAGTTCGGCCTGCATCTCCTTGCCAAGGCGAAGATGATGGGGATCAATGATTTTTTTTCTCCTTAAGTCATACTGAACCATTTTAGATGGAGTTGGGGTAGTTCCTCGATTGGTGGTAGTGCATCCCATATCATGATGGCGGTGTGATCAGTTTCACAGTCGTATCCTCAAGAATCTAACCGATTATGTCTTGAATGAATGCCAACCACTAGTATTGTGTGGCCTACTGATTTCCTACTAGAGATATCAGTGTTGTCGCTACGTCGACCATCCCATACTGAGGTGGCGGTTGTCTAGAACCAGCTCTGACATTTGATGAACTTCTCCACCCCAAGATCTTTCAATAGTGATTCAGATCTAATAATGGTGGAATTAAATCATAACCATAGATGAGAGAAAAATCAAAGCAAAAGATGAGAATAATTAAAATGTCCCCATAAATGCCAGCAAATTGATGATATTGAGATCATATAATGGATTCACCCTGGATATAGGTATTACACAGATAAAATAAAATAATAATTGACAAATATATTAACAAAAGAGATGAGAGAAACAAAGAAGAATACAAGGGTTTAAGTGGTTCGGACTTGGCCTACATCCTCTCCAAAAAGTATGAGGGAAGTTTCACTATAATAGGGCACTAATAGATGTGGAAGACATGTACATAACATTTCTCTATATAAAAAAAGTTTAAAAGATTAAGAATAGGCTTTCTATAATTAGATCCTCTGAAGAAGAAACATTGTGTCTTTTATAGGGTGAGAGTGTGTAGTGTCACCCCAATAACATGATCCATGTCTAGATGAGGTCGTAACTTACAAGACAGTTCCAGTTGTTTATACATAAATTAAGGCCATCATAATGAATATTCCTTCATGTGGGTTATTAATCTCAATAATGATTTTGTGTAGGTTTGAATAAGATTAACATATTAGTAGAAGGCATCATTTGACATGTTAGTGGAAATATTTTCCTGTAAGAGACTGTATGGTGACTGGTTCCATGTTGGAGGATGAAACGAGTCAATGTGGTCGTTTGTGACTGACACACCCATCTTAGTCTTGAAGCTGATGTCTTGTTACATAAGTGTTATTTGAAGCCAACACCCATTTGGATGTGGGTGACATTAGTCTCCTCGGTGAGACAAGACTACAGTGTTTGGTAAGATGCTAGGGCATCATCTAGATGCGATTATGATTGAACATATCAAGTAGTCTCCCCTATGGGATGAGACTGTGTTGTATACAGTTACATGGGTGATATCTAGATAAGACTTTACTTATGTATATTAGACATATTTTCTGAATTCTAAAAAGTTTATTAAAAATAAAAAATCAAAAAAATTCCTAGGTACATCGTATAAAAGTGACATAGGTGGTCAATTCAAAGAGATGGGAATATTAGAATGTTGCGTGTAACAATGCTCGCTTTTAAGAGACTCATTTTATATTAATTTTCCGCATGAAGTAATTATATAAAATGTTGTAGCTAGAGTAAATATTAATTGAGTGAGTTGAACGTTAATATTTACTAGATTGTTGCGTATTTACTGTATGTGTAAGTAAATATCATCATGTTGCTTTTTTATAGTGTCATGTGTTTTAAATGACATTATGGTTTAAATGAAACCGGAACTTGAAATGATTTACAAATTTTTGAATGCCAGTTTAGAGGGCGTAGTTAGTTTCGGAATGTGCGAGATAGTCGAAATAAGTGCCATATTGTATTTTTATATTTCGAGCACTTTTGACTGGTTTTGACTTAAATGCATATTTGTGAGTCATTTTAATGTGGTATTAACCATTTAAGTTGGGAATTTTAGACTTAAGCCACTATTTAGTCTTACTAAGCCTCTTATTTCTCACATGTGTATTGCCAAACAGAGAGAGAGAGAGAGAGAGAGAGAGAGAGGAAGAGAATTGAGAAGAAAAGAGGAGAAAAAAGAGAGAGATTGGAGATTGAAGCTTGGGATTATTCCTACCAAGAGAAATCTGAGATTTCTACCTCAAAGAAAGTTTTCTATTTGCTAATATGTGATTTGAGATGAATAAATTGTGTTGATAGTTATGTATTGGTATAAATGAGCAAATATGGGTTTTATGGATTTTAAGGTGTTTTAGCTCTAATCTTAGTTTTTGTTGATGAAATTGTGGATTCTAATAGTTGATAATTATGTAGGATTTTTTGGGGTAGATTAATGTTGTTGGATGTGTGTAAAAATGGAAGATATTTGAGTTTTGGGAAAAACTAGGGTTCATAACCCGTAACCCATTCTTGGCCAATTCGCAGGGGAGAATCGATTCGGCCCTTGGGCGAATCGATTCGCTAAGGGGTCAACTTATAGGTCTGTAAACCCGAATCGATTCGAGTTAAGGACGAATCGATTCGAACAATAGTAGAATGTTGTATTTGTCATCCAAATGGATTTGCTTTTGGGCAAATCGATTCACTTCCTAGGGCGAATCGATTCGAAATCAGGCTGTTTTTGAGTTGTTTTTCCAACTCAAATTTTACCCTTTTTCTTTAGCCTTAGGACCTAGGAACCTTCTTGTATGAAGTAAACTTAGACTCCTAGAGTCCTACATGAGTTAGTTAACTACCCTACCTTAGAAATGAATTAAATGGGGCCTATTCCTGGGGTATACAAATAGTTGTTAGGGTATTATATCTTTTAGATAACTATCATGAGACTAGGAGTTTTAAGGTCATATTGGGAGACTTTAGAAGCTCAATTGAGGTATGTCAGTCTTGATGGTTTATAATAACACCCTAAAATGTTTGAAAATAATTGAGAGTTTATTCACTTCTTTGAGGTTGTAATGACGATATGAATTACGTATGGCTCCGGATAAAATGTAATGTATTTACAAAATGGAAATGATTATGGTTTTGGATAAAATAAAACATACATATGTAAAAATGGAAAATGAAATTGAGACTAATATGGTAAATGATAATTTACTAAATTATGAATATAGTAAATGGTAATTTACTGAAACACACCCTCTCTAAAGACCATCACAAGGAAAGTGCGCGCGTGAGGTGAAGCCCCCTGGCTAGTGAATGCACGGTGGATATAGTCCTAGGCCATAGGAGCGTTGTTGTATGTTTTCTGCACTGGTGAGGTAATTCCGGGTGTGGTTATGACTCCCGCAGGCATATGGTCGCTTCCCAACGTCTTTCGTTGTAGGTGCCCAGGTTGTCTTGGTTGATTGGCCCTGGAAGATGATGGTCATTTAGGGGCGCGCCCAGTGGGGAAACTCGGAGGGGCGGTCTTAGAATCGTTATATGTATATGAATATAACAATTCTTAATCAAGTGGGACTTGATGTATGAGAAATGCCATAAAGAGAATGATGAAATGCCATAAAGAGCATAATGAAATGCCATAAAGAGCATATGATGATGATTATATTCCTGATAAGGAATGGAATGCCACAAAGTAGATAATTGAGATAAAATTCCACAAAGAGCATATAATTGTGATTATATTTCCTGATAAGGAATGGAACTATGAAATGAATTTGTGTACATGATGAAATTTTTAATTAATGTTAATCATCCTTATTCTCCTGCTTAACTAAATTAAATTTATGATTAATTAAATTGTCTTAGCTTATGCATTGAATTGTGTAGGTAGATTCTTATTACTATTAGTCATGATTTACTGTTCATAACTGTCATACTTTTTATTCATCTGGTGATTATATAAAACCGAGCCCTGACCCGTTCATATTTCTTGTTGTGCATGAATCTTGTATCCGCTCAGGTGCTCTGTCGCAAGGATGCCCATTCTGACTTTCCTATTCCAGTATTTTTGGGGAGCCGTGATACTTTGCGGATATTATGGGATGTATTGTTATAGACGCCGTCATTTTTGTACTCTAGTTATGATCGGGTCATTTACTCGGGCATGAGGCCCAAGCTTTTGTAATTTATTATGTAATTAACTGAACTTGTTTAATATTGTTGTATGAGTCTGTTGACCGACAACATATTCAGTCCCTTACTGTATTTTTGGTGTGTACGTAATAAAATTTCTCCTGGGTTTTGGATTTGTTTTAAAATTGGGTTGTTTAAATTCTTTCCTTAACTTTAAAACCAAAATTTTTGGCAACCCGTTTTTCTAAAATATTGAGTGGTTACCCTATATACTTTTTATATTGTTGCGATGCTAAGAATGATTCCATCCATGATTCCTATTATATTGGAGTATCGGGCTGGCCACCCCATATTTTGGTGAGCGGGATGTCACAGATGGTATCAGAGCCTCAGGTTCTAGAGTCCTTAGTAATCTGTGTGGACGCATTATGTTTTTAGCGTTGCTTTTAATTTGACATAGAGCCTTAGGATTAAGATCGTTGATTTTTCTTGTGATATTCCGTTCTCCTGCCATGAGGTAAAACCCATAAAATCTTTTGCGCATTCGTGTGAGATTAGTAGGTCTATTGAAGAAGGGAGCCAGGGAAGGTCGTTGTGAAGGCATCATGAGATGGGATTACTAAGAACTGTAAGTTATGTTCAGGGATGAGGACCGCTTTGGAGGTCGCTCCATTTTTGTAGCATTTTCTTATCTTTCTATTGCGACTACTAATTACATTAGATATAGTTTTCCAAGTACCACTAGAAGTAGAGGGTGGTACTAAGCTTGGGATTCCAAGCGATGTTAAATTGAAGTGGGGAAGAGCCCATGACGAGGGCCACATGTTGAAGTAAGATGGAGGAAATGCATCTTCATTCGGTAGAAGCATAAGGCCCAGGAGCTTTATCCTAGAGGAGGGTATAGAAGTGCCCAGGTGCGAAAGAATGAAGGAAAATCCTTCACCCTTCGGAGTAAGGTTGAAATGGCAGAAATGGTAGTTACCATATTTATGGGTGCAGGAAGTTTTTCCCATGGAGAAACCCGGTGGACATTTTCAACAACAAGTTTCTGTAGGATAATTGGACTGATGAGAAGGTGTATTCTCAAATGTTCACACGAGGTTCGGTCGGAGGCCGACAGTGAATAAAGATTTATACAGTTAGGGAGGCCGTACACCAAAATAAGGTAGGTATAGGGAAGAAAGTTCCCTTTAGTGGAATGATAGGCTCCATAATAAGTGTCGTTAACACTTTTGAAGGAACAGTGCTCATGAAACCCCATTTGGTGGATATCCTCCCGGGGAGGATTTATTGAACTAATGAAGGGGAGCTCGGTAGAGTATCCTCTTTCATTGAGAAAGTAAAAAGGACTACGTGGGCGATTGTTTGACGGCTAGGGACGGAACAATGGCTATGACGTGGAGTGTAGAACCACTCGTTTTGATTCTGTTGATTAGAGAACAAGGGCAAAGATAAGGATGCCTAGATGGGGCATAAATGGAAGTAACTTGGTTCGGATAAGACTCGAGTACGGTGTCTGATAACCATTAGTATTGATCCGGGGTGATTGGCAAGAATGTTGGAGGGAATTCCACCTTATTAGTGGGTGGTGCATTCCTTATGACAAGATGGAGTAGTATTGTGTTTACTCTAGATTCAGATGTGCATATTGAGCTTATGATAGTATCGACACTATTATAGAAAGGGTAATTATATGACTTCCGTGGTAGGGAAGTTTTATATTTTCCTTCACTCGTTATAAGGCGAGTGATGATATTTTTTAAAAAGTATTATATGTGTTATGTGCTACTTGTATTATGTCTATTATACGAGTAAAGATATTTTGGTTTGATTGGGGTGATAGCAAGAGAATAAATTGTGAGGCTATCCTACTTCTAGTTTCAGAATGGAACTAGTTCTTCTATAATATCTCTCCTGGATACAAGTTGAGGCTTTATAGAAGTGGTTTGAGGTAAGTAGGAGATTTTCATTACTTGTTGTGTTATCTTGTTTGAGTGTTTGATTGTTTGTTTTCTTTGTTTGTGTTTGTTATGCCTTATCTCCACGACCAACAAGTTAAGTAGTCATGTGTTGGAGGGGTTCCTTGTTTGGATTTCACTTTGCGAGACACTTCGCACATGAACACTTAACGACGTTGGGAGTGGAGAGATTCTATTCTTTTTTTTCTTTTTTATTTTATTTTATTTTGTTGTTAGAAGATGGGTTGGAATATTTAGCGGAGAATCACGTGAATGAATGATTAAAGGGCTACTAAAGTGCGAGATAAAAGCACTAAATATAGTTCTCTACTCTGATCTATATGAGGGAGACTGAGATATGAAGTCGAATTGAGACTTCTGGTTATGCCTTGACGAGAAGGCCACGTGTTTATAGTGGGATAAATATTTGTGAGACTTTACAGAAAGTAAATGTTCGATTAGTTGAAACCTTCAATTATTTGATATGGTAAGATATAGAAGTAGAATCTTATTAGTAGGATTGCAAGTTAGAATTTTATCTGTCCCGATTATGTGTCTTGGACCGTTATATCTTGATGACCGACGATGTGAGGTAGTAGTGTAACGGGAGGGTTCCTTATTTGGATTTTGCTTCGACGAGACGTCCCAAGCATGAAACCGAGCGAATGTCGGGAGTTGAGAAAGGTCTTGGGCACTAGGGATATACTTAGTATAATACGTATACGATTTAGATAGGATATGTATAGATAGACTTTAGGATTATTAGGACGTAAGACCTTTAGGGTATGTGACGTTGATTTAGGAAGGCTGTAGGGAGTTGACCACGAATAGGTTGTGGGTTAACTCTAAGAGGGATTATTCCCCTAGAAACAAGAAGTATGGAATTTGGAGTGATTTGGAAGGTTAGGACAAAGGATATGAGGCCTCTATTGGATAGAGTGTTATGTTGGTAACTTAACTTTCGGGGAGTTAAAAGGATGAGTTAACTTTTACTCCTGGGCCCATGTTGTTAAGATGAAGAGTGAATTTAATGAACAAGTCTCTTCCACGAACGGAAAGTAATAATACTAGAGCGTGGACCCATTGTTTATGCGTCTCACAAACTTAAACCTTTAGGGAAGTGTTATCCCATGCTTGATTTAGAATTCATTGCGGTAGTAATCACCTTAAAAAAATGGAGGCACTACTTTCTGGGCAGGAAATTTGGTCTTTCTCGTGAGCAATAAGTTGTTGCAATATGTTGTGTAATGGAATAGAGTTAGTGTTTGGAGTTCATAAAGGACTATCAATGGGATATTCCCTTTCTCTAAGGGAATGCGATTGGGGAAGTAGATGCATCGAGTAGAAAACCCGTCGGAGAAATTAGTGAAGGAATGGAAAGCCAAGTAGAACGAGCATAATTAGGAAGACTTTGTAGCAAGAGCATTCATGTCTGTGACTGACCATTTCACCCACTCATGTGAAGAGAGTAGTGGTGGAACGAGAAGGGTATATTCATAGACGTCTTCATTGAATTGTCGACACCGAACTGGTCATGATCCTATTTGAGAAAATTGTTGATCGTTCGACCAAATCGTTGCTTTTTCGACCATTATGTGCGGAATATATGCAGAGGAGTACGCCCCGCTCTTTATGGAGGAGTGGTAGAACCGTATGAAGTTCCTATCAAAATAGCGGTGGAATGAGATTAAACATTCGTGTCAAAGGTTGGGTAAAGTTTCCAGGAAGTAATGGGAACCGTATGGAAATGGAGTATATCTTACCACCCTAAAGTGGATAAATGAATGGAGGAAGTTAACCTAATGCCAAAAGTCATACCTCGAATGTGCGTCTCAGGCTAAATGGACGGATGGGAGTAGTAGCTTGTATGGATGGAAATTATCGTACAATAATTCAGACCATTTTCTAAGGTATGGCACCGTGAGTGGCCTTGTGTATCCGGTTGAGTAATTCACATACTCATTGGATGGGACCAGCGGACAATAGGTTCCTTGGACTTGGAGTGGTCCTGGAACATTTCTTTAATGATTGGGCTTATTGAGCCATATACTTTGAAGGGCTACGCCTATGCGAAGAGAAGTTGAGTAGTGTTGGGGTTAAGCCATTTAGCGTTGGTGTAGGTACCCCCGAGGAGGGATGTAACGTGATTCAGGAAGTAAGGAAATTTATGTCGAGACATGTGGGTATCTTCTTCCGCCGTAGCACTACACCAAATCCTACGAATGGTCACGCCCAGTGGGTCACGGCCCAAGTCCGCTACCAGCTGGTCGCGGACTTGGGTCGTGACCCACTCAACATTTGGCGTGATGATATGTATTACCACACTAAATTATCGATGCTCTGGAAATGGTCACGGCCTAAGTCTGAGACCACAGTAGTCGCGAACTTGGGCCATAACCAGATCATGACCATCTTGGCGCCAAACTCGTGCCAAAATTCCCTCCAAGCTTGGTCGCGGATGGGTCACGGCGTAAGTCCATGACCCATGGCATGAGGAAGAAGTGAGTACACACATTGAGGGTCACAGCTTAGGGCCGTGACCATTTCTGGGTATGGGTCACGGCTATGGTCCGTGACAATACCTCATTCAAGCACTATAGGGTGGATGAGAAGGGTCGCACATCCCAAATTGAGTGTCACGGCTTGGGTCCGTGACCATGTCTTGGTATGGGTCACGGCTATGGGCCATGACCATACCTCATTTGATAGCTGCTGTTGGTCGCGCAAGGGGGATCACAGCTGTAAGGCGTGACCTTTCTTCATCAATCAGGTATCATAACTCTAGGGGGGGTTGAGATCGTGGGTCACGGCTTTAGGCCGTGACCAGGTCATTCCTAAAAAATAAAAGGTGCTAATTTAGTTTTTCATTTTCCCGCTTCTCTCTCTCTCTCTCGTCAGATGTTGATGACCTAAATGCTTCTCTCTCTCTCTCGTCAATCAGGTAGCAGTTGGAGTTCTAAGGAGGTCCTCCCTAGCTCCACCCCAACTCCTCCCTAGCAGCAGCCGCCCCAGCTCCGCCCCCAGCTCTCTCCCGGATAAATTTTATTTTTTTTCTCCATTAATTTATGTAGATTCCATTAATATATGTATATACAGTTTACATATCTTTACAATTTATACACAGTATAAATAGTATATATAGATAATTTATATGATTTGAATTTGGGATAATATTGTGGCAGAGCTAATGTAAAAGTAAAAATAGTGTGAGATAATGTTTTTGAAACTTTAGTCTTACAACCTAATAGGTCGTTAATGTTAGTAAAAACAAACTTCGGGTAAGCCAATTTATATCACATATTTAGAATTTAGGATGTTAATATTCATATTAATCGATTTTAGTTGATCTTCTAGAGCTATTTTAGTATATTTGGTATTTTAGTCCTAATTTTTATTTTTATCGTTTTTTTCCTTTTTGTACTATATGGTTAATGGAAAACCTCGTAGAAAGTACATTATAGGAAATGGTTGCAGAGTTGATTACTCAAGTTCTTGAATCTACTAGGTCTCTTTTGAGACAAATTGAAACTATGCAGGTTCATAATTAAATTATATTTACATTTGTTTCTTGAATATTATGATTTACTATACTAACTTTACAGTCATTTTCTTTGTTTCATGTTCCTCACTTGAGTCCTTTCTCTACTGGATTAACCAGACCCTCATAGTGACAATGGAATTAACGGTTCCGGGGCAATATGTCGTCATAGTGACCCTCATATTTTAACGGCATATTGTCCCTGAAATTAACGGAGTATTTAAATTAACCAATTATTTTAACGGAGTGTAAATATTTTTTCAGATTTGATATTTCACAGTGAGTGAGCATCGGGATAGGGGTGCAACGCTACTACCTACACATATCATGGTAAACTTTATGATATTTTTTATTTGTTCATCCAATTTTATAGAAATTCAATGCTTACATACATTATTACATACCACTTAGATACTAGTTCTTTATTACATACCAATTCTTCAATACACAACAGGTACTCTTTACTTTAACTAAAGTAGTTATATAATTGATATACATTATCTATTAAATCTTTTAGATGATAGAAGGAGTACGGGATAATTATTGGTTTTGTTTGGTTTGGTTGTTGGATAATTATTGGTTGTTGCCTTGTTGTTGGATAGAATGTTAGAAGGAGTATGGGATAATTATAAGGAGTACGAGATACGGCGATAACTTGCTAATGTCTAGACTTAAACTTAAAAACATGGCACCAACACCTCTCACGGGACCAATGTAACACGTGGGAACTGATCGCGCGATCACGGGACTCCCGGGTTGAGAATACAACGATAATTTAAAAATATTAGGACTTAAGCTTAAAAACAAGGCGTTAGATAGCAAAAATACGAAACAACCCTCGTACGGACCCGTGAGAGGCACCAACACCTCTCACAGGACCAATGTAACATGTAGGAACAGACTGCGCGACCATGGGACTCCCAGTTTTAGAGTACGACGATAATTTTAAAATATGAGGACTTAAGCTTGAAAACAAGGCGTTAGATGGTGAAAATCCGAAATAATCCCCGACCGGCCCCGTGAGAGGAACTAACACCTCGCACTGGAGCAATGTAACTCGTAGGAACAACCTCTCGATCACGGGACTGTCGGTTTGAGAATACGAGGATAATTTGAAAATAAAAGGAATTATGCTTGAAAACATGGTCTTAGATTTCCAAAACTCGAAATAGCCACCAAACGGCCTTGTGAGAGGCACCATAACTTCGCACAGGACCAATATAACTCGTAGGCACTGACCGCGCGATAACGGGACCCCTCGTTTGAGAATAGGACAATAATTTGCATATATCAGGAATTAGGCTTAAAAAATGGCATTAGATAGCACAACCCTGATACAGCCCCCGAACGGCCCGTGGGTGGAACTAACACCTCCCACGGGACAAACGTGACTAGTAGGAACTGATCGGGCAACCCCGGGACTACCGATTTGAAAATACAATAGTAATTTGAATATTTCTAGACTTAGGCTTAAAAAAGATGACGTTAGTGGATGAAAATGCGAAACAACCCCTGAACGGCCCCGTGGGTGGCACCAACACCTCCAACGGGACACATGTAACTCGTAGGAACTGACCCCGCTGCCGCGGGACTCCCAGTTTGAGAATATGATGATGATTTGCATATTTTTAGATATAGGCTTAAAAACATCGTGTTAGTAGGTGAGAACTCGAAACAACCCCCGAACGACCCCGTGGGTGGAACCAACACCTCCCACGGGACAAATGTAACTCGTAGGAACTGACCCAGCAGCCGCGGGACTCCCAGTTGGAGAATACGACGGTAATTTGCATATTTATAGGCTTAGGATTAAAAACATGGCGTTAGAGGGTGAGAACTCGAAACAGCCCCCGAACGGCCCTGTGGGTGGCACCAATACCACCCACGGGACCAATGTAACTCGTGATAACTGACCCCGCAGCCGCGGGACTCCGGGTTTGAGAATACAACAATAATTTGTGTATTTCTAGACTTAGGCTTAAAAACATGGCGTTAGAGGGTGAGAACTCGAAACATCCCCCGAACGGGCCCGTGGGTCGCACCAACACCTCCCACGGGAGCAATGTAACTCGTAGGAACTGACCCCGTATCAACGGGACTCCTGGTTTGAGAATACGACTGTAATTTGCATATTTCAAAAATTTAGCAAATCATGGCGTTAGTGGGTGAGAACTCGAAATAAACCCCGAAAGGCCCCTTGGGTGGTCCCAACACCTCCCACGGGACCTTTGTAACTCGTAGGAACTGACCCCGCAACCGCGGGACTCCCGATTTGAGAATACTACGATAATTTGCATATTAATAGGCTTAGGCTTAAAAACATGGCGTTAGAGGGTGAGAACTCGAAACAACCCCCGAACGGGCCCGTGGGTGGCACCAACACCACCCACGGGACCAATGTAACTCGTAGGAACTGACCCCGTAGCCGCGGGACTCGCGGTTTGAGAATACGACGATAATTTGAGTATTTCTGGACTTAGGCTTAAAAACATGGCGTTAGAGGTTGAGAACTCAAAAAAGCACCCGAACGGCCCCGTGGGTCGCACTAACACCTCCCACAGGACCAATGTAACTCGTAGGAACTGACCCCGCAGCAGCGGGACTCCCGATTTGAGAATACGACAGTAATTTCCATATTTCTAAACTTAAGCAAAACATAGCGTTAGTGGGTGAGAACTCGAAACAACCCCCGAACGGCTCCGTGGGTGGCACCAACACCTCCCACGGGACCAATGTAAGTCATAGGAACTGACCTCGCATCCGCATGACTCCCGTTTTGAAAATATGAAGATAATTTTCATATTTCCAGACTTAGGCTTAAAAACAGGGCGCTAAAGGTTTAGAACTCGAAACAGCCCACAAACGGCCCTGTGAGTGGCACCAACACCTCCCACGGGACCAATGTAACTCGTAGGAACTGACCCCGCAGCCGCAAGACTCCCGGTTTGAGAATATGACGATAATTTGCATATTTCTGGACTTAGGCTTAAAAACATGGCGTTAGAGTGTGAGATCTCGAAACCGCCGCCGAACGGCCCCGTGGGTGGCACCAACACCTCCCACGGGACCAATGTAACTTGTAGGAACTGACCCCACAGCCGCGGGACTCTTGGTTTGAGAATACGACATTAATTTTCATATTTATAGACTTAGGCTTAAAAACATGGCGTTAGAGCATGAGAACTTGACATAGCCCCCGAACGGCTCCGTGGGTGGCACCAACACCTCCCACAGGACCAATGTAACTCGTAGGAACTGACCCCACAGCCGTAGGACTCCCGGTTGAGAATACGATGGTAATTTGTATATTTCAAGACTTAGGCTTAAAAATATGGCGTTAGAAGGTGAGATCTCGAAACTGCCCCCGAACGGCCCCATGGGTAGCACCAACACCTCCCACGGGACCAATGTAACTCGTTGGAACTGACGCCACAGACGCGGGACTCCCGGTTTGAGAAAACGATGGTAATTTGCATATTTATAGACTTAGGCTTAAAAACATGGCGTTAGAGGGTGAGAACTCGAAACTGCCCCTGAACGTCCCCGTGGGTGGCACCAACACCTTCCACCGGACCAATGTAACTGGTAGCAACTGACCCCACAGCAGTGGGACTCCCGGTTTAAGAATACGATGATAATTTGCATATTTATAGAGTCAGGCAAAAAAACATGGCGTTAGAGGGTGAGAACTCGAAACAGTCCCTGAATGGCCCCATGGGAGGCACCAACATCTCCCACGGGACCAGTGTAACTCGTAGGAACTAACCTCGCAGCCGCGGGACTCCCGGTTTTAGAATACGGTGATAATTCGCAAATTTCTAGACTTAGTCTTAAAAACATGGCGTTAGAGGGTGAGATCTCGAAACTTCCCCTGAACGTCCCCGTGGGTGGCACCAACACCTCCCACGGGACCAATGTGACTCGCAAAAATAGACCCCGCAGCCGCAGGACTCCAGGTTTTAGAATACAACGGTAATTTGCAAATTTATAGACTTAGGCTTGAAAACATGGCGTTAGAGGGTGAGAACTCGAAACAGCCCCTGAATGGCCCCGTGTGTGGCACCAACACCTCCCACGGGACCAATGTAACTCGTAGGAACTAACCTCGCAGCCGCGAGACTCCCAGTTTTATAATACGGCGATAATTTGCAAATTTTTAGACATAGGCTTTAAAACATTGTGTTAGAGGGTGAGAACTCAAAACAACCCCCGAACGACCCCGTGGGTGGCACCAACACCTCCCACGGGACAAAGGTAACTCGTACGAACAGACCCCGCAGCCACGGGACTCCCGGTATTATAATACGGCGGTAATTTGCATATTTGTAGACTTAAGCAAAACATAGCGTTAGTGGGTGAGAAATCGAAACAACCTCCGAACGGCCCCGTGGGTGGCACCAATACCTCCCACGGGACCAATGTAACTCGTAGGAACTGACCCCGCAGCCGCTGGACTCCCGGTTTGACAATACGACGATAATTTGCATATTTATAGACTTAGGCTTAAAAACATGGTGTTAGAGGGTGAGAACTCGAAACAGCCCCCGAACGTCCCTGTGGGTGGCACCAACACCTCCCACGGGATCAATGTAACTCGTAGGAACTGACCCCGCAGCCGCGGGACTCCCGGTTTGAGAATACGAGGATAATTTTCATATTTCTAGACTTAGGCTTAAAAACATGGCGTTAGAGGGTGAGAACACGATACAGCCCCCAAACGGCCCCGTATGTGGCACCAACACCTCCCATGGGACGAATGTAACACATAGGAACTCACCCCGCATCCATAGGACTCCCAGTTTGACAATACGATGGTAATTTTCATATTTATAAACTTAGGCTTAAAACATGACGTTAGAGGGTGAGAACTCAAAATAGCCCCTGAACGGCCCCGTGGGTGGCACCAACGCCTCCCACGGGACCAATGTAACTCGTAGGAACTGACCCCCCAGCCGCGGGACTCCCGGTTTGAGAATGTGATGGTAATTTTCATATGTCTAAACTTAAGCAAAAAATGGCGTTAGTGGGTGAGAACTCGAAACAACCCCCGAACGGCCCCGTGGGTGGCACCAACACCTCCCACGGGACCAATGTAACTCGTAGGAACTGACCCCGCAGCCGTGGGACTCCCGGTTTGAGAATATGACAGTAATTTGCATATTTATAGGCTTAGGCTTAAAAACATGGCGTTAGAGGGTGAGAACTCGAAATAGCCCCCGAACGGCTCCGTGGGTGGCACCAATACCTCCCACGGGACCAATGTAACTCGTAGGAACTGACCCCGCAGCCGCGGGACTCCCGGTTTGACAATACGACAATAATTTGTTTATTTCTAGACTTAGGCGTAAAAACATGGCGTTAGAGGGCGAGAACTCGAAACAGCCCCCGAATGGCCCCGTGGGTGGCACCAACACCTCCCACGGGACCAATGGAACTCGTAGGAACTGACCCCACTGCCACGGGTCTCCGGGTTTGAGAATACGATGATAATTTGTATATTTCTAGACTTAGGCTTAAAAATATGGCGTTAGAGGCTGAGAACTCGAAATAGCCCCCGAACGTCCCCGTGGGTGCCACCAACACCTCCCACGGGACCAATGTTACTGGTAGGAACTGACCCCGCAGCCGCGGGACTCCAGGTTTTAGAATACGATGGTACTTTGCATATTTACAGACTAAGGCATAAAAACATGGCGTTAGAGGGTGAGAACTTGAAACTGGCCCCGAACGGCCCCCTGGGTGGCACTAACACCTCCCACGGGACCAATGTAACTCGTAGGAACTGACCCCGTAGCCGCGGGACTCCCGGTTTGAAAATACGATGGTAATTTGCGTATTTATAGGCTTAGGCTTAAAAAATGGCGTTAGAGGGTGAGAAATCGAAACATCCCACGAACGGCCCCGTGGGTGGCACCAATACCACCCACCGGACCAATGTAACTCGTTGGAACTGACCCCGCAGCCGCGGGACTCCCGGTTTGAGATACGACGATATTTTTTCTATTTCTAGACTTAGGTTTAAAAACATGGCGTTATAGGGTGAGAACTCGAAATAGCCCCCGAACGGCCCAGTGGGTCGCACCATCACCTCCCACGGGACCGATGTAACTCATAGGAACTGACCCCGCAGCAGCGGGAATCTTGGTTTGAGAATACGACTGTAATTTTCGTATTTTTAGACTTAATCAAAACATGGAGTTAGTGGGGGAGAGCTCGAAATAACCCCCGAAAGGCCACCTGGGTGGCACCAACACCTCCCATGGGACCAATGTAACTCATAGGAACTGACCCTGCAACCGCGGGACTTCCGGTTTGAGAATACTATGCTAATTTTCATATTTCTAGACTTAGGCTTAAAAACATGGCATTAGAGTGTGAGAACTCGAAACAGCCCCCGAACGGCCCCGTGGGTGGCACCAACACCTCCCACGGGACCAATGTAACACGTAGGAACTGACCTCGCAGCAGCGGGACTCCCGGTTTTAGAATACGACTGTAATTTCCATATTTCTAAACTTAAGAAAAAGATGGCGTTAGTTGGTGAGAACTCGAAATAACCGCCGAACGGCCCCGTGGGTGGCACCAACACCTCCCCCGGGACAAAAGTAACTCATAGGAACTGACCCCGCAGCCACGGGACTCCCGGTATGATAATCCGGCGGTAATTTGTATATTTATAGACTTAAGAAAAACATAGCGTTAGTGGGTGAGAACTCGAAACAGCCCCCGAACGGCCCTGTGGGTGGCACCAACACCTCCCACGGGACCAATGTAACTCGTAGGAACTGACCCCGTAGGCGCGGGACTCCCGGTTTGAGAACACGATGATAATTTGCATATTCCTAGACTTAGGCTTGAAAACTTGGCGTTAGAGGGTGAGAACTCGATACAACCCCAAACGGCCCCGTGGGTGGTACCAACACCTCCCACGGTACCAATGTAACACGTAGGAAGTGTCCCCACATCCTCAGGACTCCCAGTTTGAGAATACGACGGTAATTTGCATATTTATAGACTAATGCTTAAAAACATGGCGTTAGAGGGTGAGAACTCAAAACAGCCCCCGAACGTCCCCGTGGGTGGCACCAACACCTCCCACAGAACCCATGTAACTCGTAGGAACTAACCCCGCATCCGCAGGACTGCCGAATTGTGTATACGACGGTAATTTACATATTTCTACACTTAAGCAAAACATGGCGTTAGTGGGTGAGATCTCGAAACAACCCCCGAATGTCCCCGTGGGTGCCACCAACACCTCCCACGGGACCAATGCAACTCATAGGAACTGACCCCGCAGCAGCGGGACTCCCGATTTGATAATATGATCGTAACTTGCATATTTATAGGCTTAGGCTAAAAAACATGGCGTTAGAGGGTGAGAACTCAAAATAGCCCCCGAACGGCCCTGTGGGTGGCACCAATACCACTCACGGGACCAATGTAACTCGTAGGAACTGACCCCGCAGCTGCGGGAATCCCGGTTGGAGAATATGACAATAATTTATGTATTTATAGACTTAGGCTTAAAAACATGGCGTTAGAGGGTGAGAACTCGAAACAGCCCCCGAACGGCCCCGTGGGTTGCACCAACACCTCCCACGGGACCAATGTAACTGGTCGGAACTGACCCCACAGCCGCGGGACTCTCGGTTTGAGAATACGACCGTACTCTGCATAGTTACAGACTTAGGCTTAAAAACATGGCGTTAGAGGGTGAGAACTCGAAACAGTCCGCGAACGGCCACCTGGGTGGCACTAACACATCCCACGGGACCAATGTAACTCGTAGGAACTGACCCCGCAGTCGCGGGACTCCCAATTTGAGAATACGATGACAATTTTCATATTTCAAGACTTATGCTTAAAACATGGCATTAGAGGGTCAGAACTCGAACCAGACCCGAACGGCCCCGTGGGTGGTACCAACACCTCCCACAGGACCAATGGAACTCGTAGGAAGTGACCCCGCTGCCACGGGTCTCCGAGTTTGAGAATACGACGATAATTTGTATATTTCTAGACTTAGGCTTAAAAACATGGCGTTATAGGGTGAGAACTCGAAACAGTCCCCGAACAACCCCTGGGTGGCACCAACACCTCCCACGGGACCAATGTAACTCGTACGAACTGACCCTGCAACCGCGGGACTTCCGGTTTGAAAATACTACGGTAATTTGCATATTTCTAGACTTAGGCTTAAAAACATGGCGTTAGAGTGTGAGAACTCGAAACAGCCCCCGAACGTCTCCGTGGGTGGCACCAACACCTCCCACGGGACCAATGTAACTCGTACGAACTGACCCCGCAGCAACGGGACTCCCGGTTTGAGAATACGACTGTGATTTCCATATTTCTAAACTTAAGCAAAACATGGCGTTAGTGGGTGAGAACTCGAAACAACCCCCGAACGGCCCCGTGGGTGGCACCAACACCTACCACGGGACAATTGTAACTCATAGGAACTGACCCCGCATCCGCAGGACTCCCTGTTTGCGAATACGACGGTAATTTTCAAATTTATAGACTTAGGCTTAAAAACATGGCGTTAGAGGGTGAGAACTCGAAACAGCCCCCGAACGGCCCCGTGGGTGGCACCAACACCTCCCACGGGACCCGTGTAACTCGTAGGACCTGATCCCGCAACTGCAGGACTCACGGTTTGTGAATAGGATGGTAATTTGCATATTTCTACGCTTAAGCAAAACATGGCGTTAGTGGGTGAGAACTCGAAACAACCCCCGAACGGCCCCGTGGGTGCCACCAACACCTCCCACGGGACCAATGTAACTCATTGGAACTGACCCCACAGCCGCGTGACTCCCGATTTGAGAATACGATCGTAACTTGCATATTTATAGGCTTAGGCTTAAAAACATGGCGTTAGAGCGTGAGAACTCGAAATAGCCCCCGAACGGCCTAGTGGGTGGCACCAATACCACCCACGGGACCAATATAACTCGTAGGAACTGACCCCGCAGTCGCGGGACTCCCAGTTTGAGAATACGACAATAATTTGTGTATTTATAGAATTAGGCTTAAAAACATGGCATTAGTGGGTGAGAACTCGAAACAGCCCCCGAACGGCCCCGTGGGTTGCACCAACACCTCCCACGGGACCAATGTAACTGGTCGGAACTGACCCCACAGCCGCGGGACTCCCAGTTTGAGAATACGATGGTACTTTGTATATTTAAAGACTTAGGCTTAAAAACATGGCGTTAGAGGGTGGGAACTCGAAACAGTCCCCGAACAACCCCTGGGTGGCACCAACACCTCCCACGGGACCATTGTAACTCGTAGGAACTGACCCTGCAACCGCGGGACTTTCGGTTTGAAAATACTACGGTAATTTGCATATTTCTAGACTTAGGCTTAAAAACATGGCGTTAGAGTGTGAGAACTCGAAACAGCCCCCGAACGTCCCCGTGGGTGGCACCAACACCTCCCACGGGACCAATGTAACTCGTACGAACTGACCCAGAAGCAACGGGACTCCCGGTTTGAAAATACGACTGTAATTTCCATATTTCTAAACTTAAGCAAAACATGGCGTTAGTGGGTGAGAACTCGAAACAACCCCCGAACGGCCCCGTGGGTGGTACCAACACCTACCACGGGATAAATGTAACTCATAGGAACTGACCCCGCAGCCACAGGACTCCCGGTATGATAATATGGCGGTAATTTGCATATTTATAGAATTAAGAAAAACATAGCGTTAGTGGGTGAGAACTCGAGACAACCCCCGAACGGCCCCGTGGGTGGCACCAACACCACCCACGGGACCAATGTAACTCGTAGGAACTGACCCCGCAGCCGCGGGACTCCCGGTTTGAGAATACGACGGTAATTTGCATATTTACAGACTTAGGCTAAAAAACATGGCGTTAGAGGGTGAGAACTCGAAACTGGCCCCGAACGGCCCCCTGGGTGGCACTAACACCTCCCACGAGACCAATGTAACTCGTAGGAACTGACCCCGCAGCCGCGGGACTCCCAGTTTGAAAATACGATGGTAATTAGCATATTTATAGTCTTAGGCTTAAAAAAATGGCGTTAGAGGGTGAGAACTCGAAACAGCCCACGAACGGCCCCGTGGGTGGCACCAATACCACCCACCGGACCAATGTAACTCGTTGTAACTGACCCCGCAACCGCGGGACTCCCGGTTAGAGAATACGACGATAATTTTTTTATTTCTAGACTTAGGTTTAAAAACATGGCGTTAGAGGGTGAGAAATCGAAATATCCCCCAAACGGCCCAGTGGGTCGCACCATCACCTCCCACGGGACTGATGTAACTCGTAGGAACTGACCCCACAGCAGCGATACTCCTTCTTCGAGAATACGACTGTAATTTGCGTATTTTTAAACTTAATCAAAACATGGCGTTAGTGGGGGAGAGCTCGAAATAACCCCCGAAAGGCCCCCTGGGTGGCACCAACACCTCCCACGGGACCAATGTAACTCGTAGGAACTGACCCTGCAACCGCGGGACTTTCGGTTTGAGAATACTACGGTAATTTGCATATTTCTAGACTTAGGCTTAAAAACAAGGCGTTAGAGTGTGAGAACTCGAAACAGCCCCCGAACGTCCCCGTGGGTGGCACCAACACCTCCCACGGGACCAATGTAACTCGTTGGAACTGACCCCGCAGCAGCGGGACTCCCGGTTTGAGAATACGACTGTAATTTCCATATTTCTAAACTTAAGCAAAACATGGCGTTAGTGGGTGAGACCTCAAAACAACCCCCGAACGGCCCCGTGGGTGGCACCAACACCTCCCACGGGACAAATGTAACTCATAGGAACTGACCCCGCTGCCACAGGACTCCCAGTATGATAATACGGGGGTAATTTGCATATTTATAGACATAAGAAAAACATAGCGTTAGTGGGTGAGAACTCGAAACAACCCCCGAATGGCCCCGTGGGTGGCACCAACACCTCCCACGGGACCAATGTAACTCATAGGAACTGACCCCGTAGCCGCGGGTCTCCCAGTTTGAGAATATGAAGGTAATTTGGATATTTACAGACATAAGAAAAACATAGCGTTAGAGGGTGAGAACTCGAAAAAACCCCCGAACGGCCCTGTGGGTGGCACCAACACCTCCCCCGGGACCAATGTAACTCGTAAGAACTGACCCCGTAGCCGCGGGACTCCCGGTTTGAGAATACGACGATAATTTGCATATTTCTAGACATAGGCTTAAAAACATGGCGTTAGAGGGTGAGAACTCGATACAACCCCCAAACGGCCCCGTGGGTGGCACCAACACCTCTCACGGTACCAATGTAACACGTAGCAAGTGACCCCGCATCCTCAGGACTCCCAGTTTGAGAATACGACGGTAATTTGCATATTTATAGACTTAGGCTTAAAAACATGGCGTTAGAGGGTGATAACTCAAAACAGCCCCCGAACGGCCCTGTGGGTGGCACCAACACCTCCCACGGGACCCATGTAACTCGTAGGAACTGACCCCGCAGTCGCAGGACTCCCGGTTTGTGAATACGACAGTAATTTGCATATTTCTACATCTAAGCAAAACATGGTGTTAGTGGGTGAAAACTCGAAACAACCCCCGAACGGCCCCGTGGGTGCCACCAACACCTCCCACGGGACCAATGTAACTCATAGGAACTGACCCCGTAGCCGCGTGACTCTCAATTTTAGAACACGATCGTAACTTGCATATTTATAGGCTTAGGCTTAAAAACATGGCGTTAGAGGTTGAGAACTCGAAATAGCCCCCGAACGGCCCCGTGGGTGGCACCAATACCACCCACGGGACCAATGTAACTCGTAGGAACTGACCCCACAGCCGCGGGACTACTAGTTTGAGAATATGACAATAATTTGTGTATTTATAGACTTAGGCTTAAAAACATGGCGTTAGAGGGTGAGAACTCAAAACAGCCCCCGAACGGCCCCGTGGGTTGCACCAACACCTCCCACGGAACCAATGTAACTGGTCGGAACTGACCCCACAGCCGCGGGACTCCTAGTTTGAGAATACGATGGTACTTTGCATATTTAAAGACTTAGCCTTAAAAACATGGCGTTAGAGGGTGGGAACTCGAAACAGTCCCCGAACGCCCCCCTAGGTGGCACTAACACCTCCCACGGGACCAATGTAACTCGTAGGAACTGACCCCACAACCGCGGGACTCCCGGTTTGAGAATATGACGGTAATTAGATTATTTATAGGCTTAGGCTTTAAAAAATGGCGTTGGAGGGTGAGAACTAGAAACAGCCCCCTAACGGCCCCATGGGTGGCACCAATACCACCCACCGGACCAATGTAACTCGTAGGAACTGACCCCGCAGCCGCGGGACTCCCGGTTTGAGAATACGATGATAATTTGTGTATTTCTAGACCTAGGCTTTACAACATGGCGTTAGAGGATGAGAACTCGAAATAGCCCCATAACGTCCCCGTGGGTCGCCCCAACACCTCCCACAGGACCAATGTAACTCGTAGGAATTCACCCCGCAGCAGCGGGACTCATGGTTTGAGAATATGACTGTAATTTGCATATTTTTAAACTTAATCAAAACATGGCGTTAGTGGGTGAGAAATAGAAATAACCCCCGAAAGGCCCCCTGGGTGGCACCAACACCTCCCATGTGACCAATGTAACTCGTAGGAACTGACCCCACAGCCGCGGGACTTCCGGTTTGAGAATACTACCGTAATTTTCATATTTATAGGTTTAGGCATATAAACATGGCGTTAGAGGGTGATAACTCGAAACAACCCCCGAACGGCCCCGTGGGTGGCACCAACACCACCCACGGGACCAATGTAACTCGTAGGAACTGAACCCGTAGCCGCGGGACTCCCGGTTAGAGAATACGACAATAATTTGCGTATTTCTAGACTTAAGCTTTAAAACATGGCATTAGTGGGTGAGAACTCGAAACAAGCCCCAAACGGCCTAGTGGGTCGCAATAACACCGCCCACAGGACCAATGTAACTCGTAGGAACTGACCCCGCAGCAGCGGGACTCCCGGTTTGAGAATACGACTGTAATTTCCATATTTCTAAACTTAAGCAAAACATGGCGTTAGTGGGTGAGAACTCGAAACAACCCCCGAACGGCCCGTGGCTGGCACCAACACCACCCACGGGACCAATGTAACTCATAGGAACTGACCCCGCATCCGCAGGGCTCCCGTTTTGAGAATTCGACGATAATTTTCATATTTCTAGACTTAGGCTTAAAAACATGGCGCTAAAGGGTGAGAACTCGAAATAGCCACCGAACGGCCCCGTGGGTGGCACCAACACCTCCCACGGGACAATTGTAACTCGTAGGAACTCACCCAGCAGCAGCGGGACTCCCGGTTTGAGAACAAGACGATAATTTGCATATTTCTAGACTTAGGCTTAAAAACATGGCGTTTGAGTGTGAGAACTCGAAACATCCCCCGAACGGCCCCATGGGTGGCACCAACACCTCCCACGGGACCAATGTAACTCGTAGGAACTGACCCCGCAGTCGCGGGACTCTCGGTTTGAGAATACAGCGGTAATTTGCATAGTTCTAGACTTAATCTTAAAAATATGGCATTAGAGGGTGAGATCTCGAAACAGCCCCCAAACGCCCCCGTGGGTAGCACCAACACCGTCCATGGGACCAATGTAACTCGTAGGAACTGATGCCTCAGACGCCTGACTCTAGGTTTGAGAATACGATGGTAATTTGCATATTTATAGACTTAGGCATAAAAACATGGCGTTTGAGGGTGAGAACTCGAAACTGCCCTTGAACGTCCCCGAGGGTGGAAACAACACTTCCCACGGGACCAATGTAGCTGGTAGGAACTGACCCCGCGGCCGCGGGACTCCCGATTTGAGAATACGACGATAATTTTTATATTTAAAGAGTTAGGCTTAAAAACATGGCGTTAGAGGGTGAAACCTCGAAACAACCCCCGAATGGCCAAGTGGGTGCACCAACACCTCCCACGGGACCAATGTAACTCATAGGAACTAACCCCGGAGGAACGGGACTCCCGGTTTTAGAATACGGTGATAATTTGTAAATTTCTAGACTTAGGCTTAAAAACATGGCGTTAGAGGGTGAGATCAGGAAACTGCACCGGAACGTCCCCGTAGGTGGCACCAACACCTCCCACGGGACCAATGTAACTCGTAGAAACTGACCCCGCAGCCGCGGGACTCCCGGTTTGAGAATACAACAGTAATTTACATATTTATAAACTTAGGCTTAAAAACATGCGTTAGAGGATGAGAACACTAAACAACCCCCGAACGGTCCCGTGGGTGGCACCAACGCCACCCACGGGACCAATGTAACTCGTAGGAACTTACTCCGCAATCGAGGGACTCCCGATTTTAGAATACGATGATAATGTGCATACTTATAGACTTAGGCTTAAAAATATGGCGTTAGAGGGTGAGATCTTGAAACAGCCCCCGAACGGTCTCGTGGGTAGCACCAACACCTCCCACGGGACCAATGTAACTCGTAGGAACTGACGCCGCAGACGCGGGACTCCCGGTTTGAGAATACGATGGTAATTTGCATATTTATAGACTTAGGCTTAAAAATATGGCATTAGAGGGTGAGAACTCGAAACTGCCCCTGAACGTCCCCGTGGGTGGCACCAACACCTCCAATGGGACCAATGTAACTGGTAGGAACTGACCCCGCAGCCGCGGGACTCCCGGTTTGAGAATACGACGATAATTTGCATATTTATAGAGTTAGGCTTAAAAATGTGGCGTTAGAGGGTGAGAACTTGAAATAGTGCCCGAATGGCCTCGTGGGTGGCACCAACACCTCCCACAGGACCAATGTAACTCGTAGGAACTAACCCCGCAGCCGCGGGACTCCCGGTCTTAGAATACGGCGATAATTCACAAATTTCTAGTCATAGTCCTAAAAACATGGCGTTAGAGGGTGAGATCTCGAAACTGCCTCCGAACGTCCCCGTGGGTGGCACCAACACCTCCCACGAGAGCAATATGACTCGCAGAAACAGACCCCGCGGCCGCGGGACTCCAGGTTTTAGAATACGACGATAATTTCCATATTTATAGACTTCCGCTTAAAAACATGGTGTTAGAGGGTGAGAACTCGAAACAGATCCCGAATAGCCCCGTGGGTGGCACCAACACCTCCTACGGGACCAATGTAACTCGTACGAACTAACCCCGTAGCCGCGAGACTCCCAGTTTTAGAATACGGCGATAATTTACAAATTTCTAGACTTGCGATTAAAAACATGGCATTAGAGGGTGAGATCTCGAAACTTCCCCCGAACGTCCCCGTGGGTGGTGCCAACACCTCCCACGGGACCAACGTAGCTCGTAGAAACTAACCCTGCAGCCGCGGGACTCCCGATTTGAGAATACGATGGAAATTAGCATATTTATAGACTTAGGCTTAAAAACATGGCGTTAGAGGGTGATAACTCGAAACATCCCCCGAACGGCCTCATGGGTGGCACCAACACCTCCCACGGGACCAATGTAACTCGTAGGAATTCACCCGGCAGCCGCGGGACTCCCAGTTTGAGAATACGACGGTAATTTGAATACTTCTAAACTTATGCAGAACCTGGCGTTAGTGGGTGAGAACTCGAAACAACCCCCGAACGGCCCCGTGGGTGCCACCAACACCTCCCACGGGACCAATGTAACTCGTAGGAACTGACCCCGCAGTCACGGGACTCCCGATTTGAGAATAAGATAGTAATTTTCATATTTATAGACTTAGGCTTAAAACAATGGCGTTAGAGGGTAAGAACTCGAAACTGCTCCCGAACGTCCCCGTGGGTGGCACCAACACCTCCCACGGGACCAACATAACTGGTAGGAACTGACCCTGCAGCTGCGGGACTCTCGGATTGAGAATATGATGATAATTTGCATATTTATAGACTTAGGCTTAAAAACATGGCGTTAGAGGGCGAGTACTCGAAACAGCCATCAAATGGCCCCGTGGGTGGCACCAATACCTCCCACGGGACCAATGTAACTCGTAGGAGCTAACCCTGCAGCCGCGGGGCTCCTGATTTTAGAATAAGATGATAATTTGCAAATTTTTAGACTTAGGTTTAAAGTCATGGCGTTAGAGGGTGAGATCTCGAAATTGCCCCTGAATGTCCCCATGGGTGGCACCAACACCTCCCACGGGACCAATGTAACTCGTAGAAACTGACCCCGCAGCCGCGGGACTCCCGGTTTCAGAATAGGATGATAATTTTCATATTAATAGACTTAGGCTTAAAAACATGACGTTAAAGGGTGAGAAATCGAAACAACCACCGAACGGCCCCGTGGGTGGCACCAACACCTCCCACGGGACCAACGTAACTCGTAGGAACTGACCCCGTTTCCGTGGGACTCGCGGTTTTAGAATACGATGATATTTTGCATATTTCTAGACTTAGGCTTAAAAACATGGCGTTAGAGGGTGAGAACTCGAAACAGCCCCCGAACGACCCCTTGGGTGGCACCAACACCTCCCACGGGACAAATGTAACTCGTAGGAACTAACCCCGCAACCGAGGGACTTCTGGTTTGAGAATACAATGGTAATTTTCATATTTCTAGACTTAGGCATAAAAACATGGCATTAGAGGGTGAGATCTCGAAACAGCCCCCGAATGGCCTCGTGGGTGGCACCAACACCTCCCACGGGACCAATGTAACTCGTAGGAACTAACCTCGCAGATGCGGGACTCCCAGTTTCAGAATACGACGATAATTTGCATATTTATAGCTTAAGATTAAAAACATGGCGTTAGAGGGTGAGAACTCGAAACAACCCCCGAATGGCCCCGTGGGTGCACCAACACCTCCCGCGGGACCAATGTAACTCGTAGGAACTAACCCCGCAGGAACGGGACTCCCGGTTTTAGAATACGATGAATTTGCAAATTTCTAGACTTAGGCTTAAAAACATGGCATTAGAGGGTGAGAACTCGAAACAGCCCCCGAACGGCCCTGTGTGTGGCACTAAAACCTCCCACGGGACCAATGTAACTAGGTGGAACTTACCCCGCAACCGAGGGACTCCCGGATTGAGAATACGGTGATAATTTGCATACTAATAGACTTAGGCTTAAAAACATAGCGTTAGAGGGTGAAAACTTGAAACAGCCCCCGAATGCCCCCGTGGTTGCACCAACACCTCCCACGGGACCAATGTAACTAGTAGGAACTGATCCCGCGGCCGCGGGACTCTCGGTTTGTGAATAGGATGATAATTTTCATATTTCAAAACGTTTACTTAAAAATAAGGCGTTAGAGGGTGAGAACAAGAACGGGCCCTCGAACGTTCCTGTGGGTGGCACTAAAACCTCCCACGGGACCAATGTAACTCGTAGGAACTGACCCCACAGCCGCAGGACTCCTGGTTGGAGAATACGATGATAATTTGCATATTTCTGGACTTAGGCTTAAAATCATGGTGTTAGAGGGTGAGAACTCGAAACAGCCCCCGAACGGCTCCGTGGTGGCACCAACACCTGCCACGGGACAAAAATAACTCGTAGGAACTGACCTCGTAGCCGCGGGACTCCCAGTTATAGAATAGAAAGATAATTTTCATATTTATAGACTTATGGTTAAAAAGATGGCATTAGAGGGTGAGTACTCAAACCAGCCACCGAAAGGCCCCGTGGGTGGTACCAACACCTCCCATGGGACCAATGTAACTCGTAGGAACAGACCCCTCGGCCGCGGGACTCCCGATTTGAGAATACAGTGATAATTTGCATCTTTCTAGACTTAGGTTTAAAAACATGGCGTTAGCGGGTGAGATCTCGAAACAGTCCCCGAACGGACCCTTCGGTGGCACCAACACCTCCCTCGGGAACAATGTAACTCGTAGGAACTGACCCCACATCTGTGGGACTCCCGATTTGAGAATACGACGGTTATTTGCATATTTACAGACTTAGGTTTAAAAACATGGCGTTAGAGGGTGAGAACTCGAAACAGCTCTCGAACGGTCCTGTGGGTGGCACCAAAACCTCCCACGGGACCAATGTAACTCGTAGGAACTGACCCCGCAGCCGCAGGGCCCCCGGTTTGAGAATATGATGATAATTTGCATATTTCTAGACTTAGGCTTAAAGACATGGCGTTAGAGGGTGAGACCTCGAAACAGCCCCCGAATGGCCCCGTGGGTGCACCAACACCTCCCACGGGACCAATGAAACTCGTAGGAATTGACCCCGCAGCCGCATGACTCCCGAATTGAGAATATGACGATAATTTGCATATTTATAGACTTAGGCCTAAAAACATGGCGTTAGAGGGCGAGAACTCGAAACCGCCCCCGAATGGCCCCGTGGGTGGCACCAACACCTCCCACGGGACCAATGTAACTCGTAGGAGCTAACCCTGCAGCCGCGGGACTCCCGATTTTCGAATAGGATGATAATTTGCAAATTTCTAGACTTAGGTTTAAAATCATGGCATTAGAGTGTGAGATCTCGAAATTTCACCTGAATGTCCCCGTGGGAGGCACCAACACCTCCCACGGGACCAATATAACTCGTAGGAACAGACCCCGCAGCCGCGGGACTCCCGGTTTGAGAATAGGATGATAATTTGCATATTTATGGACATAGTCTTAAAACATGGCGTTAAAGGGTGAGAACTCGAAACAGCCACCGAATGGCCCCGTGGGTGGCACCAACACCTCCCACGGGACCAATGTAGCTCGTAGGAACTGACCCCGCAGCCGCGGGACTTCTGGCTTGAGAATACGATGGTAATTTTCATATTTCAAGACTTAGGCTTAAAAACATGGCGTTAGAGGGTGAGATCACGAACCAGCCCCCAATGGCCTCGTCGGTGGCAACAACACCTCCCACGGGACCAATGTAACTCGTAGGAACTGACCTCGCAGATGCGGGACTCCCGGTTTGAGAATACGATGACAATTTGCATATTTATAGACTTAGGCTTAAAAACATGGTGTTAGAGGGTGAAAACTCGAAACTTCTCCCGAACGTCCCCGTGGGTGGTACTAACACCTCCCACAGGACCAATGTAACAGGTAGGAACTGACCCCGCAGCCGCAGGACTCCCGGTTTGAGAATACGATGATAATTTGCATATTTATAGACTGAAGCTTAAAAACATGGCGTTAGAGGGTGAGAACTCGAAACAACCCCCGAATGGCCCCGTGGGTGCACCAACACCTCCCACGGGACTAATGTAACTCGTAGGAACTAACCCCGCAGGAGCGGGACTCAAGTTTTAGAATACAGCGAATTTGTAAATTTCTAGACTTAGGCTTAAGAACATGGCGTTAGAGGGTGAGATCTCGAAACTATCCAGGAACGTCCCAGTAGGTGGCACCAACACCTCCCATGGGACCAATGTAACTCGTAGAAACCGACCCCGCAGCCACGGGACTCCCGGTTTGAGAATACGATGGTAATTTGCTTATTTATAAACTTAGGCTTAAAAACATGCGTTAGAGGATGAGAACTCGAAACAGCCCCTGAACGGCCCCGTGGGTGGCACCAACGCCACCCACGGGACCAATGTGACTCATAGGAACTTACCCCGCAACGGAGGGACTCCCAGTTTGAGAATACGATGATAATTTGCATACTTAAAGACTTAGGCTTAAAAACATAGCGTTAGAGGGTGAGAACTTGAAACAGCACCCGAATGGCCCCGTAGTGGCACCAACACCTCCCACGGGACCAATGTAACTCGTAGGAACTGATCCCACGGCCGCGGGAATCTCGGTTTGTGAATACGATGATAATTTTCATATTTCTAAACGTATGCTTCAAAATATGGCGTTAGAGGGTGAGAACAAGAACGGGCCCTCGAACGGCCCATCGAACGGCCCCGTGGGTGGCACCAACACCTCCCACGGGACCAATGCAACTCGTAGGAACTGACCCCGCAGCCGCGGGACTCCCGATTTCAGAATACGATGGTAATTTGCATCTTTATAGACTTAGGCTTTAAAACATGGCATTAGAGGGTGAGAACCCGAAACAACCCCCGAACGGCCCTATGTGTGGCACTAAAACCTCCCACGGGACCAATGTAACTCGTAGGAACTGACCCCACATCCGCAGGACTCCCGGTTTGAGAATACGACAATAAGTTGCATATTTCTAGACTTAGGCTTAAAATCATGGTGTTAGAGGGTGAGAACTCGAAACTGCCCCCGAACGGCTTCGTGGTGGCACCAACACCAGCCACGGGACAAAAATAACTCGTAGGAACTGACCCCGTAGCCGCGGGACTCCTGATTATATAATAGAAAGATAATTTTCATATTTACAGACTTATGGTTAAAAATATGGCGTTAGAGGGTGAGCACTCAAACCAGCCCCCGAACGGCCCCGCGGGTGATACCAACACTTCCCATGGGACCAATGTAACTCGTAGGAAATGACCCCTCGGCCGCGGAACTCCCGATTGGAGAATACGATGACAATTTGCATCTTTCTAGACTTAGGTTTAAAAACATGGCGTTAGCGGGTGAGATCTCGAAACAGTCCCCGAACGGCCCCGTCGGTGGCACCAACACCTCCCACGGGAACAATGTAACTCGTAGGAACTGGCCCCACATCCGCGGGACTCCCGGTTTGAGAATACCACAATAATTTGCAGATTTATAGACTTAGGCTTCAAAACATGGCGTTAGAGGGTGAGAACTCGAAACAGCCCCCGAACGGTCCCGTGGGTGGCACCAAAACCTCCCAGGGGACCAATGTAACTCGTAGGAACTGACCCCGCAGCCGCAGGATTCCCCGTTTGAGAATATGACGATAATTTGCATATTTCTAGACTTAGGCTTAAAAACACGGCGTTAGAGGGTGAGACCTCGAAACAGCCCCCGAATGGCCCCGTGGGTGCACCAACACCTCCCACGGGACGAATGTAACTCGTAGGAACTGACCCCACTGCCGCAGGACTCCCGGATTGAGAATACGACGATAATTTGCATATTTATAGACTTAGGGTTGAAAACATGGCATTAGAGGGTTAGAACTCGAAACAACCCCCGAATGGCCCCGTGGGTGGCACCTACACCTCCCACGGGACCAATGTAACTCGTAGGAGCTAACCCTGCAGCCGCGGGACTCCCAATTTTAGAATAGGATGATAATTTGCAAATTTCTAGACTTAGGTTTAAAATCATGGCATTAGAGGGTGAGATCTCGAAATTGCCCCAGAATGTCCCCGTGGGAGGCACCAATACCTCCCACGGGACTAATGTAACTCGTAGGAACTGAGCCCGCAGCCGAGGGACTACCGGTTTGAGAATAGGATGATAATTTGCATATTTATAGACTTAGGCTTAAAAACATGGCGTTAAAGGGTGAGAACTTGAAACAGCCACCGAATGGCCCCGTGGGTGGCACCAACACCTCCCTCGGGACAATGTAACTCTTAGGAACTGACCCCGTTGCCGCGGGACTCCCGGTTTGAGAATACGAGGATATTATGCATATTTCTAGACTTAGGCTTAATAACGTGGCGTTAGAGGGTGAGAACTCGAAACAGCCCCCGAACGGCACCTTGGGTGGCACCAACACCTCCCAAGGGACCAATGTAGCTCGTAGAAACTGACCCCGCAGCCGCGGGACTTCTGGTTTGAGAATACAATGGTAATTTTGATATTTCAAGACTTATGCTTAAAAACATGGCGTTAGAGGGTGAGATCTCGAAACAGCCCCCGAATGGCCTCGTTGGTGGCACCAACACCTCCCACGGGACCAATGTAACTCGTAGGAACTGACCTCGCAGATGCGGGACTCCCGGTTTGAGAATACGATGACAATTTGAATATTTATAGACTTAGGCTGAAAAACATGGCGTTAGAGGGTGAAAACTCGAAACTTCTCCCGAACGTCCCCGTGGGTAGCACTAACACCTCCCACAGGACCAATGTAACAGGTAGGAACTGACCCCGCAGCCGCAGGACTCCCGGTTTGAGAATACGATGATAATTTGCATATTTATAGACTGAAGCTTAAAAACATGGCGTTAGAGGGTGAGAACTCGAAACAACCCCCGAATGGCCCCGTGGGTGCACCAACACCTCCCACGGGACCAATGTAACTCGTAGGAACTAACCCCGCAGGAGCGGGACTCCCGTTTTAGAATACGGCGAATTTGTAAATTTCTAGACTTAGGCTTAAGAACATGGCGTTAGAGGGTGAGATCTCGAAACTATCCCGGAACGTCCCCGTAGGTGGCACCAACAGCTCCCATGGGACCAATGTAACTCGTAGAAACCGACCCCGCAGCAACGGGACTCCCGGTTTGAGAATACGATGGTAATTTGCTTATTTATAGACTTAGGCTTAAAAACATGCGTTAGAGGATGAGAACTCGAAATAGCCCCTGAACGGCCCCGTGGGTGGCACCAACGCCACCCACCGGACCAATGTAACTCATAGGAACTTACCCCACAACGGAGGGACTCCCAGTTTGAGAATACGATGATAATTTGCATACTTATAGACTTAGGCTTAAAAACATAGCGTTAGAGGGTGAGAACTTGAAACAGCACCCGAATGGCCCCGTAGTGGCACCAACACCTCCCACGGGACCAATGTAACTCGTAGGAACTGATCCCGCGGCCGCGGGAATCTCGGTTTGTGAATACGATGATAATTTTCATATTTCTAAACGTATGCTTAAAAATATGGCGTTAGAGGGTGAGAACAAGAACGGGCCCTCGAACGGCCCATCGAACGTCCCCGTGGGTGGCACCAACACCTCCCACGGGACCAATGTAACTCGTAGGAACTGACCCCGCAGCCGCAGGACTCCCGATTTCAGAATACGATGGTAATTTGCATCTTTATAGACTTAGGCTTTAAAACATAGCATTAGAGGGTGAGAACCCGAAACAACCCCCGAACGGCCCTGTGTGTGGCACTAAAACCTCCCACGGGACCAATGTAACTCGTAGGAACTGACCCCACAGCCGCAGGACTCCCGGTTTGAGAATACGACAATAAGTTGAATATTTCTAGACTTAGGCTTAAAATCATGGTGTTAGAGGGTGAGAACTCGAAACTGCCCCCGAACGGCTTCGTGGTGGCACCAACACCTGCCACGGGACAAAAATAACTCGTAGGAACTGACCCCGTAGCCGCGGGACTCCCGGTTATATAATAGAAAGATAATTTTCATATTTACAGACTTATGGTTAAAAATATGGCGTTAGAGGGTGAGCACTCAAACCAGCCCCCGAACGGCCCCGCGGGTGATACCAACACCTCCCATGGGACCAATGTAACTCGTAGGAAATGACCCCTCGGCCGCGGGACTCCCGATTGGAGAATACGATTACAATTTGCATCTTTCTAGACTTAGGTTTAAAAACATGGCGTTAGCGGGTGAGATCTCGAAACAGTCCCCGAACGGCCCCGTCGGTGGCACCAACACCTCCCACGGGAACAATGTAACTCGTAGGAACTGGCCCCACATCCGCGGGACTCCCGGTTTGAGAATACCACGATAATTTGCAGATTTATAGACTTAGGCTTAAAAACATGGCGTAAGAGGGTGAGAACTCGAAACAGCCCCCGAACGGTCCCGTGGGTGGCACCAAAACCTCCCAGGGGACCAATGTAACTCGTAGGAACTGACCCCGCAGCCGCAGGATTCCCCGTTTGAGAATATGACGATAATTTGCATATTTCTAGACTTAGGCTTAAAAACACGGCGTTAGAGGGTGAGACCTCGAAACAGCCCCCGAATGGCCCCGTGGGTGCACCAACACCTCCCACGGGACGAATGTAACTCGTAGGAACTGACCCCACTGCCGCAGGACTCCCGGATTGAGAATACGACGATAATTTGCATATTTATAGACTTAGGCTTAAAAACATGGCATTAGAGGGTTAGAACTCGAAACAACCCCCGAATGGCCCCGTGGGTGGCACCTAAACCTCCCACGGGACCAATGTAACTCGTAGGAGCTAACCCTGCAGCCGCGGGACTCCCAATTTTAGAATAGGATGATAATTTGCAAATTTCTAGACTTAGGTTTAAAATCATGGCATTAGAGGGTGAGATCTCGAAATTGCCCCAGAATGTCCCCGTGGGAGGCACCAATACCTCCCACGGGACTAATGTAACTCGTAGGAACTGAGCCCGCAACCGCGGGACTACCGGTTTGAGAATAGGATGATAATTTGCATATTTATAGACTTAGGCTTAAAAACATGGCGTTAAAGGGTGAGAACTCGAAACAGCCACCGAATGGCTCCGTGGGTGGCACCAACACCTCCCTCGGGACAATGTAACTCTTAGGAACTGACCCCGTTGCCGCGGGACTCCCGGTTTGAGAATACGAGGATATTATGCATATTTCTAGACTTAGGCTTAATAACATGGCGTTAGAGGGTGAGAACTCGAAACAGCCCCCGAACGGCACCTTGGGTGGCACCAACACCTCCCAAGGGACCAATGTAGCTCGTAGAAACTGACCCCGCAGCCGCGGGACTTCTGGTTTGAGAATACAATGGTAATTTTGATATTTCAAGACTTATGCTTAAAAACATGGCGTTAGAGGGTGAGATCTCGAAACAGCCCCCGAATGGCCTCGTCGGTGGCACCAACACCTCCCACGGGACCAATGTAACTCGTAGGAACTGACCTCGCAGATGCGGGACTTCCGGTTTGAGAATACGATGACAATTTGAATATTTATAGACTTAGGCTGAAAAACATGGCGTTAGAGGGTGAAAACTCGAAACTTCTCCCGAACGTCCCCGTGGGTAGCACTAACACCTCCCACAGGACCAATGTAACAGGTAGGAACTGACCCCGCAGCCGCAGGACTCCCGGTTTGAGAATACGATGATAATTTGCATATTTATAGACTGAAGCTTAAAAACATGGCGTTAGAGGGTGAGAACTCGAAACAACCCCCTAATGGCCCCGTGGGTGCACCAACACCTCCCACGGGACCAATGTAACTCGTAGGAACTAACCCCGCAGGAGCGGGACTCCCGTTTTAGAATACGACGAATTTGTAAATTTCTAGACTTAGGCTTAAGAACATGGCGTTAGAGGGTGAGATCTCGAAACTATCCCGGAACGTCCCCTTAGGTGGCACCAACAGCTCCCATGGGACCAATGTAACTCGTAGAAACCGACCCCGCAGCCACGGGACTCCCGGTTTGAGAATACGATGGTAATTTGCTTATTTATAGACTTAGGCTTAAAAACATGCGTTAGAGGATGAGAACTCAAAACAGCCCCTGAACGGCCCCGTGGGTGGCACCAACGCCACCCACCGGACCAATGTAACTCATAGGAACTTACCCCACAACGGAGGGACTCCCAGTTTGAGAATACGATGATAATTTGCATACTTATAGACTTAGGCTTAAAAACATAGCGTTAGAGGGTGAGAACTTGAAACAGCACCCGAATGGCCCCGTAGTGGCACCAACACCTCCCACGGGACCAATGTAACTCGTAGGAACTGATCCCGCGGCCGCGGGAATCTCGGTTTGTGAATACGACGATAATTTTCATATTTCTAAACGTATGCTTAAAAATATGGCGTTAGAGGGTGAGAACAAGAACGGGCCCTCGAACGGCCCATCGAACGTCCCCGTGGGTGGCACCAACACCTCCCACGGGACCAATGTAACTCGTAGGAACTGACCCCGCAGCCGCGGGACTCCCGATTTCAGAATACGATGGTAATTTGCATATTTATAGACTTAGGTTTAAAAACATGGCGTTAAAGGGTGAGAACTCGAAACAGCCACCGAATGGCCCCGTGGGTGGCACCAACACCTCTCTCGGGACAATGTAACTCTTAGGAACTGACCCCGTTGCCGCGGGACTCCCGGTTTGAGAATACAAGGATATTATGCATATTTCTAGACTTAGGCTTAATAACATGGCGTTAGACGGTGAGAACTCGAAACAGCCCCCGAACGGCACCTTGGGTGGCACCAACACCTCCCAAGGGACCAATGTATCTCGTAGAAACTGACCCCGCAGCCGCGGGACTTCTGGTTTGAGAATACAATGGTAATTTTGATATTTCAAGACTTATGCTTAAAAACATGGCGTTAGAGGGTGAGATCTCGAAACAGCCCCCGAATGGCCTCGTCGGTGGCACCAACACCTCCCACGGGACCAATGTAGCTCGTAGGAACTGACCTCGCAGATGCGGGACTCCCGGTTTGAGAATACGATGACAATTTGAATATTTATAGACTTAGGCTGAGAAACATGGCGTTAGAGGGTGAAAACTCAAAACTTCTCCCGAACGTCCCCGTGGGTAGCACTAACACCTCCCACAGGACCAATGTAACAGGTAGGAACTGACCCCGCAGCCGCAGGACTCCCGGTTTGAGAATACGATGATAATTTGCATATTTATAGACTGAAGCTTAAAAACATGGCGTTAGAGGGTGAGAACTCGAAACAACCCCCGAATGGCCCCGTGGGTGCACCAACACCTCCCACGGGACCAATGTAACTCGTAGGAACTGATCCCGCGGCCGCGGGAATCTCGGTTTGTGAATACGATGATAATTTTCATATTTCTAAACGTATGCTTAAAAATATGGGGTTAGAGGGTGAGAACAAGAACGGGCCCTCGAACGGCCCATCGAACGTCCCCGTGGGTGGCACCAACACCTCCCACGGGACCAATGTAACTCGTAGGAACTGACCCCGCAGCCGCGGGACTCCCTATTTCAGAATACGATGGTAATTTGCATCTTTATAGACTTAGGCTTTAAAACATAGCATTAGAGTGTGAGAACCCGAAACAACCCCCGAACGGCCCTGTGTGTGGCACTAAAACCTCCCACGGGACCAATGTAACTCGTAGGAACTGACCCCACAGCCGCAGGACTCCCGGTTTGAGAATACGACAATAAGTTGCATATTTCTAGACTTAGGCTTAAAATCATGGTGTTAGAGGGTGAGAACTCGAAACTGCCCCCGAACGGCTTCGTGGTGGCACCAACACCTGCCACGGGACAAAAATAACTCGTAGGAACTGACCCCGTAGCCGCGGGACTCCCGGTTATATAATAGAAAGATAATTTTCATATTTACAAACTTATGGTTAAAAATATGGCGTTAGAGGGTGATCACTCAAACCAGCCCCCGAACGGCCCCCCGGGTGATACCAACACCTCCCATGGGACCAATAGAACTCGTAGGAAATGACCCCTCGGCCGCGGGACTCCCGATTGGAGAATACGATGACAATTTGCATCTTTCTAGACTTAGGTTTAAAAACATGGCGTTAGCGGGTGAGATCTCGAAATAGTCCCCGAACGGCCCCGTCGGTGGCACCAACACCTCCCACGGGAACAATGTAACTCGTAGGAACTGGCCCCACATCCGCGGGACTCCCGGTTTTAGAATACCACGATAATTTGCAGATTTATAGACTTAGGCTTAAAAACATGGCGTTAGAGGGTGAGAACTCGAAACAGCCCCCGAATGGCCCCGTGGGTGCACCAACACCTCCCACGGTACGAATGTAACTCGTAGGAACTGACCCCACTGCCGCAGGACTCCCGGATTGAGAATACGACGATAATTTGCATATTTATAGACTTAGGCTTGAAAACATGGCATTAGAGGGTTAGAACTCGAAACAACCCCCGAATGGCCCCGTGGGTGGCACCTAAACCTCCCACGGGACCAATGTAACTCGTAGGAGCTAACCCTGCAGCCGCGGGACTCCCAATTTTAGAATAGGATGATAATTTGCAAATTTCTAGACTTAGGTTTAAAATCATGGCATTAGAGGGTGAGATCTCGAAATTGCCCCAGAATGTCCCCGTGGGAGGCACCAATACCTCCCACGGGACTAATGTAACTCGTAGGAACTGAGCCCGCAGCCGCGGGACTACCGGTTTGAGAATAGGATGATAATTTGCATATTTATAGACTTAGGCTTAAAAACATGGCGTTAAATGGTGAGAACTCGAAACAACCACCGAATGGCCCCGTGGGTGGCACCAACACCTCCCTCGGGACAATGTAACTCTTAGGAACTGACCCCGTTGCCGCGGGACTCCCGGTTTGAGAATACGAGGATATTATGCATATTTCTAGATTTAGGCTTAATAACATGGCGTTAGAGGGTGAGAACTCGAAACAGCCCCCGAACGGCACCTTGGGTGGCACCAACACCTCCAAGGGACCAATGTAGCTCGTAGAACCTGACCCCGCAGCCGCGGGACTTCTGGTTTGAGAATACAATGGTAATTTTGATATTTCAAGACTTATGCTTAAAAACATGGCGTTAGAGGGTGAGATCTCGAAACAGCCCCCGAATGGCCTCGTCGGTGGCACCAACACCTCCCACGGGACCAATGTAACTCGTAGGAACTGACCTCGCAGATGCGGGACTCCCGGTTTGAGAATATGATGACAATTTGAATATTTATAGACTTAGGCTGAAAAACATGGCGTTAGAGGGTGAAAACTCGAAACTTCTCCCGAACGTCCCCGTGGGTAGCACTAACACCTCCCACAGGACCAATGTAACAGGTAGGAACTGACCCCGCAGCCGCAGGACTCCCGGTTTGAGAATACGATGATAATTTGCATATTTATAGACTGAAGCTTAAAAACGTGGCGTTAGAGGGTGAGAACTCGAAACAACCCCCCAATGGCCCCGTGGGTGCACCAACACCTCCCACGAGACCAATGTAACTCGTAGGAACTAACCCCGCAGGAGCGGGACTCCCGTTTTAGAATACGGCGAATTTGTAAATTTCTAGACTTAGGCTTAAGAACATGGCGTTAGAGGGTGAGATCTCGAAACTATCCCGGAACGTCCCCGTAGGTGGCACCAATAGCTCCCATGGGACCAATGTAACTCGTAGAAACCGACCCCGCAGCCACGGGACTCCCGGTTTGAGAATACGATGGTAATTTGCTTATTTATAGACTTAGGCTTAAAAACATGCGTTAGAGGATGAGAACTCGAAACAGCCCCTGAACGGCCCCGTGGGTGGCACCAACGCCACCCACCGGACCAATGTAACTCATAGGAACTTACCCCACAACGGAGGGACTCCCAGTTTGAGAATACGATGATAATTTGCATACTTATAGACTTAGGCTTAAAAACATAGCGTTAGAGGGTGAGAACTTGAAACAGCACCCGAATGGCCCCGTAGTGGCACCAACACCTCCCACGGGACCAATGTAACTCGTAGGAACTGATCCCGCGGCCGTGGGAATCTCGGTTTGTGAATACGATGATAATTTTCATATTTCTAAACGTATGCTTAAAAATATGGCGTTAGAGGGTGAGAACAAGAACGGGCCCTCGAACGGCCCATCGAACGTCCCCGTGGGTGGCACCAACACCTCCCACGGGACCAATGTAACTCGTAGGAACTGACCCCGCAGCCGCGGGACTCCCGATTTCAGAATACGATGGTAATTTGCATCTTTATAGACTTAGGCTTTAAAACATAGCATTAGAGGGTGAGAACCCGAAACAACCCCCGAACGGCCCTGTGTGTGGCACTAAAACCTCCCACGGGACCAATGTAACTCGTAGGAACTGACCCCACAGCCGCAGGACTCCCGGTTTGAGAATACGACAATAAGTTGCATATTTCTAGACTTAGGCTTAAAATCATGGTGTTAGAGGGTGAGAACTCGAAACTGCCCCCGAACGGCTTCCTGGTGGCACCAACACCTGCCACGGGACAAAAATAACTCGTAGGAACTGACCCCGTAGCCGCGGGACTCCCGGTTATATAATAGAAAGATAATTTTCATATTTACAGACTTATGGTTAAAAATATGGCGTTAGAGGGTGAGCACTCAAACCAGCCCCCGAACGGCCCCGCGGGTGATACCAACACCTCCCATGGGACCAATGTAACTCGTAGGAAATGACCCCTCGGCCGCGGGACTCCCGATTGGAGAATACGATGACAATTTGCATCTTTCTAGACTTAGATTTAAAAACATGGCGTTAGCGGGTGAGATCTCGAAACAGTCCCCGAACGGCCCCGTCGGTGGCACCAACACCTCCCACGGGAACAATGTAACTCGTAGGAACTGGCCCCACATCCGCGGGACTCCCGGTTTGAGAATACCACGATAATTTGCAGATTTATAGACTTAGGCTTAAAAACATGGCGTTAGAGGGTGAGAACTCGAAACAGCCCCCGAACGGTCCCGTGGGTGGCACCAAAACCTCCCAGGGGACCAATGTAACTCGTAGGAACTGACCCCGCAGCCGCAGGATTCCCCGTTTGAGAATATGACGATAATTTGCATATTTCTAGACTTAGGCTTAAAAACACGGCGTTAGAGGGTGAGACCTCGAAACAGCCCCCGAATGGCCCCGTGGGTGCACCAACACCTCCCACGGTACGAATGTAACTCGTAGGAACTAACCCCACTGGCGCAGGACTCCCGGATTGAGAATACGACGATAATTTGAATATTTATAGACTTAGGCTTAAAAACATGGCATTAGAGGGTTAGAACTCGAAACAACCCCCGAATGGCCCCGTGGGTGGCACCTACACCTCCCACGGGACCAATGTAACTCGTAGGAGCTAACCCTACAGCCGTGGGACTCCCGATTTTAGAATAGGATGATAATTTGCAAATTTCTAGACTTAGGTTTAAAATCATGGCATTAGAGGGTGAGATCTCGAAATTGCCCCAGAATGTCCCCGTGGGAGGCACCAATACCTCCCACGGGACTAATGTAACTCGTAGGAACTGAGCCCGCAGCCGCGGGACTACCGGTTTGAGAATAGGATGATAATTTGCATATTTATAGACTTAGGCTTAAAAACATGGCGTTAAATGGTGAGAACTCGAAACAACCACCGAATGGCCCCGTGGGTGGCACCAACACCTCCCTCGGGACAATGTAACTCTTAGGAACTGACCCCGTAGCCGCGGGACTCCCGGTTTGAGAATACGAGGATATTATGCATATTTCTAGACTTAGGCTTAATAACATGGCGTTAGAGGGTGAGAACTCGAAACAGCCCCCGAACGGCACCTTGGGTGGCACCAACACCTCCCAAGGGACCAATGTAGCTCGTAGAAACTGACCCCGCAGCCGCGGGACTTCTGGTTTGAGAATACAATGGTAATTTTGATATTTCAAGACTTATGCTTAAAAACATGGCGTTAGAGGGTGAGATCTCGAAACAGCCCCCGAATGGCCTCGTCGGTGGCACCAACACCTCCCACGGGACCAATGTAACTCGTAGGAACTGACCTCGCAGATGCGGGACTCCCGGTTTGAGAATACGATGACAATTTGAATATTTATAGACTTAGGCTGAAAAACATGGCGTTAGAGGGTGAAAACTCGAAACTTCTCCCGAACGTCACCGTGGGTAGCATTAACACCTCCCACAGGACCAATGTAACAGGTAGGAACTGACCCCGCAGCCGCAGGACTCCCGGTTTGAGAATACGATGATAATTTGCATATTTATAGACTGAAGCTTAAAAACATGGCGTTAGAGGGTGAGAACTCGAAACAACCCTCGAATGGCCGCGTGGGTGCACCAACACCTCCCACGGGACCAATGTAACTCGTAGGAACTAACCCCGCAGGAGCGGGACTCCCGTTTTAGAATACGGCGAATTTGTAAATTTCTAGACTTAGGCTTAAGAACATGGCGTTAGAGGGTGAGATCTCGAAACTATCCCGGAACGTCCCCGTAGGTGGCACCAACAGCTCCCATGGGACCAATGTAACTCGTAGAAACCGACCCCGCAGCCACGGGACTCCCGGTTTGAGAATACGATGGTAATTTGCTTATTTATAGACTTAGGCTTAAAAACATGCGTTAGAGGATGAGAACTCGAAACAGCCCCTGAACGGCCCCGTGGGTGGCACCAACGCCACCCACCGGACCAATGTAACTCATAGGAACTTACCCCACAACGGAGGGACTCCCAGTTTGAGAATACGATGATAATTTGCATACTTATAGACTTAGGCTTAAAAACATAGCGTTAGAGGGTGAGAACTTGAAACAGCACCCGAATGGCCCCGTAGTGGCACCAACACCTCCCACGGGACCAATGTAACTCATAGGAACTGATCCCGCGGCCGCGGGAATCTCGGTTTGTGAATACGATGATAATTTTCATATTTCTAAACGTATGCTTAAAAATATGGCGTTAGAGGGTGAGAACAAGAACGGGCCCTCGAACGGCCCATCGAACGTCCCCGTGGGTGGCACCAACACCTCCCACGGAACCAATGTAACTCGTAGGAACTGACCCCGCAGCCGCGGGACTCCCGATTTCAGAATACGATGGTAATTTGCATATTTATAGACTTAGGTTTAAAAACATGGCGTTAAAGGGTGAGAACTCGAAACAGCCACCGAATGGCCCCGTGGGTGGCACCAACACCTCCCTCGGGACAATGTAACTCTTAGGAACTGACCCCGTTGCCGCGGGACTCCCGGTTTGAGAATACGAGGATATTATGCATATTTCTAGACTTAGGCTTAATAACATGGCGTTAGAGGGTGAGAACTCGAAACAGCCCCCGAACGGCACCTTGGGTGGCACCAACACCTCCCAAGGGACCAATGTATCTCGTAGAAACTGACCCCGCAGCCGCGGGACTTCTGGTTTGAGAATACAATGGTAATTTTGATATTTCAAGACTTATGCTTAAAAACATGGCGTTAAAGGGTGAGATCTCGAAACAGCCCCCGAATGGCCTCGTCGGTGGCACCAACACCTCCCACGGGACCAATGTAACTCGTAGGAACTGACCTCGCAGATGCGGGACTCCCGGTTTGAGAATACGATGACAATTTGAATATTTATAGACTTAGGCTGAAAAACATGGCGTTAGAGGGTGAAAACTCGAAACTTCTCCCGAACGTCCCCGTGGGTAGCACTAACACCTCCCACAGGACCAATGTAACAGGTAGGAACTGACCCCGCAGCCGCAGGACTCCCGGTTTGAGAATACGATGATAATTTGCATATTTATAGACTGAAGCTTAAAAACATGGCGTTAGAGGGTGAGAACTCGAAACAACCCCCGAATGGCCCCGTGGGTGCACCAACACCTCCCACGGGACCAATGTAACTCGTAGGAACTAACCCCGCAGGAGCGGGACTCCCGTTTTAGAATACGGCGAATTTGTAAATTTCTAGACTTAGGCTTAAGAACATGGCGTTAGAGGGTGAGATCTCGAAACTATCCCGGAACGTCCCCGTAGGTGGCACCAACAGCTCCCATGGGACCAATGTAACTCGTAGAAACTGACCCCGCAGCCACGGGACTCCCGGTTTGAGAATACGATGGTAATTTGCTTATTTATAGACTTAGGCTTAAAAACATGCGTTAGAGGATGAGAACTCGAAACAGCCCCTGAACGGCCCCGTGGGTGGCACTAACGCCACCCACCGGACCAATGTAACTCATAGGAACTTACCCCACAACGGAGGGACTCCCAGTTTGAGAATACGATGATAATTTGCATACTTATAGACTTAGGCTTAAAAACATAGCGTTAGAGGGTGAGAACTTGAAACAGCACCCGAATGGCCCCGTAGTGGCACCAACACCTCCCACGGGACCAATGTAACTCGTAGGAACTGATCCCGCGGCCGCGGGAATCTCGGTTTGTGAATATGATGATAATTTTCATATTTCTAAACGTATGCTTAAAAATATGGCGTTAGAGGGTGAGAACAAGAACGGGCCCTCGAACGGCCCATCGAACGTCCCCGTGGGTGGCACCAACACCTCCCACGGGACCAATGTAACTCGTAGGAACTGACCCCACAGCCGCGGGACTCCCGATTTTAGAATACGATGGTAATTTGCATCTTTATAGACTTAGGCTTTAAAACATAGCATTAGAGGGTGAGAACCCGAAACAACCCCCGAACGGCCCTGTGTGTGGCACTAAAACCTCCCACGGGACCAATGTAACTCGTAGGAACTGACCCCACAGCCGCAGGACTCCCGGTTTGAGAATACGACAATAAGTTGCATATTTCTAGACTTAGGCTTAAAATCATGGTGTTAGAAGGTGAGAACTCGAAACTGCCCCCGAACGGCTCCGTGGTGGCACCAACACCTGCCACGGGACAAAAATAACTCGTAGGAACTGACCCCGTAGCCGCGGGACTCCCGGTTATATAATAGAAAGATAATTTTCATATTTACAGACTTATGGTTAAAAATATGGCGTTAGAGGGTGAGCACTCAAACCAGCCCCCGAACGGCCCCGTGGGTGATACCAACACCTCCCATGGGACCAATGTAACTCGTAGGAAATGACCCCTCGGCCGCGGGACTCCCGATTGGAGAATACGATGACAATTTGCATCTCTCTAGACTTAGGTTTAAAAACATGGCGTTGGCGGGTGAGATCTCGAAACAGTCCCCGAACGGCCCCGTCGGTGGCACCAACACCTCCCACGGGAACAATGTAACTCGTAGGAACTGGCCCCACATCCGGGGGACTCCCGGTTTGAGAATACCACGATAATTTTCATATTTATAGACTTAGGCTTAAAAACATGGCGTTAGAGGGTGAGAACTCGAAACAGACCCCGAACGGTCCCGTGGGTGGCACCAAAACCTCCCAGGGGACCAATGTAACTCGTAGGAACTGACCCCGCAGCAGCAGGATTCCCCGTTTGAGAGTATAATGATAATTTGCATATTTCTAGACTTAAGCTTAAAAACATGGCGTTAGAGGCTGAGATCTCAAAAATGCCCCAGAACGTCCCCATAGGTGGCACCAACACCTCCCGTTGGACCAATGTAACTCATAGAAACTGACCCCGCAGCCACGGGACTCTCGGTTTGAGAATACGACAGAAATTTGCATATTTATAGACTTAGGCTTAAAAACATGCGTTAGAGGATGAAAACTGGAAACAGCCGCCGAACGGCCCCGTGGGTGGCACCAACGCCACCCACGGGACCAATGTAACTCGTAGGAACTTAACCCGCAACCGAGGGACTCCCGGTTTGAGAATACGATGATAATTTGCATACTTATAGACTTAGGCTTAAAAACATGGCGTTAGAGGGTGAGAACTAGAAACAGCCCCCGAACGGCCCCGTGGTGGCACCAACACGTCCCACGGGACCAATGTAACTCGTAAGAACTGATCCCGCAGCCGCGGGACTCTCGGTTTGAGAATACGATGATAATTTTCATATTTCTAAACTTATTCTTAAAAATATGGCGTTAGAGGGTGAGAACTCGAACGGGCCCTCGAATGTCCCCATGGTTGGCACCAACACCTCCCACGGGACCAATGTAACTCGTAGGAACTGACCCCGCAGCCGCGGGACTCTCGATTTGATAATACGTCGGTTATTTGCATCTTTATAGACTTAGGCTTAAAAACATGGCGTTAGAGGGTGAGAACTCGAATCAGCCCCTGAACGGCCCTGTGGGTGGCACCAAAACCTCCCACGGGACCAATCTAACTCGTTGGAACTGACCCCACAGCCGCAGGACTCCCAGTTTGAGAATACGACAATAATTTGCATATTTCTAGACTTAGGCTTAAAATCATGGTGTTAGAGGGTGAGAACTCGAAACAGCCCCCGAACGGCTCCGTGGTGGCACCAACACCTGCCACGGGACCAAAATAACTCGTAGGAACAAACCCCGTAGCCGCGGGACTCCCGATTATAGAATAGAAATCAAATTTTCATATTTGTAGACTTATGGTTAAAAAGATGGCGTTAGAGGGTGAGCACTAAAACCAGCCCCCGAACGGCTCCGTGGGTGGTACCAACACCTCCCATGGGACCGATGTTACTCGTAGGAACTGACCCCTCAGCCGCGGGACTCCCGATTTGAGAATACGATGATAATTTGTATATTTCTAGACTTAGGCTTAAAAACATTGCGTTAGCGGGTGAGGTCTCGAAACAGGCCCCGAATGGCCTCGTGGGTGGCACCAACACCTCCCACGGGACCAATGTAACTCTTAGGAACTGACCTCGCAGATGCGGGACTCCCGATTTGAGATTATGATGACAATTTCCATATTTATAGACTTAGGCTTAAAAACATGGCGTTAGAGGGTGAGAACTTGAAACTGCTCCCGAACGTCCCCGTGGGTGGCACCAACACCTCCCACGGGACCAATGTAACAAGTAGGAACTAATCCCGCATCCGCGGGACTCCCGGTTTGAGAATACGACGATAATTTGCAAATTTATAGACTTTAGCTTAAAAACATGGTGTTAGAGGGTGAGAACTCGAAACAACCACCGAATGGCCCCGTGGGTGCACCAACACCTCCCACGGGGCCAATGTAACTCGTAGGAACTAACCCCGTAGAAAGGGGACTCCCGGTTTTAGAATATGGAGATAATTTGCAAATTTCTAGACTTAGGCTTAAAAACATGGCGTTAGAGGGTGAGATCTCGAAACTGCCCCGGAATGTCCCCGTAGGTGGCACCAACACCTCCCATGGGACCAATGTAACTCGTAGAAACCGACCCCTCATCCACGGGGCTCCCGGTTTGAGAATACGACGGTAATTTGCATATTTATAGACTTGGGGTTAAAAAAATGCGTTAGAGGATGAGAACTCGAAATAGCCCCCGAACGGCCCCATGATTGGCACCAACGCCACCCACGGGACCAATGTAACTCGTAGGAACTTACGCCGCAACCGAGGGATTCTCGGTTTGAGAATACGATGATAATTTGCATACTTATAGACTTAGGCTTAAAAACATAGCGTGAGAGGGTGAGAACTTAAAACAGCCCCCGAATGGCCCCGTGGTGGCACCAACACCTCCCACGGGACCAATGTAACTTGTAGGAACTGATCCCGCATCCACGGGACTCTCGATTTGTGAATACGATGATAATTTTCATATATGTAAACTTATGCTTAAAAATATGGTGTTAGAGGGTGAGAACTCGAACGGGCCCTCGAACGTCCCCGTGGGTGGCACCAACACCTCCCACGGGACCAATGTAACTCGTAGGAACTGACCCCGCAGCCGCGAGACTCCCGATTTGAGAATACCATGGTAATTTGCATCTTTATAGACTTAAGCTTAAAAACATGGCATTAGCGGGTGAGAACTCGAAACAACCCCCGAACGGCCCTGTGGGAGGCACTAAAACCTCCCACGGGACCAATGTAACTCGTAGGAACGGACCCCATAGCCGCAGGACTCCCGGTTTGAGAATACGACGATAATTTGTATATTTCTAGACTTAGGCTTAAAATCATGTTGATAGAGGGTGAGAACTCGAAACAGGCCCCGAATGGCTCCGTGGTGTTACCAACACCTGCCACGGGACCAAAATAACTCGTAGGAACTGACCCCGTAGCCGTGGGACTCCCGGTTATAGAATTGAAAGATAATTTTCATATTTATAGACTTATGGTTAAAAAGATGGTGTTAGAGGGTGACCACTCAATCTAGCCGCCGAACGGCCCCGTGGGTGGTACCAACACCACCCATGGGACCAATGTAACTCGTAGGAACTGACCCCTCGGCCGCGGGACTCCCGATTTGAGAATACAATGATAATTTTCATATTTCTAGATTTAGGCTTAAAAACATGGCGTTAGCGGGTGAGATCTCGAAACAGTCCCGGAACGGCCCCGTCGGTGGCACCAACACCTCCCACGGGAACAATGTAACTCGTAGGAACTGACCCCACAACCGCGGGACTCCCGGTTTGAGAATACGACGGTAATTTGAATATTTAAAGACTTAGGCTTAAAAACACGGCGTTAGAGGGTGAGAACTCGAAACATCTCCCGAACGGCCCCGTGGGTCACACCAACACCTCCCACTGGACCAATGTAACTCATAAGAACTGACCCCGTAGCCGCGGGATACCCGGTTTGAGAATACGATGATAATTTGCATTATTCTAAACTTAATCAAATATGGCGTTAGAGGGTGAGAACTCGAAATTACCCTCGAACGTCCCCGTGGTTGGCACCAACACCTCCCACGGGATCAATGTAACTGGTAGGAACTGACCCCGCAGCCGCAGGACTCCCGGTTTTAGAATACGATGATAATTTGAAAATTTTTAGACTTAGGTTTAAAAATATGGCGTTAGAGGGTGAGAACTTGAACTATCCCCCGAACGGCCCTGTGGGTGGCACAAACACCTCCCACTGGAGCAATGTAACTCGTAGGAACTGACCCCGCAGCCGCAGGACTCCCGGTTTGAGAATACGATGATAATTTGCATATTTATAGACTTAGGCTTAAAAACATGGCGTTAGAGGGTGAGAACTCGAAACAGCCCCCGAATTTCCCCATGGGTCGCACCAACACCTCCCACGGGACCAATGTAACTCGTAGGAACTAACCCTGTAGCCGCGGGACTCCCAGTTTTAGAATACGATGATAATTTTCAAATTTCTAGACTTAGGTTTAAAAACATGGCGTTAGAGGGAGAAATCTCGAAACTGCCCCCAAACGTCCCCGTGGGTGGCACCAAACAGTGTAACTCGTAGGAACAAACCCCATAACCGCGGAACACCCAGTTTTAGAATACAACGCTAATTTGCATATTTATAGACTTATACTGAAAAACATGGCGTTAGAGGGTGAGAACTCGAACTAGCCCTCGAACGTCCACGTGGGTGGCACCAACACCTCCCACGGGACCAATGTAACTCATAGTAACTGTCCCTGCAGCCGTGGGACTCCCGGTTTGAGAATACGACGGTAATTTGCATATTTATAGACTTAGGCTTAAAAACATGGCGTTAGAGGGTGACGACTCGAAACAGCCCCCGAACGGCCCCGTGGGTGGCACCAACACCTCCCACGGGACCACAGTAACTCGTAGGAGTTAACCCCGTAGCCGCGGTACTCCCGGTTTGAGAATACGATGATAATTTTCATATTTCTAGACTTAGGCTCAAAAACATGGCGTTAGAGGATGAGAACTGGAAACTGCCCCCGAACGGCCCCATGGTGGCACCAACACCTCCCATGGGACCGATGTAACTCGTAGGAACTTACACCACAGCCTCGACACTCCCGGTTTGAGAATACGATGATAATTTCATATTTCTAGACTTATGCTTAAAAACATGGCGTTAGAGGGTGAGAACTCGAACAAGCACCTGAACGGCCCCGTGGGTGGCACCAACACCTCCCACGGGACCAATATAAATCGTAGGAACTGACCCCGCAGCCGCGGGACTCCCTGTTTGAGAATACGACGGTAATTTTAATAATTATAGACTTAGGCTTAAAAACACGGAGTTAGAGGGTGAGAACTCGAAACAGCCCCCGAACGGCTCCATGGGTGGCACCAACACCTCCCACGGGATAAATGTAACTCGTAGGAACTGACCCCCGAGCCACGGGACTCCTGGTTTGAGAATATGATGGTAATTTGCATATTTATAGACTAAGGCTTGAAAACATGGTGTTAGAGGGTGAGATCTCAAAACAGCCCCCGAACGGCCCCGTGGGTGGCACCAACACCTCCCACGGGACCAATGTAACTCGTAGGAACTGACCCCGCAGCCGCGGGACTCCCGGTTTTAGAATAGAACCGTAATTTGCATATTTATAGGCTTAGGCTTAAAAACATGGCGTTAGAGGGTGAGAACTCAAAACTGCCCCCGAACGTCCATGACGGTGGCACTAACACCTCCCACGGGACCAATGTAACTGGTAGGAACTGACCCTGCTGCCGCGGGAGTCCCGGTTTGAGAAGACAATGATAATTTGCATATTTATAGGCCTAGGCTTAAAAACATGGCGCTAGAGGGAGAGAAATCCAAACAACCCCCGAATGGCTCCGTGGGTGGCACCAACCCCACCCACGGGAGCAATGTAACTCGTAGGAACTAACCCCGCAACCGTGGGAATTCCGGTTTTAGAATACGGAGATAATTTGCAAATCTCTAGACTTAGGCTTAAAAACAAGGCGTTAGAGGGCGAGATCTCAAAACTGCCCCCGATCGTCCCCGTGGGTGGCACCAACACCTCCCGTGGGACCAATGTAACTCGTAGAAACTGAACCCGCAGCCGCGGGACTCTCGGTTTGAGAATACGATGGTAATTTGCATATTTATACACTTAGGCATATTAACAAGGCATTACAGGGTGAGATCTCAAAACAGCACCCAAACGGCCCCGTGGGTGGCACCAACAACTCCCATGGGACCAATGTAACTCGTAGGAACTTTCCCGGTAGCCGCGGGACTCCCGGTTTGAGAATATGACGGTAATTTTCATATTTTTAGACATAGGCTTAAAAACATGGCGTTAGAGGGTGAGATCTCGAAACAGCCCCCGAAAAGCCCCCGTGGGTGTCACCAACACCTTCCTCGGGACCAATGTAACTCGTAGGAACTGACCCCGCAGCCGCGGGACTCCCAATTTGAGAATACAACGGTAATTTGTATATTTACAAACTTAGGCTTAAAAACATGGCATTACAGGGTGAAAACTATAAACAGCCCCCGAACGGCCCCGTGGGTGGAACCAACACCTCCCACGGGACCAATGTATCTCGTAAGAACTGACCCCGCAGCCGCGAGACTCCCGGTTTGAGAATACAACGATAATTTGCATATTTATAGACGTAGGCTTAAAAACATGGCCTTCGAGGGTGCGATTTCGAAACTGCTCCCGAACGTCCCCTTGGGTAGCAGCAACACCTCCCACGGGACCACTGTAACTTGTAGGAACTGATACCGAAGCCGCAAGACTCTCGGTTTGAGAATACGATTGTAATTTTCATATTTATGGACTTAGGTTTAAAAACATGGCGTTAGAGGATGAGAACTCGAAACATCCCCCGAACGGCCCCATGGGTGGCACCAACAACTCCCACGGGACCAATGTAACTCGTAGGAACTTTCCCCGCAGCAGCGGGACTCCCGATTTGAGAATACGACGGTAATTTTCATATTTCTAGACTTAGGCTTAAACACATGGCGTTAGAGGGTGAGACCTCGAAACAGCCCCCGAATGGCCCCGTGGGTGCACCAACACCTCACAAGGGACCAGTGTAGCTCGTAGGAACTGACCCCGCAGCCGCAGGATTCCCGGTTTGAGAATACGACAATAATTTGCATATTTATAGACTTAGGCATAAAAACATGGCGTTAGATGGTGAGATCTCGAAAAGGCCCCCGAACGTCCCCGTGGGTGGCACCAACACCTCCCACGGGACCAATGTAACTCGTTGGAACTGACCCCGTAGATGCGGGACTCCCGGTTTGAGAATACGATGATAATTTGCATATTTATAGACTTAGGCTTAAAAACATGGCATTAGATGGTGAGAACTCAAAACAGCCCCCGAATGTCCCCGTGGGTGGCACCAACACCTCCCACGGGACCAATGTAACTCATAGTAACTAGCCCTGCAGCCGCGGGACTCCTGGTTTTAGAATACGAAGATAATATGCAAATCTCTAGACTTAGGCTTAAAAACATGGCATTAGAGGGTGAGATCTCGAAACTGCCCCCGAACGACCCCGTGGGTGGCCCCAACACCTCCCGTGGGACCAATGTAACTCGTAGAAACTGACCCCGTAGCCGCGGGACTCTCGGTTTGAGAATACAACGGTAATTTGCATATTTATAGACTTAAGTTTAAAAACATGGCATTACAGGGTGAGATCTCGAAACAACTCCCGAACGGCCCCGTCGGTGGCACCAACACCTCCCACGGGACCAATGTAACTCGTAGGAACTGACCCCGTAGCCACGACATTCCTAGTTTGAGAATATGATGGTAATTTTCATATTTTTAGACTTAGGCTTAAAAACTTGGCGTTAGAGGGTGAGATCTCGAAACAGCCCCCGAACGTCCCCGTGGGTGGCACCAACACTTCCCTCGGGACCAATGTAACTCGTAGGAACTGACCCCGCAGCCGCGGGACTCCCTATTTGAGAATACAACGGTAATTTTTATATTTACTAACTTATGCTTAAAAGCATGGCGTTAGATGGTGAGATCTCGAAACAGCCCCCGAACGACCCCGTGGGTGGCACCAACACCTCCCACGGGACCAATGTAACTCGTAGGAACTGACCCCGCAGCCGCGGGACTCCCGGTTTTATAATAGAACCGTAATTTGCATATTTATAGACTTAGGCCTAAAAACATGGCATTAGAGGGTGAGAACTCGAAACTGCCCCGAACGTCCATGTGGGTGGCACTAATACCTCCCACGGGACCAATGTAACTGGTAGGAACTGACCCTGTAGCCGCGGGACTCCCGGTTTGAGAAGATGACAATAATTTGCATATTTATAGGCTTAGGCTTAAAAACATGGCGTTAGACGGTGAGAAATCGAAACAGCCCCCGAATGGCCCCGTGGGTGGCATCAACACCTCCCACGGGAGCAATGTAACTCGTAGGAACTGACCCCACAACCGCGGGACTCCCGGTTTTAGAATACGAAGATAATTTGCAAATCTCTAGACTTAGGCTTAAAAACATGGCGTTAGAAGGTGAGATCTCGAAACTGCCCCCGAACGTCCCCGTGGGTGGCAGCAACACCTCTCGTGGGACCAATGTAACTCGTAGACACTGACCCCGCAGCCGCGGGACTCCCAGTTTGAGAATACGATGATAATTTGCATATTTATAGACTTAGGAACATGGGGTTCGAGGGTGATATTTCAAAACTGCACCCGAACGTCCCCGTGGGTAGCACCAACACCTCCCACGGGACCACTGTAACTCGTAGGAACTGATCCCGCAGCCGTAGGACTCTCGGTTTGAGAATACGACAGTAATTTGCATATTTATGGACTTAGGCTTAAAAACATGGCGTTAGAGGATGAGAACTCGAAACAGCCCCCGAATGACCCCGTGGGTGGCACCAACAACTCCCACGGGACCAATGTAACTCGTAGGAACTTTCCCCGCAGCCGCGGGACTCCCGGTTTGAGAATACGACGGAAAATTTCATATTTCTAGACTTAGACTTAAAAACATGGCGTTAGAGGGTGACATCTCGAAACAGCCCCCGAACGGCCCCGGGGGTCGCACCAACACCTCCCTTGGGACCAATGTAACTCGTAGGAACTGACCCCAAAGCCACGAGACTCCCGATTTGTGAATACAACGGTAATTTGAATATTTACAAACTTAGGCTTAAAAACATGGCGTTAGAGGGTGACAACTCAAAACAGCCCCCGAACGGCCCCGTGGGTGGCACCAACACCTCCCACGGGACCAATGTAACTCGTAAGTACTGAACCCGCAGCCGCGAGACTCCCGGTTTGAGAATACAATGATAATTTGCATATTTATAGACGTAGGCTTAAAAACATGGCGTTCGAGGTTGCGATTTCGAAACTGCTCCCAAACGTCCTCGTGGGTAGCACCAACACCTCCCACGGGACCACTGTAACTCGTAGGAACTAATACCGCAGTCACAGGACTCCCGGTTTGAGAATATGACGGTAATTTGCATATTTATTGGCTTAGGGTTCAAAACATGGCGTTAGAGGGTGAGATCTCGAAACAGCCCCTGAATGGCCCCGTCGGTGGCACCAGCACCTCCCACGGGACCAATGTAACTCATAGGAACTGACCATGTAGCCGCGGGACTCCCGATTTGATAATACGATGGTAATTTGCATATTTATATACTTAGGCTTAAAAACATGGCATTACAGGGTGAGATCTCGAAACAGCCCCCGAACGGCCCCATCGGTGGCACCAACACCTCCCACGGGACCAATGTAACTCGTAGGAACTGACCCCGTAGCCGCGGGACTCCCAATTTGAGAATACGATGGTAATTTGCATATTTATAAATGTAGGCTTAAAAACACGGCGTTTGAGGATGAGAACTTGAAACAACCCCCGAACGGCCCCATGGGTGGCACCAACACGTCCCACGGGACCAATGTAACTCTCAGGAACTTACCCTGCAGGCGCGGGCCCCCAGTTTGAGAATACGACGATAATTTCCATATTTCTAAACTTAAGTAAAACATTGTGTTATTGGGTGAGAACTCGAAACAACCCCCGAACGGCCCCGTGAGTGGCACCAACACCTCCCACGAGACCAATGTAACTCGTAGAAACTGACCCCGAAGCCAAAGGACTCTCAGTTTGAGAATACGACGGAAATTTGTATATTTACAGACTTAGGCTGAAAAACATGGCGTTCGAGGATGAGAACTCGAAACAGCCCCCGAACGGGCCCGTGGGTGGTACCAACACCTCCCACAGGACCAATGCAACTTGTAGGAACTGACCCTGTAGCTGCGGGACTCCCGGTTTGAGAATACGACGATAATTTTCATATTTCTAGATTTCGGCATAAAAACATGCCGTTAGAGGGTGAGATCTCGAAACAGCCTCCGAACGACCCTGTGTGTGGCACTAAAACCTCCCACGCGACCAATGTAACTCCTAGGAATTGACCCCGCAGACGCGGGACTCCCGTTTTGAGAATACGATTATAATTTGCATATTTATAGACTTAGGCTTAAAAACATGGCGTTAGAGGGGGAGATCTCAAAACAGCCCCCGAACGGCTCCATGGGTGGCACCAACACCTCCCACGGGACCAATGTAACTCGTAGGAACTGACCCCGTAACTGCAGGACTCCCGGTTTGAGAATACAACCGTAATTTGCATATTTATAGACTTAGGCTTAAAAACATGGCGTTAGAGGGTGAGAACTCGAAACTGCCCCCGAACGTCCCTGTGGGTGGCACCAACACCTTCCACGGGACCAATGTAACTCATAGGAACTGACCCCATAGCCGCGGGACTCCCGATTTAAGAATACGATGGTGATTTCCATATTTATAGACTTAGGCTTAAAAACACGGCGTTAGAGGGTGAGAACTCGAAACTGCCCCCGAACGGCCCCGTGGGTGGCACCAATACCTCCCACGGGACCAATGTAACTCGTAGGAACTGACCCCATAGCCGCGGGACTCCTAGTTTGAGAATATGACGATAATTTTCATATTTCTAGACTTACGCTTAAGAACATGGCGTTAGAGGGTGAGATCTCAAAATAGCCCCCGAACGTCCCCGTGGGAGGCACCAACACCTCCCTCGGGACCAATGTAACTCTTAGGAACTGACCCCGCAGCCGCAGGACTCCCGATTTGAGAATACAACAGTAATTTTTATATTTACAAACTTAGGCTTAAAAACATGGCGTTAGAGGGTGAGAACTCGAAACAACCCCCAAACGGCCCTGTGAGTGCCACCAACACCTCCCACAGGACCAATGTAACTCGTAAGAACTGACCTCGCTGCCGCGGGACTCCCGTTTTGAGAATGCAATGTTAATTTGCATATTTATAGACTTAGGCTTAAAAACATGGCGTTCGAGGGTGAGATTACAAAACTACCCCCGAACGTCTCCGTGGGTAGCACCAACCCCTCCCACGGTACCACTGTAACTCGTAGGAACTGATCCCGCAGCCGCAGGACTCTCGGTTTGAGAATATGACAGTAATTTGCATATTTATCGGGTTAGGCTTAAAAACATGGCGTTAGAGGATGAGAACTCGAAACGGGCCACGAACGGCCCCGTGGGTGGCACAAACCACTCCCATGGGACCAATGTAACTCGTAGGAACTGACCCTGCAGCCGCGGGACTCCCGGTTTGAGAATATGACGGCAATTTGCATATTTATAGACTTAGGCTTAGAAACTTGGCGTTACAGGGTGAGATCTCGAAGTAGCCCCCGAACGGCCCTGTCGGTGGCACCAACACCTCCCACGGGACCAATGTAACTCGTAGGAACTGACCCCGTAGCCGCGGGACTCTCGATTTGAGAATACGATGGTAATTTTCATATTTATAGATTTAGGCTTAAAAACACGGTGTTAGAGGGTTAGAACTCAAAACATTCCCTGAACGGCCCCGTGGGTTGCACCAACACCTCACACGGGATCAATGTAACTCGTAGAACTTACGCCGCAGCCGCGGGACTCCCAGTTTGAGAATACGACGGTAATTTGCATATTTCTAAACTAAAGTAAAACATTGCGTTAGTGGGTGAGAACTCGAAACAACCACCGAACGGCCACGTGAGTGGCACCAACAACTCCCACGGGACCAATGTAACTCGTAGGAACTGACCCCGCAGCCACGGGACTCCCAGTTTGAGAATACGATGATAATTTGAATATTTATAGACTTGGGCATAAAAACATGGCGTTCGAGGGTGAGAACTCGAAACATCCCCCGAACGGCCCCGTGGGTGGCACCAACACCTCCCACGGGACCAATGTGACTGGTAGGAACTTTCCCCGCAGCCGCGGGACTCCCGGTTTGAGAATACGATGGTAATTTTCATATTTCTAGACTTAGGCTTAAAAACATGGCGTTAGAGGGTGTGATCTCGAAACAGCTCGAACGACCCTCTGGGTGGCACCAACACCTCCCACGGGACCAATGTAACTCGTAGGAACTGATCCCGTAGCCTCGGGACTCCCGGTTTGAGAATACAACGATAATTTGCATATTTTTAGACATAGGCTTAAAAACATGGCGTTAGAGGGTGCAAACTCGATACAACCTCCAAACGCCCCCGCGGGAGGCACCAACACCTCCCACGGGACCAATGTAACTCGTAGGAACTGACCCCGCAGCCGCGGGACTCCCGGTTTTAGAATACGACGATAATTTTCAAATAGATAGACTTAGGCTTAAAAACATGGCGTTAGAGGGTGAGATCTCGAAACTGCCCCCGAACGTCCCCGTGAGTGGCACCAACACCTCCCACGGGACCAATGTAACTCGTAGAAACTGAACTCGCAGTCGCGGGACTCTCGGTTAGAGAATATGATGGTAATTTCCATATTTATTGACTTAGGCTTAAAAACATGGCGTTAGAGGGTGAGATCTCCAAACATCCCCCGAGCTGCCCCGTCGGTGGCACCAACACCTCCCACGGAACCAATGTAACTCGTAGAAACTGACGCCGTAGCCGCGGGACTCCCGGTTTGAGAATACGATCATAATTTTCATATTTCTATACTTAGCCTGAAAAACATGGCGTTAGGCGGTGAGATCTCGAAACTGCCCCCGAACGGCCCCGTGGGTGGCACCAACACGTCCCATGGGACCAATGTAACTCGTAGGAACTGACCCCGCAGATGCGGGACTCCCAGTTTGAGAATACTAAAATAATTTGCATATTTCTAGATTTATGCTTAAAACCATGGCGTTAGAGGGTGAGATTTTGAAACTGCCGTCAAACGGCCCCGTGGGTGGCACCAACCCCTACCACGGGACCAATGTAATTCGTAGGACCAGACCCTGCAGCCGCGGGACTCCCGGTTTGAGAATACGAAGGTAATTTGCATATTTATAGACTTAGGCTTAAAAACAAGGCGTTACAGGTTGAGATCTCGAAAAAGCCCCAGAATGGCCCCGTCGGTGGCACCAACACCTCCCACGGGACCAATGTAACTCGTAGGAACTGACCCCGTAGATGTGGGACTCCCAGTTTGAGAATAGAACCGTAATTTTCATATTTATAGACTTAGGCTTAAAAACATGGCGTTAGAGGGTGAGATTTCGAAACTGCCCTCGAACGGCCCCGTGGGTGGCACCAACCTCTCCCACGGGACCAATGTAACTTGTAGGAACTGACCCTGCTGCCGCGGGACTCCCGATTTGAGGATACGACGGTAATTTGCATATTTATAGACTTAGGCTTAAAAACATGGCGTTACAAGTTGAGATCTCGGAAAAGCCCCTGAACGGCCCCGTCGGTGGCACCAACACCTCCCACGGGACCAATGTAACTCTTAGGAACTTACCATGCAGCCGCGGGACTCCCAGTTTGAGAATACGACGGTAATTTCCATATTTTTAAACTTAATTAAAACATTGCGTTAGTGGGTGAGAACTCGAAACAACCCCCGAACGGCCCCATGAGTGGCACCAACACCTCCCACGGGACCAATGTAACTCGTAGTAACTGACCCTGTAGCCACATGACTCTCGGTTTGAGAATACGACGGTAATTTGCATATTTACAGACTTAGGCTTAAAAACACAGCATTAGAGGGTGAGAACTCGAAACATCCCCCGAACGGCCCCGTGGGTGGCACCAAGACCTCCCACGGGACCAATGTAACTCTAAGGAACTTACCCTGCAGCCGCGGGACTCCCAGTTTGAGAATACGACGGTTATTTCCATATTTCTCAACTTAAGTAAAATATTTTATTAGTGGGTGAGAACTCAAAACAACCCCCGAACGTCCCCGTGAGTGGGACCAACACCTCCCACGGGACCAATGTAACTCATAGGAACTGACCCCGCAGCCACAGGACTCTCGGTTTGACAATACGACGGTAATTTGCATATTCACAAACTTAGGCTTAAAAACATGGCGTTCGAGGGTGAGAACTCGAAACAGTCCTCGAATGGCCCCGTGGGTGGTACCAACACCTCCCACGGGATCAATGTAACTCGTAGAAATTAACCCCGCAGCCGTGGGACCCTCGGTTTTAGAATACGGTGATAATTTTCATATATCTAGACTTAGGCTTAAAGCATGCCATTAGAGGGTGAGATCTCGAAATTGCCCTCGAACGTCCCTGTGGGTGGTACCAACACCTCCCACGGGACCAATGTGACTCGTAGAAACTGACCTCGTAGCCGCGGGACTCTTGGTTTGAGAATATGACGTTAATTTGCATATTTCTGAATTTAGGCTTAAAAACATGGCGTTAGAGGGTGAGAACGCGAAACATCCCTCGAACGGCCCCGTGGGTGGCACCAACCCCTCCCACGGGACCAATGTAACTCATAGGAACTGACCCTGCAGCCGCTGGACTCCCGGTTTGAGAATACGACGGTAATTTGGAAATTTCTAAACTTAAGCAAAACATGGCATTAGTGGGTGAGAACTAGAAAAAACCCCCGAACGGCCCCGTGGGTGGAACCAACAACTCCCACAGGACCAATGTAACTCTTAGAAACTGACCCCGCAACAGGGGCACTCCCGGTTTGAGAATACGATTGTAATTTGCATTTTTATAGACTTAGGTTTAAAAATATGGCGTGAGAGGGTGAGATCTCGAAATAGCCCCCGAACGTCCCCGTGGGTTCCACAAAAACCTCCCACGGGACCAATGAAACTTGTAGTAACTGGCCCCGCAGCCGTGGGACTCCCGGTTTGAGAATACGACGGTAATTTACATATTTATAGACTTAGGCATAAACACATGGTGTTAGAGTGTGAGAACACGAAACAACCCCCGAACGGCCCCATGGGTGGCACCAACACCTCCCACGGGACCAATGTAACTCGTAGAAACTGACCTCGCAGTCGCGGGACTCCCAGTTTGAGAATATGATGATAATATGCATATTTCTGGAGTTACGCTTAAAAACATGGCGTTAGAGGCTGAGAACTCGAAACAGCCCCCGAACGGCCCCGTGGTGGAACCAACACCTCCCACGGGACCAATGCAACTCGTAGGAACTGATCCCGTAGCCACGGGACTGCCGATTTGAGAATATGATGATAATTTGCATATTTCTAGACTTATGCGTAAAAACATGGCGTTAGAGGGTGAGAACTCGAAACAGCCCCGAACGGCCCCGTGGTGGCACCAACACCTCCCACGGGACCAATGTAACTCAAAGGAACTGACCCCGCAGCCGTGGAACTCCCAGTTTGAGAATACGAAGATAATTTGCATATTTCTAAACTTAGGCTTAAGAACATGGTGTTAGAGGTGAGATCTCGAAATAGACCCCGAACGGCCCCGTCGGTGGCACCAACACCTCCCACGGGACCAATGTAACTCGTAGGAACTGACCCCGCAGCCTCGGGACTCCCGATTTGAGAATATGATGGTAATTTGCATATTTATAGACTTAGGCTTAAAAACACGACGTTAGAGGATGAGAACTCAAAATAGCCCCCGAACAGCCCCGTGGGTGGCACCAACACCTCCCACGGGACCAATGTAACTCGTAGGAACTGACCCCGCAGCCGCGGGACTCCTGGTTATATAATACGATGGTAATTTGCATATTTATAGACTTAGGCTTAGAAACATGGGGTTAGAGGGTGAGAACTCGAAACAGCCCCTGAATGGCCCCGTGGGTGGTACCAACACCTACCACGGGACCAATGTAACTCTTAGGAACTTACCCTATAGCCGCGAGACTCCCAGTTGGAGAATACGACGGTAATGTCCATATTTCTAAACTTAAGTAAAACATTGCATTATTGGGTGAGAACTCGAAACAACCCCCGAACGGCCCCGTGAGTGGGACCAACACCTACCACGGGACCAATGTAACTCGTAGGAACTGACCCCGCAGCCACAGGACTCTCGGTTTGACAATACGACGGTAATTTGCATATTCACAAACTTAGGCTTATAAACATGGCGTTCGAGGGTGAGAACTCGAAACAGTCCCCGAACGGCCCCGTGGGTGGTACCAACACCTCCCACGGGACCAATGTAACTCATAGAAATTAACCCCGCAGCCGCGGAACTCCCAGTTTTAAAATACGACGATAATTTGCAGATATCTAGACTTAGGCTTAAAACATGACGTTAGAGGGTCAAATCTCGAAACTGCCATCGAACGTCCCTGTGGGTGGCACCAACACCTCCCACGGGACCAATGTGACTCTTAAAAACTGACCTCGCAGCCGCGGGACTCTCGGTTTGAGAATATGACGTTAATTTGCATATTTCTAAATTTAGGCTTAAAAACATGGCGTTAGAGGGTGAGAACTCGAAACAGTCCCCGAACGGCCCCGTGGGTGGCACCAACACCTCCCACGGGACTAATGTAACTCGTAGGAACTAACCTCGCAGCCGCGGGACTCCCGATTTTAGAATACGGCAATAATTTGTAAATTTCTAGACTTAGGCTTAAAAACATGGCGTTAGAGGGTAAGATCTCGAGACTGCCCCCGAATGTCCCTGCGGGTGGCACCAACACCTCCCACGGGACCAATGTGACTCGTAGAAACTGACCTCGCAGCCGCGGGACTCCCGGTTTGAGAATATGATGGTAATTTGCATATTTCTAAACTTAGGCTTAAAAATATGGCGTTAGTGGGTGAGAACTTGAAACAACCCCCGAACGGCCCCGTGGGTGGCACCAACACCTACTACGGGACCAATGTAACTCTTAGGAACTTACCCTATAGCCGCGGGACTCCCAGTTGGAGAATACGACGGCAATGTCCATATTTTATAACTTAAGTAAACATTGCATTATTGGGTGAGAACTCGAAACAACCCCCGAACGGCCCCGTGAGTGGGACCAACACCTACCACGGGACCAATGTAACTCGTAGGAACTGACCCCGCAGCCACAGGACTCTCGGTTTGACAATACGACGGTAATTTGCATATTCACAAACTTAGGCTTATAAACATGGCGTTCGAGGGTGAGAACTCGAAACAGTCCCCGAACGGCCCCGTGGGTGGTACCAACACCTACCACGGGACCAATGTAACTCGTAGAAATTAACCCCGCAGCCGCGGAACTACCAGTTTTAAAATACAACGATAATTTGCAGATATCTAGACTTAGGCTTAAAACATGACGTTAGAGGGTCAGATCTCGAAACTGCCATCGAACGTCCCTGTGGGTGGCACCAACACCTCCCACGGGACCAATGTGACTCTTAAAAACTGACCTCGCAGCCGCGGGACTCTCGGTTTGAGAATATGACGTTAATTTGCATATTTCTAAATTTAGGCTTAAAAACATGGCGTTAGAGGGTGAGAACTCGAAACAGTCCCCGAACGGCCCCGTGGGTGGCACCAACACCTCCCACGGGACTAATGTAACTCGTAGGAACTGACCCCGCAACCTCGGGACTCCCGGTTTGAGAATACGATGGTATTTTGCTTTTTTATAGACTTAGGTTTAAAAATATGGCGTTAGAGGGTGAGATCTCGAAACAGCCCCCGAACGTCCCCGTGGGTTCCACAAAAACCTCCCACGGGACCAATCTAACTTGTAGTAACTAGCCCCGCAGCCGTGGGACTCCCGGTTTGAGAATATGAAGGTAATTTACATATTTATAGACTTAGGCATAAACACATGCCGTTAGAGTGTGAGAACACGAAACAGCCCCCGAACGGCCCCATGGGTGGCACCAACACCTCCCACGGGACCAATGTAACTCATAAAAACTGACCTCACAGTCGCAGGACTCCCAGTTTGAGAATATAACGATAATTTGCATATTTCTAGAGTTATGCTTAAAAACATGGCGTTAGAGGGTGAGAACTCGAAACAGCCCCCGAACGGCCCCGTGGTGGCACCAACACCTCCCACGGGACTAATGTAACTCGTAGGAACTGACCCCGCAGCCGCGGGACTGCCGATTTGAGAATATGATGATAATTTGCAGATTTCTAGACTTATGCTTAAAAACATGGCGTTACAGGGTGAGAACTCGAAATAGCCCCGAACGGCCCCGTGGTGGCACCAACACCTCCTACGGGACCAATGTAACTCGTTGGAACTGACCCCGCAGCCGTGGAACTCCCGGTTTGCGAATACAAAGATAATTTGCATATTTCTAAACTTAGGCTTAAGAACATGGTGTTAGAGGTGAGATCTCGAAATAGACCCCGAACGGCCCCTTCGGTGGCACCAACACCTCCCACGGGACCAATGTAACTCGTAGGAACTGACCCCGTAGCCTCGGGACTCCCGGTTTTAGAATACAATGGTAATTTGCATATTTCTAAACATAGGCTTAAAAACATGGCGTTAGAGGGTGAGAACTCGAAACAGCCCCCGAACGGCCCCATGGGTGGCACCAACACCTCCCACGGGACCAATGTAACTCGTAGAAACTGACCTCGCACCTGTGGGACTCCCGGTTTGAGAATATGACGGTAATTTGCATATTTCTAGACTTATGCTATAAAACATGGCGTTAGAGGGTGAGAACTCGAAACAGCCCCCGAACGGTCCCATGGGTGGCACCAACACCTACCACCGGACCAATGTAACTCGTAGAAACTGACCTCGCAGCCGCGGGACTCCCGGTTTGAGAATATGACGATAAATTGCATATTTCTATACTTATGCTTAAAAACATGGCGTTAGAGGGTGAGAATTCAAAACAGCACCTGAAGGGCCCCGTGGTGGCACCAACACCTGCCACTAGACCAATGTAACTCGTAGGAACTGACCCTACAGCCGTGGGACTCCCGGTTTGATAATACGATGGTAATTTGCATATTTATAGACTTAGGCTTAAAAACATGGCGTTAGAGGGTGAGAACTCGAAACAGCCAATGGCCCCGTGGGTGGCACCAACACCTCCCACGGGACTAATGTAACTCCTAGGAACTAACCCCGCAGCAGCGGGGCTCCCGGTTTTAAAATACGGTGATAATTTGAAAATTTCTAAACTTAAGCAAAACTTGGCGTTAGTGGGTGAGAACTCAAAACAACCCACGAACGGACCCGTGGGTGGCACCAAAACCTCCCACGAGACCAATGTAACTCGAAAAAACTGACCCCGCAGCAGTAGGACTCCCGGTTTGAGAATACGATGGTAATTGGAATATTTATAGACTTAGGCTTAAAAAAATGGCGTTAGAGGGTGAGATCTCGAAACTGCCCCCGAACGGCCCCGTCGGTGCAACCAACACCTCCCACGGGACCAACGTAACTCGTAGGAACTGACCCTGGAGCTGTGCGACTCTCGGTTTGAGAATACGACGATAATTTTCATATTTCTAAACTTATGCAAAACATGACGTTAGTGGGTGTGAACTCGAAACAACCCCCGAATGGCCCCGTGGGTGGAACCAACACCTCCCACGGGAACAATGTAACTCGTAGGAACTGACCCCGCAGTCGCGGGACTCTCGGTTTGAGAATACGATGGTAATTTGCCTATTTATAGACTTAGGCTGAAAACATGGCGTTAGAGCGTGAGAACTCAAAACAGCCCCCGAACGACCCCGTGGGTGGCCCTAACACCTTCCAAGGGACCAATGTAACTCGTAGGAACCCACCCCACCGCCGCGGGACTCTCTGTTTGAGAATACAACTGTAATTTGAATATTTTTAGACATAGACATAAAAACATGGCGTTAGAGGGTGAGATCTCGAAACAGCCCCAGAACAGCCCCGTGGGTGGCATGAACCCATCCCACGGGACCAATGTAACTCTTAGGAACTGACCCCGCAGAGGCGGGACTCCCGGTTGGAGAATATGACGGTAATTGGTATATTTATGGACTTATTCTTAAAAACATGGCGTTATAGGGTGAGAACTCAAAACTGCCCCCGAACATCCCCGTGGGTGGCACCAACACCTCCCATGGGACGAATGTAACTGGTAGGAACTCACCCCGCAACCACAGGACTCCCGGTTTGAGAATACGATGATAATTTGCATATTTATAGACTTAGGCTTAAAAACATGGCGTTAGAGGGTGAGAACTCAAAACATCCCCCGAATGGCCCCGTGGGTGGCACCAACACATCCCACGTGCCCAATGTAACTCGTAGGAACTAACCCCGCAGCCGCGAGACTCTCAATTTTAGAATACAGAGATAATTTTCAAATTTCAAGATTGAGGTTTAAAAATATTGGGTTAGAGGGTGAGATCTCGAAACAGCCCCCGAACATCCCCGTGGGTTCCACCAACACCTCCCACGGGACCAATGTAACTCGTAGTAACTGACCCCGTAGCCGTGGGACTACCGGTTCGAGAATACAACGGTAATATGCATATTTGTAGACTTAGGCTTAAAAACACGGCGTTAGAGGATGAGAACTCGAAACAGCCCCCGAACGGCCCCATGGGTGGCACCAACTCCTCCCATGGGACCAATGTAACTCATAGAAACTCACCTCGCAACCGCGGGACTCCCGGTTTGAGAATATGACGATAATTTGCATATTTGTAGACTTATGCTTAAAAACATGGCGTTAGAGGGTGAGAATTCAAAACAGCACCTGAAAGGCCCCGTGGTGGCACCAACACCTGCCACTAGACCAATGTAACTCGTAGGAACTGACCCTACAGCCGTGGGACTCCCGGTTTGAGAATACGATGTTAATTTGCATATTTATAGACTTAGGCTTAAAAACATGGCGTTAGAGGGTGAGAACTCAAAACATCCCCTGAATGGCCCCGTGGGTGGTACCAACACCTCCCACGGGACCGATGTAACTCGTAGGAAGTAACCCCGCAGCCGCGGGACTCCCGATTTTAGAATACGGCGATAAATTGTAAATTTCTAGACATAGACTTAAAAACATGGCGTTAGAGGATGAGATCCCCAAACTTCCCCGAATGTCCCCGTGGGTGGCACCAACACCTCCCACGGCTCATCCACGGGACTCCCGGTTTGAGAATACGATGGTAATTTTCATATTTATTGACTTAGGCATAAAAACATGGCGTTAGATGGTGAGATCTCGAAACAACCCCCTAACGGTCCGTGGGTGGCACTAACACCTCCCACAGGACCAACGTAACTCGTGGGAACTGACTCCGCAGCCGCGGGACTCCCGGTTTGAGAATACGACGGTAATTTGCATATTTATTGACTTATGCTTAAAAACATGGCGTTAGAGGGTGAGAACTCAAAACTGGCCCCGAACGTCCCCGTGGGTGGCACCAACACCTCCCACGGGACCAATGTAACTCGTATGAATTGACCCCATAGCCGCGAGACTCCCGATTTGAGAATACGACGTTAATTTGCATATTTATAGACTTAGGCTTAAAAACATGGCGTTAGAGGCCGAGAACTCAAAACAGCCCTCGAACGACCCCATGGGTGGACCCAACACCTCCCACGGGACAAATATAACTCGTAGAAACAGACCCCGTAGCCGTAGGACTTCCGGTTTGAGAATATGATGATAATTTGCATATTTCTAGACTTATGCTTAAAAACATGGCGTTAGAGGGTGAGAACTCGAAACACGCCCCGAACGGCCCCGTGGTGGCACCAACACCTCCCACGGGACCAATGTAACTCGTAGGAACTGACCCCGCAGCCACGGGATCCTGATTTTAGAATACGATGACAATTTTAATATTTCTAGGCTTATGCTTAAAAACATGGCGTTAGAGGGTGTGAACACGAACCACCCCCCAAACGGCCCCGTGGGTGGGACCAACACCTCCCACGGGACCAATGTAACTCGTAGGAATTGACCCCACAGCCGCGGGACTCCCACTTTGAGAATACGAAAATAATTTGCATATTTCTAGACTTAAGCTTAAAAACATGGCGTTAGAGGGTGAGAACTCGAAACAGCCCTCGAACGGCCCCGTGGGTGGCTCCAACCCCTCCCACGGGACCAATGTAACTAGTAGAAACTGACCCTACTGCCGCGGGACTCCCGGTTTGAGAATACGATGGTAATTTGCATATTTCTAAACTTAAGCAAAACATGGCGTTAGTGGGTGAGAACTCGAAATAACCCCCGAACGACCCGTGGGTGGCACCAACACCTCCCACGGGACCAATGTAACTTGTAGAAACTGACCCCGCAGCCGCGGGACTCCCGATTTGAGAATACGATTGTAATTTTCATATTTAAAGACTTAGGCTTAAAAACATGACGTTAGTGGGTGAGAACTCGAAACAACTCCCGAATGGCCCCGTGGGTGGAACCAACACCTCCCACGGGACCAATGTAACTCGTAGGAACTGACCCCGCAACCGCGGGACTCCCGGTTTGAGAATACGAATGTAATTTCCCTATTTATAGACTTAGGCTGAAAACATGGAGTTAGAGCATGAGAAATCGAAACAGCCCACGAACGGCTCCATGGGTGGCCCCAACACCTCCCAAGGGACCAATGTAACTCGTAGGAACTCACCCCACAGCCGCGGGACTCTCGGTTTGAGAATACGATGGTAATTTGAATATTTTTAGACTTAGGCTTAAAAACATGGCGTTAGAGGGTGAGATCTCGAAACAGCCCCAGAACGGCCCCGTGGGTGGCATGAACCCATCCCACGGGACCAATGTAACTCTTAGGAACTGACCCCGCAGATGCGGGACTCCCGGTTTGAGAATACGATGGTAATTTGCATGTTTATAAACTTAATGTTAAAAACATGGCGTTAGAGGGTGAGAACTCGAAACTACCCCCGAACGTCCCCGTGGGTGGCACGAACACCTCCCATGGGACCAATGTAACTGGTAGGAACTGACCCCGCAGCTGCGGGACTCCCAGTTTGAGAATACGACGATAATTTGCATATTTATAGACTTAGGCTTAAAAACATGGCGTTAGAGGGTGAGAACTCGAAACATCCTTCGAATGGCCCCGTGGGTGGCACCAACACATCCCACGAGCCCAATGTAACTCGTAGCAACTAACCCCGCAGCCGCGGGACTCTCGATTTTAGAATACGGCCCCGAACGTCCCCGAACGTCCCGAACGTCCCCGTGGGTTCCACCAACACCTCCCACGGGACCAATGTAACTCGTAGTAACTGACACGGCAGCCGCGGGACTCCCGGTTCGAGAATACGACGGTAATTTGCATATTTATAGACTTAGGCTTAAAAACATGGCGTTAGAGGGTGAGAACTCAAAACAGCCCCCGAACGGCCCCATGGGTGGCACCAACTCCTCCCATTGGACCAATGTAACTCGTAGAAACTCACCTCGGAAACGCGGGACTCCCAGTTTGAGAATATGACAATAATTTGCATATTTGTAGACTTATGCTTAAAAACATGGCGTTAGAGGGTGAGAACTCGAAGCAGCCCCCGAACGGCCCCGTGGTGGCAGCAACACCTCCCACGGGACAAATGTAACTCGTAGGAACTGAAGCCGCAACCGCGGGACTCCCGGTTTGAGAATATGACAATAATTTTCATATTTCTAGGTTTATGCTTAAAAATATGGCGTTAAAGGGTGTGAACTCGAACCGGCCCACGAACGGACCCGTGGGTGGCACCAACACCTCCCAAGGGACAAATGTAACTCGTAGGAACTGACCCCGTAGCCTCGGGACTCCAGGTTTGAAAATACGACGGTAATATGAATATTTATAGACATAGGCTTAAAACATGGCGTTGGAGGGTGAGAAATAAAAACAGCCCCTGAGCGGCCCCGTGGGTGGCACCAACACCTCCCACGGGACCAATGTAACTCGTAGGAACTGACCCCACAGACGCGGGACTCTCGGTTTGAGAATATGACGGTAATTTGCATATTTATAGACTTAGGCTTAAAAACATGGCGTAGAGGGTGGGAACTCGAAACAGCCCCCGAATGGCCCCGTGGGTGGTACCAACACCTCCCACGGGACCAATGTAACTGGTCGGAACTGACCCCACAGCCGCAGGACTCCCGATTTAAGAATACGATGGTACTTTGCATATTTCTAAACTTATGCTTAAAAACATGGCGTTAGAGGGTGAGGACTCGAAACAGGCCCCGAATGGCCCCGTGGTGGCACCAACACCTCCCACGGGACCAATGTAACTCATAGGAAGTAACCCCGCAGCCGCGGGACTCCCGGTTTTAGAATACGTAGATAATTTATAAATTTCTTGACTTAAACTTAAAAACGTGGCGTTAGAGGGTGAGAACACGAACCACCCCCCGAACGGCCCCGTGGGTGGGACCAACACCTCCCACGGGACCAATGTAACACGTAGGAATTGACCCCACAACCGCGGGACTCCCACTTTTAGAATACGAAAATAATTTGCATATTTCTAGACTTAGGCTTGAAAACATGGCGTTAGAGGTGAGATCTTGAAACAGCCCCCGAACGGCCCTGTGGGAGGCACCAACACCTCCCACGGGACCAATGAAACTCGTAGGAAATGACCCCGCAGCCGCGGGACTCCCAGTTTGAGAATACGATGGTAATTTTCATATTTATAGACTTAGGCTTAAAAACATGGCGTTAGAGGGTGAGAACTCGAAACAGCTCCCGAACGGCCCCGTGGGTGGCACCAACTCCTCCCTCGGGACCAATGTAAATCGTAGGAACTGACCCCACATCCGCGGGTCTCCCAGTTTGAGAATACGATGGTAATGTGAATATTTATAGACTTAGGTTCAAAAACATGCCGTTAGGAGGTGAGATCTCGAAACAACCCCCGAACGGCCCCATGGGTGGCACCAACATCTCCCACGGGACCAATGTAACACGTAGGAACTGACCCCGCAGCCGCGGTACTCCCAGTTTGAGAATACGATGGTATTTCGCATATTTATAGACTTAGGCTTAAAAACATGGCGTTAGAGGGTGAGAACTCGAAACATCCCCCGAATGGCCCCGTGGGTGGCACCAACACCTCCCACGGGACCAATGTAACTCGTATGAACTAACCTCACAGCCGCGGGACTCCCGGTTTTAGAATACGGCAATAATTTGTAAATTTCTAGACTTAGGGTTAAAAACATGGCGTTAGAGGGTGAGATCTCAAAATTGCCCCCGAACGTCCCCGTGGGTGGCACCAACACCTCCCACGGGACCAATGTAACACGTACAAATTGACCCCGTAGCCACGGGACTCCCGATTTGAGAATACGACGGTAATTTGCATATTTATAGACTTAAGTTTAAAAACATGGCGTTAGAGGGTGAGAATTCGAAACAGTCCCCTAACTGCCCCGTGGCTGGCTCCAACACGTCCCACAGGACCAATGTAACTCGCTGGAACTGACCCCGCAGCCTCGGGACTCCCGGTTTGAGAATTTGATGATAGTTTTCATATTTCTAGACTTAAACTTAAAAACATGGCGTTAGAGGGTGAGAACTCGAACTAGCCCTCGGACGTCCCCGTGGGTGGCACCAACACCTCCCATGGGACCAATGTAATCCGTAGGAACTAAACCCGCAGCTGCGGGACTCTCGGTTTGAGAATACGATAGTAATTTGCATATTTATAGACTTTGTTTAAAAAACATGGCGTTAGAGGGTGAGAACTCAAAAATGCCCACGAACAGTCCCGTGGGTGGCACCAACACCTCCCACTGGACCAATGTAACTCGTAGGAACTGAACCCGCAGCCGCGGAACTCCCGGTTTGAGAATACGACGATAATTTTCATATTTCTAGACTTAGGGTTAAAAACATGGCGTTAGAGGGTGAGATCTCGAAATAGCCCCCGAACGGCCCCGTGGGTGGCACATACACCTCCCACGGGACTAATGTAACTCCTAGGAAGTGACCCCATAGACGCGGGACTCCCGGTTTGATAATACGACGATAATTTGCATATTTATAGACTTAGGCTTAAAAACATGGCGTTAGAGGGTGAGAACTCGAAACAGCCCCTGAATGGCCCCGTGGGTGGCACCAACACCTGCCACGGGACCAATGTAACTCGTAGGAACTAACCCCGCAGCTATGGGACTCCCGATTTTAGAATACGGTGATAATTTGTAAAGTTCTAGACTTAGGCTGAAAAACATGGCGTTAGAGGGTGAGATCTCGAAACTGCCCCCTAACGTCCCCGTGGGTGGCACCAACACCTCCCACGGGACCAATGTGACTCGTAGAAACTTACCTCGCTGCCTCGGGACTCCCAGTTTGAGAATATGATGGTAATTTGCATATTTCTAAACTTAGGCTTAAAAACTCGGCGTTAGAGGGTGAGAACTCGAAACAGCCCTCGAACGGCCCCGTGGGTGGCACCAACCCCTCCCACGAGACCAATGTGACTCGTACGAACTGACCCTGCAGCCGCGGGACTCCCGGTTTGAGAATACGACAGTAATTTGCATATTTCTAAACATAAGCAAAACATGGCGTTAGTGGGTGAGAACTCGAAACAACCCCCGAATGGCCCCGTGGGTGGAACCAACACCTCCAACGGGTCCAATGCAACTCGTAGGAACTGACCCCGCAACCGCGGGACTCCCGATTTGAGAATACGATATTAATTTACATATTTATAGACTTAGGCTTAAAACAGGGCGTTAGAGCGTGAGAACTTGAAACATCCCCCGAACGGCCCCGTGGGTGGCCCCAAGACCTCCCAAGGGACCAATGTAACTTGTAGCAACTCACCCCACAATCGCGGGACTCTCGGTTTGAGAATACAACGGTAATTGGAATATTTTTTGACTTAGGCTTAAAAACATGGCGTTAGAGGGTGAGATCTCGAAACAGCCCCAGAACGGCCCCGTGGGTGGCATGAACCCATCCCACGGGACCAATGTAACTCTTAGGAAATGACCCCGCAGACGCGGGACTCCCAATTTGAGAATATGACGGTAATTTGTCTATTTATGGACTTAGGTTTAAAAACATGGCGTTAGAGGGTGAGAACTCGAAACAGTCCCCTAACTGCCCCGTGGCTGGCTCCAACACGTCCCACAGGACCAATGTAACTCGCTGGAACTGACCCCGCAGCCTCGGGACTCCCGGTTTGAGAATACGATGATAATTAGCATGTTTATAGACTTAGGCTTAAAAACATGGCGTTAGAGGGTGAGAACTCGAAATAGCCCCCTAACGGACCCGTGGGTGGCTCCAACACCGCCCACAGGACCAATGTAACTCGTTGGAAATCACCCAGCAGCCGCGGGACTCCCGGTTTGATAATATAATGATAATTTTCATATTTCTAGACTTATACTTAAAAACATGGTGTTAGAGGGTGAGAACTCGAGCTAGCCCTCGAATGTCCCCGTGGGTGGCACCAACACCTCCCATGGGACCAATGTAATTCGTAGGAACTAAAGCCGCAGCTGCGGGACTCCCGGTTTGAGAATATGACAGTAATTTGCATATTTATAGACTTAGGCTTAAAACATGGCGTTAGAGGGTGAGAACTCGAAAATGCCCCCGAACGGCCCCGTGGGTGGCACCAACACCTCACACGGGACCAATGTAACTCGTAGGAACTAACCCCGTAGCCGCGGGACTTCTGGTTTGAGAATACGATGGTAGTTTTCATATTTCTAGACTTAGGCTTAAAAACATGGCGTTAAAGGGTGAGAACTCGAACCAGCCGACGAACGGCCCCGTGGGTGGCACCAACACCTCCCACGGGACTAATGTAACTTGTAGGAACTGACCCCGTAGCCGCGGAACTCCCGGTTTGAGAATACGAAGAAAATTTGTATATTTGTAGACATCGCCTTAAGAACATGGCGTTAGAGGTGAGATCTCGAAACAACCCCCGAACGGCCCCGTCGGTGGCACCAACACCTCCAACGGAACCAATGTAACTCGTAGGAACTGACCCCGTAGCCTCGGGGCACCCGGTTTGAGAATACGACGGTAATTTTTATATTTATAGACTTAGGCTTAAAAACATGACGTTAGAGGGTGAGAACTCGAAATAGCCCCCTAACGGTTCTGTGGGTGGCATCAACACCTCCCACGGGACCACTGTAACTCGTAGGAACTAACCCCACAGCAGCGGGACTCCCGGTTTTAGAATACGATGGTAATTTGCATATTTATAGACTTAGGCTTAAAAACATGGCGTTAGAGGGTGAGAACTCGAAATAACCCTCGAATGGCCCCGTGGGTGGCACCAACACCTCCCACGGGACCAATGTAACTCGTAGAAAGTAACCCCACAGCCGCGGGACTCCCGGTTTTAGAATACGGAGATAATTTGTAAATTTCTAGACTGAGGCTTGAAAACATGGTGTTAGAGGGTGAGATATCGAAACAGCACCCGAGCGGCTCCTTCGGTGGCACCAACACCTGCCACGGGACCAATGTAACTCGTAGGAACTAACCCCGCAGCCGCGGGACTCCCTGTTTGAGACTACATTGATAATTCGTATATTTATAGACTTAGGCTTAAAAACATGGCATTAGAGTGTGACAACTCGAAACATCCCCCGTCCGGCCCAGTGGGAGGTACAAACACCTCCCACGAGACCAACGTAACTCATAGGAACTGACCCCGCAGCCGCGGGACTCCCAGTTTGAGAATACGACAGTAATTTGCATATTTATAGACTTAGTCTTAAAAACATGGCGTTAGAGGGTGAGAACTCGAAACAGCTCCCGAACGGCCCCGTGGGTGGCACCGACACCTCCCACGGGACCAATGTAACTCGTAAGAACTGACCCCGCAACCGCGGGTCTTTCGGTTTAAGAATACAATTGTAATTTGCATATTTATAGACTTAGGCTTAAAAACATGGCATTAGAGGGTGAGAACTCCAAATTGCCCCCGAACGTCCCCGTGGTTACCACCAACACCTCTCACGGAACCAATGTAACTAGTAGGAACTGACCCCGAAGCCAGGGGACTTCCGGTTTGAGAATACGACGATAATTTGTAAAGTTTTAGACTTTGGCTTAAAAACATGGCGTTAGAGGGGGAGATCTCGAAACTACCCCCGAACGTCCCCGGGGGTGGCACCAACATCTCCCACGGGACCAATGTAACAGGTAGAAATTGACCTCGCAGCCGCGGGACTCTTGATTTGAGAATACGATGGTAATTTGCATTTCATAGACTTGGGGTTAAAAACATGGCGTTAGAGGGTGAGAACTCGAAACAGCCCCCGAACGGTCCCATGGTTGGCTCCAACACCTCCGACAGGACCAATGTAACTCAATGGAACTGACCCCGCGGGCGCGGGACTCCCGACCGTGAGAATATAATGATAGTTTTCATATTTCTAGAGTTATGCTTAAAACCATGGCGTTAGAGGGTGAGAACTCGAACTAGCCCTCGAACGTCCCCGTGGGTGGCACCAACACCTCCCACGGGACCAATGTAACTCATAGGAACTAAACCCGCAGATACGGGACTCGCGGTTTGAGAATACGACAGTAATTTCAGTATTTATAGACTTAGGCTTAAAAACATGGTGTTAGAGGATGAGAACTCGAAAATGCCCCCGAACGGCCCCGTGGGTGGCACTAAGACCTCCCACGGGACCAATGTAACTCGTAGGAACTAACCCCGCAGCCGCGAGACTCCTGGTTTGAGAATACGATGATAATTTGTATATTTCTAGAATTAGGCATAAAAACATGGCGTTAGAGAGTGAGAACTCAAAACAGCCCCCGAACGGCCCCGGGGTGGCACCAACACCTCCCACGGGACCAATGTAACTCGTAGGAACTGACCCCGCATTCGCGGGTCTCCCTATTTGAGAATACGACGGTAATTTGTATATTTATAGACTTAGGCTTAAAAACAGGGAGTTAGAGGGTGAGAACTCGAAACATCCCTCGAACGGCCCCGTGGGAGGAACCAACACCTCCCACGGGACCAATGTAACTCGTAGGAACTAACCCCGCAGTCGCGGGACTCCCAGTTTGAGAATACGACTATAATTTTCATATTTCTGGACATATGCTTTAAAACATGGCGTTAGAGGGTGAGAACTCTAACCAGACCCGAACGGCCCCGTGGGTGTCACCAACATCCCACGGGACCAATGTAACTCGTAGGAACTGACCCCGGAGCCACGGGACTCCCGGTTTGAGAATAGGACGGTAATTTGCATATTTCTAAACCTTAGCAAAACATGGAGTTAGTGGGTGAGAACTCGAAACAACCCCCGAACGGCCCCGTGGGTGGCACCAACACCTCCCACGGGACCAATGTAACTCGTAGGAACTGAACCCGCAGCCGCGGGACTCCCGATTTAAGAATATGACGGTAATTTTCATATTAATAGACATAGGGTTAAAAACATGGCGTTAGAGGCTGAGAATTCGAAATAGCCCCCAAACGGCCAGGTGGGTGGCACCAACACCTCTCACGGGACTAATGTAACTGGTAGGAACTGACTCCGCAGCCGCGGGACTCCCGGTTTGATAATACAATGATAAGTTGCGTATTTATAGACTTAGGCTTAAAAACATGGCGTTAGAGGGTGAGAACTCGAAACAGCCCCCGAATTTCCCCATGGGTCGCACCAACACCTCCCACGGGACCAATGTAACTCGTAGGAACTAACCCCACAGCTGTGGGACTCCCAGTTTTAGATTACGGTGATAATTTGTAAATTTCTAGACTTAGGATTAAAAACATGGCGTTAGAGGGTGAGATCTGGAAACTTCCCCTGAACGTCCCCGTGGGAGGCACCAACACCTCCCACGGGACCAATGTAACTCGTAGAAATTGACCCCGCAGCCGCGGGACTCCTGGTTTGAGAATACGATGGTAATTTGCATATTTATAGACTTAGGCTTAAAAACATGGCGTTAGAGGGTTAGAACTCTAAACATCTCCCGAACGGCCCCGTGGGTGGCACCAACACCTCCCACGGGACCAATGTAACTCGTAGGAACTGACCCCGCAGTCGCGGGACTCCCGGTTTGAGAATATGACGATAGTTTTCATATTTCTAGACTTATGCTTAAAAACATGGTGTTAGAGGGTGAGAACTCGAACTAGCCCTCGAACATCCCCGTGGGTGGCACCAACGCCTCCCACGGGACCAATGTAACTCATAGGATCTAACCCCGCAGCCGCGGGACTCCCGATTTGAGAATACGACAGTAATTTGCATATTTATAGACTTAGGCTTAAAAACATGGCGTAGAGGGTGAGAACTCGAAAATGCCCCCGAACGGCCCCGTGGGTGGCACCAACACCTCCCACGGGACCAATGTAACTCGTAAGAACTAACCCCGTAGTCGCGGTACCCCCGGTTTGATAATACGATGATAATTTTCATATTTGTAGACTTAGGCTTAAAAACATGGCGTTAGAGGGTGAGAACTCGAATCAGCCCCCGAACGGCCCCGGGGTGGCACCAACACCTCCCACGGGACCAATGTAACTCGCAGGAACTGAACCCGCAGCTGCGGGAATCCCGATTTGAGAATATGACGGTAATTTGCATATTTATAGACTTAGGCTTAAAAACGTGGCGTTAGAGGGTGAGAGCTCGAAATAGCCCCCGAATGGCCCAGTGGGTGGCACCAACACATCCCACGGGACCAATGTAACTCGTAGGAATTGACCCCACAGCCGCGGGACTCCCGGTTTGAGAATACGACGATAATTTGCTTATTCCTAGACTTAGGCTAACAAACATGGCGTTAGAGGGTGAGAACTCGAACTGGCCCCCGAACGGCCCCGTGGTTATCACCAACACCTCCCACGGGACCAATGTAACTTGTAGGAACTGACCCCGTAGATGCGGGACTCCGGGTTTGAGAATACGATGGTAATTTGCATATTTATAGACTTATTCTTAAAAACATGGCGTTAGAGGGTGAGAACTCGAAACAGCCCCCGAACGGCCCCGTGGGTGGCACCAACACCTCCCACGGGACCAATGTAACTCGTAGGAACTGACCCCGTAGCCGCGGGACTCCCAGTTTGAGAATACGAAGGTAATTTGCATATTTATAGACTTAGCCTTAAAAACATGGCGTTAGAGGGTGAGAACTAGAAATAGCCCCCGAACGGCCCCGTGGGTGGCACCGACACCTCCCACGGGACTAAGGTAACTCGTACGAACTGACCCCATAGCTGCGGGTCTCCTGGTTTGAGAATACGATGATAATTTGCATATTTCTAGACTTATGCTTAAAAATATGGCGTTAGAGGGTGAGAACTCGAACTAGCCCTCGAACATCTCCGTGGGTGGCAACAACACCTCCCACGGGACCAATGTAACTCGTAGGATCTAACCCAGCAGCCGCGGGGCTCCCGATTTGAGAATACGATAATAATTTGCATATTTATAGACTTAGGCTTAAAAACATGGCGTAGAGGGTGAGATCTCGAAACTGCCCCAGAACGGCCCCGTCGGTGCAACCAACACCTCCCACGGGACCAACGTAACTCATAGGAACTAACCCCGTAGCCGCAGTACTCCCGGTTTGAGAATATGATGATAATTTGCATATTTGTAGACTAAGGCTTAAAAACATGGCGTTAGAGTTTGAGAACTCGAATCAGCCCCCGAACGGCCCCGGGGTGGCACCAACACCTCCCACGGGACCAATATAACTCGCAGGAACTGACCCCGCAGCCGCGGGACTCCCGGTTTAATAATACGACGTTAATTTTAATATTTCTAGACTTAGGCTTAAAAACATGGGGTTAAAGGATGAGATCTCGAAACAACCCCCGAACGGCCCCGTGGGTGGCACCAACACCTCCCACGGGACCGATGTAACTCGTATGAACTGACTCCGCAGTCCCGAGACTCCTAGTTTGAGAATACGACTGTAATTTTCATATTTGTAAACTTTAGCAAAACATGGAGTTAGTGGGTGAGAACTCGAAACAACACCCGAAAGGCCCCGTGGGTATCACCAACACCTCCCACGGGACCAATGTAACTTGTAGGAACTGATCCCGCAGACGCGGGACTCCCGATTTGAGAATACATCGGTAATTTGCATATTTACAGACTTAGGCTTAAAAACATGGCGTTAGAGGGTGAGAACTTGAAACTGCCAACGAACGTCCCCGTGGGTGGCACCAACACCTCCCACGGGACCAATGTAACTAGTAGGAACTGACCCCGTAGCTGCAAGACTCCCGGTTTGATAATACGATGATAATTTGCATATTTATAGACTTAGGCTTAAAAACATGGCGTTATGGGGTGACAACTCGAAATAGCCCCCAAATGGCCCTGTGGGTGGCTCCAATACCTCCCACAGGACCAATGTAACTCGTAGGAACAGACCCCGCAGCCGCGGGACTCCCGATTTGAGAATATGATGATAGTTTTCATATTTCTAGACTTAGGCTTAAAAACATGGTGTTAGACGGTGAGAACTAGAACTAGCCCTCGAACATCCCCCTGGGTGGCACCAACACCTCCCATGGGACCAATGTAACTCGTAGGAACTAACCCCGCAGCCGCGGGACTCCCGATTTGAGAATACGACAGTAATTTGCATATTTATGGACTTAGGATTAAAAACATGGCGTTAGAGGGTGAGAACTCGAAATAGCCCCCACACGGACCCGTGGGTGTCACCAACACCTCCCACGGGTCCAATGTAACTAGAAGGAACTCACCCCGCTAACGCGGGACCCTCGGTTTGAGAATACGATGGTAATTTACATATTTCTAAACTATAGCAAAACATGGCGTTAGTGGGTGAGAACTCGAAACACCCCCGAACGGCCCCATGGGTTGCACCAACACCTCCCACGGGACCAATGTAACTCGTAGGAACTGACCCCGTAGCCGCGGGACTCCCGGTTTGAGAATACGACGGTAATTTGCATATTTATTGACTTAGGCTTAAAAACAGGGAGTTAGAGGGTGAGAACTCGAAACAGCCCCCGAACGGCCCCATGGGTGGCACCAACACCTCCCACGGGAGCAATATAACTCTAAGGAACTCACCCTGCAGATGCGGGGCTCTCAGTTTATCAATACGATGGTAATTTGCATATTTCTAAACTTTAGCAAAAGATGGTGTTAGTGGGTGAGAACTCGAAACAACCCCTGAACGGCCCCGTGGGTGGCACCAACACCTTCCACGGGACCAATGTAAATTGTAGGAACTGACCCCACAGCAACGGGACTCTCGGTTTTAGAATACGACGGTAATTTGCATATTTTTAGACTTAGGCTTAAAACATGGCGTTAGTGGGCGAGAAATCAAAACAACCCCCGAACGGCCCCGAGAGTGGCTTTAACACCTCCCACGGGACCAATGTAACTCGTAGGAACTGACCCCGCCGCCGCGGGACTCCCGGTTTGAGAATACGATGGTAATTTTCATGTTTATAAACTTAATGTTAAAAACATGGCGTTAGAGGGTGAGAAATCGAAAATGCCCCCGAACGTCCCCGTGGGTGGCACCAACACCTCCCACGGGACCAATGTAACTGATAGGAACTGACCTCGCAGCCGCGGGACTCCCGGTTTGAGAATACGACTATAATTTGCATATTTATAGACTTAGGCTTAAAAACATGGCGTTAGAGGGTGAGAACTCGAAACAACCACCAAATGGCCCCGTGGGTGGCACCAGCACCGCCCACGGGACCAATGCAAATCGTAGGAACTAACGCCGCAGCTGCGGGACTCCCGATTTTAAAATATGGCGATAATTTGCAAATTTCATGACTTAGGCTCAAAAATATGGCGTTAGAGGGTGAGATATCGAAACTGCCGCCGAACGTCCCCGTGGGTGGCACCAACACCTCCCACGGGAACAATGTAACTCGTAGAAACTGACCCTGAAGCCACGGGACTCCCGATTGGAGAATAAGATGGCAATTTGCATATTTATAGACATAGGCTTAAAAACATCGCGTTGGAGGGTGAGATGTCGAAACAGCCCTCGAACGGCCCCACCAACACCTCCCACGGGACCAATGTAACTCGTAGGAACTGACCCCGCTACCGCGGGACTCTCGGTTTGAGAATTAGACGGTAATTTGCATATTTATAGACTTAGGCTTAAAAACATGGAGTTAGAGGGTGAGAACTCGAAACAGCCCCCGAACGGCCCCGTGGGTGGCACCAACACCTCCCACGGGACCAATGTAACTCGTAGGAACTGACCCCGCACCCGCGGGACTCACGGTTTGAGAATACGAAGGTAATTTGCATATTTCTAAACTTAACCAAAACATGGCGTTAGAGCGTGAGAACTCGAAACAGCCCCCGAACGGCCCCGTGGGTGGCACCAACACCTCCCAAGGGACCAATGTAACTCTTAGGAACTGGCCCCGCAGCCGCGGGTCTCCCGGTTTGAGAATACGACGGTAATTTTCATATTTTTAGACTTACGCTTAAAAACATGGCGTTAGAGGGTGAGATCTCGAACCAGCCCCCGAACGGCCGCGTGGGTGGCACCAATACCTCCCACGGGACCAATGTAACTCGTAGGAATTGAACCCATAACAGCGGGACTCCCGGTTTGAGAATACGATGATAATTTGCATATTTATAGACTTAGGCTTGAAAACATGGCGTTAGAGGGTGAGAATTTGAAACAACCCCCGAACGGCCCGTGGGTGGCACCAACACCTCGCACGGGACCAATGTAACTCATAGGAACTGACCCCGCAGTCGTGGAACTCCCGATTTGAGAATACGATGATGATTTGCATATTTCTTGACTTAGGTTTAAAAATATGGCGTTAGAGGGTGAGAACTCAAAACGGCCCCGTGGAGGCACCAACACCACCCACGGGACCAATGTAACTCGTAGGAACTGTCCCCGCAGCTGCGGGACTCCCGATTTGAGAATACGATGATAATTTTCATATTTCTAGACTTATGCTTAAAAACATGGCGTTAGAGGGTGAGATCTCGAACCAGCCCCCGAACGGCCGCGTGGGTGGCACCAATACCTCCCACGGGACCAATGTAACTCGTAGGAATTGACCCCATAACAGCGGGACTCCCGGTTTGAGAATACGACTATAATTTTCAAATTTCTAGACTTAGGCTTGAAAACATGGCGTTAGAGGGTGCGATCTCAAAACAGCCTCAAAACGGCCCCGTCGGTGGCACCAACACTTCCCACGGGACCAAGGTAACTCGTAGGAATGGACCCCGCAGCCGCGGGAGTCCCGGTTTGAGAATACGACGATAATTTGTATATTTCTAAACATAAGAAAATCACGGCGTTAGTGGGTGAGAACTCGAAACAATCCTCTAACGGCCCCATGGGTGGCACCAACACCTCCCAAGGGACCAATGTAACTCGTAGGAACTGCCCCCGCAGTCGCGGGACTCCCGGTTTGAGAATACGATGGTAATTTACATATTTTTGGACTTAGGCTTAAAAAAATGGCGTTAGAGATGGAGATCTCGAAACAACCCCAGAACAACCCCGTGGGTGGCACGAACCCCTCCCACGGGTCCAATGTAACTCGTCGGAACTAACCCCGCAGATGCGGGACTCCCGGTTTGAGAATACCACGATAATTTTCATATTTGTAGATTTAGGCTTAAAAACATGGCGTCAGAGGGTGAGAACTCAAAACTGACCCCGAACGTCCCCGTGGGTGGCACCCACACCTCCCACGGGACCAATGTAATTTGTAGGAACTAACCCCGCAGCCGCGGGACACCCGGTTTGAGAATACGACGGTAATTTGCATATTTATAGACTTAGGCTTAGAAACATGACGTCAGAGGGTGAGAACTCGAAACATCCCTTGAATGGCCCTGTGGGTGGCACCAACACGTTCCACGGGACCAATGTAACTCGTAGGAACTAACCCCGCAGCCGCGGGACTCCCGGTTTTAGAATACGGCGATAATTTACATATTTGTAGACATAGGTTTGAAAACATGGCCTTAGAGTGCGGGATCACAAAACTTCCCCCGAACATCCCCGTGGGTGGCACCAACACCTCCCACGGGACCAATGTGACTCGTAGGAACAATCCCCGCAGCCGCAGGACTCCAAGTTTGAGAATACAACGGTAATTTCCATATTTCTAGACTTAGGCTTAAAAACATGGTGTTAGAGGGTGAGAACTCAAAACAGCCCCCGAATGGCCCCGTGAGTGGCACCAACACCTCCCACGGTATTAATGTAACTAGTAGTAACTAACCCCGCAGCCGTGGGACTCCCCGTTATAAAATACGGCGATAATTTCCAAATTTCTAGAATTAGGCTTAAAAACATGGCGTTAGAGGGTGAGATCTCGAAACAGCCCCCAACCGGCTCCGTCGGTGGCACCAACACCTCCCATGGGACCAATGTAACTCATAGGAACTGACTCCCTAGCCGCGGGACTCCCAGTTTGAGAATACGACAGTAATTTTCATATTTCTAAAATTAAGCAAATCATGGCGTTAGTGGGTGAGAACTCGAAACAACCCTCGAACAGCCCCGTGGGTGGCATCAACACCTCCCACAGGACCAGTGTAACTCGTAGGAACTGACCCCGCAGCCGCGGGACTCCCGATTTGAGAATATGAATGTAATTGGCATATTCATAGTCTTAGGATTAAAAATATGGCATTAGAGGGTGAGAACTCGAAACAGCCACCGAATGGCCTCGTGGGTGACACCAACACCTCCAACGAGACCAATGTAACTCTTAGGAACTAACCTCGCAGCCGCGGGACTCCCGGTTTCAAGAATATGATCGTAATTTGCATATTGATAGACTTAGACTTAAAAACATGGCGTTAGAAGGTGAGTTCTCGAAACTGCCCCCGAACGGCCCCGTGGGTGGCACCAACACCTCCTACGGGACCAATGTAACTCGTAGGAACTGACCCCATAGACGCGGGACTCCCGGTTTCAGAATATGATGGAAATTTGCATATATATAGACTTAGGCTTAAAAACATGGCGTTAGAGGGTGAGAACTCGAAACAGCCCCCGAATGGCCCCGTGAGTGGCACCAACACCTCCCACGGGATTAATGTAACTAGTAGGAACTAACCCCGCAGTCGTGGGACTCCCAGTTATAGAATACGGCGATAATTTCCAAATATCTAGAATTAGGCTTAAAAACATGGCGTTAGAGGGTGAGATCTCGAAACAGCCCCCGAAAGTCCCCGGGGGTGGCACCAACACCTCCCACGGGACCAATGTAACTCGTAGAAACTGACTCCGCAGCCGCGGGACTCCCTCTTTGAGAATACAATGGTAATTTTTCATATTTATAGACGTAGGCGTAAAAAAATGGCGTTAGAGGGTGAGAACTCGAAAGTGTCCCCGAACGTCCCCGTGGGTGGCACCAACACCTCCCACGGGACCAATGTAACTCCTAGGAACTAACCTCGCAGTCGCGGGACTCCCGGTTCTAGAATACGATGATAATTTCCAAATTTCTAGACTTAGGCATAAAAACTTGGCGTTAGTGGGTGAGATCTCGAAACTGCCACCGAACGTCCCCGTGGGTGCCACCAACACCTCCCACGGGACCAATGTAACTCGTAGAAATTGACCCCGCATCCGCGGGACTCCCGGTTTGAGAATACGATAGAAATTTGCCTATTTATAGACTTAGGCTTAAAAACATGGCGTTAGAGGGTGAGAACTCGAAGCAGACCCCGAACGGCCCCGTGGGTGGCACCAACACCTTCCACGGGACCAATGTAACTCGTAGGAACTAACCCCGCAGCCTCGGGACTCCCGTTTTGAGAATACGATAGTAATTTGCATATTTATAGACTTAGGCTTAAAAACATGGCGTTAGAGGGTGAGAACTCGAAAATGTCCCCGAACGGCCCCGTGGGTGGAACCAACACCGCCCACGGGACCAATGTAACTGGTAAGAACTAACCTCGCAGCCGCGGAACTCCCGGTTTGAGAATATGATAGTAATTTGCATATTTATATACTTAGGCTTAAAAACATGGCGTTAGAGGGTGAGAACTCGAAAATGCCCCCGAACAGCCCCGTGGGTGGCACCAACAGCTCCCACGGGACCAATGTAACTCGTAGTAACTAACCCCGCAGCCGTGAGACTCCCGATTTGAGAATACGACGATAATTTGCATATTTCTAGACATACGCTTAAAAACATGGCGTTAGAGGGTGAGAACTAGAATCAGTCCTCGAACGGCCTCGGGGTGGCACCAACACCTCCCACGGGACCAATGTAACTCGTAGGAACTGACGCCGCAGCCGCGGGACTCTCGGTTTGAGAATACGATGCTAATTTTCATATTTCTATACTTATGCTTAAAAACATGGCGTTAGAGGGTGAGAACTCGAACAAGACCCGAACGGCCCCGTGGGTGGCACGAACACCTCCCACGGGACCAATGTAACTCGTAATAACTGACTCCACAGCCGTGGGACTCCCGGTTTGAGAATATGATGATAATTTGCATATTTCTAGACTTAGGCTTAAAAACATGGCGTTAGAGGGTGAGATCTCGAAATAGCCCTTGAACGACCCCGTCGGTGGCACCAACACCTCCCTCGGGACCAATGTAACTCGTAGGAACTGACCCCGCAGCCGCGGGACTCCCGGTATGAGAATAAGACGGTAATTGTAATATTTCTAAACATTAGAAAAATATGGCGTTAGTGGGTGAGAACTAGAAACAACCCCCGAACGGCCCCGTGGGTGGCACCAACACCTCCCACGGGACAAACGTAACTCGTAGGAACTCACCCCGCAGCCGCGGGACTCCCGGTTTGAGAATACGATGGTTATTTGCATGTTTATATATTTAGGCTTAGAAACATGGCGTTAGAGGGTGAGAACTCGAAACAGCCCCCGAACGGCCCCGTGGGTAGCACCAACACCTCCCACGGGACCAATGTAACTCGTAGGAACTGACCCCACACCCGCGGGACACCCGATTTGAGACTACGATGGTAATTTTCATATTTCTAGACTTAGGCTTAGAAACATGGCGTTAGAGGGTGAGATCTCGAAACAGCCCCCGAACGCCCCCGTGGGTATCAACAACACCTCCCACGGGACCAATGTTGTTTGTAGGAACTGACCCCACAGATGCGGGACTCCCGGTTTGAGAATACAACTGTAATTTTCATATTTATAGACTTAGGCTTAAAAACAAGGCGTTAGGGGGTGAGAACTTGAAACTGCCCCCGAATGGCCCTGTGGGAGGCACCAACACCTCCCACGGGACCAATGTAACTCGTAGGAACTGACCCAGCAGCCGCGGGACTCCCGGTTTGAGAATACAACAAACATTTACATACTTATAGACTTAGGCTTAAAAACATGACGTTAGAGGGTGAGAACTCGAAACAGCCCCCGATTGGCCCCGTAGGTGGCACCAACACCTCCCACGGGACCAATGTAACTCCTAGGAACTAACCTCGCAGCCGCGGGACTCCCGGTTCTACAATACGATGATAATTTCCAAATTTCTAGACTTAGGCTTAAAATCTTGGCGTTAGTGGGTGAGATCTCGAAACTGCCACCGAACATCCCCGTGGGTGCTACCAACACCTCCCACGGGACCAATGTAACTCGTAGAAATTGACCCCGCATCCGCGGGACTCCCGGTTTGAGAATACGATAGCAATTTGCCTATTTATAGACTTAGGCTTAAAAACATGGCGTTAGAGGGTGAGAACTCGAAGCAGACCCCGAACGGCCCCGTGGGTGGCACCAACACCTCCCACGGGACCAATGTAACTCGTAGGAACTAACCCCGCAGCCTCGGGACTCCCGGTTTGAGAATACGACAGTAATTTGCATATTTATAGACTTAGCCTTAAAAACATGGCGTTAGAGGGTAAGAACTCGAAAATTTCCCCAAACGACCCCGTGGGTGGAACCAACACCTCCCACGGGACCAATGTAACTGGTAAGAACTAACCCCGCAGCCGCGGAACTTCCGATTTGAGAATATGACTGTAATTTGCATATTTATAGACTTAGGCTTAAAAACATGGCGTTAGAGGGTGAGAACTCGAAAATGCCCCCGAACGTCCCCGTGGGTGGCACCAACACCTCCCACGGGACCAATGCAACTCCTAGGAACTAACCTCGCAGCCGCGGGACTCCCGGTTCTAGAATACGATGATAATTTCCAAATTTCTAGATTTAGGCTTAAAAACTTGGCGTTAGTGGGTGAGATCTCGAAACTGCCACCGAACATCCCCGTGGGTGCCACCAACACCTCCCACGGGACCAATGTAACTCTTAGAAATTGACCCCGCATCCGCGGGACTCCCGGTTTGAGAATACGATAGCAATTTGCCTATTTATAGACTTAGGCTTAAAAACATTGCGTTAGAGTGTGAGAACTCGAAGCAGACCCCGAACGGCCCCGTGGGTGGCACCAACACCTCCCACGGGACCAATGTAACTCGTAGGAACTAACCCCGCAGCCTCGGGACTCCCGGTTTGAGAATACGACAGTAATTTGCATATTTATAGACTTATGCTTAAAAACATGGTGTTAGAGGGTGAGAACTAGAAAATGTCCCCAAACGGCCCCGTGGGTGGAACCAACACCTCCCACGGGACCAATGTAACTGGTAAGAACTAACCCCGCAGCCGCAAAACTCCCGATTTGAGAATACAACTGTAATTTGCATATTTATAGACTTAGGCTTAAAAACATGGCGTTAGAGGGTGAGAACTCGAAAATGCCCCCGAACGGCCCCGTGGGTGGCGCCAACAGCTCCCACGGGACCAATGTAAATCGTAGGAACTAACCCCGCAGCCGCGGGACTCCTGATTTGAGAATACGACGATAATTTGCATATTTCTATACTTATGCTTAAAAACATGGAGTTAGAGGGTGAGAACTCAAACTAGACCCGAACGGCCCCGTGGGTCGAACGAACACCTCCCACGGGACTAATGTAACTTGTAGGAACTGACCCCGCATCCGCGGGACTCCCGATTTTAGAATACGACGATAATTTGAAAATTTTGAGACTTAGGCTAAAAAACATGGCGTTAGAAGGTTAGATCTCGAAACAGCCCCCGAATGGCCCCGTGGGTGGCACCAACACCTCCCACGGGACCAATGTAACTCGTAGTAACTGACCCCACAGACGCGGGACTCCCAGTTTCAGAATACGACGGTATTTTGAATATTTATAAACTTAGGCTTGAAAACATGGCATTAGAGGGTGAGAACTCGAAACAGCCCCCGAATGCCCCCATGGGTGGCACCAACACCTCCCACGGGACCAATGTAACTCGTAGGAACTAACCCCACAGCCGTGGGAGTCCCGATTTTAGAATACGGCGATAATTTGTTAATTTATAGACTTAGGCTTAAAAACATGCCGTTAGAGGGTGAGATCTCGAAACTCCGCCCGAATGTCCCCGTGGGTGGCAACAATACCTCCCACGGGACCAATGCAACTCGTAGAAACTGACTCCACAGCCACGGGACTCCTGCTTTGAGAATACGATGGTAATTTTTCATATTTATAGACTTAGGCTTAAAAAAATGGCGTTAGAGGGTGAGAACTCGAAAATCCCACCGAACGTCCCCGTGGGTGGCACCAACACCTCCCACGGGACCAATGTAACTTGTAGGAACTGACCCCGCAGATGCGGGACACCCGGTTTGAGAATACGACGGTAATTTTCATATTTATAGACTTAGGCTTAAAAACAAGGCGTTAGGGGGTGAGAACTCGAAACTGCCCCCGAACGGCCCCGTGGGTGGCACCAAGACCTCCCATGGGACCAATGTAACTGGTAGGAACTGATCCCGCAGCCACAGGACTCCAAATTTGAGAATACGACAATAATTTGCATATTTATAGACTTAGGCTTAAAAACATATCGTTAGAGGGTGAGAACTCAAAACAGCCCCCAAATGGCCCCGTGGGTGGCACCAGCACCTCCCACGGGACCAATGTAACTCCTAGGAACTGACCTCGCAGCCGCAGGACTCCCGGTTTTAGAATACGATGATAATTTGCATATTTCTGGACTTAGGCTTAAAAACATGGCGTTGGAGGGTGAGATCTCAAAACAGCCCCCGAATGGCCCCGTGGGTGGTACCAACACCTCCCACGGGACCAATGTAATTCCTAGGAACTGACCTCGCAGCCGCGGGACTCCCGGTTTTAGAATACGATGATAATTTGCATATTTCTGGACTTAGGCTTAAAAACATGGCGTTAGAGGGTGAGATCTCGAAACATCCCCTGAACGACCCCGTCGGTGGCACCAACACCTCCCTCGGGACCAATGTAACTCCTAGGAACTAACCCCGCAGCCGCGGGACTCTCGGTTTGAGAATAAGATGGTAATTTGCATATTTATAGACTTAGTCATGAAAACATGGCGTTAGAGGCTGAGAACTCGAAACAACCCCCGAACGGCCCCGTGGGTGCAACCAACACCTCTCACGGGACCAATGTAACTCGTAGGAAATGACCCCGCAGCCATGGGACTCCCTATTTGAGAATACGACGGTAATTGGAATATTTCTAAACATTAGCAAAACATGGCGTTAGTGGGTGAGAACTCGAAACAACCCCCGAACGGCCCCGTGGGTGGCACCAACACCTCCCACGGGACCAATGTAACTCATAGGAACTCACCCCGCAGCCGCGGGACTCCCAGTTTTAGAATACGATGGTAATTTGAATGTTTATATACTTAGGCTTAAAAAGATGGCGTTAGAGGGTGAGAACTCGAAACAGCCCCCGAACGGCCCCGCGGGTAGCACCAACACCTCCCATGGGACCAATGAAACTCATAGGAACCCACCTCGCAGCCGTGGGACTCCCAGTTTGAGAATACAAAGGCATATTTCTAGACTTGGGCTTAAAAACATGGCGTTAGAGGGTGAGATCTCGAAACAGCCCCGTCATTGGCACCAACACCACCCACGGGACGAATGTAACTCGTAGGAACTGACCCCGCAGTCGTGGGACTCCCGTTTTGACAATACGATGGTAATTTGCATATTTATAGACTTGGGCATAAAAACATGGCGTTAGAGGCTGAGATCTCGAAACAGCCCCCGAACGGCCCCGTGAGTATCACCAACACCTCCCACGGGACCAATGTTGTTTGTAGGAATTGACCCCGCATATGCGGGACTCCCGGTTTGAGAATACGACGGTAATTTTCATATTCATAGACTTAGGCTTAAAAACAAGGCGTTAGGGGGTGAGAACTCGAATCAGCCCTCGAACGGCCTCGGGGTGGCACCAACACCTCCCACGGGACCAATGTAACTCGTAGGAACTGACGCCGCAGCCGCAGGACTCCCGATTTGAGAATACGATGCTAATTTTCATATTTCTATACTTATGCTTAAAAACATGGAGTTAGAGGGTGAGAACTGAAACTAGACCCGAAGGGCCCCGTGGGTGGAACGAACACCTCCCACGGGACCAATGTAACTCGTAGGAACTAACCCCGCATCCGCGGGACTCCCGATTTTAGAATACGACGATAATTTGAAAATTTTGAGACTTAGGCTAAAAAACATGGCGTTAGAAGGTTAGATCTCGAAACAGCCCCCGAATGGCCCCGTGGGTGGAACCAACACCTCCCACGGGACCAATGTAACTCGTAGTAACTGACCCCACAGACGCAGGACTCCCAGTTTCAGAATACGACGGTATTTTGAATATTTATAGACTTAGGCTTGAAAACATGGCATTAGAGGGTGAGAACTCGAAATAGCCCCCGAATGCCCCCATGGGTGGCATCAACACCTCCCACGGGACCAATGTAACTCGTAGGAACTAACCCCACAGCCGTGGGAGTCCCGGTTTTAGAATACGGCAATAATTTGTTAATTTCTAGACTTAGGCTTAAAAACATGTCGTTAGAGGGTGAGATCTCGAAACTCCGCCCAAATGTCCCCGTGGGTGGCACCAATACCTCCCACGGGACCAATGCAACTCGTAGAAACTAACTCCGCAGCCACGGGACTCCTGCTTTGAGAATACGATGGTAATTTTTCATATTTATAGACTTAGGCTTAAAAAAATGGCGTTAGAGGGTGAGAACTCGAAAATCCCACCGAACGTCCCCGTGGGTGGCACCAACACCTCCCACGGGACCAATGTAACTTGTAGGAACTGACCCCGCAGATGCGGGACACCCGGTTTGAGAATACGACGGTAATTTTCATATTTATAGACTTAGGATTAAAAACAAGGCGTTAGGGGGTGAAAACTCGAAACTGCCCCCGAACGGCCCCGTGGGTGGCACCAAGACCTCCCACGGGACCAATGTAACTGGTAGGAACTGATCCCGCAGCCACAGGTCTCCAGATTTGAGAATACGACAATAATTTGCATATTTATAGACTTAGGCTTAAAAACATATCGTTAGGGGGTGAGAACTCAAAACAGCCCCCAAATGGCCCCGTGGGTGGCACCAGCACCTCCCACGGGACCAATGTAACTCCTAGGAACTAACCTCGCAGCCGCGGGACTCCCGGTTTTAGAATACGATGATAATTTGCATATTTCTGGACTTAGGCTTAAAAACATGGCGTTGGATGGTGAGATCTCAAAACAGCCCCCGAATGGCCCCGTGGGTGGCACCAACACCTCCCACGGGACCAATGTAATTCCTAGGAACTGACCTCGCAGCCGCGGGTCTCCCGGTTTTAGAATACGATGATAATTTGCATATTTCTGGACTTAGGCTTAAAAACATGGCGTTAGAGGGTGAGATCTCGAAAAAGCCCCTGAACGACCCCGTCGGTGGCACCAACACCTCCCTCGGGACCAATGTAACTCCTAGGAACTGACCCCGCAGCCGCGGTACTCCCGGTTTGAGAATAAGACGGTAATTTGAATATTTATAGACTTAGTCATAAAAACATGGCGTTAGAGGCTGAGAACTCGAAACAACCCCCGAACGTCCCCGTGGGTGCAACCAACACCTCCCACGGGACAAATGTAACTCGTAGGAAATGACCCCGCAGCCATGGGACTCCCTATTTGAGAATACGACGATAATTGGAATATTTCTAAACATTAGCAAAACATGGAGTTAGTGGGTGAGAACTCGAAACAACCCCCGAACGGCCCCGTGGGTGGCACCAACACCTCCCACGGGACCAATGTAACTCGTAGGAACTCACCCCGCAGCCGCGGGACTCCCGGTTTGAGAATACGATGGTAATTTGAATGTTTATATACTGAGGCTTAAAAAGATGGCGTTAGAGGGTGAGAACTCGAAACAGCCCCCGAACGGCCCCGCGGGTAGCACCAACACCTCCCACGGGACCAATGAAACTCATAGGAACCCACCTCGCAGCCGTGGGACTCCCAGTTTGAGAATACAATAGTCATATTTCTAGACTTGGGCTTAAAAACATGGCGTTAGAGGGTGAGATCTCGAAACAGCCCCGTCATTGGCACCAACACCACCCACGGGACGAATGTAACTCGTAGGAACTGACCCCGCAGTCGTGGGACTCCCGTTTTGACAATACGATGGTAATTTGCATATTTATAGACTTGGGCATAAAAACATGGCGTTAGAGGGTGAGATCTCGAAACAGCCCCCGAACGGCCCCGTGAGTATCACCAACACCTCCCACGGGAGCAATGTTGTTTGTAGGAACTGACCCCGCATATGCGGGACTCCCGGTTTGAGAATACGACGGTAATTTTCATATTCATAGACTTAGGCTTAAAAACAAGGCGTTAGGGGGTGAGAACTCAAAATTGCCCCCGAACGGCCCCGTGGGTGGCACCAACACCTCCCACGGGACCAATGTAACTGGTAGGAACTGATCCCGCAGCCGTAGGACTCCCGATTTGAGAATATGACAATAATTTGCATATTTATAGACTTAGGCTTAAAAACATATCGTTAGAGGGTGAGAACTCAAAACAGCCCCCAAATGGCCCCGTGGGTGGCACCAGCACCTCCCACGGGACCAACGTAACTCGTAGGAACTAACCCCGCATCCGCGGGACTCCCGATTTTAGAATACGACGATAATTTGAAAATTTTGAGACTTAGGCTAAAAAACATGGCGTTAGAAGGTTAGATCTCGAAACAGCCCCCGAATGGCCCCGTGGGTGGCACCAACAACTCCCACGGGACCAATGTAACTCGTAGTAACTGACCCCACAGACGCGGGACTCCCAGTTTCAGAATACGACGGTATTTTGCATATTTATAGACTTAGGCTTGAAAACATGGCATTAGAGGGTGAGAACTCGAAACAGACCCCGAATGCCCCCATGGGTGGCACCAACACCTCCCACGGGACCATTGTAACTCTTAGGAACAAACCCGACAGTCGTGGGAGTCCCGGTTTTAAAATACGGCGATAATTTGTTAATTTCTAGACTTAGGCTTAAAAACATGCCGTTAGAGGGTGAGATCTCGAAACTCCGCCCGAATGTCCCCGTGGGTGGCACCAATACCTCCCACGGGACCAATGTAACTCGTAGAAACAGACTCCGCAGGCGCGGGAATCCCGCTTTGAGAATACGATGGTAATTTTTCATATTTATAGACTTAGGCTTAAAAAAATGGCGTTAGAGGGTGAGAACTCGAAAATGCCCCCGAATGTCCCCGTGGGTGGCACCAACACCTCCCACGGGACCAATGTAACTAGTAGGAACTGACCCAGCAGCCGCGGGACTCCCGGTTTGAGAATACGACGAAAATTTTCATATTTATAGACTTAGGCTTATAAACATGGCGTTAGAGGGTGAGAACTCGAAACAGCCCCCGATTGGCCCAGTGGGTGGCACCAACACCTCCCACGGGACCAATGTAACTCCTAGGAACTGACCTCGCAGCCCCGGGACTCCCGATTTTAGAATACGATGATAATTTCCAAATTTCTAGACTTAGGCTTAAAAACTTGGCGTTAGTGGGTGAGATCTCGAAACTGCCCCCGAACGTCCCCCTGGGTGCCACCAACACCTCCCATGGGACCAATGTAACTCGTAGAAATTGACCCCGCATCCGCGGGACTCCCGGTTTGAGAATACGATATAAATTTTCATATTTATAGACTTAGGCTTAAAAACATGGCGTTAGAGGGTGAGAACTCGAAGCAGACCCCGAACGGCCCCGTGGGTGGCACCAACACCTCCCACGGGACCAATGTAACTCGTAGGAACTAACCCCGCAGCCAAGGGACTCCCGGTTTGAGAATACGATAGTAATTTGCATATTTATAGAATTAGGCTTGAAAACATGGCGTTAGAGGGTGAGTACTCGAAAATGCCCCCGAACGGCCCCGTAGGTGGCACCAACAGCTCCCACGGGACCAATGTAACTCGTAGGATCTAACCCCGCAGCCGCGAGACTCCCGAGTTGAGAATACGACGATAATTTGCATATTTCTAGACATAGGCTTAAAAATAAGGCGTTAGAGGGTGAGAACTTGAATCAGCCCTCGAACGGCCCCGGGGTGGCACCAACACCTCCCACCGGACCAATGTAACTCGTAGGAATTGACGCCGCAGCCGCGGGACTCCCGGTTTGAGAATACGATGATAATTTTCATTTTTGAATACTTATGCTTAAAAACATGACGTTAGATGGTGAGAACTCGAAACAGCCCCCAAATGGCCCCGGGGGTGGCACCAGCACCTCCCACGGGACCAATGTAACTCGTAGGAACTAACCCTGCATCCGCGGGACTCCCGATTTTAGAATACGATGATAATTTGAAAATTTTGAGACTTAGGTTAAAAAACATGGCGTTAGAAGGTTAGATCTTGAAACAGCCCCCGAATGGCCCCGTGGGTGGCACCAACACCTCCCACGGGACCAATGTAACTCGTAGTAACTGACCCCACAGACGCGGGACTCCCAGTTTCAGAATACGACGGTATTTTTCATATTTATAGACTTAGGCTTGAAAACATGGCCTTAGAGGGTGAGAACTCGAAAATGCCCCCGAACGGCCCCGTGGGTGGCACCAACACCTCCCACGGGACCAATGTAACTCTTTGGAACAAACCCCACAGCCGTGGGAGTCCCGATTTTAGAATACGGCGATAATTTGTTAATTTCTAGACTTAGGCTTAAAAACATGCCGTTAGAGGGTGAGATCTCGAAACTCCGCCCGAATGTCCCCGTGAGTGGCACCAGTACCTCCCACGGGACCAATGTAACTCGTAGAAACTGACTCCGCAGCCGCGGGACTCCCGCTTTGAGAATACGATGGTAATTTCTCATATTTATAGACTTAGGCTAAAAAAAATGGCATTAGAGGGTGAGAACTCGAAAATGCCCCCGAACGTCCCCGTGGGTGGCACCAACACCTCCCACGGGACCAATGTAACTCGTTGGAACTGACCCCGCAGCCGCGGGACTCCCGGTTTGAGAATATGATGATAGTGTTCATATTTCTAGACATATGCCTAAAAACATGGCGTTAGAGGGTGAGAACTCGAACTAGACCTCGAACGTCCCCGTCGGTGGCACCAACACCTTCCACGGGACCAATGTAACTCGTAGGAACCAACCCCGCAACCGCGGGACTCCCGGATTGAGAATACGATAGTAATTTTCATATTTATAGACTTAGGCTTAAAAACATGGTGTTAGAGGGTGAGAACTCGAAAATGCCCCCGAACGTCCCTGTGGGTGGGACCAACACCTCCCACGAGACAAATGTAACTCGTAGGAACTAACCCCGCAGCCGCGGGACTCCCGGTTTGAGAATAAGATGATAATTTGCATATTTCTGGACTTAGGCTTAAAAACATGGCGTTAGAGGGTGAGAACTTGAAACAGCCCCCGAACGTCCCCGTGGGTGGCACCAACACCTCCCACGGGACCAATGTAACTGGTAGGAACTAACCCCGCAGCCGCGGGACTCCCGGTTTGAGAATACGACAGTAATTTGCATATTTATGGACTTAGGTTTAAAAATATGGCGTTAGAGGGTGAGAACTTGAAAATGCCCCCGAATGGCCCCGTGGGTGGCACCCACACCTCCCACGGGACCAATGTAACTCATAGGAACTAACCCCGTAGTCGCGGGACTCCCGGTTTGAGAATACAATGATAATTTTCATATTTCTAGACTTATGCTTAAAAACATGGCGTTACAGGGTGAGGACTCAAATTAGACCCAAACGGCCCCGTGGGTGGCCCCAACACCCCCCACGGGACCAATGTAACTCTTAGGAACTGACCCCGCAGCCGCGAGACTCCCGGTTTGAGAATACGACGATAATTTGCATATTTCTAGACTTAGGCTTAAAAACATGGTGTTAGAGGGTGAGATCTCGAAACAGCCCCTGAACGGCCCCGTCGTTGGCACCAACACCACCCACGGGATAATTATAACTCGTAGGAACTGACCCCGCAGCCACGGGACTCCCGGTTTGAGAATACGATGGTAATTTGCTTATTTATATACTTATGCTTAAAAACATGGCGTTAGAGGGTGAGAACTCGAAACAGCCCCCGAACGGCCCCGTGGGTAGTTCCAACACCTCCCACGGGACCAATGTAACTCGTAGGAACTGACCCAACAACCGCGGGCCTCCCGGTTTGAGAATACGACGGTAATTTTCATATTTCTAGACTTAGGCTTAAAAACATGGCATTAGAGGGTGAGATCTCGAAAGAACCCCCGAACGGCCCGTGGGTATCACCAAAACCTCCCATGGGACCAACGTAATTTATAGGAATTGACCCCGCAGACGCGGGACTGCCGTTTTGAGAATACGATGGTAATTTGCATATTTATATACTTACGCTTAAAAACATGGCGTTAGAGGGTGAGAACTCAAAAGTGCCCCCGAACGTCCCCGTGGGTGGCACCAACACCTCCCACGGGACCAATGTAACTGGTAGGAATTGACCCCGCAGCCGCAGGACTCCCGGTTTGAGAATACAACGATAATTTTCAAATTTCAGGACTTAGTCTCAAAAACATGGCGTTAGCGGGTGAGATCTCGAAACATCCCCCGAATGGCCCCGTGGGTGGCACCAACACCTCCCACGGGACCAATGCAACTCGTAGGAAGTGACCCCGCAGACACGGGACTCCCAATTTGAGAATAGGACGCTATTTTGCATATTTATAGATTTAGGCTTAAAAACATGGCGTTAGAGGGTGAGAACTCGAAACTGACCCCGAACGTCCCCGTGGTTGGCTTGAACACCTCTCACGGGACCAATGTAACTGGTAGGAACTGACCCCGCAGCCGCGGGACTCCCGGATTGAGAATACTATGATAATTTACATATTTATAGACTCAGGCTTAAAAGCATGCCGTTAGAAGGTGAGAACTCGAAACAGCCCCCGAACGGCCCCGTGGTTGGCTCCAACACCTCCAACGGGACTAATGTAACTCATAGGAACCCACCTCGCAGCCGTGGGACTCCCGGTTTGAGAATACAACAGGCATATTTCTAGACTTAGGCTTAAAAACATGGCGTTAGAGGGTGAGATCTCGAAACAGCCCCGTCGTTGGCACCAACACCACCCATGGGACCAATGTAACTCGTAGGAACTGACCCTGCAGTCGTGGGACTCCCGTTTTGACAATACGATGGTAATTTACATATTTATAGACTTGGGCTTAAAAACATGGCGTTAGAGGGTGAGAAATCGAAACAACCCCCGAACGGCCCCATGGGTGGCACCAACACCTCCCACGGGACCAATGTAACTCGTAGGAACTAACCCCGCAGCCGCTGGACACCCCGTTTGAGATATACGACGGTAATTTGCGTATTTCTAAACTTTAGGAAAACATGGCGTTAGTGGGTGAGAACTCGAAACAACCACCGAACGTCCCCGTGGGTGGCACCAATACCTCCCACGGGACCAATGTAACTTGTACGAACTGACCCTTCAAACGCGGGACTCCCAGTTTGAGAATACGATGGTAATTTTCATATTTATAGACTTAGGCTTCAAAACATGGCGTTAGAGGGTGAGAACTCAAAACAGCCCCCGAACGGCCCCATGGGTAGCACCAACACTTCCCACGGTTCCAATGTAACTCATAGGAACTGACCCCACAGCCGCTGGACTCCCGGTTTGAGAATACGACCGTAATTTTCATATTTCGAGACTTAGGCTTAAAAACATGGTGTTAGAGGATGAGATCTCGAAACAGCATCCGAACGGCCCCGTGGGTATCACCAAAACCTCCCACGGGACCAATGTAACTTATAGGAACTAACCCCACAGACACGGGACTCCCGGTTTGAGAATACGACAGTAATTTGCATATTTATATACTTAGGCTTAAAAACATGGCGTTAGAGGGTGAGAACTCGAAAGTGCCCCCGAACGTCCCCGTGGGTGGCACCAACACCTCCCACGGGACCAATGTAACTAGTAGGAACTGACCCCGCAGCCGCAGGACTCTCGGTTTGAGAATACGACAATAATTTGCATATTTATAGACTTAGGCTTAAAAACATGATGTTAGAGGGTGAGAACTCGAAACATCCCCCAAATGGCCCCGTGAGTGGCACCAGCACCTCCCATGGGACCAATGTAATTCGTACGAACTAACCCGACAGCCGCGGGACTCCCGATTTCAGAATACAACGATAATTTGCCAATTTCGAGACTTAGGCTCAAAAACATGGCGTTAGAGGGTGCGATCTCGAAACATCCCCCGAATGGCCCCGTGGGTGGCACCAACACCTCTCTCGGGACCAATGTAACTCGTAGGCACTGACCCCGCAGATGCGGGACTCCCAGTTTGAGAATACGACGGTATTTTGCATATTTATAGACTTAGTCTTAAAAGCATGGCGTTAGAGGGTGAGAACTCGAAACTGCCCCCGAACATCCCCGTGGTTGGCACCAACACCTCTCACGGGACCAATGTAACTAGTAGGAACTGACCTCGCAGCCACGGGACTCCCGGTTTCAGATTACGATGATAATTTACATATTTATAGACTTAGGCTTAAAAACATGCCGTTAGAAGGTGAGAGCTCAAAACGGCCCCCGAACGGCCCCGTGGGTGGCTCCAACACCTCCCACGGGACCAATGTAACTCATAAGAACCCACCCCGCAGCCGCGGGACTCCCAGTTTGAGAATACGATCATAATTTGCATATTTTTAGACTTAGGCTTACAAACATGGCCTTATACGGTGAGATCTCGAAACAGCCCCTGAACGGCCCCGTAGGTGGCACCAACACCTCTCACGGGACCAATGTAACTCGTAGGAACTGACCTCGAAGCCGCGGGACTCCCGATTTGAGAATACGATGGTAATTTACATATTTATAGACTTAGGCATAAAAACATGGCGTTAGAGGGTGAGAACTCGAAACAGCCCCCGAACGGCTCCGTGGGTGGCACCAACACCTCCCACGGGACCAATGTAACTCGTAGGAACTGACCCCGCAGCCGCGGGACTCTCGGTTTGACAATACGATGGTAATTTTCATATTTCTACACTTAGGCTTAAAAACATGGCGTTAGAGAGTGAGATCTCGAAACATCCCCCGAATGTCCCCGTGGGTGGCACCAACACCTCCCACGGGACAAATGTAACTGGTAGGAACTGACCCCGCAGCCGCTGGACTCTAGGTTTGAGAATACGACAATAATTTGCATATTTATAGACTTAGGCTTAAAAACATGATGCTAGAGGGTAAGAACTCGAAACAGCCCCCAAATGACCCCGTGGGTGGCACCATCACCTCCCACGGGACCAATGTAATTCGTAGGAACTGACCCCGCAGCCGCAGGACTCCCGGTTTGAGAATACGACAATAATTTGCATATTTATAGACTTAGGCTTAAAAACATGATGCTATAGGGTGAGAACTCGAAAATGCCCCCAAATGGCCCCGTGGGTGGCACCAGCACCTCCCACGGGACTAATGTAATTCATACGAACTAACCCCGCAGCCGCGGGACTCCCGATTTTAGAATACCACGATAATTTTCAAATTTCGGGACATAGGCTCAAAAACATGTCGTTAGAGGGTGAGATCTCGAAACATCCCCCGAATGGCCCCGTGGGTGGCACCAACACCTCCCACGGGACCAATGTAACTCGTAGGAACTAACCCCGCAAACGCGGGAATCCCAATTTGAGAATACGACGGTATTTTGAATATATATAGACTTAGTCTTAAGTACATGGCGTTAGAGGGTGAGAACTCGAAACTGCCCCCGAACTTCCCCGTGGTTGGCACCAACACCTCTCCCGGGACCAATGTAACTGGTAGGAACTGACCCCGCCGCAGCGGGACTCCCGATTTGAGATTACTACGATAATTTACATATTTATAGACTTAGGCTTAAAAACATGCCGTTAGAAGGTGAGAACTCGAAACAGCCCCCGAACGACCCTGTGGGTGGCTCCAACACCTCCCACGGGACCAATGTAACTCATAGGAACCCACCCCGTAGCCGCGGGACTCCCGGTTTGGGAATACAATGGTAATTTGCATATTTCTAGACTTAGGCATAAAAATATGGCCTTAGAGCGTGAGATCTCAAAGCAGCCCCTAAACGGCCCCGTCGGTGGCACGAACACCTCCCACGGGACCAATGTAACTCGTAGGAACTGACCCCGCAGCCGCGGGACTCCCGATTTGAGAATACGATGATAATTCTATATTTCTAGACTTAGGCTTAAAAACATGGCATTAGATGGTGAGAACTCGAATCAGCTCTCGAACGGCCCCGGGGTGGCACCAACACCTCCCACGGGACCAATGTAACTCGTAGAAACTAACCCCACAGCCGCGGGAATCCCCGTTTGAGAATGAGATGATAATTTTCATATTTCTAGACTTATGCTTAAAAACATCGCCTTAGAGGGTGAGAACTCGAACAAGATCCGAACGGCCCCGTGGGTGGCACCAACACCTCCCCCGGGACCAATGTAACTCGTAGGAACTGACCCCGAAGCCGCGGGACTCCCAGTTTGAGAATACGATCATAATTTGCATATTTTTATACTTTGGCTTACAAACATGGCCTTAGACGGTGAGATCTCGAAACATCCCCTGAACGGCCCCGTCGGTGGCACCAACACCTCTCATGGGACCAATGTAACTCGTAGGAACTGACCCCGTAGCCGCGGGACTCCCAATTTGAGAATACGATGGTAATTTGCATATTTATAGACTTAGGCATAAAAACATGGCGTTAGAGGGTGAGAACTCGAAACAACACCCAAACGGCCCTGTGGGTGGCACCAACACCTCCCACGGGACCAATGTAACTCGTACGAACTCACCCCGCAGCCGTGGGACTCCCGGTTTGAGAATACGACGGTAATTTGCATATTTCTAGACTTGGGCTAAAAAACATGGCGTTAGAGAGTGAGATCTCGATACAGCCCCCGAACGTCCCCGTGGGTATCACCAAAACCTCCCACGGGACCAATCTAATTTATAGGAACTGACCCCGCAGACGCGGGACTCCCGGTTTGAGAATAGGATGGTAATTTGCATATTTATATACTTAGGCTTAAAAACATGGCGTTAGAGGGTGAGAACTCGAAAGTGCCCCCGAATGTCCCCGTGGGTGGCACCAACACCTCCCACGGGACAAATGTAACTGGTAGGAACTGACCCCGCAGCCGCTGGACTCTAGGTTTGAGAATACGACAATAATTTGCATATTTATAGACTTAGGCTTAAAAACATGATGCTAGAGGGTAAGAACTCGAAACAGCCCCCAAATGACCCCGTGGGTGGCACCATCACCTCCCACGGGACCAATGTAATTCGTACGAACTAACCCCACAGCCGCGTGACTCCCGATTTTAGAATACAACGATAATTTTCAAATTTCAGGACTGAGGCTCAAAAACATGACGTTAGAGGGTGAGATCTCGAAACAGCCCCCGAATGGCCCCGTGGGTGGCACCAACACCTCCCACGGGACCAATGTAACTCGTAGGAACAAACCCCGCAAACGCGGGACACACAATTTGATAATACGACGGTATTTTGCATATTTATAGACTTATGCTTAAAAACATGGCGTTAGAGGGTGAGAACTCGAAACTGCCCCCGAACGTCCCCGTGGTTGGCACCAACACCTCTCACGGGACCAATGTAACTGGTAGGAACTGACCCCGCAGCCGTGGGACTTCCGGATTGAAAATACGACGATAATTTCCATATTTATAGACTCAGGCTTAAAAACATGTCGTTAGAAGGTGAGAACTCAAAACAGCCCTCGAATGGCCCCGTGGGTGGCTCCAACACCTCCCACGGGACCAATGTAACTCATAGGAACCCACCTCGCAGCCGTGGGACTCCCGGTTTGAGAATACAACAGGCATATTTCTAGACTTAGGCTTAAAAACATGGCGTTAGAGGGTGAGATCTCGAAACAGCCCCGTCGTTGGCACCAACACCACCCACGGGACTAATGTAACTCGTAGGAACTGACCCCGCAGTCGTGGGACTCCCGTTTTGACAATACGATGGTAATTTGTATATTTATAGACTTCGACTTAAAAACATGGCGTTAGAGGGTGAGAAATCGATACAACCCCCGAACGGCCCCGTGGGTGGCACCAACACCTCCGACGGGACCAATGTAACTCGTAGGAACTGACCCCGCAGACGTGGGACTCCCAGTTTGAGAATACGATAGTAATTTGTATATTTATAGACTTAGGCTTAAAAACATGATGTTAGAGGGTGAGAACTCGAAACAGCCCCCGAACGGCCCGATGGGTAGCACCAACACTTCCCACGGGACCAATGTAACTCGTAGGAACTGACCCCACAGCCGCGGGTCTCCCGGTTTGAGAATACGATGGTAATTTGCATATTATTAGACTTAGGAGTAAAAACATGGCGCTAGAGGGTGAGATCTCGAAACAACCCCCAAACGGCCCCGTGGGTATCACAAAAACCTCCCACGGGACCAATGCAACTTATAGGAACTGACCCCGCAGACGCGGGACTCCCGGTTTGAGAATACGACGGTAATTTGCATATTTATATACTTAGGCTTAAAAACATGGCGTTAGAGGGTGAGAACTCGAAAGTTCCCCCGAACGTCCCCGTGGGTGGCACCAACACCTCCCACGGGACCAATGTAACTGGTAGGAACTGACCCCGCATTCGCAGAACTCTCGATTTGAGAATACGACAATAATTTGCGTATTTATAGATTTAGGCTTAAAAACTTGCTGTTAGAGGGTGAGAACTCGAAACAGCCCCCAAATGTCCCCGTGGGTGGCACCAGCACCTCCAACGGGACAAATGTAATTCGTACGAACTAACCCCGCAGCCGCGGGACTCCTGATTTTAGAATACAGTGATAATTTCCAAATTTTGAGACTTAGGCTCAAAAACATGGCGTTAGAGGGTGCGATCTCAAAACAGCCCCCGAATGGCCCCGTGGGTGGCACCAACACCTCCCACGGGACAAATGTAACTGGTAGGAACTGACCCCGCAGCCGCTGGACTCCCGGTTTGAGAATACGACAATAATTTGCATATTTATAGACTTAGGCTTAAAAACATGATGCTAGAGGGTGAGAACTCGAAATTGCACCCGAACGTCCCCGTGGTTGGCACCAACACCTCTCACGGGACCAATGTAACTGGTAGGAACTGACCCCGCAGCCGCGGGACTCCCGGTTTGAGATTATGATGATAATTTACATATTTATAGACTTAGGCTTGAAAACATGCCGTTAGAAGGTGAGAACTCGAAACAGCCCCCGAACAGCCCCGTGGGTGGCTCCAACACCTCCCATGGGACCAATGTAACTCATAGGAACCCACCCCGCAGCCGCAGGACTCCCGGTTTGGTAATACAACAGTAATTTGCATATTTCTATACTTAGGCATAAAAACATGGCCTTAGAGGGTGAGATCTTGAAACAGCCCCTGAACGCCCCCGTCGGTGGCACCAACACCTCCCACGGGACCAATGTAACTCGTAGGAACAGATCTCGCAGCAGCGGGACGCCCGATTTGAGAATACGATGATAATTTGCATATTTCTAGACTTAGGCTTAAAAACATGTCATTAGAGGGTGAGAACTCCAACAAGACCAGAACGGCCCCGTGGGTGGCACTAACACCTCCCCCGGGACCAATGTAACTCGTAGGAACTGACCCCGAAGCCGCGGGACTCCCAGTTTGAGAATACGATCATAATTTGTATATTATTAGACTTAGGGAAACAAACATGGCCTTAGACGGTGAGATCTAGAAAAAGCCCCTGAACGTCCCCATCGGTTGCACCAACACCTCTCACGGGACCAATGTAACTCTTAGGAACTAACCCCGCAGCCGCGGGACTCCCGGCTTGAGAATACGATGGAAATTTGCATATTAATAGACTTAGGCTTAAAAACATGGTGTTAGAGGGAGAGAACTCAAAATAGCCCCCAAATGGCCCCGTGGGTGGCACCAGCACCTCCCACGAGAGAAATGTAACTCGTAGGAACTAACCCCGCAGCCGCGGGACTCCCGATTTTAAAATACGTCGATAATTTGCAAAATTTCAAGACTTAGGCTCAAAAACATGGCGTTAGAGGGTGAGAACTCGAAACAGCACCCGAATGGCCCCGTGGGTGGCACCAACACTCCCACGGGACGAATGTAACTCGTAGGAACTGACCCCGCAGATGCGGTACTCCCAGTTTGAGAATACGATGGTATTTTGCATATTTATAGACTTAGGCTTAAAAACATGGCGTTAGAGGGTGAGAACTAGAAACTGCCCCCGAACGTCCCCGTGGGTGGCACCAACACCTCTCACGGGACCAATGTAACTAGTAGGAACTGACCCCGCAGCCGCGGGACTCTCGGTTTGAGAATACGACGATAATTTGCATATTTATAGACTTAGGCTTTAAAACATGGCGTTAGAGGGTGAGAACTCGAAACAGACCCCGAATGGCCCCGTGGGTTGGACCAACACCTCCCATGGGACCAATAGAACTCGTAGGAACTAACCCCATAACCGTGGGAGTCCCGGTTTTAGAATACGGCAATAATTTGTAAATATCTAGACTTAGGCTTTAAAACATGGCGTTAGAGGGTAAGATCCCGAAACTTTCCCCGAACGTCCCCGTGGGTGGCACGAACACCTCGCACGGAACCAATGTAACTCGTAGGAACTCACCCCGCAGCCGCGGGACTCCCGGTTTCAGAACATGACAATAATTTGCATAATTATAGACTTAGGCTTAAACAATGCCGTTAGAGGGTGAGAACTCGAAACATCCCCCGAACGGCCCCGTGGGAGGAACCAACACCTCCCACGGGACCAATGTAACTCGTAGGAACTAACCTCGTAGCCGCGGGACTCCCGGTTTGAGAATACGACACTAATTTGCATATTTATAGACTTAGGTTTAAAAATATGGCGTTAGAGGGTGAGAACTCGATTCCACAAGACCAATGTAACTCGTAGGAACTAACCCCACAGCCGCGGGACTCCCGATTTGAGAATACGATGATAATTTTCATATTTATAGACTTATGCTTAAAAACATGGCGTTAGAGGGTGAGAACTCGAAACAGCCCCTGAACGGCCCCGTTGGTGGCACCAACACCTCCCACGGGACCAATGTAACTCGTAGGATCTGACACCGCAGCCGCGGGACTCCCGATTGGAGAATACGCCATTAATTTGCCTATTTATAGACTTAGGCTTAAAAACATGGCGTTAGAGGGTGAGAACTCGAAATAGCCCCCAAACGGCCCCTTGGGTGGCACCAACACCTCCCACGGGACCAATGTAACTCGTAGCAACTGACCCCGCAGCCGCGGGACTCCCGGTTTGAGAATACGACGGTAATTTGTATATTTCTTAACTTTAGCAAAACATGGATTTAGTGGGTGAGAACTCGAAATAACTCCCGAACGGCCCTGTGGGTGGCACCAACACCTCCCACGGGACCAAAGTAACTCTTAGGATCTGACCGCGCAGCCGCGGGACTCCCGATTTGAGAATACGATGGTAATTTTCATATTTATAGACTTAGGCTTAAAAACATGGCGTTAGAGGGTGAGAACTCGCAATAGCCCCCGAACGGCACCGTGGGTATCACCAACACCTCCCACGGGACGAATGCTACTTATAGGAACTGACCCCGCAGACGCGGGACTCCCGGTTTGAGAATATGACGGTAATTTGCATATTTATATACTTAGGCTTAAAAACATGGCGTTAGAGGGTGAGAACTCGAAACAGCCCCCAAATGGCCCCGTGGGTGGCACCAACACCTCTCACGGGACCAATGTAACTCGTAGGAACTTACCCCGCAGCCGCGGGACTCCCGATTTCAGAATACGACAATAATTTGCAAAATTTCGAGACTTAGGCTCAAAAACATGGCGTTAGAGGGTGAGATCTCGAAATAGCCCCCGAATGGCCCCGTGGGTGGCACCAACACCTCCCACGGGACCAATGTAACTCGTAGGAACTGATCCCGCAGCCGCGGGACTCCCGATTTGAGAATACGATGGTAATTTGCATATTAATAGACTTAGGCTTAAAAACATGGCGTTAGAGAGTGAGAACTCGAAACAGCCCCCAAATGGCCCCATGGGTGGCACCAGCACCTCCCACAGGACCAATGTAACTCGTAATAACTAACCCCGCAGCCGCGGGACTCCCGATTTCAGAATACGACGATAATTTGCAAAATTTCAAGACTTAGGCTTAAAAACATGGCGTTAGAGGGTGAGATCTCGAAATAGCCCCCGAATGGCCCCGGGGGTGGCACCAACACCTCCCACGGGACCAATGTAACTCGTAGGAACTGACCCGGCAGACACGGGACTCTCAGTTTGAGAATACGATGGTATTTTGCATACTTATAGACTTAGGCTAAAAAACATGGCGTTAGATGGTGAGAACTCGAAACTTCCCCCGAACGTCCCCGTGGGTGGCAACAACACCTCTCATGGGAACAATGTAACTGGTAGGAACTGACCCCGTAGCCGCGGGCTCCCGGTTTGAGAATACGACGATAATTTTTATATTTATAGACTTAGTCTTAAAACATGGCGTTAGAGGGTGAGAACTCGAAACAGCCCCTGAATGGCCCCGTGGGTGGGACCAACACCTCCCATGGGACCAATATAACTCGTAGGAACTAACCCCATAGACGTGGGAGTCCCGGTTTAAGAATACGATGATAATTTGTAAATTTCTAGACTTAGGTTTAAAAACATGGCGTTAGAGGGTGAGATCTCGAAACTTTCCCCGAACGGCCCCGTGGGTGGCACCAACACCTCCCACGGGACCAATGTAACTCGTAGAAATTGACCCCGCAGCCGCGGGACTCCTGGTTTGAGAATATGATGTTAATTTTTATATTTATAAACTCATGCTTAAAAACATGGTGTTAGAGGGTGAGATCTCGAAACTGCCCCCGAACGCCCCCTTGGGTGGCACCAACACCTCCCACGGGACCAATGTAAATCGTAGAAATTAACCCCGCAGCCACGGGACTCCCGGTTTGAGAATACGATGGTAATTTTCATACTTATATACTTACGCTTAAAAACATGGCGTTAGAGGGTGAGAACTCAAAACAGCTCCCGAACGGCCCCGTGGGTGGCACCAACACCTCCCACGGGACCAATGTAACTCGTAGGAACTAACCCCGCAGCCGCGGGACTCCTGGTTTGAGAATACGACACTAATTTGCATATTTATAGACTTAGGCTTAAAAATATGGCGTTAGAGGGTGAGAACTCGAATTATCCCTCGAACGGCCTCGGGTGGCACCAACACCTCCCACGGGACCAATGTAACTCGTAGGAACTAACCCCACAGCCACGGGACTCCTGATTTCAAAATACGATGATAATTTTCATATTTATAGACTTATGCGTAAAAACACGGCGTTAGAGGTGAGAACTCGAACCAGACCCGAACGTCCCCGTGGGTGGTGCCAGTACCTCCCACAAAACCAATGTAACTCGTAGGAACTGACCCCGCATCCTTGGGACTCCCGATTTGAGAATACGACCATAATTTGCATACTTCTAGACTTAGGTTTAAAAACATGGCGTTAGTGGGTGAGAACTCGAAATAACCCCCGCACGGCCCCGAGGGTGGCACCAACACCTCCCACGGGACCAATGTAACTCATAGGAACTGACCCCGCAGCCGCGGGACTCCCGGTTTGAGAATACGATGATAATTTGAATATTTATAGACTTAGGCTTAAAAACATGGCGTTAGAGGGTGAGAACTCGTAACAGCCCACAAACGGCCCCTTGGGTGGCACCAACACCTCCCACGGGACCAATGTAACTCGTAGCAACTGACCCCGGAGCCGCGGGACTCCCGGTTTGAGAATACGACGGGAATTTGCATATTTCTAAACTTTAGTAAAACATGGCGTTAGTGGGTGAGAACTCGAAATAACCCCCGCACGGCCCCGTGGGTGGCACCAACACCTCCCACGGGACCAATGTAACTCGTAGGAACTGACTCCGCAGCCGCGGGACTCTCGGTTTGAGAATACGACGATAATTTGCATATTTATAGACTTAGGCTTAAAAGCATGGCATTAGAGGGTGAGAACTCGAAATAGCCCCCGAACGGCCCCGTGGGTATCACCAACACCTCCCACGGGACCAATGTAACTTGTAGGAACTGACCCCGCAGACGTGGGACTCCCGGTTTGAGAATACGATGGTAATTGGCATATTTATAGACTTAGGCTTAAAAACATGGTGTTAGAGGATGAGAACTCGAAACTGCCCTCGAACGTTCCCGTGGGTGGCACCAATACCTCCCACGGGACCAATGTAACTGGTAGCAACTGACCCCCCAGCTGCAGGACTCCCGGTTTGAGAATTCGATGGTAATTTGCATATGTATAGACTTAGGCTTAAAAACATGGCGTTAGAGGGTGAGAACTCGAAACAACCCCCAAATGGTCCCGTGGGTGGCACCAGCACCTCCCACGGGATCAATGTAACTCGTAGGAACTAACCCCGCAGTCGCGGGACTCCCGGTTTTATAATACGACAATAATTTGCAAATTTCGAGACTTAGGCTAAAAAACCTGTCTTTAGGGGGTGAGATCTCGAAACTGCCCCCGAATGGCCCCGTGGGTGGCACCAACGCCTCCCACGGGACAAATGTAACAAGTTTGAACTGACCCCACAGACGCGGGACTCCCAGTTTGAGAATACAACGGTATTTTGCATATATATAGAGTTAGGCTTAAAAACATGGCATTAGAGGGTTAGAACTCGAAACTTCCCCCGAACGTGCTCGTGGGTGGCACCAACACCTCCCATGGGACCAATGTAACTCGTAGGAACTGACCCCGCAGACGCGGGACTTCCAGTTTGAGAATACGACGGTATTTACCATTTTTATAGACTTAGGCTTAAAAACACGGCGTTAGAGGGTTAGAACTCGAAACTACCCCCGAACGTCCCCGTGGGTGGCACCAACACATCTCACGGGACCAATGTAACTTGCAGGAACTGACCCCGCAACCGTGGGACTCCCGGTTTGAGAATACGACGGTAATTTGCATATTTATAGACTTAGGCTTAAAAACATGACGTTAGAGGGTGAGATCTTGAAACATCCACCAAATCGCCCCGTGGGTGGCACCAACACCTCCCACGGGACCAATATAACCCGTAGGAACTAACACCGCAGCCGCGGGACTCCCGGTTTGAGAATATGATGATAGTTTTAATATTTCCAGACATATGTTTAAAAACATGGCGTTGGGGGGTGATAACTCGAACTAGGCCTCAAACGTCCCCGTGGGTGGCACTAACACCTCCCACAGGACCAAGGTAACTCGTAGGAACTAACCCCGCAGTCGAGGGACTCCCAGTTTGAGAATACGACAGTAATTTGGATATTTATAGACTTAGGCCTAAAAACATGGCGTTAGAGGGTGAGAACTCGAAAATGCCCCCGAACGGCCCCGTGGGTGGGACCAACACCTCCCACGGGACCAATGTAACTTGTCGGAACTAACCCCGCAGCCGCAGGACTCCCGTCTTGAGAATAAGACGATAATTTGCATATTTCTAATCTTAGGCTTAAAAGCATGGCGTTAAAGGGTGAGAACTCGAATTAGCCCCCGAACGGCCCCGGGGAGGCACCAACACCTCCCACGGGACCAATGTAACTCATAGGAACTGACCCCGCAGCCGCGGGACTCCCGGTTTGAGAATACTTTGATAATTTTCATATTTCTAGACTCATGCTTAAAAACATGGCGTTAGAGGGTGAGAACTCGAACTAGACCCGAACGGCCCCGTGGGTGGCACCAACACCTCCCACGGGACCAATGTAACTCGTAGGAACTGACCCCATAGCCACCGAACTCCCGGTTTGAGAATACGAAGATAATTCGCCTATTTCTTGGCTTAGGCTTAAAAACATGGCCTTAGAGGGTGAGATCTCGAAACAGACCTTGAACGGCCCCGTCGGTAGCACCAACACCTCCCATGGTACCAATGTAACTCGTAGGAACTGACCCCGCAGCCGCGGGACTCCCGATTTGAGAATACAATGGTAATTTGCATATTTATAGACTTAGGCTTAAAAACATGGCGTTAGAGGGTGAGAACTCAAAACATCTCTCGGACGGCCCCGTGGGTGGCACCAACACCTCCCACTGGACCGATGTAACTCGTAGGAACTGACCCCACAACCGCGGGACTCCCGGTTTGAGAATACGATCGTAATTTGCATATTTCTAAGCTTAGGCTGAAAAACATATCGTTTGAGGGTGAGATCTCAAAACAGCCCCCGAACGGCCCCGTGGGTGGCACCAACACCTCCCACGGGAACAATGTAACGCGTAGGAACTGACCTCGCAGCCGCGGGACTCCCGGTCTGAGAATATGACGATAATTTGTGTATTTATAGACTTAGGCTTAAAAACATGGCGTTAGAGGGTGAGAACTCGAAACAGCCCCCGAACGGCCCCGTGGGTGGCACCAACACCTCCCACGGGACCAATGTAACTTGTAGGAACTGACCTCGTAACCGCGGGACTCCCGGTCTGAGAATGCGACGATAATTTGCAAATTTCTAAACTTTTGCAACACATGGCGTTAGTGGGTGAGAACTCGAAACAACCCCCGAACGGCCCCGTGGGTGACACCAACACCTCCCACGGGACCAATGGAACTCGTAGGAACTGACCCCATAGCCGCGGGACTCACGATTTGAGAATACGACAGATTTTGCATATTTATAGACTTAGGCTTAAAAACATGGCGTTAGAGGGTTAGAACTCAAAACTGCCCCCGAACGTCCCCGTGTGTGGCACCAACCCCTCTCACGGGACCAATGTAACTTGTAGGAACTGACCCCGCAACCGCTAGACTCTCGGTTTGAGAATACGATGGTAATTTGCATATTTATAGACATAGGCTTCAAAACATGGCGTTGTAGGGTGAGAACTAGAAACATACCTCGAATGGCCCTGTGGGTGGCACCAACACCTCCCACAGGACCAATGTAACTGGTAGGAACTGACCCCGCAGCCGCAGGACTCCTGATTTGAGAATACGACGATAATTTGCATTTTTCTAAACTTAAGCAAAACATGGCGTTAGTGGGTGAGAACTCGAAACAACCCCCAAACGACCCGTGGGTGGCACCAACACCTCCCACGGGACCAATGTAACTCGTAGGAACTAACCCCGCAGCCGCGGGACTCCCGGTTTGAGAATACGACAGTAATTTGCATATTTATAGACTTAGGCCTAAAAACATGGCGTTAGAGGGTGAGAACTCCAAAATGCTCTCGAACAGCCCCGTGGGTGGGACCAACACCTCCCACGGGACCAATGTAACTCGTAGGAACTAACCTCACAACCGCGGGACTCCCGGTTTGAGAATAAGACTATAATTTGCATATTTCTAGTATTAGGCTTAAAAACATTGCGTTAAAGGGTGTGAACTCGAATCAGCCCCCGAAAGGCCCCGGGGTGGCACCAACACCTCCCACGGGACCAATGTAACTCATAGGAACGGACCCCGCAGTCGCGGGACTCCCGGTTTGAGAATACGATGATAATTTTCATATTTCTAGACTTATGCTTAAAAACATGGCGTTAGAGGGTGAGAACTCGAACCAGACCCGAACGGCCCCGTGGGTGGCACCAACACCTCCCACGGGACCAATGTAACTTATAGGAACTGACCCCGCAGACGCGGGACTCCCGATTTGAGAATACGACGGTAATTTGCATATTTATATACTTAGGCTTAAAAACATGGCGTTAGAGGGTGAGAACTCGAAAGTGCCCCCGAACGTCCCCGTGGGTGGCACCAACACCTCCCACGGGACCAATGTAACAGGTAGGAACTGACCCCGCAGCCGCAAGACTCCCGGTTTGAGAATACGACAATAATTTGCATTTTTATAGACTTAGGCTTAAAAACATGATGTTAGAGGGTGAGAACTCGAAACAGCCACCAAATGGTCCCGTGGGTGGCACCAGCATCTCCCACGGTACCAATGTAACTCGTAGGAACTAACCCCGCAGATGCGGGACTCCCAGTTTGAGAATACGATGGTATTTTGCATATTTAAAGACTTAGTCTTAAAATCATGACGTTAGAGGGTGAGAACACGAAACTGCCCCCGAACGTCCCCGTGGTTGGCACCAACACCTCCCACGGGACCAATATAACTCATAGGAACCCACCCCGCAGCCGCGGGACTCCCGGTTTGGGAATACAACAGTAATTTGCATATTTATAGACTTAGGGTTAAAAACATGGCCTTAGAAGGTGAGATCTCGAAACAACCCCTGAACGGCCCCGTCAGTGGCACCAACACCTCCCACGGGACCAATGTAACTCGTAGGAACTGATCCTGCCGCCGCGGGACTCCCAATTTGAGAACAAGATGATTATTTTCATATTTCTAGACTTATGCTTAAAACCATCGCGTTAGAGGGTGAGAACTCGAACAAGACCCGAACGGCCCCGTGGGTGGCACCAACACCTCCCCCGGGACCAATGTAACTCGTAGGAACTGACCCCGAAGCCGCGGGACTCCTGGTTTGAGAATACGATCATAATTTTCATATTTGTAGACTTAGGCTTACAAACATGGCCTTATACGGTGAGATCTCGAAACAGCCCCTGAACGGCCCCGTCGGTGGAACTAACACCTCTCACGGGACCAATGTAGCAACTGACCCCGCAGCCACGGGACTCCTGATTTGAGAATACGACGGTAATTTGTATATTTCTTAACTTTAGCAAAACATGGCGTTAGTGGGTGAGAACTCGAAACAACTCCCGAACAGCCCCGTGGGTGGCACCAACACCTCCCACGGGACCAATGTAACTGGTAGGAACTGACCCCGCAGCCGCGGGACTCCCGGTTTGAGAATACGATGGTAATTTGAATGTTTATATACTTAGGCTTAAAAAGATGGCGTTAGAGGGTGAGAACTCGAAACAGCCCCCGAACGGCCCCGTGGGTGGCACCAACACCTCCCACGGGACCAATGAAACTCATAGGAACTGACCCCGCAGCCGTGGGACTCCCGGTTTGAGAATACAACAGGTATATTTCTAGACTTAGGCTTAAAAACATGGCGTTAGAGGGTGAGATCTCGAAACAGCCCCGTCATTGGCACCAATACCACCCACGGGAAAAATGTAACTCGTAGGAACTGACCCCACAGTCGTGGGACTCCCGTTTTGACAATACGATGGTAATTTGCATATTTATAAACTTGGGCTTAAAAACATGGCGTTAGAGGGTGAGAAATTGAAACAGCCCCCGAACGGCCCCGCGGGTGGCACCAACGCCTCCCACGGGACCAATGTAACTCGTAGGAACTGACCCCGCAGCCGCTGGACACCCCGTTTGAGAATACGACGGTAATTTGCATATTTCCAAACTTTAGGAAAACATGGCATTAGTGGGTGAGAACTCGAAACAACCCCCGAACGTCCTCGTTGGTGGCACTAATACCTCCCACGGGACCAATGTAACTCGTAGAACTGATCCCGCAGCCGCGGGACTCCCTGTTTGAGAATACGATGGTAATTTGCATATTTATAGACTTAGGCTTAAAAACATGGTGTTAGAGGGTGACAACTCAACACAGCCCCCGAACGGCTCCGTAGATGGCTCCAACACCTCCCACGAGAACAACGTTAATCGTAGGAACTGACCTCGGAGCCGAGGGACTCCCGGTCTGAGAATACGACGGTAATTTTCATATTTCTAAACTTTAGCAAAACATGGCGTTAGTGGGTGAGAACTCGAAACAGCCCCGTGGGTGGCACCAACACCTCCCACGGGACCAGTGTAACTTATAGGAACTGACCCCGCAACCGCGGAACTCCCGATCTGAGAATACGACGGTAATTTTCGTATTTATATACTTAGGCTTAAAAACATGGCGTTAGAGGGTGCGAACTCGAAAGTGCCCCCGAACGTCCCCGTGGGTGGCACCAACACCTCTCCCGGGACCAATGTAACTCGTAGGAACTGACCCCGAAGCCGCAGGATTCTCGGTTTGAGAATACGATCATAATTTGAATATTTTTAGACTTAGGCTTACAAACATGGCCTTAGACGGTGAGATCTCAAAACAACCCCTGAACGGCCCCGTCGGTGGCACCAACACCTCTCACGGGACCAATGTAACTCGTAGGAACTGATCCCGCAGCCGCGGGACTCCCGATTTGAGAATACGACGGTAATTTGCATATTTATAGACTTAGGCATAAAAACATGGCGTTAGAGGGTGAGAACTCAAAACAACCCCCGAACGGACCCATGGGTGGCACCAACACCTCCCACGGGACCAATGTAACTCGTAGGAACTGACCCCGCAGCCGCGGGACTCCCGGTTTGAGAATACGACGGTAATTTGCATTTTTACAGACTTAGGCTTAAAAACATGGCGTTAGAGAGTGAGATCCCGAAACAGCCCCCGAACGGCCCCGTGGGTATCACCAAAACCTCCCACAGGACCAATGTAATTTATAGGAACTGACCCCGCAGACGCTGGACTCCCGATGTCAGAATACGACGGTAATTTGCATACTTCTAGACTTAGGCTTTAAAACATGGCGTTAGTGGGTGAGAACTCGAAATAACCCCCGCACGGCCCCGTGGGTGGCACCAACACCTCCCACGGGACCAATGTAACTCGTAGGAACTGACCCCGCAGCCGCAGGACTCCCGGTTTGAGAATACGGCAATAATTTGCATATTTATAGACTTAGGCTTAAAAATATGATTCTAGAGGGTGAGAACTAGAAACAGACCCCAAATGGCCCCGTGGGTGGCACCAGCACCTCCCATGGGACCAATGTAATTCGTACGAACTAACCCCGCAGTCGCGGGACTCCCGATTTTAGAATACAACGATAATTTTCAAATTTCGGGACTTAAGCTCAAAAACATGGCGTTAGAGGGTGAGATCTCGAAACAGCCCCAGAATGGCCCCGTGGGTGGCACCAACACCTCCCACGGGACCAATGTAACTCGTAGGAACTGACCCCGCAGACGCGGGACTCCCAATTTGAGAATACGACGGTATTTTGCATATTTATAGACTTAGGCTTAAAAACATGGCGTTAGAGGGTGAGAACTCGAAACTGCCCCCGAACGTCCCCGTGGTTGGCACCAACACCTCTCACGGGACCAATGTAACTGGTAGGAACTGACCCCGTAGCCGCGGGACTCCCGGATTGAGAATACGATGATAATTTACATATTTATAGACTCAGGCTTAAAAACATGCCGTTAGAAGGTGAGAACTCGAAACATCCCCCGAACGGCCCCGTGGGTGGCTCCAACACCTCCCACGGGACCAATGTAACTCATATGAACCCACCTCGCAGCCGTGGGACTCCCGGTTTGAGAATACAATAGGCATATTTCTAGAATTAGGCTTAAAAACATGGCGTTAGAGGGTGAGATCTCGAAACTGCCGAGTCGTTGGCACCAACACCACCCACGGGACCAATGTTACTCGTAGGAACTGACCCCGCAGTCGTGGGACTCCCGTTTTGACAATACGATGGTATTTTTCATATTTATAGACTTGGGCTTAAAAACATGGCGTTAGAGGGTGAGATCTCGAAACAGCCCCGGAACGGCCCCGTCGGTGGCACCAACACCTCCCACGGAACAATGTAACTCGTAGGAACTGACCCCGCAAACACGGGACTCCCAATTTGAGAATACGATGGTAATTTGCATATTTATAGGCGTAGGCTTAAAAACATGGTGTTAGAGGGTGAGAACTCGAAACAGCCCCCGAACGGCCCCATGGGTAGCACCAACACTTCCCACGGGACCAATGTACCTCGTAGGAACTGACCCCACAGCCGCGGTACTTCCGGTTTGAGAATACGACAGTTATTTGCATATTTCTAAACTTAGGCTTAAAAAATGGCGTTAGGGGGTGAGATCTCGAAACAGCCCCCGAACGGCCCTGTGGGTATCACCAAAACCTCCCACGGGACCAATGTAACTTATAGGAACTGACCCCGCAGACGCGGGACTCCCGATTTGAGACTACGATGGTAATTTGCATATTTATATACTTAGGCTTAAAAACATGGCGTTAGAGGGTGAGAGCTCGAAAGTTCCCCCGAACGTCCCCGTGGGTGGCACCAACACCTCCCACGGGACCAATGTAACTGGTAGGAACTGACCCCGCAGCCGCAGGACTCCCGGTTTGAGAATACGATAATAATTTGCATATTTATAGACTTAGGCTTAAAAACATGCTGTTAGAGTGTGAGAACTCGAAACAGCCCCCAAATGGCCCCATGGGTGGCACCAGCACCTCCCATGGGACCAATGTAATTCGTACGAACTAACCCCGCAGCCGCTGGACTCTCGATTTTAGAATACATTGATAATTTTCAAATTTTGAGACTTAGGCACAAAAACATGGCGTTAGAGGGTGCGATCTCGAAACAGCCCCCGAATGGCCCCTTGGGTGGCACCAACACCTCCCAGGGGACCAATGTAACTCGTTGGAACTAACCCCGCAGATGCGGGACTCCCAGTTTGAGAATACGACGGTATTTTGCATATTTATAGACTTAGTCTTAAAAACATGGCGTTAGAGGGTGAGAACGCGAAACTGCCCCCGAACGTCCCCATGGTTGGCACCGACACCTCTCCCGGGTCCAATGTAACTGGTAGGAACTGACCCCGCAGCCACGGGACTCCAGGTTTGAGATTACGATGATAATTTACATATTTATAGACTTAGGCTTAAAAACATGCCGTTAGAAGGTGAGAACTCGAAACAACCCCCGAACGGCCCCGTGGGTGGCTCCAACACCTCCCACGGGACCAATGTAACTCATTGGAACCCACCCCGCAGCCGTGGGACTCTCGATTTGGGAATACAACAGTAATTTTCATATTTCTATACTTAGTCTTAAAAACATGTCCTTTGAGGGTGAGATCTCGAAACAACCCCTGAACGCCCCCGTCGGTGGCACCAACACCTCCCACGGGACCAATGTAACTCGTAGGAATTGATCTCGCAGCCGCGAGACTCCCGATTTGAGAATACGATGATAATTTGCATATTTCTTAACTTAGGCTTAAAAACATGGCATTAGAGGGTGACAACTCGAATCAGCCCTCTAACGGCCCCGGGGTGGCACCAATACCTCCCACGGGACCAATGTAACTCGTAGGAACTAACCCCACATCTGCGGGACGCCCCGTTTGAGAATAAGATGATAATTTTCATATTTCTAGACTTATGCTTAAAAACATCGCGTCAGAGGGTGAGAACTCGAAACTTCCCCCGAACGTCCCCGTGGGTGCCACCAACACCTCCCACGGGACCAATGTAACTGGTAGGAACTGACCACCCAGCCGTAGGACTCCCAATTTGAGAATACGATGATAATTTGCATATTTATAGACTTAGGCTAAAAAACATGGCGTTAGAGGGTGAGAACTCGAAACAACCCCCAAATGGCCCCGTGGGTGGCACCAGCACCTCCCACGGGACCAACGTAACTCGTAGGAACTAACCCCGCAGCCGAGGGACTCCCGATTTTAGAGTACAACAATAATTTGCAAATTTCGAGACTTAGGATAAAAAAACATGGCTTTAGAGGGTGAGATATCGAAACCGTCCTCGAATGGCCCCGTGGGTGGCACCAACACCTCCCACGGGACCAATGTAACTCGTAGGAACTGACCCCACAGCCGCAGGACTCCCGGTTTGAGAATATGACGATAATTTGCATATTTCTAGACTTTATCAAAACATGGCGTTAGTGGGTGAGAACTCGAAACAACCACCGAACGGCCCCGTGGGTGGCACCAACACCTCCCACGGGACCAATGTAACTCGTGGGAACTGACCCTCCAGCCGCGGGACTCCCGATTTGAGAATACGATGGCAATTTACATATTAATAGACTTAGGCTTAAAATAATGGCGTTAGAGGGTGAGAACTCGAAACAGCACCCAAATGGCCCCGTGGGTGGCACCAGCACCTCCCACGGGACCAATGTAACTCGTAGGAACTAACCCCGCAGCCGCGGGACTCCCGATTTTAGAATACGTCGATAATTAGCAAAATTTCGAGACTTAGTCTCAAAAACATGGCGTTAGAGGGTGAGAACTCGAAACAGCACCCGAATGGCCCTGTGGGTGGCACCAACACTACCACAGGACCAATGTAACTCGTAGGAACTGACCCCGCAGATGCGGGACTCCCAGTTTGAGAATACAATGGTATTTTGAATATTTATAGACTTAGGCTAAAAAACATGGCGTTAGAGGGTGAGAACTCGAAACTGCCCCCGAACGTCCCCGTGGGTGGCACCAACACCTCTCACGGGATCAATGTAACTGGTAGGAACTGATCCCGCAGCCGCGGGACTCCCGGTTTGAGAATACGACGATAATTTGCATATTTATAGACTTAGGCTTAAAAACATGGTGTTAGAGGGTGAGAACTCGAAACAGCCCCCGAATGGCCCCGTGGGTGGGACCAACACCTCCCATGGGACCAATATAACTCGTAGGAACTAACCCCATAGCCGTGGGAGTCCCGATTTTAGAATACGGCAATAATTTGTAAATTTCTAGACTTAAGCTTTAAAACATGGCGTTAGAGGGTGAGATCTTGAAACTTTCCCCGAACGTCCCCGTGGGTGGCACGAACACCTCGCACGGGACGAATGTAACTCGTAGGAACTCACCCCGCAGCCGCAGGACTCCCGGTTTGAAAATATGACAATAATTTGCATATTTATACACTTAGGCTTAATTAATGCCGTTAGAGGGTGAGAACTCGAAAATTCCCCCGAACGGCCCCGTGGGTGGCACCAACACCTCCCACTGGACCAATGTAACTCGTAGGAACAAACCCCGTAGCCGCGGGACTCCCGGTTTAATAATACGACACTAATTTGCATATTTATAGACTTAGGCTTAAAAATATGGTGTTAGAGGGTGAGAACTCGAATCCATGGGGCCAATGTTACTCGTAGTAACTAACCCCATAGCCGCGGGACTCCTGATTTGAGAATACGATGATAATTTTCATATTTCTAGACTTATGCTTAAAAACATGGCGTTAGAGGGTGAGAACTCGAAACAGCCGCTGAACGGCCCCGTCGGTGGCACCAACACCTCCCATGGGACCAATGTAACTCGTAGGACCTGACCCCGCAGTCGCGGGACTCCCGACTTGAGAATACGATGATAATTTGCATATTTATAGACTTAGGCTTAAAAACATGGCGTTAGAGGGTGAGAACTAGAAATAGCCCCCACACGGCCCCTTGGGTGGCACCAACACCTCCCACGGGACCAATGTAACTCGTAGCAATTGACCCCGCAGCCGCGGGAATCCCGGTTTGAGAATACGACGGTAATTTGTATATGTATAAACTTTAGCAAAACATGGCGTTAGTGGGTGAGAACTCGTAATAACTCCCGAACGGCCCCGTGGGTGGCACCAACACCTCCCACGGGACCAATGTAACTCGTAGGAACTGACCCCGCAGCCGCGAAACTCCCGGTTTTAGAATACGAAGATAATTTGCATATTTATAGACTTAGGCTTAAAAGCATGGCGTTAGAGGGTGAGAACTCGAAATAGCCCCCGAACGGCCCCGTGGGAATCACCAACACTTCCCACGGGACCAATGTAACTTGTAGGAACTGACCACGTAGACGTGGGACTCCCAGTTTGATAATACGATAGTAATTTTCATATTTATAGACTTAGGCTTAAAAACATGGCGTTAGAGGGTGAGAACTCGAAACTTCCCCTGAACGTTCCCGTGGGTGCCACCAACACCTTCCACGGGACCAATGTAACTGGTAGGAACTGACCACCTAGCCGCAGGACTCCCGATTTGAGAATACGATGATAATTTGCATATTTATAGACTCAGGCTTAAAAACATGGCGTTAGAGGGTGAGAACTCGAAACAACCCCCAAATGGACCCGTGGGTGGCACCAGCACCTCCCACGGGACCAACGTAACTCATAGGAACTAACCCCGCAGCCTTGGGACTCCCGGTTTTAGAATACGACAATAATTTGCAAATTTCGAGACTTAGGCTAAAAAACATGGCTTTAGAGGGTAAGATCTCTAAACCGCCACTGAATGGTCCCGTGGGTGGCATCAACACCTCCCACGGGACCAATGTAACTCGTAGGAACTGACCCCGTAGACGCGGGACTCCCAGTTTGAGAATACGACGGTATTTTGCATATTTATAGACTTAGGCTTAAAAATATGGCGTTAGAGTGTCAGAACTCGAAACTGCCCCCGAACGTCCCAGTTGGTGGTACCAACACCTCTCATGGGACCAATGTAACTCGTAGGAACTGACCCTGTAGACGAGGGACTCCCAGTTTGAGAATACGACGGTAATTTGCATTTTTATAGACTTAGGCTTAAAAACATGGCATTAGAGGGTTAGAACTCGAAACTGCCCCCGAACGTCCCCGTGGGTGGCACTAACACCTCTCACGGGACCAATGTAGCTTGTAAGAACTGACCCCGTAACCGCGGGACTCCTGGCTTGAGAATATGAAGGTAATTTGCATATTTATAGACTTAGTCTACAAAACATGGCGTTAGAGGGTGAGAACTCGAAACACCCCCGAATGGCACCAACACCTCCCACGGGACCAATGTAACTCGTAGGAACTAACCCCACAGCCGTGGGAGTCCCGATTTTAGAATACGACGATAATTTGTAAATTTCTATACTTAGGCTTAAAAACATGGTGTTAGAGGGTGAGATCTCGAAACTACCCCCGAACGTCCCCATGGGTGGCACCAACACCTCCAACGGGACTAATGTAACTCGGTGAAATTGACCCCGCAGCCGCGGGACTCCCAGTTTGACAATACGATGGTAATTTGCATATTTATAGACTTACGCTTAAAAAATGGCGTTTGAGGCTGAGAACTCGAAATAGCCCCCGAACGGCCCCGTGGTGGCTCCAACACCTCCCACAGGACCAATGTAATTCATAGGAAATGACCCCGCAGCCGCGGGAGTCCCGATTTGAGAATATGATGATAGTTTTAACATTTCTAGACATATGCTTAAAAACATGGCGTTAGAGGGTCATAACTCGAACTAGCCCTCGAACGACTCCGTGGGTGGCACCAACACCTCCCACGGGACCAATGTAACTCGTGGGAACAAACCCCGTAGCCGCGGGACTCCCGGTTTGAGAATATGACAGTAATTTGCATATTTATAGACTTAGGCTTAAAAACATGGAGTTAGAGGGTGAGAACTCGAAAATGCCCCCGAACGGACCCGTGGGTGGGACCAACACCTCCCACGGGACCAATGTAACTCAAAGGAACTAACCCCGCAGCCGCGGGACTCCCGGTTTGAGAATAAGATGATAATTTGCATATCTCTAGTCTTAGGCTTAAAAACATGGCGTTAAAGGGTGAGAACTCGAATAATCCCCCGAATGGCCCCGGGGTGGCACCAACCCCTCCCACTGGACCAATGTAACTCATAGGAACAGACCCCGCAGCCACGGGACTCTCGGTTTGAGAATACAATGATAATTTTCATATTTCTAGACTTATGCTTAAAAAAATAGCGTTAGAGGGTGAGAACTCGAACCAGACCCGAACGGCCCCGTGGTGGCACCAACACCTCCCATGGGAGCAACGTAACTCGTAGGAACTGACCCCGAAGCCACGGGACTCCCGGTTTGAGAATATGATCATAATTTGCATATTTCTAGATTTGGCTTACAAACATGGCCTTAGACGGTGAGATCTTGAAACTGCCCCTAAGTGGCTCCGTCGGTGGCACCAACACCTCTCACGGGACCAATGTAACTCGTAGGAACTGACCCCGCAGCCGCGGGACTCCCAGTTTGAGAATACGACGTTAATTTGCATATTTATAGACTTAGGCATAAAAAAAAGGCGTTAGAGGGTGAGAACTCGAAACAGCCCCTGAACGGCCCCGTCGGTGGCACCAACACCTCCCACGGGACTAATGTAACTCGTAGGAACTGACCTCATAGCCACTGGACTCCCGGTTTGAGAATACGACGGTAATTTTTCATATTTCTAAACTTTATCAAAACATGGCGTTAGTGGGTGAGAACGCGAAACAACCCTCGAACGGCCCCGTGGGTGGCACCAACACCTCCCACGGGACCAATGTAACTCGTAGGAACAGACCCCGCAGCCGCGAGACTCCTGATTTGAGAATACGACGGTAATTTACATATTAATTGACTAAGGCTTAAAAACATGGCGTTAGAGGGTGAGAACTCGAAATAGCCCCAAATGGCCCCGTGGGTGGCACCAACACCTCCCACAGGACCAATGAAACTCGTAGAAACTAACCCCGCAGCCGCGGGACTCCCGATTTTAGAATACGGCGATAATTTGCAAATTTTGAGAATTAGGCTAAAAAACATGGCGTTAGAGGGTGCGATCTCGAAACAGCCCCCGAATGGCCCCGTGGGTGGCCCCAACACCTCCCACGGGACCAATGTAACTCGTAGGAACTGACCCCATAGATTCGGGACTCCCAGTTTGATAATAAGACGGTATTTTGCATATTTATAGATTTAGGCTTAAAAATATGCCGTTAGAAGGTGAGAACTCAAAACAGCCCCAGAACGGCCCCGTGGGTGGCTTCAACACCTCCCACGGGACCAATGTAACTCGTAGGAACTGACCCCGCAGCCGCGGGACTCCCGGTTTGAGAATACGACGGTAATTTGCATATTTCTATACTTAGGCTTAAAAACATCGCCTTAGAGGGTGAGATCTGGAAACAGCCCCTGAACGCCCCCGTCGGTGGCACCAACACCTCCCACGGGAGCAATGTAACTCGTAGGAACTGATCTCGCAGCCGCGGGACTCCCGATTTGAGAATACGATGATAATTTTCATATTTCTAGACTTAGGCTTAAAAACATGGCATTAGAGGGTGACAACTCGAATCAGTCTTCTAACGGCCCCGGGGTGGCACCAACACCTCCCACGGGACCAATGTAACTCGTAGGAACTAACCCCACAGCCGCGGGACTCCCCGTTTGAGAATAAGATGATAATTTTCATATTTCTAGACTTATGCTTAAAAACATCACGTTAGAGGGTGAGAACTCGAACAAGACCCGAACGGCCCCGTGGGTGGCACCAACACCTCCCACGGGACCAATGTAACTCGTAGGAACTGACCCCCCAGCCGCGGGACTCCCGATTTGAGAATACGACGGTAATTTTAATATTAACAGACATAGGCTTAAAAACATGGCGTTATAGGGTGAGAACTCGAAACAGCCCCCAAATGGCCCCGTGGGTGGCACCAGCACCTCCCACGGGACCAATGTAACTCGTAGGAACTAACCCCGCAGCCGCGGGACTCCCGATTTTAGAATACGATCATAATTTGCATATTTTTAGACTTAGGCTTACAAACATGGCCTTAGACGGTGAGATCTCGAAACAGCCCATGAACGGCCCCGTCGGTGGCACCAACACCTCTCACGGGACCAATGTAAATCGTAGAAATTAACCCCGCAGCCGTGGGACTCCCGGTTTGAGAATACGATGGTAATTTTCATATTTATAGACTTAAGCTTAAAAACATGGCGTTAGAGGGTGAGAACTCGAAACAGCTCCCGAACGGCCCAGTGGGTGGCACCAACACCTCCCACAGGACCAATGTAACTCGTAGGAACTAACCCCGCAGCCACGGGACTCCCGGTTTGAGAATACGATGATAATTTTCATATTTCTAGACTTATGCTTAAAAACATGGCGTTAGAGGGTGAGAACTCGAACCAGACCCGAACGGTCCCGTCGGTGGCACCAACACCTCCCACGGGACCAATGTAACTCGTAGGAACTGACCCCATAGCCGCGGGACTCCCGATTTGAGAATACGACGATAATTTGCATATTTATAGACTTAGGCTTAAAAACCTGCCGTTAGAGGGTGAGAACTCGAAACAACCCACAAACGGCCCTTTGGGTGGCACCAACACCTCCCACGGGACCAATGTAACTCAAAGCAACTGACCCCGCAACCGCGGGACTCCCGGTTTGAGAATATGACGATAATTTGCATATTTCTAAACTTTAGTAAAACATGGCGTTAGTGGATGAAAAACTCAAAATAACCCCCCGAACGCCCCCATGGGTGGAACCGACACCTCCCACGGGACAAATGTAACTCGTAGGAACTGACCCCGCAGCCGCGGGACTCCCGGTTTGAGAATACGACGATAATTTGCATATTTATAGACTTAGGCTTAAAAACATGGCGTTAGAGGGTGAGAACTCGAAATACCCCCCGAACGGCCCCGTGGGTATCACCAACACCTCCCACGGGACCAATGTAACTTGTAGGAACTGACCCCGCAGACGTGGGACTCCCGGTTTGAGAATACGACGGTAATTTGCATATTTATAGACTTATACTTAAAAACATGGCGTTAGAGGGTGAGAACTCGAAACAGCCCCCAAATGGCCCCGTGGGTGGCACCAGCACCTCCCACGGGACCAATGTAACTCGTAGGAACTAACCCCGCAGCCGCGGGACTCCCGATTTTAGAATACGATCATAATTTGCATATTTTTAGACTTAGGCTTACAAACATGGCCTTAGACGGTGAGATCTCGAAACAGCCCATGAACGGCCCCGTCGGTGGCACCAACACCTCTCACGGGACCAATGTAAATCGTAGAAATTAACCCCGCAGCCGTGGGACTCCCGGTTTGAGAATACGATGGTAATTTGCATATTTATAGACTTAGGCTTAAAAACATGGCGTTAGAGGGTGAGAACTCGAAACAACCCCCCAATGGCCCCGTGGGTGGCACCAACACCTCCCACGGGACCAATGTAACTCGTAGGAACTAACCCTGCAGCCGCGGGACTCCCGGTTTTATAATACGACAATAATTTGAAAATTTCGAGACTTAGGCTAAAAAACATGGCTTTAGAGGGTGAGATCTCGAAACAGCCCCCGAATGGCCCCGTGGGTGGCACCAACACCTCCCACCGGACAAATGTAACTAGTTGGAATTGACCCCGCAGACGCGGGACTCCCAGTTTGAGAATACAACGGTATTTTTCATATTTATAGACTTAGGCTTAAAAACATGGCGTTAGAGGGTTAGAACTCGAAACTGCCCCCGAACGTCCTTGTGGGTCGCACCAACACCCCCCACGGGACCAATGTAACTCGTAGGAACTGACCCCGCAGACGCGGGACTCCCAGTTTGAGAATACGACTGTATTTACAATTGTTTTAGAATTAGGCTTAAAAATATGGCGTTAGAGGGTTAGAATTCGAAACTGCCCCCGAACGTCCCCGTGGGTGGCACCAACACCTCTCACGGGACTAATGTAACTTGCAGGAATTGACCCCGCAACCGTGGGACTCCGAGTTTGAGAATACGACGGTAATTTGCACATTTATAGACTTAGGCTTAATAACATGGCGTTAGAGGGTGAGAACTCGAAACAGCCACCGAATGGCCCTGTGGGTGGAACCAACACCTCCCACAGGACCAATGTAACTGGTAGGAACTGACCCCCCAGCCGCGGGACTCCCGATTTGAGAATACGACGATAATTTGCATATTAATAGACTTAGGCTTAAAAACATGGCGTTAGAGGGTGAGAACTCGAAACAGCCCACAAATGGCCCCGTGGGTGGCACCAGCACCTCCCACGGGACCAATGTAACTCGTAGGAACTAACCCCGCACCCGGTTTGAGAATATGACGATAGTTTTAACGTTTCTAGACATATGATTAAAAATATGGCGTTGGAGGGTGATAACTCGAACTAGACCTCGAACGTCCCCGTGGGTGGAACAAACACCTCCCACGGGACCAATGTAACTCGTAGGAACTAACCCCGCAGCCGCGGAATACGACACTAATTTGCATATTTACATACTTAGGCCTAAAAACATGGCGTTAGAGGGCGAGAACTCGAAAATGCCCCTAAACGGCCCCGTGGGTGGGACCAACACCTCCCACGGGACCAATGTAACTCGTCGAAACTAACACCGCAGCCGCGGAACTCCCGGTTTGAGAATAAGATGATAATTTGCATATTTGTAGTCTTAGGGTTAAAAACATGGCGTTAAAGGGTGAGAACTCGAATCCGCACCCGAACGGCCCCGGGGTGGCACCAACACCTCCCAGTGGACCAATGTAACTCATAGGAACTGACCCCGAAGCCGCGGGACTCCCGGTTTGGGAATACGATGATAATTTTCATATTTCTAGACTTATGCTTAAAAACATGGCGTTAGAGGGTGAGAACTCGAACCAGACCCGAACGGCCCCGTAGGTGGCACCAACACCTCCCATGGTACCAATGTAACTCGTAGGAACTGACCCCGCAGCCACCGAACTCCCAGTTTGAGAATACGAAGATAATTCACATATTTCTTGGCTTAGACTTAAAAACATGGCCTTAGAGGGTGAGATCTCAAAACAGACCCTGAACGGCCCCGTCGGTGGCACCAACACCTCCCATCGTACCAATGTAACTCGTAGGAACTGACCCCGCAGCCGCGGGACTCCTGGTTTGAGAATATAATGGTAATTTTCATATTTATATACTTAGGCTTAAAAACATGGCATTAGAGGGTGAGAAATCAAAACAGCCCCCGAACGGCCCCGTGGGCGGCACCAACACCTCCCACGGTAACAATGTAACTCGTAGGAACTGACCTCGAAGCCGCGGGACTCCCGGTTTTAGAATACGACGGTAATTTTCATATCTCTAAACTTTTGCAACACATGGCTTTAGTGGGTGAGAACTCGAAATAACCCCCGAACGGCCCCGTGGGTGACACCAACACCTCCCACGGGACCAATGGAACTCGTAGGAACTGACCCCGCAGCCGCGGGACTCACGATTTGAGAATACAACGGATTTTGCATATTTATAGACTTAGGCTTAAAACCATGGCGTTAGAGGGTTAGAACACAAAACTGCCCCCGATCGTCCCCGTGTGTGGCACCCACACCTCTCACGGGACCAATGTAACTTGAAGGTACTGACCCCGCAACCGCGGGACTCCCGATTTGAGAATACGACGGTAAATTGTATATTTATAGACTTAGGCTTCAAAACATGGCGTTAGAGGGTGAGAACTCGAAACAGCCCTCGAATGGCCCTGTGGGTGGCACCAACACCTCCCATAGGACTAATATAACTAGTAGGAACTGACCTCGCAGCCACAGGACTCCCGATTTGAGAATACGATGGTAATTTGCATATTTCTAAACTTAAGCAAAACATGGCGTTAGTGGGTGAGAACTCGAAACAACCCCCGAACGACCCGTGGGTGGCACCAACACCTCCCACGGGACCAATGTAACTCGTACGAACTAACCCCGCAGCCGCGGGACTCCGGATTTGAGAATATGACAGTAATTTGAATATTTATAGACTTAGGCCTGAAAACATGGCGTTAGAGGGTGATAAATCGAAAATGCTCTCGAATGGCCCCGTGGGTGGGACCAACACCTACCACGGGACCAATGTAACTCGTAGGAACTAACCCCGCAGCCGCGGGACTCCCGATTTGAGAATAAGACGATAATTTGCATATTTTTAGTCTTAGGCTTAAAAACATGGCGTTAAAGGGTGAGAACTCGAATCAGCCCCCGAACGGCCCCGGGGTGGCACCAACACCTCCCACGGGACCAATGTAACTCATAGGAACTGGCCCTGCAGCCGCGGGACTCCCGGTTTGAGAATAGGATGATAATTTTCATATTTCTAAACTTATGCTTAAAAACAAGGCGTAAGAGGGTGAGAACTCGAACCAGACCCGAACGGCCCCGTGCGTGGCACCAACACCTCCCACGGGACCAATGTAACTCGTAGGAACTGACCCCGCAGCAACGGGACTCCCGGTTTGAGAATACGACGATAATTCGCATATTTCTTGACTTAGGCTTAAAAACATGGCCTTAGAGGGTGAGATCTCGAAACAGACCCAGAACGGCCCCGTCGGTGGCACCAACACCTCCTATGCGACCAATGTAACTCGTAGGAACTGACCCCGCAGTCGCGGAACTCCCGGTTTGAGAATACGATGGTAATTTGCGTATTTATAGACTTAGGCTTAAACACATGGCGTTAGAGGGTCAGAACTCAAAACAGCCCCCGAACGGCCCCGTGGGTGGCACCAACACCTCCCACGGGAACAATGTAACTCATAGGAACTGACCCCGCAGCCGTGGGACTCCCGGTCTGAGAATACGATGGTAATTTGGATATTTCTAAACTTTAGCAAAACATGGTGTTAGTGGGTGAGAACTCGAAACAACCCCCGAACGGCCCCTTGGATGGCACCAACACCTCCCACGGGACCAATGTAACTCGTAGGAACTGACCCCTCAGCCGCGGGACTACCGATTTGAGAATACGATGGTAATTTTCATATTTATAGAGTTAGGCTTAAAAACATGGCGTTAGAGGGTGAGAACTCGTAAAAGCCCCCGAACGGCCCCGTGGGTAGAATCCACACCTCCCACGGGACCAATGTAACTCGTAGGAACTGACCCCACAGCCGCGGGACTCCCAGTTTGAGAATACGACAGAAATTTGCATATTTCTAAACTTTAGTAAAACATGGCGTTAGTGGGTGAGAACTCTAAATAATCGCCGAACGGCCCCGTGGGTGGAACCAACACCTCCCATGGGACAAATGTAACTCGTAGGAACTGACCCCGCAGCCGCGGGACTCCCGGTTTGAGAATACGATGATAATTTGCATATTTATAGACTTAGTCTTAAAAACATGGCGTTAGAGGGTGAGAACTCGAAATAGCCCCCGAACGGCCCCGTGGGTATCACCAACACCTCCCACGGGACCAATGTAACAGCTAGGAACTGACCCCGCAGACGTGGGACTCTCGGTTTGAGAATACGACGGTAATTTGCATATTTATAGACTTAGACTTAATAACATGGCGTTAGAGGGTGAGAACTCGAAACTTCCCCCGAACGTCCCCGTGGGTGGCACCAATACCTCCCACCGGACCAATGTAACTGGTAGGAACTGATCCCCCAGTCGCAGGACTCCCGGTTTGAGAATACGATGGTAATTTGCATATTTATAGACTTAGGCTTAAAAACATGGCGTTAGAGGGTGAGAACTCGAAACAACCCCCAAATGGTCCCGTGGGTGACACCAGCACCTCCCACGGGACCAATGTAACTCGTAGGAACTAACCCCGCAGCCACGGGACTCCCGGTTTTATAATACGACAATAATTTGAAAATTTTGAGACTTCGACTAAAAAACATGGCTTTAGAAGGTGAGATCTCGAAACAGCCCTCGAATGGCCCCGTGGGTGGCACCAACACCTGACCCCGCAGACGCGGGACTCCCAGTTTGAGAATACAATGGTATTTTTCATATTTATAGACTTAGGCGTAAAAACATGGCGTTAGAGGGTTAGATCTCGAATTTGACCCCGAACGTCCTTGTGGGTGGCACCAACACCTCCCACGAGACCAATGTAACTCGTAGGAACTGACTCCGCAGACGCGGGACTCCCAGTTTGAGAATACGACGGTGTTTACAATTTTTTTATAATTAGGCTTAAAAACATGGCTTTAGAGGGTTAGAACTCGAAACTGCCCCCGAACGTCCCCGTGGGTGGCACCAACACCTCCCACGGGACCAATATAACTCGTAGGAATTAACCCCGCACCCGGTTTGAGAATATGACGATAGTTTTAACGTTTCTAGACATATGATTAAAAATATGGCGTTGGAGGGTGATAACTCGAGCTAGACCTCGAACGTCCCCGTGGGTGGCACCAACACCTCCCACGGGACCAATGTAACTCGTAGGAACTAACCCCGAAGCCGCGAGACTCCCGGTTTGAGAATACGACACTAATTTGAATATTTACAGACTTAGGCCTAAAAACATTGCATTAGAGGGTGAGAACTCGAAAATTCTACCAAACGGCCCCGTGGGTGGGACCAAAACCTCCCACGGGACCAATGTAACTCGTCAAAACTAACCCCGCAGCTGCGGGACTACCGTTTTGAGAATAAGACGATAATTTGCATATTTGTAGTCTTAGGCTTAAAAACATGGCGTTAAAGGGTGAGAACTCGAATCAGCCCCCGAACGGCCCCGGGGTGGCACCAACACCTCCCACGGGACCAATGTAACTCATAGGAACTGACCCCACAGCCACGGGACTCCCGGTTTGAGAATACGATGATAATTTTCATATTTCTAGACTTATGCTTAAAAACATGGCGTTAGAGGGTGAGAACTCGAACCAGACCCGAACGGCCCCGTGGGTGGCACCAACACCTTCCATGGGACCAATGTAACTCATAAGAACTGACCCCGCGACCACCGAACTCCCGGTTTGAGAATACGAAGATAATTCGCATATTTCTTGTCTTTGGCTTAAAAACATGGCCTTAGAGAGTGAGATCTCGAAACAGACCCAGAACGGCCCCGTCGGTGGCACCAACACCTCCTATGCAACCAATGTAACTCATAGGAACTGACCTCGCAGTCGCGGGACTCCCGGTTTGAGAATACGATGGTAATTTGCGTACTTATAGACTTAGGCTTAAAAACTTGGCGTTAGATGGTGAGAACTCAAAACAGCCACCGAACGGCCTCGTGGGTGGCACCAACACCTCCCACGGGAACAATGTAACTCGTAGGAACTGACCCCGCAGCCGTGGGACTCCCGGTCTGAGAATACGACGGTAATTTGGATATTTATAGACTTAGGCTTAAAAACATGGCGTTAGAGGGTGAGAACTCAAAACAGCCCCCGAACGGCCCCGTGGGTGGCACCAACACCACCCACGGGAACAATGTCACTCGTAGGAACTGACCCCGCAGCCCTGGGACTCCCGGTCTAAGAATACGACGGTAATTTGGATATTTCTTAACTTTAGCAAAACATGGCGTTAGTGGGTTAGAACTCGAAACAACCCCCGAACGGCCCCGTGGATGGCACCAACACCTCCCACGGGACCAATGTAACTCGTAGGAACTGACCCCTCAGCCGCGGGACTCCCGATTTGAGAATACGATGGTAATTTTCATATTTATAGAGTTAGGCTTAAAACATGGCGTTAGAGGGTGAGAACTCGTAAAAGCACCCGAACGGCCCCGGGGGTAGAATCCACACCTCCCACGGGACCAATGTAACTCGTAGGAACTGACCCCACAGCCGCGGGACTCCCGGTTTGAGAATACGACGATAATTTGCATATTTCTAAACTTTAGTAAAACATGGCGTTAGTGGGTGAGAACTCTAAATAACCCCCGAACGGCCCCGTGGGTGGAACCAACACCTCGCACGGGACAAATGTAACTCGTAGGAACTGACCCCACAGCCGCGGGACTCCCGGTTTGAGAATACGACGATAATTTGCATATTTATAGACTTAGTCTTAAAAACATGGCGTTAGAGGGTGAGAACTCGAAATAGCCCCCGAACGGCCCCGTGGGTATCACCAACACCTCCCACGGGACCAATGTAACAGCTAGGAACTGACCCCGCAGACGTGGGACTCTCGGTTTGAGAATACGACGGTAATTTGCATATTTATAGACTTAGACTTAATAACATGGCGTTAGAGGGTGAGAACTCGAAACTTCCCCCGAACGTCCCCGTGGGTGGCACCAATACCTCCCACCGGACCAATGTAACTGGTAGGAACTGATCCCCCAGTCGCAGGACTCCCGGTTTGAGAATACGATGGTAATTTGCATATTTATAGACTTAGGCTTAAAAACATGGCGTTAGAGGGTGAGAACTCGAAACAACCCCCAAATGGTCCCGTGGGTGGCACCAGCACCTCCCACGGGACCAATGTAACTCGTAGGAACTAACCCCGCAGCCGCGGGACTCCCGGTTTTATAATATGATAATAATTTGAAAATTTCGAGACTTAGGCTAAAAAACATGGCTTTAGAGGGTGAGATCTCGAAACAGCCCCCGAATGGCCCCGTGGGTGGCACCAACACCTCCCACCGGACAAATGTAACTAGTTGGAACTGACCCCGCAGACGCGGGACTCCCAGTTTGAGAATACAACGATATTTTTCATATTTATAGACTTTGGCGTAAAAACATGGCGTTAGAGGGTTAGAACTCGAAACTGCCCCCGAACGTCCTTGTGAGTGGCACCAACACCTCCCACGGGACCAATGTAACTCGTAGGAACTGACTCCGCAGACGCGGGACTCCCAGTTTGAGAATATGACGGTATTTACAATTTTTTTAGAATTAGGCTTAAAAACATGGCGTTTGAGGGTTAGAACTTGAAACTACCCCTGAACGTCCCCGTGGGTGGCACCAACACCTCTCACGGGACCAACACCTCTCACGGTAATTTGCACATTTATAGACTTAGGCTTCAAAACATGGCGTTAGAGGGTGAGAACTCGAAACATCCACCGAATGGCCCCGTGGGTGGCACCAACACCTCCCACAGGACCAATGTAACTGGTAGGAACTGACCCCGCAGCCACAGGATTCCCGATTTGAGAATATGACGATAATTTTCATATTTATAGACTTAGGCTTAAAAACATGACGTTACAGGGTGAGAACTCGAAACATCCCCTAAATGGCCCCGTGGGTGGCACCAACACCTCCCACGGGACCAATATAACTCGTAGGAATTAACCCGGAACCGGTTTGAGAATATGACGATAGTTTTACCGTTTCTAGACATATGATTAAAAATATGGCGTTGGAGGGTGATAACTCGAACTAGACCTCGAACGTCCCCGTGGGTGGCACCAACACCACCCACGGGACCAATGTAACTCGTAGGAACTAACCCCGCAGCCGCGGGACTCCCGGTTTGAGAATACGACACTAATTTGCATATTTACAGACTTAGGCCTAAAAACGACTCCGTGGGTGGGACCAACACCTCCCACGGGACAAATGTAACTCGTCGAAACTAACCCCACAGCCGCGGGACTACCGGTTTGAGAATAAGACGATAATTTGCATATTTGTAGTCTTAGGATTAAAAACATGGCGTTAAAGGGTGAGAACTCGAATCAGCCCCCGAACGGCTCTGGGGTGGCAGCAACACCTCCCACGGGACCAATGTAACTCATAGGAACTGACCCCGCAGCCGCGGGACTCCCGGTTTGAGAATACGATGATAATTTTCATATTTCTAGACTTATGCTTAAAAACATGGCGTTAGAGGGTGAGAACTCGAACCAAACCCGAACGGCCCCGTGGGTGGCACCAACACCTCCCACGGGACCAATGTAACTCGTAGGAACTAACCCCGCAGCCGCAGGACTCCCGATTTGAGAATAGAACGATAATTTGCATATTTCTAGACTTAGATGTAAAAACATGGCGTTAGTGGGTGAGATCTCGAACCAGCCCCTGAAAGGCCCGTCGGTGGCACCAACACCTCCCACGGGACCCATGTAACTCGTAGGAACTGACCCCACAGTCGCGGGACCCCTGATTTGAGAATACGATGGTAATTTGAATATTTATAGACATAGGCTTAAAAACATGGCGTTAGAGGGTGAGAACTCGAAATGGGCACCGAACGGCCTCGTGGGTGGCACCAACACCTCCCACGGGACCAATGTAACTCATAGGAACTGACTCCGCAGCCACCGAACTCCCGGTTTGAGAATACGAAGATAATTCACATATTTCTTGGCTTAGGCTTAAAAACATGGCCTTAGAGGGTGAGATCTCGAAACAGACCCTGAACGGCCCCGTCGGGGGCACCAACACCTCCCATGGTACCAATGTAACTCGTAGGAACTGACCCCGCAGCCGCGGGACTCCCGGTTTGAGAATACAATGGTAATTTGCATATTTATAGACTTGGGCTTAAAAACATGGCGTTAGAGGGTGAGAAATCAAAACAGCCCCGAACGGCCCCGTGGGTGGCACCAACACCTCCCACATGAACAATGTAACTCGTAGGAACTGACCTCGAAGCCGCGGGACTCCTAGTCTGAGAATACGACGGTAATTTTCATATTTCTAAACTTTAGCAAAACATGGCGTTAGTGGGTGAGAACTCGAAACAACCCCCGAACGGCCCCGTGGGTGGCACCAACACCTCCCACGGGATCAATGTAACTCGTAGGAACGGACCCCGCAACAGCGGGACTCCCGGTCTGAGAATACGATGGTAATTTTCATATTTCTAAGCTTTTGCAACACATGGCGTTAGTGGGTGAGAACTCGAAATAACCCCCGAACGACCCCGTGGGTAACTCCAACACCTCCCACGGGACCAATGGAACTCGTAGGAACTGACCCCGCAGCCGCGGGACTCACGATTTGAGAATACAACGGATTTTGCATATTTATAGACTTAGGCTTAAAAACACGGCGTTAGAGGGTTAGAACACGAAACTGCCCTCGAACGTCCCTATGTGTGGCACCAACACCTCTCATGGGACCAATGTAACTTGTAGGTACTGACCCCGCAACCGCGGGACTCCCGATTTGAGAATACGATGGTAATTTGCATATTTATAGACTTAGGCTTCAAAACATGGCGTTAGAGGGTGAGAACTCGAAACAGCCATCGAATGGCCCTGTGGGTGGCACCAACACCTCCCACGGGACTAATGTAGCTAGTAGGAACTGACCTCGCAGCAGCAGGACTCCCGGTTTGAGAATAAGACGATAATTTGCATATTTCTAGTCTTAGGCTTAAAAACATGGCGTTAAAGGGTGAGAACTCGAATCATCCCCCGAACGGCCCCGGGGTGGCACCAACACCTCCCACGGGACCAATGTCACTCATAGGAACTGACCCCGCAGCCGCGGGACTCCCGGTTTGAGAATAAGATGATAATTTTCGAATTTCTAAACTTATGCTTAAAAACATGGCGTTAGAGGGTGGAACTCGAACCAGACCCGAACGGCCCCGTGCGTGGCACCAACACCTCCCACGGGACCAATGTAACTTGTAGGAACTGACCCCGCAGCAACGGGACTCCTGGTTTGAGAATACGATGATAATTCGCATATTTCTTGACTTAGGCTTAAAAACATGGCCTTAGAGGGTGAGATCTCGAAACAGACCCAGAAAGGCCCCGTCGGTGGCACCAACACCTCCTACGAGACCAATGTAACTCGTAGGAACTAACCCCGCAGTCGCGGGACTCCCGGTTTGAGAATACGATGGTAATTTGCATATTTATAGACTTAGGCTTAAAAAGATGGCGTTAGAGGGTGAGAACTCAAAACAGCCCCCGAACGGCCCCGTGGGTGGCACCAACACCACCCACGGGAACAATGTAACTCCTAGTAACTGACCCCGCAGCCCTGGGACTCCCGGTCTAAGAATACGACGGTAATTTGGATATTTCTTAACTTTAGCAAAACATGGCGTTAGTGGGTTAGAACTCGAAACAACCCCCGAACGGCCCCGTGGATGGCACCAACACCTCCCACGGGACCAATGTAACTCGTAGGAACTGACCTCTCAGCCGCGGGACTCCCGATTTGAGAATACGATTGTAATTTTCATATTTATAGAGTTAGTCTTAAAAACATGGCGTTAGAGGGTGAGAACTCGCAAAATCCCCAGAACGGCCCCGTGGGTAGAATCCACACCTCCAACGGGACCAATGTAACTCGTAGGAACTGACCCCACAACCGCGGGACTCCCGGTTTGAGAATACGACGGTAATTTGCATATTTCTAAACTTTAGTAAAACATGGCGTTAGTGGGTGAGAACTCTAAATAACCCACGAACGGCCCCGTGGGTGGAACCAACACCTCCCACGGGACAAATGTAACACGTAGGAACTGACCCCGCAGCCGCGGGACTACCGGTTTGAGAATACGACGATAATTTGCATATTTATAGCCTTAGGCTTAAAAACATGGCGTTAGAGGGTGAGAACTCGAAACAGCCCCCAAATGGCCCCATGGGTGGCACCAACACCTCCCACGGGACCAATATAACTCGTAGGAACTAACCCCGCAGTCGCGGGACTCCCGGTTTGAGAATATGACGATAGTTTTAACATTTCTAGACATACGCATAAAAACATGGCGTTAGAGGGTGAAAACTCAAACTAGACCTTGAACATCCCCGTGGGTGGCACCAACACCTCCCACGGGACCAATGTAACTCGCAGGAACTAACCCCGCAGCCGCGGGACTCCCGGTTTGAGAATACGACAGTAATTTGCATATTTATAGACATAGGCCTAAAAACATGGCGCTAGAGGGTGAGAACTCGAAAATACCCCCGAACGGGCCCGTGGGTGGGACCAACACCTCCCACGGGACCAATGTAACTGGTCCGAACTAACCCCGCAGCTGCAGCACTCCCGGTTTGAGAATAAGATAATAATTTCCATATTTCTAGTATTAGGCTTAAAAATATGGCGTTAAAGGGTGAGAACTCGAATCAGCCTCCGAACGGCCCCGGGGGGGCACCAACACCTCCCACGGGACCAATGTAACTCATAGGAACTGACCCCGAAGCCGCAGGACTCCCGGTTTGGGAATACGATGATAATTTTCATATTTCTAGACTTATGCTTAAAAACATGGCGTTAGAGGGTGAGAACTCGAACCAGACCCGAACGGTCCCGAAGGTGGCACCAACACCTCCCACTGGACCAATGTAACTCGTAGGAACTGACCCCGCAGCCACCGGACTCCCAGTTTGAGAATACAACGATAATTCGCATATTTCTTGACTTAGGCTTAAAAACATGGCCTTAGAGGATGAGATCTCGAAACAGACCCTGAACGGCCCCGTCGGTGGCACCAACACCTCCCATGGGACCAATGTAACTCATAGGAACTGACCCACAACCGCGGGACTCCCGATTTGAGAATAAGACGGTAATTTGAATATTTATAGACTTAGGCTTCAAAACATGCCGTTAAAGGGTGAGAACTCGAAACAACCCTCGAATGGCCCTGTGGGTGGCACCAACACCTCCCACAGGACCAATGTAACTGGTAAGAACTGACCCAGCAGCCCCAGGACTCCCGGTTTGAGAATACGATGATAATTTGCATATTTATAGACTTAGGCTTAAAAATATGACGTTAGAGGGTGAGAACTCGAAACAACCCCCAAATGGCCCCATCGGTGGCACCAATACCTCCCACAGGACCAATATAAGTCGTTGGAACTAACCCCGCAGCCACGGGACTCCCGGTTTGAGAATATGACGATAGTTTTAACATTTCTAGACATATGCTTAAAAACATGGCGTTAGAGGGTGATAACTTGAACTAGCCCTCGAATGTCCCCATGGGTGGCACCAACAGCTCCCACGGGGCCAATGTAACTCGTAGGAACTAACCCCGCAGCCACGGGACTCCCAGTTTGAGAATACGACAGTAATTTGCATATTTATAGACTTAGGACTAAAAACATAGCGTTAGAGGGTGAGAACTCAAAAATGCTCTCGAACGGCCCAGTGGGTGGGACCAACACCTCCCACGGGACCAATGTAACTCGTAGGAACTAACCCCGCAGCCGCGGGACTCCCGGTTTGAGAATAAGAAGATAATTTGATTATTACTAGTCTTAGGCTTAAAAACATGGCGTTGAAGGGTGAGAACTCGAATCAGCCCCCGAACGGACCCGGCGTGGCACCAACACCTCCCACGGGACCAATGTAACTCATAGGAACTGACCCCGCAGCCGCGGGACTCCCGATTTGATAATACGATGATAATTTTCATATTTCTAAACTTATGCTTAAAAACATGGCATTAGAGGGTGAGAACTCGAACCAGACCCGAACGGCCCCGTGCGTGGCACCAACACCTCCCACGAGACCAATGTAACTTGTAGGAACTGACCCAACAGCAACGGGACTCCCGATTTGAGAATACGATGATAATTCGCATATTTCTTGACTTAGGCTTAAAAACATGGCCTGAGAGGGTGAGATCTCGAAACAGACCCAGAACGGCCCCGTCGGTGGCACCAACACCTCCTATGCGACCAATGTAACTCGTACTAACTGACCCCGCAGTCGCGGGACTCCCGGTTTGAGAATACGATGGTAATTTGCATATTTATAGACTTAGGCTTAAAAACATGGCGTTAGAGGGTGAGAACTCAAAACAACCCCCGAACGGACCCGTGGGTGGAACCAACACCTCCCAGGGGAACAATGTAACTCGTAGGAACTGACCCCACAGCCGTGGGACTCCCAGTCTGAGAATACGACGGTAATTTTGATATTTCTAAACTTTAGCAAAACATGGCGTTAGTGGGTGAGAACTCGAAACAACCCCCGAACGGCCCCGTGGATGGCACCAACACCTCCCACGGGACCAATGTAACTCATAGGAACTGACCTCGCAGCCGCGGGACTCCCGGTCTGAGAATACGACGTTAATTTTCATATTTCTAAACTTTTGCAAAACATTGGGTTAGTGGGTGAGAACTGGAAACAACCCCCGAACGGCCCCGTGGGTGACACCAACACCTCCCACGGGACCAATGGAACTCGTAGGAACTGAACCCGCTACCGCGGGACTCACGATTTGAGAATACGGTGGTATTTTTCATATTTATAGACTTAGGCTTCAAAACATGGCGTTAGAGGGTGAGAACTCGAAACAGCCCTCGAATGGCCCTGTGGGTGACACCAACACTTCCCACGGGACCAATGTAACTTGTAGGAACTGATCCCGTAGACGTGGGACTCTCGGTTTGAGAATACGACGGTAATTTTCATATTTATAGACTAAGGCTTAAAAACATGGCGTTAGAGGGTTAGAACTCGAAACTACACCTGAACGTCCCCGTGGGTGGCACCAACACCTCTCACGGGACCAATGTAACTTGTAGGAACTGACCCCGCAACCGCGGGACTCCCTGTTTGAGAATACGACGGTAATGTCAATATTTATAGACTTAGGCTTCAAAACATGCCGTTAGAGGGTGAGAACTCGAAACAACCCTCGAATGGCCCTGTGGGTGGCACCAACACCTCCGATAAGACCAATATAACTGGTAGGAACTGACCCAGCAGCCCCAATACTCCCGGTTTGAGAATACGATGATAATTTACATATTTATAGACTTAGGCTTAAAAACATGACGTTAGAGGGTGAGAACTCGAAACAGCCCCCAAATGGCCCCATGGGTGGCACCAACACCTCCCACGGGACCAATATAACTCGTAGGAACTAACCCCGCAGCCGCGGGACTCCCGGTTTGAGAATATGACGATAGTTTTAACATTTCTAGACATATGCTTAAAAACATGGCGTTAGAGGGTGATAACTCGAACTAGCCCTCGAACGTCCCCATGGGTGGCACCAACAGCTCCCTCGGACCAATGTAACTCGTAGGAACTAACCCCACAGCCGTGGGAGTCCCGATTTTAGAATACGGCGATAATTTGTAAATATCTTGACTTAGGCTTAAAAAGATAATGTTAGAGGTTGAGATCTCGAAACTGCCCCCAAACGTCCCTATGGGTGGCACCAACACCTCCCACGGGACCAATGTAACTCGTAGGAACTGATCCCTCCGCCGCGGGACTCCTGATTTGAGAATATGACGTTAATTTGTATATTTATAGACTTAGGCTTAAAAACATCGCGTTAGAGGGTGAGAACTCGAAATAGCCCCCGAACGGCCCTGTGGGTGGCACCAACACCTCCCACGGGACCAATGTAAGTCGTAGGAACTGACCCCGCAGCCGCGAGACTCCTAGTTTGAGAATACGAAGGTAATTTGCATATTTCTAGACATAGGCTTAAAAACATGGCGCTAGAGGGTGAGAACTCGAACTAGCCCTCGAACGTCCCCGTGGGTGGAACCAACACCACCTGCGGGACTAATGTAACTCGTAGGAACTGACCCCGTAGCCGCAGGACTCCCGGTTTGAGAATACGATGGTAATTTGCACATTTATAGACTTAATCTTAAAAACACGGCGTTAGAGGGTGAGAACTCGAAACAGCCCCCGAACGGCCCGTGGGTGGCACCAACACCTCCCACGGGACCAATGTAACTCGTAGGAACTGACCCCGCACCCGCGGGACTCCTAGTTCGAGAATACGATGGTAATTTGCATATTTCTAGACTTTGCCTTAAAAATATGGCGTTAGAGGGTGAGATCTCGAAACAACCTACGAACGGCCCCTTGGGTATCACCAACACCTCCCACGGCACCAATGTAACTTGTAGGAACTGACCCCTCAGACGCGGGACTCCGGGTTCGAGAATATGATGGTAATTTGCATTTTATAGACTTAGGCTTAAAATCATGGCGTTAGAGGGTGAGAACTCGAAACTATCCCCGAACGTCCCCGTGGGTGGCACCAACACCTCCCATGGGACGAATGTAACGGGTAGGAACTGACCCCGCAGCCGCGGGACTCCCGATTTGAGAATACGATGGTAATTTACAAATTTATTGACTAAGGCTTAAAAACATGGCGTTAGAGGGTGAGAACTTGAAACATCCCCGAAATGACCTCGTGGGTGGCACCAACACCTCCCACGGGACCAATGTAACTCGTAGGAACTTACCCCGCAGCCGCGGGACTCCCGGTATTAGAATACGACGATAATTGGCAAATTTCGAGACCTAGGCTAAAAAACATGGCGTTAGAGGGTGAGATCTCGAAACTGCCCCCGAACGTCCCCGTGGGTGGCACCACCACCTCCCACGGGACCAATGTAACTCATAGAAACTGACCCCTCAGCCATGGGAATCCTGATTTTAGATTACGACTATAATTTGCATATTTATAGACTTAGGATTAAAAACATGGCTTTAGATGGTGAGATCTCGAAACTGCCCCCGAACGGCCCCATCGGTGGAACCAACACCTCCCGCGGGACCAATGTAACTGGTAGGAACTGACCCCGCAGCCGCAGGACTCCCGGTTTGAGAATACGACGATAATTTTCATATTTATTGACTTAGGCTTAAAAAAATGTAGTTAGAGGGTGAGAACTCAAAACAGCCCCCAAATGGCCCCGTGGGTGGCACCAGCACCTCCCACGGGACCGATGTAACTCGTAGGAACTTACCCCGCACCCGCAGGACTCCTAGTTCGAGAATACGATGGTAATTTGCATATTTCTAGACTTTGGCTTAAAAATATGGCGTTAGAGGGTGAGATCTCGAAACCACCTACGAACGGCCCCTTGGGTATCACTAACACCTCCCACGGCACCAATGTAACTTGTAGGAACCAACCCCTCAGACGCGGGACTCCCGGTTTGAGAATACGATGGTAATTTTCATTTTATAGACTTAGGCTTAAAAACATGGCGTTAGAGGGTGAGAACTCGAAAATATCCCCGAACGTCCCCGTGGGTGGCACCATACCTCCCACGGGATCAATGTAACGGGTAGGAACTGACCCCGCGGCCGCGGGACTCCCGGTTTTAGAATACGGCGATAATTGGCAAATTTCGAGACCTAGGCTAAAAAACATGGCGTTCGAGGGTGAGATCTCGAAACTGCCCCCGAATGTCCCCGTGGGTGGCACCACCACCTCCCACGGTACCAATGTAACTCATAGAAACTGACCCCTCAGCCACGGGAATCCTGATTTTAGATTACGACTATAATTTGCATATTTATAAACTTAGGCTTAAAAACATGGCTTTAGATGGTGAGATCTCGAAACTGCCCCCGAACGGCCCCATCGGTGGAACCAACACCTCCCGCGGGACCAATGTAACTGGTAGGAACTGACCCCGCAGTCGCAGGACTCCCGGTTTGAGAATACGACGATAATTTCATATTTATTGACTTAGGCTTAAAAACATGTAGTTAGAGGGTGAGAACTCAAAACAGCCCCCAAATGGCCCCGGGGGTGGCACCAGCACCTTCCACGGGACCGATGTAACTCGTAGGAACTAAACCCACAGCCGCAGGACTCCCGATTTTACAATACGGCGATAATTTGCAAATTTGGACACTTAGCCTTAAAAACATAGCGTTAGAGAGTGAGATCTCGAAACAGCCACAGAACAGCCCTGTGGGTGGCACGAACGCCTCCCACGGGACCATTGTAACTCGTAGGAAGTGACCCCGCAGATGCGGGGCTCTTGGTTTGATAATACGATGGTAATTTGCATATTTATAGACTTAGTCTTAAAAACATGGTGTTAGAGGGTGAGAACTCGAAACAGCCCCTGAATGGCCCCGTGGGTGGCACCAACACCTCCCACGGGACCAATGTAACTCGTAGGAACTAACCCCACAGCTGTGGGAGTACCGGTTTTAGAATACGGCGATAATTTGTAAATATCTAGACTTAGGCTTAAAAACATGGGGTTAGAGGCTGAGATCTCGAAACTGCCCCCGAACGTCCCCATGGGTGGCACCAACACCTCCCACGAGACCAATGTAACTCATAAAAATTGACCCCGCAGCCGCGGGACTCCCGGTTTGAGAATACGATGGTAATTTGCATATTTATATACATAGCTTCAAAAACACGGTGTTAGAGGGTCAGAACTCGAAACAACCCCCGAACGGCCTCGTGGGTGGCACCAACACCTCCCACGGGACCAATGTAACTCGTAGGAACTGACCCCACAGCCGCGGGACTCCTAGTTTGAGAATAGGATGGCAATTTGAATATTTCTAGACTTAGGCTTAAAAACATGGCGTTAGAGGGTGAGAACTCGAACTAGCCCTCGAGCGTCCCCGTGGCTGGAACCAATGCCACCCGCGGGACTAATGTAACTCATAGGAACTGACCCCGTAGCCGCAGGGCTCCCGGTTTGACAATACGATGGTAATTTGCACATTTATAAACTTAGTCTTAAAAACACGGCGTTAGTGGGTGAGAACTCGAAACAACCCCCGAACGGCTCCGTGGGTGGCACCATAACCTCCCACGGGACCAATGTAACTCGTACGAACTGACCCCACAGCTGCGGGACTTCTAGTTTGAGAATACGACGGTAATTTGTATATTTCTATACTTTGGCTTAAAAATATGGCGTTAGAGGGTGAGATCTCGAAACAGCCTATGAACGGCCCCGTGGGTATCACCAACACCTCCCACGGGACCAATGTAACTTGTAGGAACTAACCGTGCCGATGCGGGACTCCCGATTTGAGAATTCGACGACAATTTGCATTTTATAGACTTAGGCTTAAAAACATGGCGTTAGAGGGTGAGAACTCGAAGCTGCCCCCGAACGTCCCCGTGGGTGACACCAACACCTCCCACGGGATCAAAGTAACTTGTAGGAACTGACCCCGTAGCCGCGGGGCTCCCGGTTTGAGAATACTACGGTAATTTGCATATTTATAAATTTAGCCTTAAAAACACGGCCTTAGAGGGTGAGAACTCGAAACAGCCCCCGAACGGCCACGTGGGTGGCACCAACACCTCCCACGGGACCAATGTAACTGGTAGGAACTGACCCCACAGCAGCGGGACACCCGGTTTGAGAATACGATGGTAATTTTCATATTTCTAGACTTAGGCTTAAAAACATGGCGTTAGAGGGTGAGATCTCGAAACAGCCCCCGAACGGCCTCGCTGGTGGCACCAACACCTCCCACGGGACCAATGTAACTCGTAGGAACTGACCCCGCAGACACGGGACTCTCGGTTTGAGAATACGATGGTAATTTGAATTTTTATAGACTTAGGCTTAAAAACATGGCTTTAGAGGGTGAGAAATCAAAACCGCCCCCCAACGTCCCCGTGGGTGGCACCAACACCTCCCACGCGACCAATGCAACTGGTTGGAACTGGCCCCGCAGCCGCGGGACTCTAGGTTTGAGAATACGACAATAATTTGCATACTTATAGACTTAGGCTTAAAAATATGGCGTTAGAGGGTGATAACTCGAAATAGCCCCCGAATAGCCACGTAAGTGGCATGAACACCTCCCACGGGACCAATATAACTCGTAGGAACTAACCCCACAGCCGCGGGAGTCCCGGTTTTAGAATACGGCGATAATTTGCAAAATTCTAGACTTCGGCTTAAAAACATGGCGTTAGTGGGTGAGATCTCAAAACTAAACCCGAACGTCTCCGTGGGTGGCACCAACACCTCTTACGGGACCAATGTAACTCGTCAAAACTGACCTTGCAGCCGCGGGACTCCCGGTTTGAGAATACGATGATAATTTGCATATTTATAGACTTAGGCTTAAAAACATGGAGTTAGTGGCTAAGATCTCACAACATCCCCCGAACGGCCCCACCAACACCTACCACGGGACCAATGTAACTCATAGGAACTGACCCCGCAGGCGCGGGACTCTCGATTTGAGAATACGATGGTAATTTGTATATTTATAGACTTAGGCTTAAAAACATGGCGTTAGAGGGTGAGAACTCGAAACAGCCCCCGAACGGCCCCGTGGGTGGCACCAACACCTCCCACGGGACCAATGTTAGTTGTAGGAACTGACCTCGCAGCCGCAGGTCTCCCGGTTTGAGAATACGATGGTAATTTGCATATTTCTAAACTTAAGCAAAACTTGACCTTAGAGCGTGAGAACTCGAAACAGCCCCCGAACGGCCCCGTGGGTGGCACCAACACCTTCGAAGATACCAATGTAACACTTAGGAACTGAACCCACTTCCGCGGGACTCTCGGTTTGAGAATACGACGGTAATTTGCATATTTTTAGACGTAGGCTTAAAAACATGGCGTTAGAAGGTGAGATCTCGAAACAGTCCCAGAACGGCCCCGTGGGTGGTACGAACCCCTCCCACGGGACCAATGTAACTCGTAGGAACTGAGCCCGCAGTCGCGGGACTCTCGGTTTGATAATACGACGGTAATTTCCCTATTTCTATACATAGGCTTAAAAACATGGCGTTACAGGGTGAGAACTCAAAACGTCCCCGTGGTGGCACCAACACCTCCAATGGGACCAATGTAACTCGTAGGAACTGACCCCGCAGCCGTGGGATTCCCGGTTTGAGAATACGATAATAATTTTCACATTTTTAGACTTATGCTCAAAAACATGGCGTTAGAGGGTGAGAACTCGAACCAGCCCCCAAACGGCCCCGTCGGTGGCACCAACACCTCCCCCAGGACCAATACAACTCGTAGGAAATGACCCTGCAGCCACGGGACTCTCGATTTGAGAATACGACGGTAATTTGCATATTTATAAACTTAAGAAAATCATGGCGTTAGTGGTTGGGAACTCGAAACAACCCTCGAACGTCCCCGTGGGTGGCAACAACACCTCCCAAGGGACCAATGTAACTCGTAGGAACTGACCCCGCAGCCGCGGGACTCCCGGTTTGAGATTACGATGATAATTTGCATATTTTTGAACTTACCCTTAAAAACATGTTGTTAGAGGGTGAGATCTCGAAACAGCCCCAAAACAGCCCCGTGGGTGGCATGAACCCCTCCCTCGGGACCATTGAAACTCGTAGGAGCTGACCCCGCAGACGCGGGACTCTCGATTTGAGAATACGACGATAATTTGCATATTTATAGACTTAGGCATAAAAACATGGCGTCAGAGGGTGAGATCTCGAAACTGCCCCCGAACGTCCCCGTGGGTGGCACCAACACCTTTCACGGGACCAATGTAACTGGTAGGAACATACCCTGCAGCCGTGGGACTCCCGATTTGAGAATACGACGATAATTTGCATATTTTTAGACTTAGGCTTAAAAACATGGCGTTAGAGGGTGAGAACTCGAAACAGCCCCCGAATGGCCCCGTGGGTGGCACTAACACCTCCAACGGGACCAATGTAACTCGTAGGAACTAACCCCATAGCCGTGGGATTCCCGGTTTTAGAATACGGTGATAATTTTTAAATTTATAGCCTCAGGCTTAAAAACATGGCGTTAGAGGGTGAGATCTCGAAACTGCCCCCGAACGTCCCTGTGGGTGGCACCAACACCTCCCACGGGACCAATGTAAATCATAGAAATTGACCCCGCAACCGCGGGACTTCCGGTTAGAGAATATGATGGTAATTTGCATATTAATTGACTTACGCTTAAAAACATGGCGTTAAAGGGTGAGAACTCGAAATAGCCCCCGAACGGCCCCGTTGGTGGCTCCAACACCTCCCGCGGGACGAATGTAACTTGTAGGAACTGACCCCTCCGCCGCAGGACTCTCAGTTTGAGGATACGACGGTAATTTGCATATTTATAGACTTAGTCTTAAAAACATGGCGTTAGAGGGTGAGAACTCGAAACAGCCCCCGAACGTCCCCGTGGGTGGCAGCAAGGCCTCTCACGGGACCAATATAACTCGTAGGAAATAACCCCGCAGCCGCGGGACTCCCGATTTGATAATAAGATGATAATTTGCATATTTCTAGAATTAGGCTTGAAAACATGGCGTTAGAGGGTGAGAACTCGAAACCTCCCCTGAACGGCCCTGTGGGTAGCACCAACACCTCCCACGGGACCAATGTAACTCGTAGGAACTGATGCCGCAGCCGCGGAACTCCCGATTTGAGAATACGATGGTAATTTTCATATTTCTAGACTTAGGCTTAAAAACATGGCGTTAGAGGGTGAGATTTTGAAACCGCCCCCGAACGGCCCCGTGGGTGGCACCAACACTTCCCACGGGACCAATGTAACTCGTAGGAACTGACCCCGCAGACGCGGGACTCGCGATTTGAGAATACGATGGTAATTTTCATATTTATAGACTTAGGCTTAAAAACATGGCGTTAGAGGGTGAGAAACTCGAAACTGCCCCCGAACGTCCCCGTGGGTGGCACCAACACCTCCCACGGGACCAACGTAACTGGTAGGAACTGACCCCCGCAACCGTGGGACTCCCGGTTTGAGCATACGACAATAATTTGTGTATTTATAGACTTAGTCTGAAAAACATGGCGTTAGAGGGTTATAACTCGAAACAGCCCCCGAATGGCCCCGTGGGTGGCACGAACACCTCCCACGGGACCAATATAACTCGTAGGAACGAACCGCGCATCCGCGGGACTCCCGGTTTTAGAACACGGTGATAATTTTAGACTTCGGCTTGAAAACATGGCGTTAGAGGGTGAGATCTCGATAGTGCCCCCGAATGGCCCCGTGGGTGGCACCAGCACCTCCCATGGGACCAATGTAACTCGTACGAACTAATCCCGCAGCTGCGGGACTCTCGGTTTTAGAATACGATGATAATTTTAAAATTTTGAGGCTTAGGCTAAAAAACATGGCGTTAGAGGGTGAGATCTCAAAACTGCCCCCGAACGTCCCCGTGGTGGTACCAACACCTCCCACGGGACCAATGTAACTCGTAGAAACTGACCCCGCAGCCACGGGAATCACGATTTTATAATACAACGGTAATTTTCATATTTATAAACTTAGGCTTAAAACCATGGCGTTAGAGGGTGAGATCTCGAAACTGCCCCCGAACGGCCCCGTCGGTGGAACCAACACCTCCCGCGGGACCAATGTAACTCGTAGGCACTGACCCCATAGCCTCGGGACACCCGGTTTGAGAATATGACGGTAATTTGCATGTTTATATACTTAGCCTTAACAACACGGCGCTAGAGGGTGAGAACTCGAAACAGCCACCGAACGGCCCCGTAGGTGGCACCAACACCTCCCACAGGACCAATATAACTCGTAGGAACTGACCCCGCAGCCACGGGACTCCTAGTTTGAGAATATGACGTTTATTTTCATATTTATAAACTTGAGCAAAACATGGCGTTAGTGGGTGAGAACTCAAAACTACCCCCGAACGGCCCCGTGAGCGGCACCAATACCTCCCACGGGACCAATATAACTCGTAGGAATTGACCCCACCGCCGTGGGACTCCCGGTTTGAGAATACGACGGTAATTTGCATATTTATAGACTTAGGCTTAAAAACATGGCGTTAGAGGGTGAGAACTTGAAACAGCCCCCGAACGGCCCCGTGGGTGGAACTAACACCTCCCACGGGACCAATGTAACTCGTAGGAACTGACCCCGCAGCCACGGGACTTTTGGTTTGAGAATACGATGGTAATTTTAATATTTTTCGACTTAGGCTTAAAAACATGGCGTTAGAGGGTGAGATCTCGAAACAACCCCAGAACAGCCCCGTGGGTGGCACGAACCCCTCCCACGGGACCATTGTAACTCGTAGGAACAGACCCCGCAGACGCGGGACTCTCGGTTTGAGAATACGACGATAATTTGCATATTTATAGACTTAGGCTTAAAAACATGTCGTTAGAGGGTGAGAACTCGAAACATCCCCTGAATGGCCCCGTGGGTGGCACCAACACCTCCCACGGGACCAATATAATTCGTAGGAACTAACCCCGCAGCCGCGGGACATCCGGTTTGAGAATATGACGATAATTTGCATATTTTTAAACTTAAGCAAAACTTGGCGTTAGAGCATGAAAACTCGAAAATCCCCCGAACGGCCCCGTGGGTGGCACCAACACCTCCCAAGATACTAATGTAACTCTTAGGAACTGACCCCGCAGCCGCGGGACTCCCGGTTTGAGAATTTGATGGTAATTTGCATATTTTTATACGTAGGCTTAAAAACATGGAGTTAGAGGGTGAGATCTCGAAACAGCCCCAGAACGGCCCCGTGGGTGGCACCAACAACTTCAAGGGGACCAATGTAACTCGTATTAACTGACCCCGCAGCAGTGGGACTCCCGGTTTGAGAATACGACGATGATTTGCATATTTCTAGACTCCCGGTTTGGCGTTAGAGGATGAGAACTCGAAACGGCCTCGTGGTGGCACCAACACAACCCACGGGACCAATGTAACTTGTAGGAACTGACCCCGCAGCCGCGGGACTCCCGGTTTGAGAATAAAATGATAATTTTCATATTTCTAGACTTATGTTTAAAAACATGGCGTTAGAGGGTGAGAACTTAAACCAGCCCCCGAACGGCCGCGTGGGTGGCACCAATACCACCCACGGGACCAATGTAACTCGTAGGAACTAACCCCACAACTGCGGGACTCCCGGTTTGAGAATAAAACTATAATTTGCATATTTCTAGACTTAGGCTTAAAAACATGGCGTTAGAGGGTGAGATCTCCAAACAACCTCCAAACGGCCCCGTCGGTGGCACCAACACCTCCTACTGGACTCTCGATTTGAGAATACGACGGTAATTTGCATATTTCTAAACTTAATCAAATCATGGCATTAGTGGGTGAGAACTCGAAACAACCCTCGAACGACCTCGTGGGTGGCACCAACACCTCCCAAGGGACCAATGTAACTCGTAGGAACTGACCCCGTAGCCGCGGGACTCCCGGTTTGAGAATACGACGGTAATTTATATATTTTTTTACTTAGGCTTAAAATAATGGCGTTAGCGGGTGAGATCTCGAAAGAGCCCCAGAACAGCCCCGTGGGTTGCACGAATCCCTCCCACGGAACCATTGTAACTCGTTGGAACTGACCCCGCAGATGCGGGACTCCCGGTTTGAGAATACGACGGTAATTTGCATATTTATAGACTTAGGCTTAAAAACATGGTGTTAGAGGGTGAGAACTCAAAACTACCCCCGAATGTCCCCGTGGGTTGCACCAACACCTCTCACGGGACCAATGTAACTGGTAGGAACTGACCCCGGAGCCACGGGACTTTTGGTTTTAGAATATGATGGTAATTTGCATATTTATAGACTTAGGCTAAAAAACATGGCGTTAGAGGGTGAGAACTTGAAACAGCCCCCGAATGGCCCCGTGGGTGGCACAAACACCTCCCACGGGACCAATGTAACTGGTAGGAACTAACCCCACAGTCGTGGGAGTCCCGGTTTTAGAATACGGTGATAATTTGTAAACTTCTAGACTTAGGCTTAAAAGCATGGGGTTAGAGGGTTAGATCTCGATACTTCCACCGAACGTCCCCGTGGGTGGTACCAACACCTCCCACGGGACCAATGTAACTTGTAGAAATTGACCCCGCAGCCGCGGGACTCCCGGTTTGAGAATACGATGGTAATTTGCATATTTATAGACTTAGGCTTAAAAACATGGCGTTAGAGGGTGAGAACTTGAAACAGCCCCCGAACGGCTCCGTGGGTGGCACAAAAACCACCCACGGGACCAATGTAACTCGTAGGAACTCACCCCACAGCCGTGGGAGTCCCGGTTTTAGAATTCGGAGATAATTTGTAAATTTTAAGAATTAGGCCTAAAAACATGGCGTTAGAGGGTGAGAACTCAAATTTCCCCCGAACGTCCCCGTGGGTGGCACCAACACCTTCCACAAAACCAATGTAACTTGTAGGAACTGACACCGCAGCCGCGGGACTGACGGTTTGAGAATATGAGGATAGTTTTCTTATTACTAGACTTATGCTTCAAAACATGGCGTTAGAGGGTGAGAACTCGAACTAGCCCTCGAACGTCCCCGTGGGTGGAACCAACAACTCCCACAGGACCAATGTAACTCGTAGGAACTAACCCCGCAGCCGCGGGACTATCGGTTTGAGAATACGATGGTAATTTTCATATCTCTAGACTTAGTCTTAAAAACATGGCGTTAGAGAGTGAGAACTCGAATCATCCCCCGAACGGCCCCGGGGTGGCACCAACACCTCCCACGGGACCAATGTAACTCGCAGGAACTGACCCCGCAGCCGCGGGACTCCCAGTTTGATAATATGATGATAATTTTCATATTTCTAAACTTATGCTTAAAAACATGGCGTTAGAGGGTGAGAAGTCGAACCAGACCCGAACGGCCCCGCGGGTGGCACTAACACCTCCCACGGGACCAATGTAACTCGTAGGAACTGAACCCGTAGCCACGGGACTCCCGGTTTGAGAATATGATGATAATTTCCATATTTTTAGACTTAGGCTTAAAAGCATGGCGTTAGAGGGTGAGATCTTGAAACAAACCATGAACGGCCCCGTCGGTGGAAGCAACACCTCCCACAGGACCAATGTAACTCGTAGGAATAGACCCCGCAGCCGCGGGACTCCCGGTTTGAGAAGACGACGGTAATATGCATATTTCTAGACTTAGGCTTAAAATCATAGCGTTAGAGGGTGAGAACTCGAAACTGCCCCCGAATGTCCCCGTGGTTGGCACCAACACCTCCCACGGGTCCAATGTAACTTGTAGGAAAAGACCCCGCAGCCGCGGGACTCCCGACTTGAGAATACGATGATAATTTACATTTTTTTAGACTTAGTCTTAAAAATATGTCGTTAGAGGGTGAGAACTCAAAACAGCCCCCGAATGGCCCCGTGGGTGGCACAACCACCTCCCACGGGACCAATGTAACTTGTAGGAACCGACCCCGCAGCCGCGGGACTCCCGACTTGAGAATACGATAATAATTTGCATATTTTTAGACTTAGTCTTAAAAACATGTCGTTAGAGGGTGAGAACTCGAAACAACCCTCGAACGGCCCCGTGGGTGGCACCGACACCTCCCACGAGACTCCCGGTTTGAGAATACGATGGTAAGTTGCATATTTATAGACTTAGGCTAAAAAACATGGCGTTAGAGGGTGAGAACTCGAAGAAGCCCACGAGCGGCCTCGTGGGTGGCTCCAACACCTCCCACGGGACCAATGTAACTTGTAGGAACTGACCTCGCCGCCGCGGGACTCCCGGTTTGAGAATACAATGGTAATTTGTATATTTATAGACTTAGGCTTAAAAACATGGCGTTAGAGGGTAGGAACTCGAAACTTCCCCCGAACGTCCCCGTGGGTGGCACCAACACCTTCCACGCGACCAATGTAACAGGTAGGAACTTACCCCGCAGCCGCGGGACTCACGGTTTGAGAATATGTGGGTAGTTTTCATATTTCTAGACTTATGCTTAAAAGCATGGCGTTAGAGGGTGAGAACTCGAACTATCCCTCGAACGTACCCGTGGGTGGCACCAACACCTCCCACGGGACCAATGTAACTCGTACGAACTAACCGCGCAGCTGCGGGACACCCGGTTTGAGAATACGACGGTAATTTTCATATCTCTAGACTTAGTCTTAAAAACATGGCGTTAGAGAGTGCGAACTCGAATCATCCCCCGAACGGCCCTGGGGTGGCACCAACACCTCCCGCGGGACCAATGTAACTCGTAGGAACTGACCCCGCAGCCGCGGGACTCCCAGTTTGAGAATACGATGATAATTTTCATATTTCTAAACTTATGCTTAAAAACATGGCGTTAGAGGGTGAGAACTCAAACCAGACCCGAACGGCCCCGCGGGTGGACTAACACTCCCACGGGACCAATGTAACTCGTAGGAACTGACCCCGTAGCAGCGGGACTCCCGGTTTGAGAATACGATGATAATTTGCATATTTCTAAACTTATGCTTAAAAACATGTCGTTAGAGGGTGAGAACTGGAAACAACCCTCGAACGGCCCCGTGGGTGGCACCGACACCTCCCACGGGACCAATGTAACTCGTAGGAACTGACCCCGCAGCCGCGGGAGTCCCAATTTGAGAATACGGCGGTAATTTTCATATTTCTAGACTTAGGATTAAAAACATGGCGTTAGAGGGTGAGATCTCGAAACAGCCCCGTCGGTGGCACCAACACCTCCCACGGGACCAATGTAACTCGTAGGAACTGACCCCGCAGCCGCGAGACTCCCGATTTGAGAATACGACGATAATTTGCATATTTTTAGACTTAGTCTTAAAAACATGTCGTTAGAGGGTTAGAACTCGAAACAGCCCCCGAATGGCCCCGTGGGTGGCACCAACACCTCCCACGGGATCAGTGTAACTCGTAGGAACTAACCCCGTAGATGCGGGACTCCCGGTTTGAGAATACAATAGAAATTTGTATAATTATATACTTACGCTTAAAAACATGGCATTAGAGGGTGAGAACTTGAAACTTCCCCCGAACGTCCCCGTGGGTGGCACCAACACTTTCCACGCGACCAATGTAACTGGTAGGAACTGACCCCGCAGCCGCGGGACTGCCGGTTTGAGAATACGACAATAATTTGCATATTTATAGACTTAGTCTTACAAACATGGCGTTAGAGGGTGAGAACTTGAAACAGCCCCCGAACGGCCCCGTGGATGGCACCGACACCTCCCACGGGACCAATGTAACTCGTAGGAACTGACCCCGCAGCCGCGGTAGTCCCAGTTTGAGAATACGACGGTAATTTTCATATTTCTAGACTTAGGCTTAAAAACATGGCGTTAGAGGGTGAGATCTCGAAACATCCCCCGAACGTCCCCGCGGGTGGCACCAACACCTCCCACGGGACCAATGTAACTCGTAGGAACTGACCCCGTAGACGTGAGACTCCCGGTTTGAGAATACAATAGAAATTTGTATAATTATATACTTACGCTTAAAAACATGGCATCAGAGGGTGAGAACTCGAAACTGCCCCCGAACGTCCCCGTGGGTGGCACCAACACTTTCCACGCGACCAATGTAACTGGTAGGAACTGACCCCGCAGCCGCGGGACTCCCGATTTGAGAATACGACATTAATTTGCATATTTCTATACTTAGGCTTAAAAACATGGCGTTAGAGGGTGAGAACTCGAAACAACCCCTGAACGGCCCCGTGAGTGGCACCAACACCTCCCACGGGACCAATGTAATTCATAAGAACTGACCTCGCCGCCACGGTACACCCGCTTTGAGAATACGACGGTAATTTTCATATTTATAGACTTAGTCTTAAAAACTTGGCGTTTGAGGGTGAGAACTCGAAATAGCCCCCGAACGGCCCCGTGGATGGCACCAACACCTCCCACGGGACCAATGTTACTCGTAGGAACTGACCCCGCAGCCGCGGCACTCCCAGTTTGAGAATACGATAGTATTTTGCATATTTCAAGACTTAGTCTTAAAAATATGGCATTAGAGGGTGAGAACTCGAAACTGCCCGCGAACGTCCCCGTGGGTGGCACCAACAACTCCCACGGGACCAATGTAACTCGTAGGACCTGACCGCGCAGACGCAGGACTCCCGGTTTGAGAATACGATAATAATTTGCATATTTATAGACTTAGTATTAAAACATGGCGTTAGAGGGTGAGAACTCGAAACTGTGCCCGAACATCCCCGTGGGTGGCACCAACACCTCCCACGCGACCAATGTAACTAGTAGGAACTGACCCTGCGGCCGCGGGACTCCCGATTTGAGAATACGACAATATTTTGCATATCTCTAGACTTAGTCTTTAAAACATGGCGTTAGAGAGTGAGAACTCGAATCATCCCCCGAACGGCCCTGGGGGGGCACCAACACCTCCCGCGGGACCAATGTAACTCGTAGGAACTGACCCCGCAGCCGCGGGACTCCCAGTTTGAGAATACGATGATAATTTTCATATTTCTAAACTTATGCTTAAAAATGTGGCGTTAGAGGGTGAGAACACGAACCAGACCCGAACGGCCCCGCAGGTGGACTAACACCTCCCACGGGACCAATGTAACTCGTAGGAACTGACCCCGTAGCCGCGGGACTCCCAGTTCGAGAATACGATGATAATTTGTATATTTATAGACTTAGGCTTAAAAACATTGCGTTAGAGGGTGAGATCTCGAAACAACCCCTGAACGGACCCGTCGGTGGCAGCAACACCTCCCATGGGACCAATGTAACTCGTCGGAACAAACCCCGCAGCAGCAGGACTTCCGGTTTGAGAATACGACTGTAATTTGCATATTTTTAGACTTAGGCTTAAAAACATGGCGTTAGAGGGTGAGATCTTGAAACAGCCTACGAACCGCCCCGTGGGCATCACCAACACCTCCCACGGGACAAATGTAACTGGTAGGAACAGACCCCGCAGACGTGGGACTCCCGAT